>JAOTOM010005137.1:40000-675000 GCA_034440615.1 Ashinkailepas kermadecensis | reverse complement strand
GAAGCGAAAAAGTCCAACTTTGGGAGCCTATTGTTTGCTGATCTGTGGAGTTCGCGGCAATATTATATTTTTTACCCGTCAGCAACTTTCATAGAGATCGATCTTCAAAGGAAAGATTGGCAATTGAACCTGACCACTGCTGGTGTTTTTGTGATGCCGATGCCGAAACCGTGGCGTTTTAGCACCAAGTTCACGGCGAATAACTGATGCCCTGTTCGACACACGATAACATAGTCGAAATAATTCCCACTTAAATCAGATCGAGTGTGATCAGCGTTCACCGAAGCGGCCAATTTCGACATTCTGACCCGATTCGCCCGACATATTCTTCACCCCTGACCTCATCTGACCCATTCGGGCGTTACCTTGAACACAGTGCTACCACAAGCTGTCGCTAGTCCTCGAACTCCAGAGACATTGCGGACTCGCTCGCCACCGCTCATCGTGAGCCCCGTGGGGCTCAACTGCACCACCCTCCACGCTACGTCATTATCGCAATCCCTCCAGATTTCCGTGTGAGAAGTTGATCCACTCTTTTGGGATGCAATCGCGCCTTGAGCCAAATCCAACCGCCATCTTCACCGGCCGGGTGCAAGCGAATGGGAAAAGTTATGCTGTGCCATTGCACTGTGACCCGAGCAGCACGGCACGTGCGAGTTTCGCGCCATCCTTGGACGCTCCGCAGTTGCCCGCGGACAGGCCGTCGGGGCGGCCCTCTGACGCACTCCACAGCTGACAATGTCTCTGTCACGTGACCTGTTCTCGGCACGTGCCCGCCGAGGTGGGGGGAGGAAGAGGGAGGGCGTACGTGCCACTGAGGCCACGGAGGATGACGAAGCACTCCCAGCAGAGTTGAACTGAAGGAACGAACAGGTTGCCGCAAGGGGGCACGACTGGCCCCCACCTTGTGCTGTTCTGCGCTCGAGGGCCGCTGTCCCGTAACATGGATGTACCACGCACATATCGTACTCCTATGTATATATATACATATGTATATATATATATATATATATATATATATATATATATATATATATATATATAAATGTCATGCGTTATAAGTGCATTCACGAGAGGAGCAGCCATCAATGGCAGGTTCACTCTGTTCTTCGCTCTCACGTTGAGATATTTCACCTAATGCATGATTGATGTGTGAGTACGCGTAACATCTTACTCCCTACATTGCCGAGTACGCACTGTTCGTGATGCCCTCCGCATGTCCGATAATTCATGCGCTTTACTACTTGTACTCGTGCCGGTGTCGATCTCCGAGAGCGTCGCTGACTCAGCAGTGCCAATTAAAACTGCCTTGTCGTCTGACTTGTTTCTTCGTTAATAGCGAGTGAAATGAAAGCGATGTCTCATTATTTTTGGCGGCGAAGGGGGAGGGGGATTTCGGTGTAGCCGAGAGCCACCGTTTGCTTGCGGCGTAGTGTTGCTATGTCGGTGGCTCCCACCGTGCCACACACACACAGACGCGGCCGCTCCAGTGACGCCGCTCCAGTGACGCGGCCCAGTGACGCCGCTCCAGTGACGCGGCCCAGTGACGCCGCTCCAGTGACGCCGCTCCAGTGACGCCGCTCCTGTGACGCCGCTCCAGTGACGCGGCCCAGTGACGCCGCTCCTGTGACGCGGCCCAGTGACGCCGCTCCTGTGACGCCGCTCCGTGACGCCGCTCCAGTGACGCCGCTCCGTGACGCGGCCCAGTGACGCCGCTCCAGTGACGCCGCTCCAGTGACGCCGCTCCTGTGACGCCGCTCCAGTGACGCGGCCCAGTGACGCCGCTCCTGTGACGCCGCTCCTGTGACCTGCCCAGTGACGCACGGATCGAGTGACGAGAGGGCCCAGTGTGGCGTGTGATGCCGCATCTGCGATCGTCGTTTCGAGGAGCGCTGCGGCCGGTCTCCCTGTGCCCCCCCCTCAACCCCTCCACCCGGCCTGCTGGCCACAGTCGGGGCCGAATGGTCACAGCTCTCGTCTCCGTGCACAGTTGCATATCCACAAGCCGCCCGTCACTATCCAACTGGTGCCGCCCAGATGCCCCAGTGTGTGCTTTAAGGCTGGAAATGGCTTCCGCCAGTGCAGTGTTCTCGTCACATGATGCCGTGTAAAAATTCCATCAGTTCTCGACATACGTTTGCGCCGCTTAGCAGCCCTCGATTGACTTCAGCTTGCTGGGTTGTCTGTTCGCAATGTATGTAGTCTGCTTTTAGCATACAATCGTGAACTGCAAACCAGCCTCCTCGTGGTATTCATTATGTGGCGTACGTGGTATGTGGTGGTATGTGGTATGTATGCATCAAGTCGGCTTCGCCAGCCAAAGCACAACTGGTAATGACCGCCTTCACGGACGCAAAGCTGCGCGGCGACTCCCATCATTAGACGACACCGTCTTGACACTGCACGACACCTTGTTTAACCGTTTGCTAAGCTGGATGAACAGCGGGCGGGCATGCACGTTTTTACCACTCCTAGATGCGAAAACCTCGGGATTAGTGGTGGTCAGTTCTCAACATTAATTCCTGTTGCTACGCGCACGTTTAGCTGCTGGATTTTGGCCTCCCTGCCCGTGCGGCGCCGGGCCGGCGGTGTTACCGACGCGGAGGCGAGCCGCTGCAGCGCGCTGTGTCGACGCTCGACGCAAGCACCCACGTGTGGGCCGCCGCACGACACACAGGCGGCAGGCGGCCACAGTCGGCGGCGGCGGCTGTTTTTCATCCGCCCACCCGACCGCCGACGCAGCCGGCGCGTGGCTGGACTTTGTTAAGGCCGGCCGGCGCACTCAAACACCGCTCAACTGCATACCGAGGCCGGCCGGCGGCTCGAGTCGCTTCGTCAGGCCCAGCCGCGACGTGGTGGTGTCTCCGCGTCAGAGGCGGACAGGCCAGCGTGCGGCGCGTGGACCGTCGGCGGGTGGACCGGACCGTCGGCGGGAGGACCGGACCGTCGGCGGGAGGACCGCGCCGTCGGCGGGAGGACCGGACCGTCGGCGGGAGGACCGGACCGTCGGCGGGAGGACCGCGCCGTCGGCGGGAGGACCGGACCGTCGGCGGGAGGACCGGACCGTCGGCGGGAGGACCGCGCCGTCGGCGGGAGGACCGGACCGTCGGCGGGAGGACCGGACCGTCGGCGGGAGGACCGCGCCGTCGGCGGGAGGACCGGACCGTCGGCGGGAGGACCGGACCGTCGGCGGGAGGACCGCGGCGGAGGACCGACCGTCGGCGGGAGGACCGGACCGTCGGCGGGAGGACCGACCGTCGGCGGACCGGACCGTCGGCGGGAGGACCGCGCCGTCGGCGGGAGGACCGGACCGTCGGCGGGAGGACCGGACCGTCGGCGGGAGGACCGCGCCGTCGGCGGGAGGACCACGCCAGCCTCCGTCGACTCGGCCGCGAGCGTGCTGCACAACACGAGCCGGTCTGATTTGCGTTCTGGCCCCGGTGTGCGTTCTGATCTGCTCTGCCCTGGCGTGTGTTTTGATGCCCGAGTACGCTCCCGCACCTGCGCCAGCCTAACTGATCACAGATCTTGTGAAGAAGTGGCAATTGCATGGGGAATGAGTTGGGTGCTTGAGAGCAAATGTTTCTTTTCTTGGCCTCCTACTAATTTGAAGTGGTAGTGTTCCGTGCGATGCGCGTATGTGTTGGTGAAGAAGAGGAGACAGATAGCGAGACAGCACAAACATAGACATAGATAGACATGGATGGACATGGATGGACATGGATGAGCATGGATGAGCATGGATGGACATAGACTTGGGTGTGGGAGGCTACTGCTGAGAAACTATGGAGAACGAAGCAGCCAAGCAGGCACAGCACTACAGGCAGGCGCAATGTCAACAATGTGCAGACTTTGGCACACGGTGGCGTCAGAGGCACGCGGGCAGCGTCCGCTTCCGTTCCCCTGTCTTGCGGGAGCCGAGCGACTGCCACCTGTCGACAAACACAGGTCTGCCGGCAGCGGCATCTCCTGGCGGCCATAAATGATGCCTCATCATCTGAGAAAACAGCGGGAAATCCGGGACGCCAGAGGCGTCGCGCGGCCGTCGGTGCTGGCGCGACGAGGCGCGGCCGTCGGCAGCCGTCTGCGTTTGGCGCCGGCGAACAATCGTGGGTGTCTGGCGAGGCTGCACGGTGCGTGGGAGTCGGCTGGCGGTGTTGGTGTCCGGTGACGCCCGAGATCGGTGCGTGGGAGTCGGTTGGCAGTGCCGGTGACGCCCGAGATCGGTGTGTGGGACTCGGTCGGCGGTGCCGGTGACGCCAGAGATCGGTGCGTGGGAGTCGGTTGGCGGTGCCGGTGACGCCCGAGATCGGTGCGTGGGAGTCGGTTGGCGGTGCCGGTGACGCCCGAGATCGGTGCGTGGGAGTCGGTTGGCGGTGCCGGTGACGCCCGAGATCGGTGCGTGGGAGTCGGTTGGCAGTGCCGGTGACGCCCGAGATCGGTGTGTGGGACTCGGTCGGCGGTCCCTGTGTCGGTGCCGGTGCCGGTGCCGGTGACGCCCGTGATCGGTGCGCCGGTCGGCCGCGCGTGCCACTTGTTTCGGTCGAGTGCCAGCTCCGCTTATGTCCCGCCGCAGAGGTGCCAGCATTGGCGCCACTACGTTTTCCTGGTCCCGATCACATGTGTCCAGCCCGGCAAATCACTCAGCGGCCGGAAATGCGTGTCTGGTGGACATGGAGAGGAAACAAAGTACGACTGAGATAAGGGGCGCTGCAGACTTCGCGCATTACCGCTGGGTGTCGTGACCACTAGGTGTCGTGACCACTAGGTGTCGTGACCACTGGGTGCCGCGACCGCCGGGTGCCATGACCGCTGGGTGTCGTGACCACTGGGTGCCGCGACCGCTGGGTACCGTGGCCACTGGGTGCCGTGGCCGCCGGGTGCCATGACCGCTGGGTGCCGTGACCGATGGGTACCATGACCACTGGGTGCCGTAACCGCTGGGTACCATGCCAACTGGGTGCCGTGGCCGCTGGGTACGGTGACCACTGGGTGCCGTGACCACTGGGTGCCGTGATCGCCGGGTGCCATGACCGCTGGGTGCCGTGACCGATGGGTACCATGCCAACTGGGTGCCGTGGCCGCTGGGTACGGTGACCACTGGGTGCCGTGACCACTGGGTGCCGTGACCGCTGGATACCGTGACCACTGGGTGCCGTGACCACTGGGTGTCATGGCCGCTGGGTGCCATGACCGCTGGGTTCCATGACCGGTTGGATGTTTGCCGCCGGACCACAGAGGAAGTTAGCTGAGACGTTCCGGAGCAGGGCGGGAAGACCTCGACCCTCACTGCTTCACGAGAAGCAGAACCGAGCCAGCAAAAGCCAACAGAAGCCAGCAGAAGCCAACATAAACCAGCAGAAGCCAACAGAAACCAACAGAAGCCAACAGAAACCAACAGAAGCCAGCAGAAGCCAACAGAAACCAACAGAAACTAGCACAAAGCCAGCAAAAAGTCAGAGCAAAGGCGGCACAAAGCCTGGTTTTGTGCCGCCTTGGTGTCGGCTTTGTGCTGGTTTCATGCCGGCTTTGTACCGGTTTTGTGCCGGTTTTGTGCCGGCTTTGTGCCGGCTTTGCGCCGGCTTTGCGCCGGCTTTGTGCTATCTTTGTGCCGGCTTTGTGCCGATTTTGCCGGCCGACACAAAGCCAGCACAAAGCTAGCAGAAGCCAGCAGAAACCAGCGAATATTTCAACATTATCGGCCGAAAGGTCCAAACAAACGATCAGGGCCTTGACGCCGTGAGGCAAGTTTTCTCTCCGGTGCTTACCCTGATACACCACGGATGTCCTCGGTTTGTGCTCCCCCCCCCCCCCCAAGTCAATGATCCTGGCTAATTCGTTCTCGCAATCGTGCTTAACTAGGGAATATTCCGCAATATCTAATGAAACTTAGCAAGTTTTCCTAGTATGTCTTTCATCTCCATTGGGCTGGGTGCATTCGATCGGATTGCACTGCTATCCTTTGTATTATTCACATGTTGTTTATACACACACACACACACACACACACATATATATATATATATATATATATATATATATATATATATATATATATATATATATATATATATATAGTATTTTCGTATCTTGTCGTATTCTACTTGTATGTCTCCATCTTTTCATCCTTGCACATTTCCCGGAATTTCCAGTAAACACCCTATCGGTGTGGCAGCGAACGTCGAGCAGGTTGTCACGAGACATGTCACTATTTAACAAATGTTTTTTTTCAGAAATACTAAGCAGAAAGCCGATGGTTGCACATTTGTAGCCGACTACGCCTCCGTCGCCATCCTGTTTTTTTTTTCTGACTAAAAATAGCCATCTGTCCGGGTGACGACTGACTCTGTGAAGACTAGTTCCTTGCGCATCCGGCACGTCACTGCCTATCTGGCACTGCAAGCTGTCGCCCAATGACGGCCGTATTCCGGTAGCCGGACGGCCGTTCTGCCGGGCCGGCGGTGACGGCCCCGTCGGCAACGTCACACCGACGGGGCTGACCCGCCCGGCCGGCGGCACTCCCGACGCATCGACCGGGCCGCCGGTGAGTCAGTGTGCTGCCCGCCGGGGTGTCGTCTGTGACGCGGCGGACGGCTGCCGTGAGTCACGACGGCCGTCCAGCTGTCTGCGGCCGGTCAGCTGACTCAGCGGCGGCCCGTGCCCGGTGTCGCCGTGACGCCACCGCCGTGACGGTCGTCACGGCCGTGGTGACGCCGTGGTGACGCTGTGGTGTCCGTCCGCCTGTCGGGCGTCGGGCGGACCGGCCGGCCGCCGCGCCCTCTGGCGCGCCACATCGCCCGTCGCGGAGGTGCTGCACGCGCCGATTCAGTCCAAGCCGCGCGAAGAATTCGACGACGCGAACGCGCCTGCCTGGTCATCGGAATGCGATCCGGATCGTCGCGCGTCGCGCGCGGAAGGTGTCAACGTGACGTGACGTGACGTGACGTGACGTGACGTGTCGCGGGAGGGGTCGACGTGACGACGGCGTGCGGCGTTGTCCGAAGACGACGACGCGGTTGACGTCCCGAACAGCCGATGGCTAGCTGGCGCCGGCGCTGGCGAGGCTGCAGATCGGCACGAGTTTTCCTGGATCGGGTCGCTCCCCCGAGCGCAAGCGGCTGCTGTGTCCGATCCGGGTCACGGGCGTCCTAAATCACAGCGAATTTATTTATCCGGCCGGTCGTGCCGCGGCAGTTTCGCAGAATCGGGCCGACTCCGACCGTGTTCGTCTCACTTTGATTTGCAAATGTTTTCAGTCAGAACCTGCTTCAATAAACTTCTTCGCGAAGACCCGCTGAACTCTTCCGCCCATCGAAGAGGAAAAAGAAAACACCGGTGCGTCTCGTTTCATCCAGGGCGACCATTCATGGCCGGAACTTTATGGAGCCAATTTATTGGGTGGTGGTAAGGACAGGGGGGATAGGAGAAGGGTGGGGAGGAGAAAATACAAACGTCAATAGGCTGGATGCACCTATCAGGTCTCGCGCTGTTTCATGCTGCTGGTTCATTACTTGAGTGCCGGCGCGTATCAGTGTTATGTGATAACGTGCCGTTCAACGGTATCCTGTTACACAGAGACGTCAAAAGGCTAGCTTTACTTTCAGAGTGGTCTGCCACCAGTATCTAAAAGGGGATAACTGTACACACCAAGTCGCGCAAAATGACCAATGCAGTCGACGCGCCTAAAGCACAAATCCACCACCACCACCACACACCAAGTCGAGTTGGCGAGGTTGTCGAGGTGATCGAGGTTGAAGTGACCCAACAAAGCCTATAACTCACGGTGAAGGTATATTTATCCTGTAAGATCTCGGAAAATAACAGGGTTATTGGGTTCCGAATCTGCACTGGAGCTTTCCATTCGACCCAACCTGGCTTGACCGATAAGATTTTAACAAGTCCATACGATCACTAACGTCCCACGGATGTCCTGCGCATTTGAGTGTCCTCATCATTGCGGACTGCAGTGCTGCACACATTTCGGTGCTGGCTGAATTCGAACCGGTACTGCTGCTTACTTCAACGGCTGGTGTCTCGTAAAGTTACCGGTCGATATTTGCAAAATCACTCCCTGGGGCATGCAGATTTAGCTTTGGGCAGGTCGCGAGAAGCGTGGCGCAGAGCTTCGATGTTCCCCATGGCTCAGGAGATTCGGGGAAGAGACGGAGGGAGTCCAGTCCCACTGCACACACAAGCCGTACCTCCTGTATCGTGCTTCTTTGAATTTCAATTAAAACTACATTTTCCCTGAAAACCTTCAGCACTCGGTCGCTACAATGAACTGAGCTCAACTGTGGGAATTCCGTAGCGCGAGTAGCTCCAGGTGAGGGCGAAGATGTAGCGGTATCAAAATGTCAAACCATCATTCGATTTATGTCGTGTGTACATCAGAAGTTTTATATTCCTCAAACGGCTCCATTTGCCCTGAATGGGTGCGGGACCTGACACATTCAACCGTGGCGAAAACGGGTAGGTCACGCAGCCAGGTCAAGGACATGCTGTCAGGTCAAGGTCACACAGTCAGGTGAAGGTCACACAGTCAGGTCACATAGCCAGGTCAAGGTCACACAGCCAGGTGAAGTGAAGACGGGTGGGTCACGCATCCAGGTCAAGGTCACGCCAGGTCAAGTGAGTTCTCGCCTGCCGGCAATTGCGCGGTCCCCAATGCCGCCGAGTGCTGCGGCTGGGCGGGGTGAGGGGGAGGGGGGGTGAAATGCACCGGCGCGTGGCTGCTGCTGAGTGGCAGCGGTGGATGCCGGCGCGCGCTGCTGAACACTGTGTACATCACGGTCGCGTGGTGCACGTCGTTTACCGATCCTGAGCGCTGGTGCAAGACGCGTGCATCAATCACATGACACGAGGTCGTCTGCACAGCTGACCAATCGGGCGCGATCGGGGTCCGCGCGCCGTCCCGGCTCCCCCCCCCCCCCCCATCCCTGCGCCCGGTCACCGGGCGTCCCTGACTGTGCTCAGGTGTGCTTTACGGCCGTTTAAAGTCACCACTGTATCGCGGTGCTGGCTCTACATCCAGACTTTACGGCGCTATTAATAACGTCCCGCGGTGCTGATCGCCACCGCCGCAGGTCGCCGGGGGCGATCGCTGGCCCGTCTATCAGGCATTTAGTGCTCAAGTGCACCTCGTCACGAGTCAGATGCACGCCGCGCACCTGGGAGGACGTGTCAGGCACCTGGGAGGACGTGTCAGACACCTGGAGGACGTGTCAGACACCGGAAAAGACGTGTCAGACAAGACGTGTCAGACATCTGGGAGGACGCGGTCGGCGGCACCCAGATTGCGGCCCGATCTTTACGAGTTGAGTCAAAGGAGTGGCGTTGCTATGGCGGTACGAATCCGGCACTTTAGCGACACAGAAACTGGAAAACGTCTCCACCTGCTCGCTCACGGGAGCCTGTGAAGACTAATGTGCGAAGCTTATCCCGGACGCGCAAAGCGTAGCTCCACGGGGATGATGGCACCGCCGAGAGGATGGTCGTCGACCGCGGCGGGCAGGAGAACGGAGAGAAGAGGCGCATCCCCCGGTCACCGCGACAGACGTCTCTCAACGCTCTGGGTGCCATCTCAACGCTCTGGGTGCCATCGCTCCTGCGCGCGGCTGGTCGCGATTCCCTCTCGCGCTCGCGTCTGGACTCAGCTCTGACCGGCCGGCGGCCACCGGCGGCCACGCTGCCGGCGCCGTAGCCCGAGATGGCCCGCGCCGCGAGAGGCCACTGACCCGCCGAGGTCGGCGACCCGACCGGGCGTGCCGGCCGCCGGTTCGACGGGCGACCCGCGGCCGGCCGGTGTCACGCAGCGGCCGCCGCCTCGGGCGACAGCTGCGGCGGCCCTCGGCCGCCGAACTGGCGAGCCGCCGGCAGCTGGCCGCCCCTTGGTCGGCGGCGGCCAGCTGCCGAACTGGCGAGCCGCCGGCAGCTGGCCCCTCGGCGGCGGCCCTCTGCCGAACTGGCGAGCCGCCGGCAGCTGGCCGCCCCTTGGTCGGCGGCGGCCAGCTGCCGAACTGGCGAGCCGCCGGCAGCTGGCCGCCCCTTGGTCGGCGGCGGCCCTCGGCTGCCGAACTGGCGAGCCGCCGGCAGCTGGCCGCCCCTTGGTCGGCGGCGGCCCTCGGCTGCCGAACTGGCGAGCCGCCGGCACGCCGCCCCTTGGGCGGCGGCCAGCTGCCGAACTGGCGAGCCGCCGGCAGCTGGCCGCCCCTTGGTCGGCGGCGGCCAGCTGCCGAACTGGCGAGCCGCCGGCAGCTGGCCGCCCCTTGTTCGGCGGCGGCCAGCTGCCGAACTGGCGAGCCGCCGGCAGCTGGCCGCCCCTTGGTCGGCGGCGGCCCTCGGCTGCCGAACTGGCGAGCCGCCGGCAGCTGGCCGCCCCTTGGTCGGCGGCGGCCAGCTGCCGAACTGGCGAGCCGCCGGCAGCTGGCCGCCCCTTGGTCGGCGGCGGCCCTCGCTGCCGAACTGGCGAGCGCGCCGGCAGCTGGCCGCCCCTGGTCGGCGGCGGCCAGCTGCCGAACTGGCGAGCCGCCGGCAGCTGGCCGCCCCTTGGTCGGCGGCGGCCAGCTGCCGAACTGGCGAGCCGCCGGCAGCTGGCCGCCCCTTGGTCGGCGGCGGCCAGCTGCCGAACTGGCGAGCGCGCGCGCCGGCACGTCGTGCCGCTCGACATTCGGCGAGCGTGCCAGCCGCCACCTCACACAAGGACGTCGGCCGCCTGACAACGGTGCAGACTCATCCGGGCCGCCCTCGGGCCCGCCCTCGGGAGAGCGGTGCGGTGTGGGCCCGGCCGACCAGCCGACCGGCGCAGTCACGCCAGTCCGTCACGTTACGACGTCACGGCGCCACGGCGCGCACAGCCGGCGTGTTGTATGTGGACTTGACGGCCAGGTAGCCGATGCAAACATTGCGGTAGCGGCTAGACGTGCGGAAGAGCATCGGGTGTTCACGTCGGGTCGAAGCAATGCATTTGCCCGTGTGGCACGGCGATATATTTCCCTCACTCAGCCTATGCTTATGAGACCGGCCACCTTATCTAGCTCCAGTGTCTGACATGTGGCAGCTGGTTGCAAACCTTTGCGGACTGCAATGTGGACGCCTACTGATGAGCACGACCTCTTCGTACATGGTGTGTTGAACAAGGTATTTTATATATAGCAGATTCGATTTGACATCCAAGGCTAAAGCGGAACAGGTTGCTGTATGAACCGACATTTGTGCAATCACGTTCATCGGGGAATTGTTTTCGTCATTGCGGCGATGAAGTCAGTCAGCGAAAAGTTGATGACCGTTTCCTTAACCTCAGCGACAGCCATTTCAGTTGTAGCTTGTATATCGCACCATCTTCGCTATATGAAATACTTCAGATATCATTTGTATTGTCGACCCCATATCTGATGCCTACCATGTTTGGCTGCACGCGCTATCGTGGTAGTGTGAGCCTCCCTTGGCTGATTGTCCATAAAAAGGGCAGCTAGCACACGGATGCCTAGCGGGAAAACACAAATACCATGTCGGTGTATCAGCCCCCAGTCAGTACATACTTGCATCCTTCTTTTTTTGCGCAAAGGCCACTACCAGGTTTCAATTAGAAATGCTTCCTGTCCATATACGTCCTAAATGCGCCGGATATATGAAGCGTAACTTAAGACGGATGCATATATATATATCCTGACTGAACCATTGGCATTGGTCATGACATCGATAGTTCCTCTGCTCGTGGCTATAGCTACAATTTTCACGTTGGCTCTGACCTTGACCGTGCCTCGGATGCCGGTTCTGACTATGTCGCTGACAAACACTGACGTTAACATTCATGCTTTATCCGAAGAGAATCTGACTTTAAATATTTCCCTGGCTCTGAGTTCAACTTCAAGTTCAACTTCAACTTCAACTCTGAGTTATAGCTCTTCCTCTGACTCGGAGTTCAATTCCGACCCTAACTCTACATAACCTAACTTATCCTCACGGGCTTCTCACTCTGAATCTGATTCTGTTCTGAGCCTGACCCTAAATTTGACTGTACGTCGAGTCCGCCTCCGACTCTGAGTATACCGTCAGCGACGTCCGGCGACTGTGCGTGATGTCTGGCCGGGAGCTGGGGGCCGGGGAGGGTGGGGGGGGGGGTGGAGGCGGCAAGTCGGTGCCAGGAGTGCCGGCAGGCGCCAGCCACCCCCCACGCCGACAGATTATTGTCTTCCAGAAGGGTCGGCGCAGCGCCGCCCAGGTAGCCAATAGACGCGCCCGTGGCATGAATGGCGCACCGCTAAATAGGCCTGGTCGGGGATTACATTGAATAGAATTTCCTCGAGGTGTAATGAATCAAAGAGTGCCGCCGCCGCCGCCGTTTTTCGTCAAATTGTAGGCTATGTGACACCGTTCGAAATAAATCCTGGATGAATATGGGTTCGATGCCGGGACCTGCAAGACGAGCTGCACCCTATGCAGAACAACGGCGCACCTGCCAGTAGCGGTACATGGGTGGACTCTCCGAGCAGAGCGGTGACGACTGGCGCACCTGCCAGTAGCGGTACATGGGTGGACTCCCCGCGCAGAGAGGTGACGACTGGCGCACCTGCCAGTAGCGGTACGTGGGTGGACACCCCGAGCAGAGCGGTGACGACTGGCGCACCTGTCAGTAGCGGTACATGGGTGGACTCTCCGAGCAGAGCGGTGACGACTGGCGCACCTGTCAGTAGCGGTACATGGGTGGACACCCCGAGCAGAGCGGTGACGACTGGTACACCTGTCAGTAGCGGTACATGGGTGGACACCCCGAGCAGAGCGGTGACGACTGGCGCACCTGCCAGTAGCGGTACATGGGTGGACTCTCCGAGCAGAGCGGTGACGACTGGCGCACCTGTCAGTAGCGGTACATGGGTGGACACCCCGAGCAGAGCGGTGACGACTGGTACACCTGTCAGTAGCGGTACATGGGTGGACACCCCGAGCAGAGCGGTGACGACTGGCGCACCTGCCAGTAGCGGTACATGGGTGGACTCTCCGAGCAGAGCGGTGACGACTGGCGCACCTGTCAGTAGCGGTACATGGGTGGACACCCCGAGCAGAGCGGTGACGACTGGCGCACCTGTCAGTAGCGGTACATGGGTGGACTCTCCGAGCAGAGCGGTGACGACTGGCGCACCTGCCAGTAGCGGTACATGGGTGGACTCCCCACACAGAGAGGTGACGACTGGCGCACCTGGCAATAGCGGTACATGGGTGGACTCCCCGAGCAGAGAGGTGATGACTGGCACCCACCCGTCAATGATGGCACCCGTCGCTTTGGCGCTCCTTTGGCCGCCGAAGCGTGATGGTGGCCTGCTGAGCCGCCGATGCTGTGGCGGCATATCTCCGGACGCTCCGTGATGTGGTCGATGTCGTGACGTGATACCGGGCGCCACCACGTGGTGCCGTCCGAGTCCATGTCGTGTTATCGGGCGCCACCACGTGGTGCCGTCCGAGTCCATGTCGTGTTATCGGGCGCCACCACGTGGTGCCGTCCGAGTCCATGTCGTGTTATCGGACGCTTGCCAGTTACCCAGTGGTCAGATGTTCGGAGATATGAGCGTCCCAATGAGATATAAACGTGGAAGTGCGTCGGATTGGACGCGACTCGGGCGTCAGCCGACCATGAATGACACACGTTAAGATAGCAAGAATGCACCTTCCATATAAAATAGTCGAATACGTCAAGGACGTCCCAGATGATTAGCGTTGACATGAAGCGAAGAACGAGCTATTGATATCGAGCTGGTTCCTTTACGCTGAGCAATGAGCCAGCTGAATTCGGTGAGCGCTCGTTTAATGATCACGAAACGAGCGTCAGCGGATTGGCAGAGGGCATCACACGACCTATCTCCGTCCAGATAGGTCGTCTGGTGAGGTCCGCTGTGATGAACTCCCCGCGATAGTGTGCCGGTCTGCTGCTACGCCTGCTACGCCTGCCGCTACGTGCATCCACCAGCGTGTGGTGCCCCGATTGCGAAGCGCTTGGTGCCGCCTCTGTTATGACGCGCGGCCTCGCCGCCACGTCAAGCTTTTCCCGCAGATTTGGCGCCGCTGCGTACTTCCGGCCGACCGCTTCTGTCCGGCTTGTTTCACTCCTCCCCGTGGCCGCGCGGGTGGCGACTCTGTAGCACGCGAGTCCCCGCGCCGCCGCTTTGTATCGGGCGCCGTGTCGCTCTCCAACTCCGCTGCGCTCGCTCGCCGCATTTCCCTCGGCCGCATTGTGTCGCCGTGTGTCGCCGTGTGTCGCTCCACATCGGCTGCCAACATTCGACATAAACGGATCGTAAAATAAATCAGAGAGAACAACGGACCGCCGACGCGGCGCGCGGTTGCTTCATCAGGGCGGCCGGGCGGCCACCCCGGCGGTGCTCGACTGGACAGCCGCGCGCCGGTCGGAGGGATCGGCTGCGCGTGATGAGCTCTGTCAGATCACTGCTCAGAGGTCGCCGCGCCAGCCGACCCACCGCCGGCCTTGCCTAATTGTCCCGTGTGCCAAAGTGTGATCGATCGGCTCTCGTGTTGCACGTGCCGCACCCGCCGGTCGGACACGTGCTGTGCCGGCCGGCCCGGCCGCGTCAGCTGGACTCGGCCGGTGTGAACTCGGCCGCCGGGCTCTCGGGCCGAGCTCTCGGGCTGGGCGGTTGCCTATCGCCTCGTGCTCTATTGGGCTCCCGTTACCCGAAGCATTATTCGGACCAGCTTGTTGAAACAAAACGAAGTCCAGGGAAGTCCAAATCCACCGTTTCGGAGCCATGCTATGCATTGTTTACAAACTCGCATTCGCGTGTGATCCGCCAACACTGACCAAAGCGGGTCGTTGACGTGTCGTTTCTGGCTAATTGGATCTCGTCCCTGGCCACTCACTGCCACTGCCACATCTCTCGCCACTCCGGGCTGCTTCGTGGCCGGCAACCTGGCCGCCTCCGGCACGCTGGCGCACGTAAAATGTCCTTTCAGAGCACGCCCTCCAAATGCCTTCAAAGCGGCGAATGTAACGAGCATGTCGCATCGCATACATGATTGTCACATCAAGGACTCTCGGTCAGATATCACGTTCGACTACGACAGAACATGGAAGCGTGCACCCGTCCACACCTGTCGTGGTGACACCTTCCACTTGCCGTACCGCACCACGCAAGGCTGCCCGAGCGCCTTGGCGTGTGTTGTTGCAGGCTATCGGACGGTCGATGGTTCTCTAATGTCGGCTGCGCTCCCAGCTCTTTAGGCTGCGGTGTGGGATCCTGATGTCGGCTGTGCTGTGTACTCCTGGTGTCGGCTGCGGTGCGAGATCCTGGTGTCGGCTGTGCTGTGGACTCCTGGTGTTGGCTGTGCTGTGGACTCCTGGTGTTGGCTGTGCTGTGGGATCCTGGTGTCGGCTGCTGCGTGTGATTCCGATGTGGGGTCGACCCCTGCTATTGGCTGTGACCCCAGCTGTCTGCCGGCTGTTGCCGCGACTCCCCGTCGTACTCGTGTTGAGTGGCCGCGGCGCCGGCGCCGGCGCGAGACTGACGAGCCGGCGCCGGCGCTGCTCGGGCGGCCGCCCTGCGCGGCGACCCTCCGCTCAACCGTATGCTAATGACCTGGCCCGACAAGGTCGTGACGCGGCCGAGTCGCCACCACCGCGTCGCCGGGCTCGGCGCGCCGCCTGGCGCCTGGCGCCGCGGCCCCCTCACTGGCGCGACTCCCGGCGCCCATCCACCGCCCCCCCTCAACAAACGACAGCACCAGGCCTGCGATGATGGCGCGCCGAGATAGCAGGCAGCGCGCAAGAATGTCGCCGTCAGGTCCGGCTGGCCGCGGCGTTCGGGCGCGAGGCGGCCGCTGTCGGCCCGTTGCGCGCAGATGTTTTGCGCTCGTGACGCGCCGCTCCAGTCTTGGGGCGAGGCGACATCTCGCGTCCTGCAATCACTGAGGGAGCGCGACGTCACTGGCGACGGAAGCGGCGGCGGTCGGTCGCGCTTGTCGAGTGACGCCGGCTCGCCGGCCGCCCGACAGAAGCTGCGCGACCAGCTGCCGGCTGCGCAGCGCGTCGGCAGCGCCGGCCGCCGTGATTATTTCTCTTTCGATAGTCGGCGGGCGATGGTGCAAATGCGCCGCCGCACCCGGTGATCTGAGGCGCACGCCAGCTGGCCGGAATCCTAACGTGCTTGCATCATGACGGACTGAGGACGGGTTTTATGGCATTTAATTCGCTCGTCTGGTGTGTTGGTCAGTCAAGGCACAGAGACAGAGACAAAGACAGAGACAGAGACAAAGACAGAGACAGCGACAGAGACAGAGACAGATTATGGTGTATGGTTGCATTAGACGTGGGCACTGCATGAGAAGTCACTACCAACCCAACAGTGGTGTATGTAGTAGTGTGGCTCTGAGTCCAGAAGTTTAAAAGATGTGTTCTATGGTTAATCCGTTGCCCACATAAAGCTGAAATGAGCGGGAAGTCCCCGATGTTCTGTTCCTCAGAAATTGTGTCATTATCCGTGGTGGTTGTACAGTCATGCACAAGCATCGGAAGTAATGTGATGCGAGTGGCGTACTGACGGTACGTGATACAGTGGTTGTGACTAACGTGCCCTATATGTCGCCGGTGTGTCACGAAACACTAACACCTGCCGTGTGGCGTACTGACGGTACGTGATACAGTGGTTGTGACTAACGTGCCCTATATGTCGCCCGTGTGTCACGAAACACTAACACCTGCCGTGTGGCGTACTGACGGTACGTGATACAGTGGTTGTGACTAACGTGCCCTATATGTCGCCGGTGTGTCACGAAACACTAACACCTGCCGTGTGGCGTACTGACGGTACGTGATACAGTGGTTGTGACTAACGTGCCCTATATGTCGCCCGTGTGTCACGAAACACTAACACCTGCCGTGTGGCGTACTGACGGTACGTGATACAGTGGTTGTGACTAACGTGCCCTATATGTCGCCCGTGTGTCACGAAACACTAACACCTGCCGTGTGGCGTACTGACGGTACGTGATACAGTGGTTGTGACTAACGTGCCCTATATGTCGCCCGTGTGTCACGAAACACTAACACCTGCCGTGCACGAGTGGCGTACTGACGGTACGTGATACAGTGGTTGTGACTAGCGTGCCCTATATGTCGCCGGTGTGTCACGAAACACTAACACCTGCCGTGTGGCGTACTGACGGTACGTGATACAGTGGCTGTGACTAACGTGCCCTATATGTCGCCGGTGTATCACGAAACACTAACACCTGCCGTGCACGAGTGGCGTACTGACGGTACGTGATACAGTGGTTGTGACTAACGTGCCCTATATGTCGCCCGTGTGTCACGAAACACTAACACCTGCCGTGCACGAGTGGCGTACTGACGGTACGTGATACAGTGGTTGTGACTAACGTGCCCTATATGTCGCCGGTGTGTCACGAAACACTAACACCTGCCGTGTGGCGTACTGACGGTACGTGATACAGTGGTTGTGACTAACGTGCCCTATATGTCGCCCGTGTGTCAACGAAACACTAACACCTGCCGTGTGGCGTACTGACGGTACGTGATACAGTGGTTGTGACTAACGTGCCCTATATGTCGCCGGTGTGTCACGAAACACTAACACCTGCCGTGTGGCGTACTGACGGTACGTGATACAGTGGTTGTGACTAACGTGCCCTATATGTCGCCGGTGTGTCACGAAACACTAACACCTGCCGTGCACGAGTGGCGTACTGACGGTACGTGATACAGTGGTTGTGACTAACGTGCCCTATATGTCGCCGGTGTGTCACGAAACACTAACACCTGCCGTGTGGCGTACTGACGGTACGTGATACAGTGGTTGTGACTAACGTGCCCTATATGTCGCCGGTGTGTCACGAAACACTAACACCTGCCGTGTGGCGTACTGACAGTACGTGATACAGTGGTTGTGACTAACGTGCCCTATATGTCGCCCGTGTGTCACGAAACACTAACACCTGCCGTGTGGCGTACTGACGGTACGTGATACAGTGGTTGTGACTAACGTGCCCTATATGTCGCCCGTGTGTCACGAAACACTAACACCTGCCGAGTGGCGTACTGACGGTACGTGATACAGTGGTTGTGACTAACGTGCCCTATATGTCGCCCGTGTGTCACGAAACACTAACACCTGCCGTGTGGCGTACTGACGGTACGTGATACAGTGGTTGTGACTAACGTGCCCTATATGTCGCCGGTGTGTCACGAAACACTAACACCTGCCGTGCACGAGTGGCGTACTGACGGTACGTGATACAGTGGTTGTGACTAACGTGCCCTATATGTCGCCGGTGTGTCACGAAACACTAACACCTGCCGTGTGGCGTACTGACGGTACGTGATACAGTGGCTGTGACTAACGTGCCCTATATGTCGCCGGTGTGTCACGAAACACTAACACCTGCCGTGTGGCGTACTGACGGTACGTGATACAGTGGTTGTGACTAACGTGCCCTATATGTCGCCGGTGTGTCACGAAACACTAACACCTGCCGTGTGGCGTACTGACGGTACGTGATACAGTGGTTGTGACTAACGTGCCCTATATGTCGCCCGTGTGTCACGAAACACTAACACCTGCCGTGTGGCGTACTGACGGTACGTGATACAGTGGCTGTGACTAACGTGCCCTATATGTCGCCCGTGTGTCACGAAACACTAACACCTGCCGTGTGGCGTACTGACGGTACGTGATACAGTGGTTGTGACTAACGTGCCCTATATGTCGCCGGTGTGTCACGAAACACTAACACCTGCCGTGCACGGTGGCGTACTGACGGTACGTGATACAGTGGTTGTGACTAACGTGCCCTATATGTCGCCCGTGTGTCACGAAACACTAACACCTGCCGTGTGGCGTACTGACGGTACGTGATACAGTGGTTGTGACTAACGTGCCCTATATGTCGCCCGTGTGTCACGAAACACTAACACCTGCCGTGTGGCGTACTGACGGTACGTGATACAGTGGTTGTGACTAACGTGCCCTATATGTCGCCGGTGTGTCACGAAACACTAACACCTGCCGTGTGGCGTACTGACGGTACGTGATACAGTGGTTGTGACTAACGTGCCCTATATGTCGCCGGTGTGTCACGAAACACTAACACCTGCCGTGTGGCGTACTGACGGTACGTGATACAGTGGTTGTGACTAACGTGCCCTATATGTCGCCGGTGTGTCACGAAACACTAACACCTGCCGTGTGGCGTACTGACGGTACGTGATACAGTGGTTGTGACTAACGTGCCCTATATGTCGCCCGTGTGTCACGAAACACTAACACCTGCCGTGTGGCGTACTGACGGTACGTGATACAGTGGCTGTGACTAACGTGCCCTATATGTCGCCCGTGTGTCACGAAACACTAACACCTGCCGTGTGGCGTACTGACGGTACGTGATACAGTGGTTGTGACTAACGTGCCCTATATGTCGCCGGTGTGTCACGAAACACTAACACCTGCCGTGTGGCGTACTGACGGTACGTGATACAGTGGCTGTGACTAACGTGCCCTATATGTCGCCGGTGTGTCACGAAACACTAACACCTGCCGTGTGGCGTACTGACGGTACGTGATACAGTGGTTGTGACTAACGTGCCCTATATGTCGCCGGTGTGTCACGAAACACTAACACCTGCCGTGTGGCGTACTGACGGTACGTGATACAGTGGTTGTGACTAACGTGCCCTATATGTCGCCCGTGTGTCACGAAACACTAACACCTGCCGTGTGGCGTACTGACGGTACGTGATACAGTGGTTGTGACTAACGTGCCCTATATGTCGCCGGTGTGTCACGAAACACTAACACCTGCCGTGTGGCGTACTGACGGTACGTGATACAGTGGTTGTGACTAACGTGCCCTATATGTCGCCGGTGTGTCACGAAACACTAACACCTGCCGTGCACAGTGGCGTACTGACGGTACGTGATACAGTGGTTGTGACTAACGTGCCCTATATGTCGCCCGTGTGTCACGAAACACTAACACCTGCCGTGTGGCGTACTGACGGTACGTGATACAGTGGTTGTGACTAACGTGCCCTATATGTCGCCGGTGTGTCACGAAAC
The DNA here is from genome assembly GCA_034440615.1 of Ashinkailepas kermadecensis. Taxonomy (NCBI): domain Eukaryota; kingdom Metazoa; phylum Arthropoda; class Thecostraca; family Neolepadidae; genus Ashinkailepas; species Ashinkailepas kermadecensis. The sequence goes on along the minus strand of JAOTOM010005137.1, from coordinate 654,922 downwards.
ACTAACACCTGCCGTGTGGCGTACTGACGGTACGTGATACAGTGGTTGTGACTAACGTGCCCTATATGTCGCCGGTGTGTCACGAAACACTAACACCTGCCGTGTGGCGTACTGACGGTACGTGATACAGTGGTTGTGACTAACGTGCCCTATATGTCGCCGGTGTGTCACGAAACACTAACACCTGCCGTGCAGTGGCGTACTGACGGTACGTGATACAGTGGTTGTGACTAACGTGCCCTATATGTCGCCGGTGTGTCACGAAACACTAACACCTGCCGTGTGGCGTACTGACGGTACGTGATACAGTGGTTGTGACTAACGTGCCCTATATGTCGCCGGTGTGTCACGAAACACTAACACCTGCCGTGTGGCGTACTGACGGTACGTGATACAGTGGTTGTGACTAACGTGCCCTATATGTCGCCGGTGTGTCACGAAACACTAACACCTGCCGTGTGGCGTACTGACGGTACGTGATACAGTGGTTGTGACTAACGTGCCCTATATGTCGCCGGTGTGTCACGAAACACTAACACCTGCCGTGTGGCGTACTGACGGTACGTGATACAGTGGTTGTGACTAACGTGCCCTATATGTCGCCCGTGTGTCACGAAACACTAACACCTGCCGTGTGGCGTACTGACGGTACGTGATACAGTGGTTGTGACTAACGTGCCCTATATGTCGCCCGTGTGTCACGAAACACTAACACCTGCCGTGTGGCGTACTGACGGTACGTGATACAGTGGTTGTGACTAACGTGCCCTATATGTCGCCCGTGTGTCACGAAACACTAACACCTGCCGTGTGGCGTACTGACGGTACGTGATACAGTGGTTGTGACTAACGTGCCCTATATGTCGCCCGTGTGTCACGAAACACTAACACCTGCCGTGTGGCGTACTGACGGTACGTGATACAGTGGTTGTGACTAACGTGCCCTATATGTCGCCCGGTGTGTCACGAAACACTAACACCTGCCGTGTGGCGTACTGACGGTACGTGATACAGTGGTTGTGACTAACGTGCCCTATATGTCGCCCGTGTGTCACGAAACACTAACACCTGCCGTGTGGCGTACTGACGGTACGTGATACAGTGGTTGTGACTAACGTGCCCTATATGTCGCCCGTGTGTCACGAAACACTAACACCTGCCGTGTGGCGTACTGACGGTACGTGATACAGTGGTTGTGACTAACGTGCCCTATATGTCGCCCGGTGTGTCACGAAACACTAACACCTGCCGTGTGGCGTACTGACGGTACGTGATACAGTGGTTGTGACTAACGTGCCCTATATGTCGCCCGTGTGTCACGAAACACTAACACCTGCCGTGTGGCGTACTGACGGTACGTGATACAGTGGTTGTGACTAACGTGCCCTATATGTCGCCGGTGTGTCACGAAACACTAACACCTGCCGTGTGGCGTACTGACGGTACGTGATACAGTGGTTGTGACTAACGTGCCCTATATGTCGCCGGTGTGTCACGAAACACTAACACCTGCCGTGTGGCGTACTGACGGTACGTGATACAGTGGTTGTGACTAACGTGCCCTATATGTCGCCCGGTGTGTCACGAAACACTAACACCTGCCGTGTGGCGTACTGACGGTACGTGATACAGTGGTTGTGACTAACGTGCCCTATATGTCGCCGGTGTGTCACGAAACACTAACACCTGCCGTGTGGCGTACTGACGGTACGTGATACAGTGGTTGTGACTAACGTGCCCTATATGTCGCCGGTGTGTCACGAAACACTAACACCTGCCGTGTGGCGTACTGACGGTACGTGATACAGTGGTTGTGACTAACGTGCCCTATATGTCGCCGGTGTGTCACGAAACACTAACACCTGCCGTGTGGCGTACTGACGGTACGTGATACAGTGGTTGTGACTAACGTGCCCTATATGTCGCCCGTGTGTCACGAAACACTAACACCTGCCGTGTGGCGTACTGACGGTACGTGATACAGTGGTTGTGACTAACGTGCCCTATATGTCGCCCGTGTGTCACGAAACACTAACACCTGCCGTGTGGCGTACTGACGGTACGTGATACAGTGGTTGTGACTAACGTGCCCTATATGTCGCCGGTGTGTCACGAAACACTAACACCTGCCGTGTGGCGTACTGACGGTACGTGATACAGTGGTTGTGACTAACGTGCCCTATATGTCGCCCGTGTGTCACGAAACACTAACACCTGCCGTGTGGCGTACTGACGGTACGTGATACAGTGGTTGTGACTAACGTGCCCTATATGTCGCCCGTGTGTCACGAAACACTAACACCTGCCGTGTGGCGTACTGACGGTACGTGATACAGTGGTTGTGACTAACGTGCCCTATATGTCGCCCGTGTGTCACGAAACACTAACACCTGCCGTGTGGCGTACTGACGGTACGTGATACAGTGGTTGTGACTAACGTGCCCTATATGTCGCCCGTGTGTCACGAAACACTAACACCTGCCGTGTGGCGTACTGACGGTACGTGATACAGTGGTTGTGACTAACGTGCCCTATATGTCGCCCGTGTGTCACGAAACACTAACACCTGCCGTGTGGCGTACTGACGGTACGTGATACAGTGGTTGTGACTAACGTGCCCTATATGTCGCCCGTGTGTCACGAAACACTAACACCTGCCGTGTGGCGTACTGACGGTACGTGATACAGTGGTTGTGACTAACGTGCCCTATATGTCGCCCGTGTGTCACGAAACACTAACACCTGCCGAGTGGCGTACTGACGGTACGTGATACAGTGGTTGTGACTAACGTGCCCTATATGTCGCCGGTGTGTCACGAAACACTAACACCTGCCGTGCACGAGTGGCGTACTGACGGTACGTGATACAGTGGTTGTGACTAACGTGCCCTATATGTCGCCCGTGTGTCACGAAACACTAACACCTGCCGTGCACGAGTGGCGTACTGACGGTACGTGATACAGTGGCTGTGACTAACGTGCCCTATATGTCGCCGGTGTGTCACGAAACACTAACACCTGCCGTGCAGTGGCGTACTGACGGTACGTGATACAGTGGCTGTGACTAACGTGCCCTATATGTCGCCGGTGTGTCACGAAACACTAACACCTGCCGTGCACGGTGGCGTACTGACGGTACGTGATACAGTGGTTGTGACTAACGTGCCCTATATGTCGCCCGTGTGTCACGAAACACTAACACCTGCCGAGTGGCGTACTGACGGTACGTGATACAGTGGCTGTGACTAACGTGCCCTATATGTCGCCGGTGTGTCACGAAACACTAACACCTGCCGTGCACGGTGGCGTACTGACGGTACGTGATACAGTGGTTGTGACTAACGTGCCCTATATGTCGCCCGTGTGTCACGAAACACTAACACCTGCCGTGTGGCGTACTGACGGTACGTGATACAGTGGTTGTGACTAACGTGCCCTATATGTCGCCCGTGTGTCACGAAACACTAACACCTGCCGTGTGGCGTACTGACGGTACGTGATACAGTGGTTGTGACTAACGTGCCCTATATGTCGCCCGTGTGTCACGAAACACTAACACCTGCCGTGCCGAGTGGCGTACTGACGGTACGTGATACAGTGGCTGTGACTAACGTGCCCTATATGTCGCCCGTGTGTCACGAAACACTAACACCTGCCGTGTGGCGTACTGACGGTACGTGATACAGTGGTTGTGACTAACGTGCCCTATATGTCGCCCGTGTGTCACGAAACACTAACACCTGCCGTGTGGCGTACTGACGGTACGTGATATAGTGGTTGTGACTAACGTGCCCTATATGTCGCCGGTGTGTCACGAAACACTAACACCTGCCGTGTGGCGTACTGACGGTACGTGATACAGTGGTTGTGACTAACGTGCCCTATATGTCGCCCGTGTGTCACGAAACACTAACACCTGCCGAGTGGCGTACTGACGGTACGTGATACAGTGGCTGTGACTAACGTGCCCTATATGTCGCCGGTGTGTCACGAAACACTAACACCGCCGTGCACGAGTGGCGTACTGACGGTACGTGATACAGTGGTTGTGACTAACGTGCCCTATATGTCGCCCGTGTGTCACGAAACACTAACACCTGCCGAGTGGCGTACTGACGGTACGTGATACAGTGGTTGTGACTAACGTGCCCTATATGTCGCCCGTGTGTCACGAAACACTAACACCTGCCGTGCACGAGTGGCGTACTGACGGTACGTGATACAGTGGCTGTGACTAACGTGCCCTATATGTCGCCCGTGTGTCACGAAACACTAACACCTGCCGAGTGGCGTACTGACGGTACGTGATACAGTGGTTGTGACTAACGTGCCCTATATGTCGCCCGTGTGTCACGAAACACTAACACCTGCCGTGTGGCGTACTGACGGTACGTGATACAGTGGTTGTGACTAACGTGCCCTATATGTCGCCCGTGTGTCACGAAACACTGACACCTGCCGTGCACGAGTGGCGTACTGACGGTACGTGATACAGTGGTTGTGACTAACGTGCCCTATATGTCGCCGGTGTGTCACGAAACACTAACACCTGCCGTGCACGAGTGGCGTACTGACGGTACGTGATACAGTGGTTGTGACTAACGTGCCCTATATGTCGCCGGTGTGTCACGAAACACTAACACCTGCCGTGTGGCGTACTGACGGTACGTGATACAGTGGCTGTGACTAACGTGCCCTATATGTCGCCGGTGTGTCACGAAACACTAACACCTGCCGTGCACGTGTGGCGTACTGACGGTACGTGATACAGTGGTTGTGACTAACGTGCCCTATATGTCGCCGGTGTGTCACGAAACACTAACACCTGCCGAGTGGCGTACTGACGGTACGTGATACAGTGGTTGTGACTAACGTGCCCTATATGTCGCCGGTGTGTCACGAAACACTAACACCTGCCGTGTGGCGTACTGACGGTACGTGATACAGTGGTTGTGACTAACGTGCCCTATATGTCGCCGGTGTGTCACGAAACACTAACACCTGCCGAGTGGCGTACTGACGGTACGTGATACAGTGGTTGTGACTAACGTGCCCTATATGTCGCCGGTGTGTCACGAAACACTAACACCTGCCGTGCACTGGCGTACTGACGGTACGTGATACAGTGGCTGTGACTAACGTGCCCTATATGTCGCCGGTGTGTCACGAAACACTAACACCTGCCGTGCACTGGCGTACTGACGGTACGTGATACAGTGGTTGTGACTAACGTGCCCTATATGTCGCCCGTGTGTCACGAAACACTAACACCTGCCGTGTGGCGTACTGACGGTACGTGATACAGTGGTTGTGACTAACGTGCCCTATATGTCGCCGGTGTGTCACGAAACACTAACACCTGCCGTGCACGAGTGGCGTACTGACGGTACGTGATACAGTGGTTGTGACTAACGTGCCCTATATGTCGCCGGTGTGTCACGAAACACTAACACCTGCCGTGTGGCGTACTGACGGTACGTGATACAGTGGTTGTGACTAACGTGCCCTATATGTCGCCCGTGTGTCACGAAACACTAACACCTGCCGTGTGGCGTACTGACGGTACGTGATACAGTGGTTGTGACTAACGTGCCCTATATGTCGCCGGTGTGTCACGAAACACTAACACCTGCCGTGCACGTGGCGTACTGACGGTACGTGATACAGTGGTTGTGACTAACGTGCCCTATATGTCGCCGGTGTGTCACGAAACACTAACACCTGCCGTGCACGCAGGTCGTGACAAGCTTCCGACCTTTACTCCTTTGACCAAGCTTGCGTCCGTGCCTGAGTCATGGCCTATCCGAGGCAAGCGACGAAAACGTGCCTGCAATAGCTGGTATTGAGGTCCTACATGATTTGTTTTTGTTCAGAGTAGGAAAGCAAGAATTTGGAGAACAATGATCCAACGGTCATACGTTTATCAGCAATTTTCACGTCGGTGAGTCAAATCGATCAACTGAATGTTGGAGGCCGTATGTGAACGATGGACATCCGTAAAACGTGGGAAGCGCACGTCACGTCACAGCTGTTGACAGAGGGAACAAAAACCTCGGCATCAGCCGAGCCACTGCAACCGGCCTGGAAGCGTACGTCACGTGCGGCGCCAAGACGCTGCGCTCGCTTCGCCCAGCGGTCGGCCGACGCGGCGATGTTTAAAACTCAAAAGCGCTGTCGGCGCGGCGCGAGGCTGCTGTTTGGCGCGGCCAGATAGGCGCAAATGCCGGGGTCGTGAGGTCACCGGCCGGCGTCGACGTGACGGTTCCGGCAGCGTGTCGACGCGAGCCGCGTGCGGCGGCGTACGCGGCTCGCGTGCCGAGTTGCGACGCCGGCCGGCACTCGAACCGGCGACGATAGGCGACGGCGCTGCGGGAGCGCGCTCGGTGTCGCCCACCCAGCTGACACGTCTCGCGCGGTGTCGCCCACCCAGCTGACACGTCTCGGGCGGCGGCGCCGGCCCGCGCCGGGCCGCGTCGGCCGCAGGTGGGCCGACGGCCGCGCACGCGGCCGGCCACTTTGTCGCCCATGTCGGCGCAGACAAGACAAATGCACCGATCCATCATCCGCCGGCCGGCTGATGACTTTCGGGCCATTATAGCCGGCTATCGGGCGACATCGGCGGCGGCCGGGGCGCTGGCGGGCGCGGCGGCCGCGCGGCCGGCGCGCGCGGCACCGCCGGTCGCCGCCGGGTCACGTCGCCGGCCGACCGCCGACCGCCGGCCGGCCGGCCGCCAGTCTCGCGCCGAGAGCCGTCGCGTCCGTACGGCCGCCCAGGGCGCGGCGTGCGCGCAGCCGGCTGCCGCTCGTGTCGGCGACAGTGTGGTGCCGGTGGTGGTCGCGCGGTCGACGTCGTCCGGTGCTGAGGTAGGTGGGTGGTGGCGAGGAGGCCGCTGCGGGCACGCGTGCCGCCCGCAGGTGTGCGCGTCGTGTTTCTCGCGAGACACTCGGCTCGCGCCGGCCGCCGTCGTGTTCGACGCTTGCCACCAGGCTCGCCCGCCGGCCGACGTCGGGCCTGTCGCCGTCCGTCGGGCCGGCCGCTCCTGGACCAGCTCGGTGCCCTTGCGAGGCCGCCTCGCGGTTCGCGTCGCGTCGCTCCCCCGTTGCTGTGGGCGACTGGCTATTTTCGGCCGGCCAATCTGCGATCTGGATATTATAACTGAGCAGTTGCGTGGCCGCGATTTGTCGGATATGCCTTCACGACGCCTAACTGCCGGCCAGCACTCATTAGTCAGTGTAATGCACACGATGCCGATCGCCGGCCATCATCCGTCTGCCGTGATGCAGGCGCCCAGATAGTTAGTTGCACTTTAATGAATTGCTGTCGGTAAGTGGCTGCTCGCCGTTGTTATTGACCGTCGCCGCAGCGATTCCGTAATTGATGCGTCGCGCCAGAACGCGTAGATGGCGTACGTCGGCGCGAGTCGGGTGCTCGGTGCTCCGTAGTTCGCCGTAGCTGACGTCGTGATGGTCCGGCGGTGTCCGTGTTCGACTCGCGGCACCGGCTGCGGGGGAGTGACGGCGGCACCGCCTGACCTGTCTCGCCGCAGCCGGTCCTTGTGTCAAACGGCGACACCGCAGGTCACACTGGCTCCCACCCGAGCCTGCCTCCACACCTCCGACCTCGGCCACCATACAGTCGATGCAGCTGATGCGCCCCAGTCCAGATAGCTAGCCAACATCAGCAGCACAACATGGTGACGACCATCGCACCGGTCTAGCTCAAGCAGTCGTAGCCGAAAAGAATGCAAGTGTCTGTGATTCATTTCCGTTCATCCCGGGTGACTTGGCTCGGCCGAGATGTTGCACGTGTAAACAGCAGCCAGCTCTGATAACCTCTCTCCCGGCGCAACTGCAGAACACCCGTGCCGTTCTGACCTGAACGTTGGCCTCACTCATACCGGAGGGAGCACGCCACGAGGCGACACGGCTCGATCGGCGTTCGCAGCCTCGATCCTTGATCCCGGCTCGGATCAGTCCCTCTGACGCCGTCTATTCGGCCTGACAACCTGGCCCACGACGACCATCTACTCAGCCCGCACGGTGCTGCCACGCCCTTCCCGCGTGCGATCTGATCTGCTCCGACAAAATGGGCTCATCTGACATGCTGTTCTGCGCTGTTTTCCCAGGTGACCGCTGTTCGCTGCACTCAGCCCGATATGCTGCTGCTGCTGCTGACCTCTCTGCTGACGGCCCCGTTCGCCGCGGCCGCCGGCCACGGATACTCGTTTCCGATGGGTCAGTGTTCACTGTGTGCATGATGTGGTCAGTGTTCACTGTGTTCACTGTCCATGTCTCACTATGTGCATGATGTAGCTTAGTGGTTTTAAATTCAAGGATCTTACTTCGGGTTTGGGTTGTCAGACGTTTCGTCTGGGTCGCAGGGACCTTGCTATTAGTCTATGAGTGGAAGGTTAATACAGAGCAAACGCAAGATGGCTGGTTACACAACTGTCTCTTCAGCTATTCGGACTGCATTGCAATGCATTGTATTGCATTGTTTTACAAAAGCAAGCACAATGCACTTTTGCCAAATGGCAATTATCAATCACATCACATTATCAATCACAATAAAAAAAACTAATAGTAATCACAATGATATTTAATACGCAACACAGCTAAAAAAGCGAAAATGTCCATGCAGCTCTGTTTCAGTCAATAGCGGAGACGATCTGCATACTCACGCTTCTTAAAATCGGTGCGCATAGGATGGAGCTCATGACCGATAGCGCATTCATTGCAGCTCTTTCGGCACGGACACAGCATGCTCCAGCGGATCGCCAAATATTGGACAGTTGACGTACCTTGATGCACTTAGGATGGCAGGATAGCTTCAGGCAACAGAACAAAGCCTGAGGGTAGCATTGAATGGTGGCAAAGCAACTAATGCAGACCGTTGGCATGGTCCAAAACCGAGCCAGAGGACGCCTCTGTGGCTAGCCGGGGACTCCCAAAAGCCAGGTCTTCATCTGCGAGCACGAGCCTTTGTAGTCGCTCACGGATGTGTTCGAATGGATCTCAAGACAGTCGACAGCCGAGCAGGCCTCCACAGGCAGTCAAATAGCAATGAACGGAAGCGCATGCAAAAGCGAAGGGTAAATATCTCAGGAGCACATAGCTGGCCGACGAACAAGATTGTTTTGCTGTCAGCCGGTGCAGACTGCTAAAAGTAAGAAAGAACTGCTGGATGTTCACGCAGCCCCACAGTCACAAAACGGTATACCATGAAAGGGGAAAAATTGTATGTGGAAGACACGCATTGCTAAGAGGTGTAAATATTGAGTGGAGTGGCTTGGCATTGCATCAGATGGTGGCTACACTGTCGCCGAAGTAGCTGCTCAGCAATGTCGTCTTACCTGTTTTATGATCCTTTTCTTCTCATGAATGTGTCTCCAAGGGGTTGGGAATTAATCCTCCGGTTATCTACAGCCCTGCCATTATCTCCAAAAGTTCGTGCTCCCCAGTGGTCCATTTCTCCCACGTCGTTTTGCTTTGAGGTGCCGTTTTTCTCTCCCACGCGTGTCACACCACGTCGCCGGTGGTTTTCCGAATAGACCCAGCTTGCCGGACCGCTGGGGACACGTCTCCCGTGGTGGACCCGAGTGTCGCTGGGGCTTCTGGAACGTCCTTCGGCATGTCTTTCGGCTGGCACCTGGTCGCGCTCATTTTTTTACGGTATCCGTCATCAATGCCGGATTAGTCTATTGTAAGCCGATTTTCTTCGACTCCCGGCAGATGCTTGAAATTGTCAGCACACTTGACGAGCTCTCAGAAGATGATACCATGCCCTATTAGGCAATGTTCGACGACAGTGTGCCCGAATTGCGGAAACATGTCGACTCGATGCCACACAAGGGTGCGCTGGAGATCCTCATGACTCATGGGATGCCGTTTCTAACCACAAGGATGGCTGGCGTGTCGAGCGGTTTGGGCTATTGGTGAGCTGGACACCGCGCAATGGTCGAGATTGCTGTGCGTGCCGATGATTATGGCGACATTTGCGTGGTACGGGCATGCACGCAGCAGATGCCTGTGCAAGGACACAACTAGACCATTGTTTGGGGGCACATAACCACCTACACGCATACACCTGCAGGAGACCATCGTATACGAGAAGGCAAAAATGACCACGAATAATTCCAACAACGTTCATACTTTATATTTTTTGCTTTCTAGAACTACTTTAGAAGTAAAGTACCGGGAAGCGAATGGTGAGTAATTTCCCAATGCAGTGCTATCTATCGAGAGATAGACTTTTTCATGATTCATCAAAGGTCGAACCAATGTTGATGAACCATGTTGCCATATTGCTATGTTGCATTGATATAAGGACAAGAAAAACAAACATCAAATTTAGACCAAGTACTAGCCAGCCATTAGGCGTGGTGCGATCCGATAGTAATCGATCTGACAGCGGCGGCCAAGCAACGATCGTTCATCTCATCTGAAATCCCCATTTGTAGCCAGGGATTGCATTTATATTCGAACGGCTCGCCCGCATTATACCGTACACAAACACACACACACACACACACACACAAACACACACACAATATATATATATATATATATATATATATATATATATATATATATATATATATATATATATATATATATATATATATATATATATATATATATACATATAGCTGCAAACAAAACGCAACTGAACTGATTGGGTGCCATCTCACCCGACAACTTTTGACGTGAACATCCCTAATTCGAGGTAATTTGTGGCCTTCGAATGACACTTTTTCGTTGCGCTGAGCACAGTCGCTTGTGAAAATAATCAAAAACTGGTTCTCAGTCAGCTTTACCTGGTGATGTTTCTTGTATCAAGTCAGTTCACCATGATAGCCCACAATATAATGACTCTGAAAAATACATTGCCACACTGAAGTCGGCCAATGATGGTTGTCGGCTACGTGCCAATATCCTGGCCATATCAGTCGCCATTAATGAAGGTATTCATATAGTGCATGGATCTCATGATTAGTTAACATGACATGCAGGCCAAGCACGTATTCTTGAAGTGTGTACCCTACATAGCCCAATGCTGAAGCATTGTTGAGAAATGCACACATGCACACACGCCTGGGGAAAGAGAAAACGAAACACATATGCCACATGTACGGCTATTTTCATCGTCGTTATCACTGGAATCTAATGCTGTAAATACTACTGTTGAGAAAGAATATATATATATATATATATATATATATATATATATATATATATATTTATTTATTTATATACCGAATTTGCCGCCTCGGCAGTTCAGTTGGTTAGAGCGCTGGCCTGCATTGGTCTTCCCTGTCCTGGCAAGACAGGTTCGAGTTGCTTCACGCGCTCGCATTTCGCCCCCGACTGGCAGGGTCAGTTGGCAACTGGCTCGATGAGGCCGGGGACGAACTATCGGGGTGGCCGTGTCGGTGCATTGACGGCACGTTAAACTCTCGGTCAAGATTCTGCCGTTGAACCGGAATTCATGGATCGGATGGTGGGGCCAGGGTCCACGCAACAAGCTTTGCTTAGGAACAGGTCTCTGGTCCATAAAGCCACCACAGCATGAATTCGGACCAAATTTCTATAACACGTATGTTGTTCTCATGAACTTGTTCAGCATTACAAGCGTGTGGCCTAGCTGGGTTTTGAAGTTCGACCCCCTTTCGCTGATTACGACCGACCAGCTATGAAATAGAAAGATTCCCCGTCCTCCCATTTAGCTTTTCGCGAATATCTTTCACGCCAGCAAAGCGAGTTCTTGAAGCTTGCGGCGGTCCTACGGGCTGGATGAACAGATATGCCGAGAGCCACACCTTACACCTGGCTACCATCAGGCCTTGCCACGCTGAAGTACTGCATACCACGGCTATTGCTTTGCAATAGCATTGGATTTTGCGATGTGCTGGTAGCGTCTTCAAGCTTGCTGAAATATATCTTGCTATGAATACGGCACTAGAAAAGCATACTTTTGATGATCGGCTTTGTGTCGAGGACAGGCGACCATTGCCGCGAAAAGTGAGTCAAATTAGCATTACATCGCAGTGCCAGTCAGAATGTCTAAAGGTGTCATCGTGCGCCCGGCCGCATGGCTGTTCGTCGGAGCGAGCAACGAAGGCAAGGCGAATCTAATAAAAGGATTATAACCATCAAGAACGATATCGGGAAAATAGGCGTTCATGCATGTCATCTTCGAGCTTGCTGCTAGGAGTCCAAACCCGGAGCGAGCAAGCTTGATTGGAATTACCGGAGCCGGAAGTGCAGCGCCCAGAAGCCGGTTTGACTGCACCAGGCATAGGGACGACGTGAAGTGAACTATACGTCAGCGTCTCTGGATGTGATGCACGTGAGTCATGTCTTGACACAGCATCAGCTTCCAATGGGCACGACCGTCGGCAGCTGTGGCTGAGTAGGCGACGTCGCCAACACCGCAGCCACCGATGCCAGCCACCGTCGAGCGCAGCGGTTACAGTCCGCTTCTCGTCGACTTTCTTTCCACTTCTCATCTTTCTTGAGCGCCGTGCACCTCGCCGACACCCGTGTCGTGCACGCTGTCGCGGCGACCGCTCCGAGCGCGCCGAGACCATGGGCGAGGCCGACCACCGCCCGCCGGCCATCCCCATCTCCCGATCTCCGGCGGCGTCTCGCGGCGTCTCCATCTCCCGATCTCCGGCGGTCCGGCCATCTCCCGATCTCGCGGGTGACGACGGGCGGCGGCCCCGAGCTATTCCCAGAATGCTATCGGCCCACAGCGTGGCCTATCGGCACTACACACAGATTGCATTAGATAGGCGCGGCGGCCGCCGAGTGGAGCGGGTAAAAACCGTCAATTACGCGAGTCGGAGGGCGACGTGCGGCCGCCGTGTCGTGCCGCGCCGAGATGCAGTATCAGCGGCACTGCCCCCCCGGCGCGCCGACGTGCACCGCGGCATGTCCGGCCAGAGAAAAACACGCAGAGTGCCGTCCCGTCGGACGCTGTTCGTGTCGCGCGGTGGTCGGACGCTGTCTGTGTCGCGCGGCCATGGACGCTGTCCGTGTCGCGCGGTGGTCGGACGCTGTCTGTGTCGCGCGGCCATTGGACGCTGTCCGTGTCGCGCGGTGGTCGGACGCTGTCCGTGTCGCACGGTGGTCGGTCGGACGCTGTTCGTGTCGCACGGCCATGGGACGCTGTCCGTGTCGCGCGGTGGTCGGACGCTCTCCGTGTCGCACGGTGGTCGGTCGGACGCTGTTCGTGTCGCACGGCCATGGGACGCTGTCCGTGTCGCACGGTGGTCGGACGCTGTCCGTGTCGCACGGTGGTCGGTCGGACGCTGTTCGTGTCGCACGGCCATGGGACGCTGTCCGTGTCGCACGGCCATGGGACGCTGTCCGTGTCGCGCGGTGGTCGGACGCTGTCCGTGTCGCACGGTGGTCGGTCGGACGCTGTTCGTGTCGCACGGCCATGGGACGCTGTCCGTGTCGCACGGTGGTCAGACGATGTCCGTGTCGCACGGCCATGGGACGCTGTCCGTGTCGCACGGTGGTCGGACGCTGTCCGTGTCGCACGGTGGTCGGTCGGACGCTGTCCGTGTCGCACGGCCATGGGACGCTGTCCGTGTCGCACGGTGGTCAGACACTGTCCGTGTCGCACGGCCATGGGACGCTGAATTGGTCACTTTGGGGAGTATGGTGGGGGAGGGGGTTCGCTGTCACTCTGCCTACCTCCCACGCCGGTGTGTGTGATGCTTCGCCAATATCTCACTAAGTGAGACGCGCTGGTATTGTCCCGTAATGCCGGGATATTATATCTGTGCCGCGCGTGTCAGAAATTCCTCAGGATGCATGATGGGCCAGGAATTCCTCAATGCGCGTGATGCGTCAGACAAGATTTGGTCTGGCGCTGGCCGCGGCAGTGGTGGCGCCACGTCCGTCTTAGTTGGACGGCACCGTGGTGTCTGCGGATCAATGTCACGCCTGTTTTATTTGAGGGCGATAATGATGGCACGCCAGTTGTTTATGGTGGCTCGAGATCATTACTCGGCGCCAACCAACGCATGAGTTTCCGCTCTTTTGATCACAGCCCGCCATAGCGATCAATTGGGCGGTTCTTGTGTCAGTCAACTGCGAACTCTACAAACCGCTGATTCTGTCAGGTGACGCTTCTCGATTGAATAATAAAAAGGGTCTATCAGTATATTTACCGGCTTGAATCCAGACCCCCCCCCCCCGTTGCATAGTGAAAGCGATGACCGAGCATTAAACCACCGGCACGAACTCGCCGCACAATGCAGACACAAACACGGATGTGCAGATCATGAATGCGTCACATCGCTTCGGCCCTGTGCGGCCGACACGTGGCGCGATCTTCTCGCCTCCGACACGGCCGCGGTGACCGTGCGGCCGCCGCCGGCCGCCGCCGGCCGCCGGGTTCCGGCCCTCTGTGTGCGGCCGCCGACCGGCGCTATCTGCCCGCCCTGCCGGGCAGCTCCCGTGGCCGGCGGATGCACGCATCCTGCCGGCGCACCACAGATGTGTGCGGCACTGCGCCACACGCCGCTCGCGGCGCGCGTGCGTCACGTGCCGCCGACGGCGGTGGCGCGCGGCCGCTCTGCCAGGCGCGCGGACGACTTTCGCGGTGCGTGCAAACCGCGCCTCGGGCGGTGGCCGCCAGGTGAACTGGTGTCCGTCACCGGCTGTGGCAGTGGCACAGCTGACTGGTTCCACCAGTGCGAACGTTGAGATGCTGTCCTAGTGGGGACACCGATTGGCTGTGCTAGTGGAGAGACTGATTGGCTGTACTAGTGGAGACATTGACTGGCTGTACTAGTGGAGACACCGATTGACTGTAGTAGTGGAGACACTGATTGGCTGTACTAGTGGAGACACTGATTGGCTGTACTAGTGGAGACACTGATTGGCTGCACTAGTAGAGACTCTGATTGGCCGTACTAGTGGAGACACTGATTGGCTGCACTAGTGGAGACGCTGATTGGCTGCACTAGTGGAGACACTGATTGGCTGTACTAGTGGAGACACCGATTGGCTGTACTAATGGAGACACTGATTGGCTGTATTAGTGGAGACACTGATTGGCTGTGCTAGTGGAGACACTGATTGGCTGCACTAGTGGAGACACTGATTTGCTGTGCTAGTAGGGACACTAATTGGCTGCAGCAGCGGTAAAGTTCGGTTTGCTCCGCCAGCTGGTGTTGTCTATCGGTCGCTTCAGATGGTGTGGCGGCCCCGAGTGGCAGGGGCGAGAGCGCTCACAGGATTACCAGCCCGCAGAGGCTGACTACAGAGGCAGCTTTGCGTGTCAAATCCGTTGTGGGAGACATGGCTTCAGGACCAGGAGAGTTGAACTTGACACCCAGGGGAGGTTTGGTTAGGAGCTCGCCCGTGTTTATCACAAGCCATGGAACCTTGGATCGTCCCGGTGTGGTTTTCTTCAAATGTGTTCGAAGCCCATCACACTTCCTTTAGTCGATCGATACTCCAAGCGCTTTCTAGCAGCTTGCGAACTGCTATCCGGTATAAGATAAAATTTGGTGGAAGTCCTGGCTGTCAGCGTGTCTGGCGAACTCCTATCCGGTATAGGAGAGCACTTGGTGGAAGTCCTGGCTGTCAGTGAGTTGTACCATGGTACCATGATACATACCCGGCCATTAAGTCTCAACACCTTACATCAAGTTATTATCGAGATTAGCCCTTACGTTATTGTTTTTGTATCTAGCTTGCAGCATGTTCGAGTTGTCTCTGGAAACCATCGGCTAAATAGTATCGTCTCCCCACGCACACACTCCTCATGATAGTGGATATACCTGTCTACCCTTCCATCAATGACTGCTCCTCCAGTTTGTATTATTTCAAGTTGATTTCCTTTTTAGGGTTGTTGTTGTTTAAGGCTGGGACGAGTGCCGTCGCGCAACATGCATGACGCCCTTCAGGCACAGCGATACTGACTGCTGTCACACGCACCGTCAGACACAGCGATACTGACTGCTGTCACACGCACCGTCAGACACAGCGATACTGACTGCTGTCACACGCTCTGTCACACGCACCGTCAGACACAGCGATACTGACTGCTGTCACACGCACCGTCAGACACAGCGATACTGACTGCTGTCACACGCTCTGTCACACGCACCGTCAAAAACGACTCTGTCACACGCACCGTCAGACACAGCGATACTGACTGCTGTCACACGCACCGTCAGACACAGCGATACTGACTGCTGTCACACGCACCCGTGAGGTACAGCGATACGGACTGCTGTCACATACTCTGCGAGAAGGGCCTAACCACGACCAAGGCCCACGGCATAACCTCACATGGGGCAGCAAGCATCTACCAGCCAACACTTGGTCCATAGACAGTAATTGCAAACGTTCTCTGCATAGCACAGCTCTGGAGCGGCCTTCTACGGTCAGTCGAGATCACTGGCATCGAGTGGCGCGCCTGAAGATGGTGTGCTACACGCCAATAGTGCTGGATGGGTGTATACACCCGCTTTGATGCTGAACTCCATGCCATCCCTGTGGCGGAGCGTGTGGTGCCTGCCGCCACACCGTCTCGGAGCTGCTGGTCGTCACACAGCCAAAGCAGCTGGCGCGCAATTATGGCCAAGTTGCCAGCCAACCAACCGAAATTATAATTCCCTCGTACTGCAAGCCCCATGTCGTGCCGGCCTCCAGCCGACACTCATCGCCCTCCCGCGACGATGTGCGGTTGACGGACGACCTGGACACGGCCGTACACGTCTAAAGCAAAACAATGGACGTTGGTGAGAGCGGTATGGACGTTGGTGGACGCTGAGAACCGTCGTGACGCTGCCTCGCCATTATGACGCCCGTGTGGAGCTGCACTGATATCGGGCGACCACATTATTCATCCACCTTGCACAAGGTCGCCAAGCAAGGTCTGCAAGCAGCCGTCGACAAAAGTTCTGCTGGGAAGCGGTTTGGTCTCGGCTATTTTTATCGTCTAGCCGTCGCGCAGGCGGTCGCTACCGCTGTCCAATGTCATCTGGGGAATGTCGGATGCAGCGCGATCAGAATAGTTCCGTGTGGAGCGACTGTCCGGCACGTCGCGCTCATCCCATCGTCACGGCCGGCGGCCGCCGCTCGGCCCGGCAGAGGTCGGGTCGTGCGAGCCGCGCCGCTGCTGCTGCTGCTGCTGCTGCTGCTGCTGCTGCTGCTGCTGCTGCTGCTGCTGCTGCTGCCGCTGCTGCTGCTGCCGTCTCCGCTGCTGCTGCTGCTGCTGCTGCTGCTGCTGCTGCCACCACTACCGTCACCGTTACCGTCACAGCCACCGTCACTGTCATGTCACCGTCACTGTCACAGCCACCGTCACCGTCACCACAACGTCGACCTAAACGTCTCATTGGAGGAATGCACCAAACCACGTCGACTATCCACGCAGCCGTGCCGCTCGTGCACCGGCGCCTGGTCAGCGGGTGGTGGCACCGGCGGCACTGGGACGGCACCTGCTGGACGTGAGGCCGCAGGCCACCTCCGGGCCGGCCGGCGTGGAAGCCTACGAACTGCGCCACTTTCGCCGCGCCAGAGTGGCGCAGGAGGATGGTCGCCGCGCGGCGAGCGGGACGCTGCTCTCCGCTCGTGTCGGATCGACGGCGGGTCTAGCCGACGAGAGTCGGAAACGATCTCGGCCCTCCCGGATTCCGGATTCCGTCGCCGCAGCCGCCGCTGACGGCGGCTGCGGAGGCGGCTCTGGACTGGACACAGCGCTCGGCTGGAGCGGCTGGACGAGACCCGCACGGTGACGAAAGGACTGTAGAGGATCCACGCTGTGGTGAGGGGCCTGTAGGGGATCCACGCTGTGACGAGAGGACTGTAGAGGATCCACGCTGTGGTGAGGGGCCTGTAGGGGATCCACGCTGTGGTGAGGGAACTGTAGAGGATCCACGCTGTGGTGAGGGGCCTGTAGGGGATCCACGCTGTGACGAGAGGACTGTAGAGGATTCACGCTGTGGTGAGGGGCCTGTAGAGGATCCATACTATAGCGACAGGCCTGCAGGGAGTTGCAGTGTGATGAGAAGTCTGTAGAGAGCTGCATTGCAACAAGCGGAATACAAGAAGCTGCATGGTGACGGAAGACTGTAGAGAATCCACGCTGTAGTGAAATGATTGCACAGAATCTATATTAGGATGAAGGGGCTAAGGGAGCTACATTGTGACGAGAGGGTTGCAGGGAGGTCCGTCGTGATTAGGGAACTGCAGAAAGCTGCAGTTTGACGCGAGGCTGCATGACCGACGCAGTCGGTGCGCGCCTAAGCTCCAGTGTGACGAGAGGATTGCAGTGAGCCGCAGTACATCGAAAGGACTGCAGGGAGCTGCAATGCGATCAGGGGATTTCAGCTAGCTGCAGTGTAGCGAGAGTACTGCAGGGAACTGCAGTGTGGCGAGAGTACTGCAGGTAGCTGCAGTGTGACGAAGTTACCAACACAAGTGCCGCGTCACGACCAAGAATAGGACATGTACATTGTAAGTACACGCGGCATAAAATCCATATACTCGGGAATGTCAGCGGTTTGTAGAAAACCACCGAGATCTCAGCCAGCAGTAGGGCTGAACTGCGTCTAGCGAAGGCAACCGCAGCCGAAAGTGCATCGTTCACGGAACTCACCGTTCCATCAAATGGGGTCACGTAGGAATTCCAAACACCTGAACGGAGGAGGTCGACGGAGGCCATGGAGCGCATGGGCGGATTCAAGGCAGGGCACCGGGGGACTGTGACCGACCCACCCCCATGTGAGAAGCTGGGGAAGGACGTCCCACCGGAATGGCTCGAGTACACCCCCTCCCCCTCGATTTTTTTTCCCAGCCAGAGACACCCCTTGGTAGGAAAGACCCCTCTGGACTTGTGTCTCCGATAATGACAGTTCCTGGATCCGCCTCTGATGGAGAGCGGTATGAGGACAACGGCACCCATTGCGGACAGCGTCGTAATTGTCCAATTGAGGCGCGCAATAGAGACACGTCGCGCCAACCCGGAAGTGCCGCCACTTGTGTCATGTGGCCACCTCCACATGACTCACAGGCCCGGCTTCACTTAGTGATGGCTCCAGGTGCGAGAGGTGTTTCATCCACAACAAACGCTTCACGAGTGACAGGTGCTGGCTGGAAGCAATCTGCCGGCTGTGCTCCTGCTCACCTCGTGTGGTGTTATTTCCTCGTCGCGTGCCGATGCAGGCAGACAGGCCGCTGCCCACGCGTTCAGCTGGGCGATACATAGCGCAGGTGCTTTCTGCTCACTAGTCTTGTATCTGGAAGGAGCATGGGTCCAGATTACTAACCATGGCTTCGCCAGTGGATGTATCGTGCGAGAGGAGGGGAATATTGCTCTCTTTCTGGTGTGGCTCATGATTGGTCATGCTTTTGCTGTTATGCCTGCACAATTATTACGAAGCATGGACGTTATGCATGTTGGAAGAAGTACTTCATTGAAGATTCGCTTGTGCAAGCGACTTGGATTATGGATCGGGTTTCTGACGTGAGATAGATTGACTGGGGGTAGACCACTTCGAATCTGGACAAGATCAGAGGAGAGGATCTCAATCCATGATATGCTTTAAATTGTTTATAACTTGGCGATATGGAGCATACCCATTGACGCCGTTACCCACCAGTCACAGGGTTAACAGAAGATATATGGCGCACACTATATAATCTGGGCCCAAAGTGTATCTAAATATTTTCCCCCTCTCCCTCCCTGTCCATCTCTCTCCCCATCTCTCTCTCTCTCTCTCTCTCTCTCTCTCTCTCTCTCTCTCTCTCTCTCTCTCTCTCTCTCTCTCTCTCTCTCTCTCTCTCTCTCTCTCTCTCTCTCTCTCTCTCTCTCTCTCTCTCTCTCTCTCTCTCTCTCTCTCTCTCTCTCTCTCTCTCTCTCTCTCTCTCTCTCTCTCTCTCTCTCTCTCTCTCTCTCTCTCTGTCTCTCCGACTCTCCGACTCTCTCCTGCCTTCTCCCTCTCCAGGTAACTGAGCGCTCCACTGTGCAGTGGCAGCGTAGGTCCTCTTGTGATGCAGCCCAAGGCCGGTGGGCAACAGCCTCCACCAGGCCGGGCATAGCCTGTGGAGGGCTCGCGACCGACCCGGGGTAGCTGGCCCCGACAAGCCGGGCGGGCGGGATCCAGCACGACTTGGAGACCGGTCTGGACCGCGCTGTGCCAACCATTAGTCAGGCCTCATGTATCGCAAGGTGCAGCATGGTTTCGTGGTGTTCGAAAGCCCGACCTAATGGATGGTGACCGTGGAACTCCGTGTAAATGCGCAACAGGCAAATATGAGAGTGGAAAATGAGACTACGCGCAGTTTTTGGATGACAACGTCGAGAAGTTAGCAATGAAGCGAATCATTTGAGATGAGAAACCTCCCACCCTCTCTCCCCTGTGAGCATCCAGCCTGACGTCTGTTGCGCCGACAGCCTCGCCGACAGCCCCGCCCGCCCTCAGTGAACGCGCGGCCTCTCAGCGCACGCGCATGGCGTCTGCCGAGCACGCCGGCTTCCTCTGGATGCCTCTGGATGCTTCCATTCTCTATTGCGCTGCACCTGGTGGCTGCTCAGCATTCTCGTCAAATGGCTGCTGGTCACTGGCCGGCTGGTCGGGCTGGCCGGACACCGCTGCAGCTGACGGGAGGACTGGTGCGGAAATAGAGCTGCCTTACTGCTGACGGGAGAACCGCCCGGGATGTAGAGTCCTCGACACTGTTGCTGATGAGAGGACCGATAGCGATGTGGAGTCCTGGACACCGCTGATGACGGAACGTCTGCTGCGGATGTGGAGCCGCCGGACAGGACCCTGCTGCTGAGAGGACTGCTGCGGATGTAGAACCGCCTTACTGGACTCTGCCGCTAATGGGACGACAGCTTGGGATGTAAAGTTTTGGACACTTCTGGTGGGAGAGGTCCGCTGGGGATGCGGAGTCCTGGACAATGCTGCTGATGGGAGGACTGTTGCAGATGTAGAGCCTTCGACACAAGCTACTGGTGGATGAACTGATGAGGGTGAAAAGTC
The DNA here is from genome assembly GCA_034440615.1 of Ashinkailepas kermadecensis. Taxonomy (NCBI): domain Eukaryota; kingdom Metazoa; phylum Arthropoda; class Thecostraca; family Neolepadidae; genus Ashinkailepas; species Ashinkailepas kermadecensis. The sequence continues at coordinate 633,902 of JAOTOM010005137.1, read as the reverse complement.
GCTGTGCTGAGCTCTAGTGCTGCTGATGACGGGAGAGGAGCGGGCTGCTGTGGGTGAACAGCCGTATCGCTGGATAGGGCCGTGGTTTGGGCCGCTGCTGATGTGGAGTGAATGCTTTGATCAGATGTTGCCACTTCTGAGGAAAAGGTACTGCACGGATGTCGATTAGAAATAACTATTTCTATCCACGTTCAGAGCTAGGATTGTTTTAACAGGGAATTAAAATGTGTTTTACGGCCATCATTGGTTGCACCTGTTGCGATTTGAGATCTTTGTCAGTTGGGTATATCTCACCCAGTCAATGCCAGGTAGAATAGGCTCTTCAGAACATTGTAGATGACTGAATGAGTCATCATTCCGCAGACCTCTGATTCAAGCTGCTCCACGCATGTCGAAATGGTTAAGGCGGGAATGTGTTTATGACTGTCTCGAATCCGATTACTTTGCGTGCATGATTGCGCATCGTCATGCACCGCTAGCGCCACCTGCCAGTCTGACGTCACATCTGACAATTGACGCATCCGCGCGTGACGATTGACGTCACACCATGCCATCCGTTACGTCGTCACGCCTGATGTGAATTACCCGCTGGACGTCACCCGCCGCACGTGCGTCACGACTGTCAGCGTACGGTGTCACACTCGACGAGCGGTTTAGGACTACGAGTGTGCGACATCGCACCCTCTGTGCAGCTCGGGGTACAGAGGCCGCCCGTGTGTGACGTCACATGCTCGTCACGGCTCAGGAACGCCAGTACACGACAGCACGACATCCACACCAGTCCACACCAGTCCACACCAGTGGTGCACGTCAGCACCAGCGGCGGACCACGACACTCCCGAGGCAGGTCAACTCCGTCGCTGTGCACATGACGTCACGCTTCCTGCACAGGTCAGAACCGTCGGTGTGTGACGTCACACTCCGCGTGCAGGTCAGAACCGTCGGTGTGTGACGGTCACGCTCTGTGCGCAGGTCAGGACTACCGGTGCCGTAACGAGGGCCAGTCGGTGGAGGTGCGAATCGTCAAGACCAACCCCTGCTTCTCCTGCAAGTGTCAGGTGAGTTTGGTGTTGTCCGAACCATACCGTGCTTCTGCAGGTGCCAGGTGGGTGCGGTGTTGTCCGAACCATCCCGTGCTTCCCTGCAAGTGCCAGGTGGGTTCGGTGTTGTCAGAACCAACCCATGCTTCCCTGTAAGTGCCAGGTGGGTTCGGTGCTGCACACGGTAGCTGGATTAGACGAGCACATTATGCACAAGTCAGGGGCAAGTCAGGCGACCGCCAACCTTGTCAGCATGCTGGCGATGTTGTTGACGTAAGATGCATGCTGATGATATACGGGGTGGTGAATGTGGCTGGGCAGGTATTGCAGCAGTGATGCCAATCGTTGTGGCGGCGGTACCCACCGATTCTTAGACTACACCGTTTTGCATAACTTTGGATAGCATTGTATTTTGCAACACCATAGTTGATCGTAATCTGAGACTAATTGGTGACTCCAGGAAGGAGAGAGAAAAGATAGGTCCTACTTCCGCCGTTGGTGAGTAAATGCAAGACTGCAATTTTCGCAAAGCTATTGATGCATTTGAGTAACGGTATAATTCCGAAATATTCCTACCTAAGATTGAATGCTTGAATCAGGCATTGTCGGTGCGCCTTTAAGCCCCAATAACCAATCACTCAGACAGCATACCTTCGGGTGAGATGCTTCTCGACCAATGTGTATTTCGATGGACCACACTAAACAAACAATCGGTGGGACTTAGAGAACCCTATTGTGTACAGCATGGTAAATTATTCCATTGCTAAGGGAGCTTATTCAGACCCTTGATATCTGGTTAAAAAAATTGAAGTCTGCATCTCTTACTAAAGGCGGATGTAGGAGGAGAAAGGGGAAAATTTAAATATTTGCTTTACTATAGCCTATAGCTCTTGGACTATTTATATATGCATATTTATATATACATATATATATATATATATATATATATATATATATATATATATATATATATATATATATATATATATGTGTGTGTGTATATGGGGGCCTTGTTGGACCACTATCAAAATTACCAAAGAAAAAGAGAATCAGGAGTACCGCCGAAAGATAGCAGACTGGTGACATCAGCGGCATCCCAGTCTTTACTAATATAATGAAATGAGTGGCTCAGACAATGCAGGCGAACAACGCAAAATCTGCGGCCGCTATACATCCATGCACATGCACAGAAACACGCATGCAGATGCAAGCCAGCATTAGCACGAAGGAAAATATATAAAGTTGACAAGTAAGATTCACATAAAAGAGACAAGTAGAACATGAAGTCCCTAGTTTTGACCTTGAGGCAAAGCATGATAACGGCTGCGTTTCCACAACCTATGGAGTGTTTGTTTTCATGTTTTCGGTCATCTGCTTTGGCGGGCCGGACAAGTGCCCGATATGAAGTAATTATGTTATCTCTAACGCACCTTTTCGATATCTCCTTATTTTTGGTACATCGTGTATTAATCGATATTGTTTACATGTTATAATATTACATGTTTTCTGGTCAGAACAAAACAATAGCAATGATATACTCTAGCGACCATTGAGACCTTGAAGTGTCCTTGTGTCGTCACATTTGTTTGTTGATGGTATTCTAGAAGGTTCTACATGGATGATGGTAATCGTTGATTGTAGTGTTCTTAACAGGGTTAAGACAAGGACAAGGTTAAGACAGTCTTTCTTCACCAACAGTGTAGTAGAACACTGGAACCAGCTGTTAGAAACCATGGTCAGTAGCAGCACACTGAACATCTTTAAAAACAGCATCGACAATCATTATAAGAATAGAGGGCTTGCTTTTCGGTATTCCAGGGAGGGCTGATCGACGGATTTCGTGGGCAACTGGTTTAGTGTCCAGAGTGCAGCCAAGAAGGGCCCTTGTGGCTCATAGTTGCACTGATCTTTTATGTCTTTATGTCTTTATGTTCTAAAAGAATATAAATATCTGGGATCATTGTGCTATCAGGAAACTTGAAAATTCCATGCTTTCAATATATCATTGGATTGACAGACATAATTTTTAGCAAACATTTTGAAGGCAGGTTTTCGTAACTTCGCGAGCTTTTCGATATTTTATTTGCAAGTTGCATCCATGAACTACTTTTAGCTCAGTGTGAACAAGATAATTGCACAGCAGGATACATATAATATATGAACAGGGCATTTAATTATCCCTGAGGAAATATAGCATTCCACGGTCCAGCTGTGCCTCGCATTCCACCTCTGCTTTCACCTGCCGTAATGCCGGTAATGCTGGTGGTATTATGCGGCAGGTGCCGGACTTCAGATGCTAACATCATGTGATATACCTTAGCTTTCGATGACAGGGACAGGCGTGAGATGCCAGATGCTGGCGATATGAGATGACAGATGCCGGCGATATGAGATGTCAGATGCCGGCGATACGAGATGACAGATGCTGGAATCATACGATATATTCGGACGTTAGAGGACAGACGAGGCGCGATATGTCAGATGCTGGTGGCTCTAGATGACAGGTGCCGGTGTGGGATGACAGATGCTGGCGGCTCTAAATGTCACATGCTGGCGGCTCTAGATGACAGGTGCCGGTGTGGGATGACATACGCCAGTGTCGATCCTGCAGCCAGACCGGACCAGACATCAGAGTGCTGCCACAGGCGGTGTCTCAAATGCGGTCGTGTCAGAGCGAGCTAAAAGCAGTGCGAATTGATGTGTAACCAGGCAGGACGCAGATTAACAGGCGGAGTTTGCATGCAAGGTCTTCTCGTACCTAGTTAAACCAAAAATGTATTTTCGCTGATTCAGTTTGAAATAATGGATGATAACTCCTACCATTGTGGGTGACGTGCATGGAATTGTTACGACTGTGCTTTCCTGAATACCGCTTGTGTTCTACAAGAAGTGATAGAAGCACAAGCGCGTGAGAAGCATTTTGCTGGAACAAAATAGATGTTGCCATAGAAGCCTTCTGTATTCCACCAAGGGAAAGATATTACTGATGTGACAATCATCTTGCGCCGGAGCTCTGGTTGCCATGTGAACTTCGCTAATGCTAACGGTAAGTGTATAATCCCAGTGACAGGTACATTATGTTGAGATCAAAGGCAAGTCAAACCATATTACAGCCGTGAGCTTAATATTTTGTTGTGAGGTAGCGACTAATTCTTGGTTATTATATGTCCTGTCCCGCTAATTAAGATCGGTGTGCGTACGAAATATACTGTGATAATGCTCTCAACTCCGGGAATGACCTACGGCTGTTGGATATTAAACATGAAGGGCGAGACTAAGATCTGAATCGGCGGAGTTGGGCTACAGTTTTGAAATGCACAGTGCGGATCTTACAGGAACAGTTATGAGAAGATCTGCATACTTCTGACACGTCAATGCTATTCAGCTTGGGGTGGAACGTTTGAGCATCCTGAAGTGCATGCGATGTAGATATTCACGACTAATGACAGGCTGTAAACTTATGCGGCTGCAGACCATTTCGATCGGCTTGGCATGCTGCAATATGCCGCAGGGTGCCAGATGTCTGACGCCAAGTGGTGTCCCAGCCCGTCTGTACCGGAATTGTTCACCCGGTCCGCACACTAGCGTGTTGGAGACGCGTCAGTCAGGCGATACTGATCGCATATCAGGTGATACTACGCGTCAGTCAGGCGATACTGATCGCGTATCAGGCGATACTACGCGTCAGTCAGGCGATACTGATCGCGTATCAGGCGATACTACGCGTCAGTCAGGCGATACTGATCGCATATCAGGCGATACTACGCGTCAGTCAGGCGATACTGATCGCGTGGGGCGATACTACGCGTCAATCAGGCGATGGTGATCGTGTGGGGCGATACTGTTCCGCAGTACCCATCATTGCGTGGCGGTGGCGGAAACCACCCAGTTGTTGGGCCGGGCGGTGGCATTATAGCTGCGGCAGTCCCTGCGCCGTGAGAGCGCTGACTGACCACTAGCGCTGGTGAAGGCCACGAAGGGGGGCGGATGCCGTGTTCAGGACGGGCACGGATCTGGGACTGAAGCAAGAGGCGTCAATCAGGCGATGGTGATCGTGTGGGGCGATACTGTTCCGCAGTACCCATCATTGCGTGGCGGTGGCGGAAACCACCCAGTTGTTGGGCCGGGCGGTGGCATTATAGCTGCGGCAGTCCCTGCGCCGTGAGAGCCCGAGAGCTGACTGACCACTAGCGCTGGTGAGAGCGCCACGAAGGTGGGTGGATGCCGTGTTCAGGACGGGCACGGATCTGGGACTTGAAGCAAGTGAGGCGTTACCGTCCAAAAGTCGCTTTGATGGTTGCTCTTGGTTCTTAAGCATGCCACAAAGACCGCAAAGTTTTTCCTGTAAGAAAGTGTGGGAGCAACACCACACCCTCAGGATTCGTGTCGCCTTCCGTGTTATGCCGTATGGGTTAAAGCGCTGTGAATAAGCCAGGCTGGAAGCAATGACAAGAGGGGGAACATTATTTGATAGTTGCCAACCCGTGAGCGATGCGACAGGTTCCATCGCCACTTTTCAACTCTCCTACACGCTGTGAAGGGGTCAAAACGGAATGCGTCCTTCTCATGCCCTGGCTAATAATCGAAACATTCGCTATCCGCCAGGCGGCGTAGATAGTTTTGAGATCCGCCAATAGTCCAGGAACTTTGCGTACGTATAGGTCTTCACAGTAGAAGTTTAAGCTAGAATCTGGCTGAAATTGTGCTTTTTCCGGTACTGTGCCACATCTCGGAAAATCTACGTCCCGAATTCATCATGCATATTGTCAATATTTCAGAAGCCCTACGGGCGTAAATCAGCCTCAGTCATGTCATATCCGGTTCTCGAAAATTGCCGATTGATTGTATGCCCCGAATGACCTAACATAATCTTGGCTTGGGACCCCGTCGACTTCACATTAGAGCCTGTCCGTAATAGAGACGAGAATCTTAGCTTTCTGGGGTATTTCACTCCTCGTGAATACTTGATGTGCTGTGGGGACTATATTAATATCCTTAGCGCTAAAGGTGTTATAGAGTGTCCCACAACAGGTGCGACCTTAGCACCTAGAGGTGCACGACAGTGCTTGAACTGCCCAAGCTCCTGTTCCTACTGTGTCTGAGCTCCACGAGCTCCACAGACCACATGGAGCATCGGCGGTGTTCTGTCCGAAGCTTGTCCGGGACATCGGGTTGACTCCCATGACATGTCAGCCACACGTGGGATGTATTGTCTTCTGGCAATGACACGGACACTGGACAGGGGTTTTCCTGCCGAGACGGTGTCACGACAGCGTTGTAAGCACCACCCAGGAGGTCGTTGTCGTCCTTGCTAGCACGGCACCAGCGGTACTCGGTAGATAGGAAAACCGGCTTTATCTTAGATTTAAGGATATCTATATAGGTATGTATATATATATATATATATATATATATATATATATATATATATATATATATATGTGTGTGCGTGGGGGGGTGCATAAGTACCCTAACAGTGTTCCAGGCGTGTTTTTGTTCCTGCGTCTTGTTAAACTGCATGGATGGCAGCCCACCACCAGCGCTATCAAATTGTGTTCAATACGTCTGCCTTTGTGCAGAGAGCTGTGAGTGCAGTGGATTCCGCGCATTATTGCCGGGATGATACTGTCCTCTCTGCTGCCAGCTGACCTTCCACCAACCACAAGCACGACTACTGCCCGGCGAAAAAGCACATCCGTATCCAAATATTGCTGCAAATGGGCACGCTCCGGAACTGCGGTCGTGTCGGCCACATCACAATTATCTTCAGTGCTGTAACTATTTAGACGTCTGTCGGAGGACTGTCAGAAATTACACGGCGGCCAGGAATGCCGGTCCACACACCAGACAGCTCTCAGAGGGCGCGTGCAGATCAAGTGCGAGATAGCGCCAGCACGCCCGGGCCACGCTAACTAAACTAACCGGCGCCGATCCGTGCCGCGCGGCGGCGGGCGCCGGCGGTGGACCAGCCTGCCCGTGTATGTGTGTATGTGTGTTTGTGTGTGTACGTGTTGTCATACACTTGTGTATGCACCCCCCGCCACCCTACCCGAGTGGCCGGCGGACGCCCACGAGCGTTCGACCATGCGCCGGCACGTCTACGCTGAAGCTGCCGCGAGTGGGAAGCTGGCGAGCCAGAGCGTCGGCTTCGCTCCTGCCATCGCCACTGGGCGTGGCTCTGGCGAGCCGAACCGACGCAGGCGCCACGCCTGTGTCCCGGGGCACTTGCCAATCTGCGTGGGCCACCACCAGCACGGCAACGGACCGCCGCATCAGCACCAACGGTCTCGGCCGTCTCACCGCGCGCGACGCCACAGCACGTGTGACGTCACAACACGACATGTGACGTCACAACACGTGTGACGTCACGTGTCGGCGGCGCGCTGCCACGTCACGAGCCAGGATGCGGCGTCACGGTGTCATGCGTGAACTGACGTGACGCTTCAGATGGCGTGGCACGCGCCTGTTTTGGCATGGTCGCGCCGCCGCTCGTGTGACGCAGCACGTAACGTCACGCCATGGCATGTGACGTCAGGGCCGATGCCTCTTACAGCGCCGCGGAAAACTGTCGTATGTGACGTCATTCATCTGAGCGACTCGTGAATCTATGACGCAACGTCACGCCGACTCTTCGGACGTCAACGCTTTCCGCGACCCACGACGTCGCAGCGCGGTGACGAGCCATGACGTCACGCGTGACGTGGCGTCACGTCACGCCGGGCGCGGTGCAGCCGCAGCCACGTCGGCGGCGGCGGCGGCGGCCTCGACTCCGGCCTCGCGGCCTCTGGCGCAAGGTCGCCAAGGCCGGCGCGCCGGCTGCCGCCGGGTTATGGACAGGTAGTGCCGGCCGGTGCCGCTGGGTTATGGGCAGGTAGTGGGCGGCTGGCTGTGCGGTTGCGTGACGGACGCCACGCCGGCGCCGCCGACGACCGACCGACAGCTCGACCGGTTCAACCAGCTAGTCGCCTGTGACCGGTCGAGGTCTCCGCCGCCCGACACCGACGACGCGACGTACAGCCGCCGCCCGCCGCCGCTGCCCTGCCGCCGCCGCCGCCGCCGCCGCCGCCGCCGCCGCCGCCGCCGCCGCCGCCGCCGCCCCCCGCGCCGCGCCGCGCCGCGCACGAGATAATTTCGGATCAGCCAGGGATGGATGGCTTGTGACGTCACGACGACCGACATGAAGGCGAGATCGAGGTTGAGCGCCGACTTTTGCCGGATGCGACGTCGCAGCGACCCTGCAGCGTGCGGTTGAGGGGAGAGGGAGTGGGTGATCACTGATCACCAAAGCTTGAATTTTGGTTCGGGTAGGCCCTACGGGCTTAGTAGGGTGGGAATGGATACGGGTAGGACCAGGTCATATTTGACACCAATGAACGGACCTTGTTCGGGCTGGACCTGATTTATCGCTTGATGCGTTTCTACTGTATTTTTCTTAACTTGAAGACTATATGGTGTCTGCAAATTAAGCCAGCTCCCCTCTGAAAGCCACAATTCTGAAATAAATGATAATCGACATCAACCGATAATTCAAAAAATTATAACACATTATTCAACCTTGGCAACACATGGAATGAATACTGCAAAATCTCCATATTATGCAAATCCCAATGTTGTATTCCGTTGTTTCCCATTTTCACTCAAGACTGATCTAAATACGAAGATCACATGTGCACGTAAAGCGCACATTTGGTAACATATGAGCAGATATCGTACACTGTGTCAAACAAAATCCTAAATTTCTGAAAAGTGCCCCTACGAGAGTTGGAGTAGGGGTAGGAAAGTTAAATGGTTTTGCATTCACGTATAAAAAAATGGTCGAACAATTTGTGCCACAGATTCACATGTGAGACGTCTGGGCTTAGGTTTGAGTTTTAGTTAGGCTTAGGTTTGAGTACTGAGCTGAGGTTAGATATGGTATATTCAGTGTTCAAATCTGCTCATATGCTGCCATGCGTAAAGCTCCATGGTGCGATCCACCAGGCTTACAATATACCCTGTGTGGCTAAACTACCTACACCTATGTCGATAGATGGGCACCTAATAAGTTCCTGACTAATGTGATAGATGAGTTAGCTCAGCAATCAAAATTGACAATTGTAACGAGAAGCTGGAGTAATGTTATGCTCACCTGCATATTTCGACAGTCTCTACCTGAATAGATTGTTAAGGCCTACCTACCTATCCATACCTACAAATTCATCTGGCTCTTTTGCCCAGGAACAGCGAAGTAAAGCCAATGAAATATTGTAAATTAATCCGTGTCAATTTCCAAAGGTATATAGTCGTTCAGAAACTTGAAATATTGGGGACTAAACAGCATAAGCTCGCTCGTAATGCAAGCCACGCCGAATTGGCATTGAAATTCGGAGCGATAGCCACCTTTGTGAACTCCAATCACAATGGCCGCGTTTTGAGCGACTATTTACTATCCGCCAGATGGCAGCTAATTCGAGCTCGCCGAGGTGTGTGGTGGTCACGGACATTGGTGAGCCAGGAGGTGTGTGGTGGTCACGGACATTGGTGAGCCAGGAGATGTGTGGTGGTCACGGACATTGATGAGCCAGGAGGTGTGTGGTGGTCACGGACATTGGTGAGCCAGGAGGTGTGTGGTGGTCACGGACATTGGTGAGCCAGGAGATGTGTGGTGGTCACGGACATTGATGAGCCAGGAGGTGTGTGGTGGTCACGGACATTGGTAAGCCAGGAGGTGTGTGGTGGACACGGACATTGGTAAGCCAGGTGTGTGGTGGTCACGGACATTGGTAATCCAGGAGGTGTGTGGTGGTCACGAACATTGGTAATCCAGGAGGTGTGTGGTGGTCACGAACATTGGTAATCCAGGAGGTGTGTGGTGGTCACGAACATTGGTAATCCAGGAGGTGTGTGGTGGTCACGGACATTGGTAATCCAGGAGGTGTGTGGTGGTCACGGACATTGGTAATCCAGGAGGTGTGTGGTGGTCACGAACATTGGTAATCCAGGAGGTGTGTGGTGGTCACGGACATTGGTAATCCAGGAGGTGTGCGGTGGTCACGGACATTGGTAATCCATGAGGTGTGTGGTGGTCACGAACAGGTCACGAACATTGGTAATCCAGGAGGTGTGTGGTGGTCACGGACATTGGTAATCCAGGAGGTGTGTGGTGGTCACGGACATTGGTAATCCAGGTGTGCGGTGGCGAAGGACATTGGTAAGCTGGTCGATACTTGCTGGTGTTTGTATGCTTTCTTCTTCTGATTTCAACATCAGTACTAAGAACAAAAGAAACTATTGTTTTGCATCGAACTGTTGCGAACATTACAATTGCTTGTCGCTGCTAATTAATATTCATGATAAAGCCAGGTATGCCCTCTCTATCTTGCTACTGGGCTTGCGAGACCTGGGAGCAAAGAGCCGCCATAAATCCGGCTAAGGTGGTGTTGGGCTTGTGCTCCGTCAAATTAGTTCTCATCCAAGGTCACGCCCGCGGTTATGTGAAGACCAGATCTCTCGTATTTAAATTACCGAACGCATGAAAGCGTGATAAAAACAGTCCATCTAGGATGAGCACCAAGGGCTCTGCGGAATGGGAAAGCAAGTCGATGAAATGCGAGTGGATGTCATGATTTATTCCATTTAATGCTTGCATCACGTGCCAATAATTGCGACCAGCAGATGGCGGCTCTTCCGATAAGTTGTGACATTTATTAGATATGCATAATGCTTCGGTTACCAGTGAGCCAGCTTTGTATTGTAGTTGAAATGCTTCGCTGAAAGCAATCTGACGTACGTGCTTGGATGCGTAAGTGCTTAGTTCGTATTTCTTACGTTTTCCGTCAGCTTCGTGACATGCAGGTATTTTGACTGCCTTGGCTTTCGTATCGTTGTAGAATGATCAGTGGAGACAACCAATCGCTTAATAACGACTGGAATTTGATGAGCTTGGCGGGGAATGTGCTTCCCGGTTTTGGATGAAATGCCCCGAGGATAGTTGGCATTTTAAATATTTTTGGACAGTTTCAGCTGTTTTTTATGTTCATAAGTGACGTGATCAAGATCAAAAAGAAGTCTGATCTTTGTGCTCCTGCATTTCATCTAAATAGCGTCAGCTCACCCACGGATTCACACTCTGTCCTCACCAACAGTTCAATAAAAGTTTTGTCTGCATGTGTTAGGTTTGGGCCAACAGAGCAAATTTGCTAGCTCGTGGTTAGAATACTGCTCAGCACCAGCTATGATCCGGGACACATGTCCGGTTCGACATGCCAGACCTTCGTGGTCTTGTACAGCTCCAGTTATGGAGCGTAGATCCGGGACATATGTCCGGCTCGTCATGCCAGACCGTCGTGGTCTTGTACAGCCCCAGTTATGGAGCGTAGATCCGGGACATGTGTCCGGCTCGTCATGCCAGACCGTCGTGGTCTTGTACAGCTCCAGTTATGGAGCGTAGATCCGGGACATATGTCCGGCTCGTCATGCCAGACCGTCGTGGTCTTGTACAGCCCCAGTTATGAAGCTCCTGTTTAAACAGCCTATGAAAGCTATGAAAGCTCCTGTCTATGAAAGCAGTTATGTAGATCCGGGACACGCGGCCGGCTCGTCACGCCCGACCTTCGTGGTCTTGCACAGCCACTTCTGGAACGTACGGCTATCTCTGCGGACGCGCCCCGATCGCGAATCCGGTTGGGTGACCTGTGACCTCGACCAGTGTACAACATGCCTGGTTCGCCGTCAATAACCTGTGACATAATCACTCCACAAAGTGCCCTGTAAGTGGGCCTCTCGTGAGCCATTGTTTTCGCCCGGCCGCACGGTGAGCGCATGACGACCGATGGCTCCACTTACTCGGACCAACGGCTCCGCTTACACGGACCCCGAGCGCAATGTCTGCGGTTTTCCGTTCCCTGGCCGGCGCTGCCGACGACAGGGTCGGCGGTTCGCCCCGACCGGCTGCCGCTCGCCGACCGCCGCGGTGACCGTGTCGCGCCGCCCGGTGGTCTCGTGACGCGACGTGGCCACGGCCGCGGGCGCCGGCCGCGCGGCGGCCGTCAACACGTCGGCGGGCGTGGGAGCGCGCCATTAGGCTGTGACACGCCGACCGCCGATGGACCGGGGTCGCGCGGTGCCGCGGCAGGCGCGCCGCGGCCGATGCCCTGTCACCGTCCGCCGTCCGCCATCTTCAGTTGCGTCGTGTCGGCGATTCTTCGGTAGCGTTAGACCCTGCGGCCGTCATCTTCAACTCCACCGTGTCGGCGATTCTTCGCCAGCATTAGAAGCATGGTCTTGGGTTTGTGTCGTCCAGGACATTGTCCTCCCCGGCAAATGATCCACTCCATGTTTGCCACCTCAGATAAATGCAGTTGTTTGAAGATTATTGCGAACTCATGTTAAATAACATGAGTTCGTATCAGAATATTATGATACGCATGCTCAAAATTGACTTCAAGGTACCAGCACGGAGTTACTGGTATCAGCAACAAAGGGAAAAGTGCCCTCTTCGGCTTGGAATGTCCCAAACGTTCCCTCTCCAAATCCAAGCATCCAAAATGCAAATCCGAACATGTTCTCTTCAGGTGGGTTCACTGTCTCTCGCCATCGTTCTCGTCGTCCTCCGTTGTCATTCATGTAATTTTTCATGGTTAATTCTGTCCCCGTCCGCTATGTTTCTTTCGTCCTTTGTCGTGTCTGCCTTAATGCACCATCATTTTTGTCCCAATCCACATTCGTTCACATCGTTTCCACCAACGTCATTCCTATCGTTCTCCATCATAATTTGTGTCGTCCTCTGTCGCAATTCGTCTCCTCTGCTCATCATTCACACCGTCTTTTACCATCATTTCTGCCATCCTCCACTACCAGTCCTGCCGTTCTCCGCCACAATCCCTGCCACCCCTCACAACATTCCATCATCTTCCGCTATTATTTCTGTCATCCTCCGCCATCATTCCTGCCATTCATCCTCTGTCACCATCTCTGTCGTGCCTAACATTATTGCTGTGTTTCTTCATCACAATTTATGTGGTCCTCTGCCTTCATTTGCGCCGTCCTCCCGTCTACTTCTGTGGTTCTCCACCACAATTCCAGCCAACTCCTCGTCCTTCGCCATCACGACTGTCTTCCTCTGCTTACCATTCATGTCGTGCTCCGCCATCATTTCTGTTGCCCTTCCTCGTCGGCTTAGTCGTCCTCTAACCATCACGCTGCTAATCGCACACGTCGCCGAGCTTCCTCGTCAGCTTAGTCGTCCTCGCTATCATTCGTGCCGTCCTCTAACCATCACGTAGCCAGTCTCACACGTCGCCGAGCTTCCTCGTCAGCTTAGTCGTCCTCGCTATCATTCGTGCCGTCCTCTAACCATCACGTAGCCAGTCTCACACGTCGCCGAGCTTCCTCGTCAGCTTAGTCGTCCTCGCTATCATTCTGTGCCGTCCTCTAACCATCACGTAGCCAGTCCCACACGTCACTGAGCTTCCTCGTCAGCTTAGTCAGCCTCGCTATCATTCTGTGTCGTTAACCATCACGTCGCCGAGCTGCGAGTGTCTTCCGTTCCAAGACGCCGCGAACGACGCGTCGCAATTAACGAGCCGCTCTGACACAGCGCCAGTGGCGATATGCCGTCACACGTGCACGCTTCAGCTCGTGTTTAGTCTGGTGTCAGCGGCTGCTGGGAGCTCGCCGGCCGGTGATGCCTCAGCCACCGTCTTTCGCTCTCTCTCTCTCTCTCTCTCTCTCTCTCTCTCTCTCTCTCTCTCTCTCTCTCTCTCTCTCTCTCTCTCTCTCTCTCTCTCTCTCTCTCTCTCTCTCTCTCTGTCTCTCTCTCTCTCTCTCTCTCTCTCTCTCTCTCTCTCTCTCTCTCTCTCTCTCTCTCTCTCTCTCTCTCTCTCTCTCTCTCTCTCTCTCTCTCTCTCTCTCTCTCTCTCTCTCTCTCTCTCTCTCTCTCTCTCTCTCTCTCTCTCTCTCTCGGTCTCGGTCTCGCACAGAAGTGCACAGGGGAGCGATGCAAATGCTAAATCTCTGTCGTCTGCGTTTCAGAACATGCGTCTTTCACCTACGCACGCGGAAAAGTAATAATGCGAGTCAGCTTCTGAGACCATGCCGCGCCCCAAAGCATCCGTCATGCACCACCACTGCATGCGGTGCTGCGGGCAGCAGTGTGTTCGCGACCTGGTCGGAGGCGTCGCTTCAGCGGCCAATCCGACAGCCGCCGGCCAACAGGAGTAAAAACTGCCGTCAGCAATATTCTTCATTAATCACACCCCGTTGTCCATCGGCCTGACGTATTCCGGTGCGTGCGCTTTTTGCCGCCGTCGATGGACGGTGATGTAATTGATGTGCCGGCTGTTTTGACTGCCGACTGAATGCGGCCGGTGGCGCTGCCGCGGCGATAGGTGATCGCAGCGGCCATTCGTCCGTCAACGTTTGACAGACGGCGATTTGTATGCCGAGCGGCCCGGCCGGGCTCAGACAGCGTGGCCCCGGACGGGCACCAACTCGGCGCGGCTCGGCGCTGCGCTGGCAGGCCGGACTGGCTGCAGGTCGCCGCCCCTCGCGCCGGCCGTCCGAGCTGCCACCACGCCTCGCCGCCGCTGTAGCCGTGTCTTTGTGTCGGCGCGCTGCGGCGAGCGTGATGCTTCTGCGAAGCGGAGTTGACGACATCGGCGCTCCTGCACGAGCGGGACGGCCGCCAACCGATCGCGTCCCGCTGGCTTCGCGTCGTGCGCGGCGGCGGAGGCGGCGGCCGGCGCGCGGTCCACCGCCGGATCGGGCGCTCGCTTGCGACGCATTTTCGCGACCTCGTCGTCGTGGCGGCGTTGCGGTCGAGATTGCGCCACCGCTGGTGGCGTTTGTGATGCAGCGGCGCGTTTCATGTCGCGCCACCGTCGGCGGCAGACTCAACAGAGCCGGCGGCGGGCCGCCGCCGCCGCCGCCGCCGCCGGCCGCACCGCAAACACCGGCCGCCACCTGATGCAGGCCGCCAGGTGTGTTGAACGCGCCGGGTAAATAGAGCGGCCGGCGCCGATCTCGACCGGCGCCGGTGCACTGAGGTGGCCCGGGCAGAGCTGCGGAGCGACGGGAGAGCGATGGGAGGAGGGAGGCGTCGGGTCCGACGACAGGAGCGGGCTGGCGGCTCACGTGCACCGTCGATCTACCGCAGTGCTTGTTGGTTTGTTTCTTTTCTTTTCTGCTTGCGGTCATTTGTTTCTTTTCTTTCCTGCTTACGGTCATTTGTTTCTTTTCTTTTCTGCTTGCGGTCATTTGTTTCTTTTCTTCCCTGCTTGCGGTCATTTGTTTCTTTTCTTCCCTGCTTGCGGTCATTTGTTTCTTTTCTTTCCTGCTTGCGGTCATTCCATGCTTGCATGCATGGCGTATTTCGGTCCTGTCGGGCCTGCCCGCCTGCTCGCGAATGCCGACTACAGCCGGAGAAGCACACATGATGCGAACGTCACGGCTCTCTGCCGGACCGGTTTCGGCCGGCTCGCGGTCCTCAAACCGATCCGCCGCGCGCCCAGACCGACCGCCGTGCCGCGATCGCAGAACAGGAAAGCCGCGCGCCGGCCCACGCTGCGGCCGCCGCTGCAGATGCTCCGCCGATTGGCCGCCGGTCGGCGTCGACGCCGACCGGCGGCCGGCCGTGCGCGCCGGCGCGCCTTTGAGAGCCACAGTGTGGGAGGTCAGAGGAGATGCAACGTCCGCGGACAAGGCCTCCCGCGTGCCATAGAAGGACAGACCAGCGCCGCGGCGAGCCGCGGCACACGACCGTGGTCTTGCATACCGAGTCGCGGGAGGCGAGGACCGCTGGGCGGCTTCGCACGGCGCCGCCCTGATGCTGAGTGATGTGGTTGATGACGTGGCAGTCTCACAAATCTTGTTCGGGCTCGTGCTCTTGCACGTCGCCAGCAGCGCTTGCTCCGCTCCCGCCGGCTGAGGCTGCATTTGGCTGCGAGCCGATCGGAGAAATTCAGAGCAGACAACTCTGAGCGACCGATGAGCAGGTGAAGGCGCAAGCGCACAATTGTGGGTGAGGGGAGGGGAGGGGAGGGGAGCTCCAGCGTGTGTAACTGGCAGAATGTGCCAACTGACCTAGGAGCTCCGTCGCTAGAAGATGCAAACCCGGACATCCCCCACCAAAAAAAAACATATTTTCGGCTACGAGGCCAGGGGGGTCAGGACTAGCTGTAAATGAGCGGATCCATGGAGTAAGGGTTCCAAGATTAACCGTAAATGAGCGGACCTGGCGAGCCCAGTCCGGCCTGACCAGCGGACTTGGCGAGCCCAGTCCGGCCTGACCAGCGGACCTGGCGAGCCCAGTCTGGCCTGACCAGCGGACCTGGCGAGCCCAGTCCGGCCTGACCAGCGGACCTGGCGAGCCCAGTCCGGCCTGACCAGCAGACCTGGCGAGCCCAGTCCGGCCTGACCAGCGGACCTGGCGAGCCCAGTCCGGCCTGACCAGCGGACCTGGCGAGCCCAGTCCGGCCTGACCAGCGGACCTGGCGAGCCCAGTCCGGCCTGACCAGCAGACCTGGCGAGCCCAGTCCGGCCTGACCAGCGGACCTGGCGAGCCCAGTCCGGCCTGACCAGCAGACCTGGCGAGCCCAGTCCGGCCTGACCAGCAGAC
Source organism: Ashinkailepas kermadecensis (assembly GCA_034440615.1). Classification (NCBI taxonomy): domain Eukaryota; kingdom Metazoa; phylum Arthropoda; class Thecostraca; family Neolepadidae; genus Ashinkailepas; species Ashinkailepas kermadecensis. The sequence continues at coordinate 617,267 of JAOTOM010005137.1, read as the reverse complement.
CTGGCGAGCCCAGTCCGGCCTGACCAGCGGACCTGGCGAGCCCAGTCCGGCCTGACCAGCGGACCTGGCGAGCCCAGTCCGGCCTGACCAGCGGACCTGGCGAGCCCAGTCCGGCCTGACCAGCGGACCTGGCGAGCCCAGTCCGGCCTGACCAGCAGACCTGGCGAGCCCAGTCCGGCCTGACCAGCGGACCTGGCGAGCCCAGTCCGGCGCGACCACCTGCTCGGCGGCGGCCATGAAGTGAGTACCGAGCACCGCGGCGTCACAAGCCGCCGGCAGATTACGCCACAAGGAATGTGGTCAGCGTGTCACGTGACCGCGCCGCTGGCCAAACATGGGGCGCCGGGCGTGCCGTCGCGGGGCGGCGATACGTCTGGAACGGCGCCGGCTGGCGTGACGCTGTGTGACGCCGTTGCGGTGGGTGGCGAGGCAGGTGTCGCTGTACACGGGCACGCCGTTGACCCGGACACGGGCGGCCCTCGCGCCGCTCGGTCGCCGCGTCCGTGAGCGCCGCTGGCCAGGGCACCAAGTCCGTCATCCGACCACAGGGGTCGCTGACGGGCGGGGTCACGAAAGCGTTCTCGCGGCTGTTGTATATCATGTACAAGGAGGGGTATCTGACGGGTGGGGTTGCTGCGGTTGTCGCGGCTGTGGTATGTTCTGTACTAGAAAGGGTCGTTGACGGGCGGGGTTACAGTTGTCGCGGCTGTGGTGTGTTCTGTACCAGGAGGGGTCCCACACGGGCGGGGTTACGGTTGTCGCGACTGTGGTGTGTTCTGTACTAGAAAGGGTCGTTGACGGGCGGGTTTACAGTTGTCGCGGCTGTGGTGTGTTCTGTACCAGGAGGGGTCCCACACGGGCGGGGTTACGGTTGTCGCGACTGTGGTGTGTTCTGTACCAGGAGGGGTCTCCGACAGGAGGGGTTACGGTTGTCGCCACTGTGGTGTTTTGTACCAGGATGGGGCCCTCACGGGCGGGGTTACGATTGTCGCGGCTGTGGTGTGTTCTGTACCAGGAGGGGTCTCACACGGGAGGGGTTACGGTTGTCGTGGCTGTAGTGTGTTCTGTACCAGGAGGGGTCCCTCACGGGAGGGGTTGCGATTGTCGCGGCTGTGGTGTGTTCTGTACCAGGAGGGGTCTCACACGGGAGGGGTTACGGTTGTCGTGGCTGTAGTGTGTTCTGTACCAGGAGGGGTCCCTCACGGGAGGGGTTGCGATTGTCGCGGCTGTGGTGTGTTCTGTACCAGGAGGGGTCCCACACTGGAGGGGTTACGGTTGTCGCGACTGTGGTGTGTTCTGTACCAGGAGGGGTCCCTCACGGGCGAGGTTACGGTTGTCGTGGCTGTGGTGTGTTCTGTACCAGGAGGGGTCCCTCACGGGAGGGGTTACGATTGTCGCGACTGTGGTGTGTTCTGTACCAGGAGGGGTCCCACACTGGAGGGGTTACGGTTGTCGTGGCTGTGGTGTGTTCTGTACCAGGTGGGGGGGGGGGGGGGGGGGTCGCTGCCGGGCGGAGTCACGACAGCGTCTCTCCTTGTTTCTCCTACGCTCGCTGCTCTCCCACATGGGGCCGGTGTCAGGTCCTGCTCCATGTGACGGACGCGGACCGGCCGCGCCGTTCTGCGAGTTAACGTTAACGTTACTGCTTGTCAGTCTTTGCACCAAGCATGGGTCGAACTGCGAACAATAGACGGACTGGACTTGCTCCACCGCCGGACCTGCCAGCTATGCTGGCGTTCAACTCCACGCTCGTGGGCGTTGCATGCAAATAATTGACTTCGGGGCGCTCTCGCCGCGCCCTGGTGGCTACCGCTGGCCTCTGGCGCGCCCCGAAGCCCTCACTTGGAGCGAGTTTGACTGGTGAGAACACGTCCCCGGCCGGCGCGCTGTGCAGGGCTCGGCGCGCTGTGCAGGGCTCGGCGCGCCGTGCAGGGCTCGGCGCGCTGTGCAGGGCTCGGCGCGCTGTGCAGGGCTCGGCGCGCTGTGCAGGGCTCGGCGCGCTGTGCAGGGCTCGGCGCGCTGTGCAGGGCTCGGCGCGCTGTGCAGGGCTCGGCGCGCTGTGCAGGGCTCGGCGCGCTGTGCAGGGCTCGGCGCGCTGTGCAGGGCTCGGCGCGCTGTGCAGGGCTCGGCGCGCCGGTGGGAATATTTGAAACCGACTGCACCCGTGCATCCGCTGGCAGCCGGGAATCGGCTGCCCGTCAACCGTCGTGATCAAACAGAGCACGGCAATGCCAGCCCTGACTTCCAACAATAATCCACCCGGCGTGAACAAATCCAGAAGATGTGCAAATTGACATGCTGTGATTAACGATGCACCATTTATGGGTGCGGGTTTCTGCGGCTGGGTGGCCGTTCCCGTTCACAGTTGTTGCCGAGAGCAACGAGAGATCTGGAATAGTGATTGATTGGGCTGAGCTATTGCGACTCATATGAAATATATCACGCTACTCGCGTAGCGTGAAGGTCGTCGTTCTAGCAGTCTTAATGGACATTGTATAATGTACTATAGAGAAGAATAGCCCAATGCGTCTTAATGTGTTGCAGTCTTATACAATATGCTTTAATGCGCTATGGTATTGTACGGCATAGTGTGGTGTGGTGTAGTATGACGCAATATGCAGCATAGTTAAGTGTTCAGTGGTACACGGCGTGAAATAATGTTCAGCATAATAGTGTATGGTATGGCTGGTGCATCGCAACGCTCCTGCATAGTTCTCGTTACAGAATCGGAGTATCTGACGCTTACTGTGGTTCAGAAACTTAAAATTACCGACAACCGATTCTGTCAAAGGTGTGCACGCGAATCTTGTACCTGTGCAACAATTAACTCAGACATTACATTAGCATAAATGCCATTAATTAACTTAGACGTTAATGTAGGCATGTGGTGTACAGCTTCATGTTATGCTAGTGCCATGAAGCGGCCACATAGGAGAGAGTTTGGCAATTCGGTCGATGTTGGCACATTACCTACGCCAACATAGATTAAGGTCAACTGCAATCGTCGACTGCATCAGCTACATCGAGTGCATGGCTGAAGATCTCGGGGGGGGGGTCGGGTGTTCGGATCCCCCTGGTTCGGTACCATGCTATGTGACCTAGCAGTTGAATGCGTCGTAAAATAACCCAAGGTCCTTCTTTGTCTTCAGCCAGCTTTGGAGGCATGCATGGAAATATGCATGGATATAACTTTGCATCAGCGATGTATTGATCATTGCGTGACGAATCATGAACGCTCGGTTCGCTTGCCTCGTGTTGGCTGTTGATCCACGTGAGCCCTGCTCAGTCTGCCACACGTCACAACACGTCACGACACTGGGCGGGGCGCCCGCGCTCACTTCGGCCGACCATCTGATCGCCACAACCCGCGACTGTCACCGCTTGGGGTCGCCACCTGCCGTGACCTCTGACTGTCACCGCCTGGTGTCGTCACCTGCCGTGACCTTTGTCACCGCCTGGTGTCGCCACCTGCCGTGACCTCTGACTGTCACCGCCTGGTGTCGTCACCTGCCGTGACCTCTGTCACCGCCTGGTGTCACAACCTGCCGTAACCTCTGACTGTCACCGCTTGGTGTCGTCACCTGCCGTGACCTCTGTCTGTCACCGCCTGGTGTCGTCACCTGCCGTGACCTTTGTCACCGCCTGGTGTCGCCACCTGCCGTGACCTCTGACTGTCACCGCCTGGTGTCGCCCTGCCGTGACCTCTGTCACCGCCTGGTGTTACAACCTACCGTGACATCTGTCACCGCCTGGTGTCGCCACCTGTTGTGACCTCTGTCACCGCCTGGTGTCACAACCTACCGTGACATCTGTCACCGCCTGGTGTCGCCACCTGCCGTGACCTTTGTCACCGCCTGGTGTCGCCACCTGCCGTGACCTCTGTCTGTCACCGCTTGGTGTCGTCACCTGCCGTGACCTTTGTCACCGCCTGGTGTCACAACCTGCCGTGACCTCTGTCACCGCCTGGTGTCACAACCTGCCGTGACATCTGTCTGTCACTGCCTGGTGTCGTCACCTGCCGTGACCTTTGTCACCGCCTAGTGTCGCCACCTGCCGTGACCTCTGTCTGTCACCGCCTGGTGTCGTCACCTGCCGTGACCTTTGTCACCGCCTGGTGTCGCCACCTGCCGTGACCTCTGACTGTCACCGCCTGGTGTCGTCACCTGCCGTGACCTTTGTCACCGCCTGGTGTCGCCACCTGCCGTGACCTCTGTCTGTCACCGCCTGGTGTCGCCCTGCCGTGACCTCTGTCACCGCCTGGTGTCACAACCTGCCGTGACATCTGTCACCGCCTGGTGTCGCCACCTGCCGTGACCTCTGTCTGTCACCGCCTGGTGTCGCCCTGCCGTGACCTTTGACTGTCACCGCTTGGTGTCGTCACCTGCCGTGACATCTGTCTGTCACCGCCTGGTGTCGCCACCTGCCGTGACCTCTGTCTGTCACCGCCTGGTGTCGTCACCTGCCGTGACATCTGTCTGTCACCGCCTGGTGTCGTCACCTGCCGTGACCTTTGTCACCGCCTGGTGTCGCCACCTGCCGTGACCTCTGACTGTCACCGCCTGGTGTCGCCACCTGCCGTGATCTTTGTCACCGCCTGGTGTCGCCACCTGCCGTGACCTCTGACTGTCACCGCTTGGTGTCGTCACCTGCCGTGACATCTGTCACCGCCTGGTGTCGCCACCTGCCGTGACCTCTGTCTGTCACCGCCTGGTGTCGTCACCTGCCGTGACCTTTGTCACCGCCTGGTGTCGCCCTGCCGTGACCTCTGACTGTCACCGCTTGGTGTCGTCACCTGCCGTGACATCTGTCACCGCCTGGTGTCGCCACCTGCCGTGACCTCTGTCTGTCACCGCCTGGTGTCGTCACCTGCCGTGACCTTTGTCACCGCCTGGTGTCGCCACCTGCCGTGACCTCTGACTGTTACCGCCTGGTGTCACAACCTGCCGTGACCTCTGTCACCGCCTGGTGTCGCCACCAGCCGTGACCTCTGCCCCGGGTGGCGGCACCCTGGCAGCCGTGAGGTCACCATCGTGAAGTGCCAGGTCACGTCGTGCCGCTGTTGACCTGTGGGTGCGTGCCCGCGGACTCGTCCGACCTGACCTCGTCTATGTGTCACCTGCAGTCCGGGCCCGCCGCGTACCGGCTGAGTGACCGTGGAGGAGTGCGTGGCAGTCGGGTGACCGACGTGGTCCCCCGTCCCGGGAGTTTGACGACCTGCCATGGCCCACGCCCGCTCTTCGAGGCGGCCAGTGCGGCGACATGCTGTGACCCGTCTGTGACCTTTGCAGGATGGCCGGGTGGTCTGCGACCAGGAGCGGTGTCCGATGACCGAAACGTGCCACTTGGTGTTGATGGGACAGCGATTACGGCCCGGCTCCTGCTGTGAACAGTGCAAAGGTCAGTGTCCGCCTCGAGGGAAGCATTCCGCAAAGCAATTGAGTATATCGCACGATAGATTAGTCAACGATTGGTGTCTATTTGGGCGAACATGTGGCCGGAGTAGTGTTCGAGTTTAACCTCTCAGGTTGTAAATAATAGCTGACGCTCCAGCAGTTTGGACTGGGTTGGCTTTGATTGAGTTCGGCTTGGTTTGGGTGAGTTGGGTTGGATTTGCTCCCGGTGAGTGCAGAGGCCATGTATGCAAGGAGCATTTTTATAATTCATCGGAGGCGTACGCTATTATTGCAGCAATCACCCAACTAATACCAATCAGCAATGTCTGAAAGCAGAAATTTAAATCCAGTCTGAGTTGGCTTTCCACGATGACCGATAGCACCATATGAAAATTGAGTGTCGCTGCGTGCCTTAAGCACAGCATGCAACATCAACCGCAGGGCGTAGGCATGCCGAGATGTCGTCAAATATGGCCAAATATGGTCAGCCCGTTCTCTTAAACTGAGACGTTCAGCGGTAGTTTCCTTCAAGGCATCTGTTGGCTCTTCAGACCTTGACTTGCTGAAAGCAGTTCGTGTTCAAAGAGGGGAGGGAGTAGATATTAATCTCTTTCTTCAGGTATTCTTATACGACGGTTAATTCACTCCTTTATCAACCAGCATCTTAAGCTGGCCATTGCTCATTTCGATGTGGACATTGCAGGCCCACTGTTGCTGACGTATCTGAGGGTCCAAACAACTTTGACGACATTGCAGGACCACGGTTGCTGATGTATCTAAAGATACATGTAACTCTGACGTCATTGCAGGCCCACAGTTGCTGATGTATCTGAAGGTCCACACCACTGCGTCGACAAGGGAACCACTGAAAACAAAAGTAGCAATCAATTGCCTGGTCATCGGCAGTGAATATTTCGCTACATATTATAATGGTGGATTAGGATGTAAATAGTGATCGCTAAAATGTCATAGCCTGCGCAATGGTGAGGCAAGGCATCGAGTATGTAGTGCAAGCTTTGAGCAATACAAATGATGCTTGTGAGTTGACTACTGACTGAAAGAAAAGATTAACATTATTTTATCATTCAAATCAAGCTGCACCTGTTGCAAATTGATTTCCCAACCATCCAAATAATTCGCATGAATCACCGTCCAAACGTTTTCCGAACGGTTTTCTGAAGCGTCAAATTTCACACGCGGTCGCAAGCGTTGGTCGTCGCATTGCCCTGGCAACCGAGGAAGGGAACGTCGCTGCAGCCAAGTACCCGCCAACACCGGCGTGGTATTGCCACATCGAGCGAGTGTATTGCGACAGCGACCGACGGCCACGGTATCGTCGCACCCACCCACCCACCATCGGTTAAGCACACGGAATCCATGGACGCGTCGTTCTTGCCTGCCGGCTCTCATGCCGCTCATCCGTGGTCTCAATGCATGACTGCGACGGCGCAGGTAGCGTTGCGCCGGTGTTGCGTCCCTGCTTTATCCGACCGCATGCCGTGGTACTCCTTTTGAAAATCATGCTCTCTCTGCATCAGCTCTGGGTGAGATTTCCCATCAGCAGGTCATCTCAGGGTATCACAGCACAGGGCTGGACGACGGCAGTGCTACAGTCGATGCTGGCTATCAAGCCGCTAGTAGCTAGATGTTCACCTTGACCAGCGTCCACACTCTCACGCCACAGTATAATCCATGCGTCCGGAGATATTTCGAAGTCTGATCGAAGCCGTGCCGAGCCTGGTTTCCCCGCACATCCGCCGTCTCGGTCCGATCGCGGGTCGGCGGGAGGTCAAAGGCGGAGGCCGGCGAGGCGCATTACACTTCCAATAAATGTAGGATGGGTTCGGGAGGGCGGTGCCCACAGCTGTGTGATGGCCTCCAAGAGTGGCCCGCACGTCGGCAACGGTTGACCTGGCGACCCGGCGAGAGAACGGTACAATTACAGACGGCGCAGACCGGCGCCCGGTTCGCCACAAGAATGCTGGCGGAATCGGCGCGCGCGCCGCCCAGCCCCGCTGGCGACCGCGCGCCGGCTGGGCCACATGGGAGCCGTGCTGACCCCAACTTGTCGGCTTCCCACCGCCCCTCATCCCCCGCTGGCGACCGTGCCGACAGTCTGACCTGTCTATCTGAGGACGGTGACAGCGGCTGAGGTGTGTGCCTGTGGCCTGACCTGTCTATCTGAGGACGGTGACAGCGGCTGAGGTGTGTGCCTGCGGCCTGGCCTGTCTATCTGAGGACGGTGACAGCGGCTGAGGTGTGTGCCTGCGGCCTGACCTGTCTATCTGACCTATTCATCATATGATTGTGGTGCTCACCTGAGCAGCGAGCATTGCTCTGCAACTGCGGTGGCCAGTGCCTGACAAGCCAACCGGCCCGTCAATCGACAGACGTGGGTTGAGTGATGGCACGGGATTCCCCACGTGCAGGATGCGCGGCACATTGCGCCTCGCTGTCCAGGTGTTGGACCACCGGTGCACATTGCGCCTCGCTGTCCAGGTGTTGGACCACCGGTGCACATTGCGCCTCGCGGTCCAGGTGTTGGACCACTGGTGCACGAGTGAGCGTGTCGTGCCGTTGCGATAGTTCGCGTGAGTCCCTGAATATAATCAACCGATCGCCGGCGTTCCACAAACCCCGCTTTCAGTGCAACGGGCCAAAATATAAATAAAAGTGTCCATGGCGACATGCTTGCGGCCCGTCAAGCATTCCGGTAAGGAACGAAGAATGCGAGACATCGTACCGCAGACTTCAGCGATTGAAAAACGTCAATGTTCACTGCTGAAAATGTTATCTTTGCAAAGCAGGAACCGTATGATCACTTTCTGTCGCCAGTGCGGCAATGGTTCATGTGTCACTTCCCTCTTCGACCCGTAAATGACGGAGCAATGGAAAGAGACGTGTTTTATGTAGCGTGTAATTCACCGTCGATTTTTCCCTTCAATGACGGACTTGTTAATCAGCGCACCGGAACAGCTGTGAAATGGAACGTCTAGATGCATTACTCATCACCTGGATACACGCTTTTTTTCCTGATGCATTAAAAAAAATGCGCATGTATTTTTTTCTGTGCAATGGTATTATACGTAGGCTGTGACTACAATTTTCCGTACCTGGAAAGCATTTTATCATGTGTCGTTCATCTGCGCCGTTCCCCATCCATAGCTGCATTGCTCCTCGTTATTAAACGCATGCTACCCCGATGTACGCTGTGCATACCATCGGCTCAATCGCTTCCAATGACGTCATAAAACGTCCGTGCACGTCAGGCCCGGAGCAGCAGTGTGAAGGGTTCGTTGGATCGTACGCTCTCGGGTTTACGTCTGACCTGTCATTTGTAGTATTTCCATTGCGTCAGAACGTACACAATCAACTGTCGGCTGATCAAAGCGCTGCCACCAGATGGCAGTTCAGGTCCCGGCGGACGTGCTCCACTGGCAGCAGCACCGCCCGTCAGCGACCGTGTTTCATTGCGGTTGTCAGCAGGACCGTCTGCACTGACACCGCCGCACATGCCATCGCCCGCGCCACCAGCCACGCCTTCAATTGGAACTGTGCGGCTCGTGTCGTGCTTGTCGCTGAAGGACACTTCACAAGGGACACTTCACAAGGGACACTTCACAAGGGACACTTCACAAGGGGAACTTCACAAGGGACACTTCACAAGGGGAACTTCACAGGAGACACTTCACAAGGGACATTTCACAAGGGACAATTCACAAGGGACACTTCACAAGGGGAACTTCACAAGGGACACTTCACAAGGGACACTTCACAAGGGGAACTTCACAAGGGACACTACACAAGGGACACTTCACAAGGGATACTTCACAAGGGACACCTAACAAGGAACACTTCACAAGGGATACTTCACAAGGGGAACTTCACAAGGGACACTTCACAAGGGACACTTCACAAGGGACACTTCACAAGGGGAACTCACAAGGGGAACTTCACAAGGGAAACTTCACAAGGGGAAATTCACAAGGGGAACTTCACAAGGGGACCTTTACAAGGGTAATGTGACAAAGGAAATTTCACAAGGAGAACTTCACAAGGGGAAATTCATAAGGGGAACTTCACAAGGGAAACTTCACAAGGGAACTTCGCAAGGGGAACTAAGCCTAACTATGCTACTCTTGTGCTGTGCTTGTTGCTGAGGGTAACTTGACAAGGGGAACTAAGCTTATTCTGTTACTCGAGTGCTGTTCTGAAAGCAGGGCGAAAATGCTGGATTGAAAATTACCCGAGTGTTTGTTTGTCAGATGGACAAGTATGTCAGAAGACGCAGATTGGTGTTCGTGCGTAAGTGCGGTCGACACACATACTTACAGACCCTGTAACGACACACATTCATACAGACCCTGGCACCGAACGCCGCGGTGGCCGCAGGTCAGGGCGATATCCCGGTACCGAGCGCCGCGGTGGCCGCAGGTCAGGGCGAGATCCCGGTACCGAGCGCCGTGGTGGCCGCAGGTCAGGGCGAGATCCCGGCACCGAGCGCCGCGGTGGCCGCAGGTCAGGGCGAGATCCCGCGGCGGCTCGGCGTCGACCTCTGTTTTGCTGCGTCCTTTGCTGGCTGGCGGGCTGGTCAGCGCCGACGGGCGGCGGTCCTGCCGCGTCGCTGCGGGCTGCCTCACGCCTGGCGTGAGTGTGATTGGCCGTGAGTGTGAGTGAGCGTGAGTGTGATTGGCTGTTAGTGTGAGTGAGCGTGAGTGTGAGTAGCCGTGAGTGTGAGTGGGCGGCAGTGTGAGTGGCCGTGAGTGTGAGTGGCCGTGAGTGTGAGTGGCCGTGAGTGTGAGTGGCCGTGAGTGTGAGTGGGCGTCAGTGTGAGTGGCCGTGAGTGTGAGTGGGCGTCAGTGTGAGTGACCATGAGTATGAGTGGCCGTGAGTGGCCGGCGCTCGGCGTCGGACCCCGTGGCTGAGCTGTTTAGCCCCCCCCGGGCCCCCTCTGACAACACAACCGGTGTTTACAATACCTCCGAGCCGGGCTGGGCGGGTTGATTGCCCCGTCAGCAGGGGCCAGCTGACGTCTGACTCGCCTCCAGGCTGCCAAACGGCCCACGGCTCGTACCAGAACGGTGACGAGTGGACGGAGCCGGACAAGCCGTGCTCGCTGAGCAGCTGCTTCAGCGGCGTCATCACCCACTCGGAGGTCAAGGTCAGCAGTCGGCAGCACTGTGCAATGAATGGTCAAAACTGTGCAAACAAACAGTGCACGCCCATGTGCACGGTATTCATAATAAACACTGGTGTTTGCGCTCATGACCACATTGGTAGGTGTCCATGTTGTCGGTGGGTCTGAACTGGCGTCTTCGTCTTCCGCAATGTCGGTGACTGGGAACGTGTCGACTGGCTGTTGCTCCATGCATTCATTGTCAGATGGCTACGGACCATCGGGAGATGCGGAGCTGTTAAATAGATGCTGAACACTGTGTTCATTTCTCCAGGAAAAAGAACCCCAATCTACCTCAAACATGAAAACACATTTTGTTCCTTTTGGCAATGAAGACGCACACTTTATGACACCACCAGCTCATAGGTATTTTGTGATGGGCACAATTATTATCAACTGATAGGACTTGAACCCAGCTCAGTGTCGTGTGTGAAAATGAGACCTGCTGCTTCCTAGGTATCTGAATGCCGCAGGATCCCAGGTTGCAACACTACACGACCACAGGTAGAGAGAGGTTATCGCGTTTTCAATCCACGTACCTTAAGCAAGTGAACTGGGCACGAAACAAGCTACCAGAAATCGTCACATCCAAATGCCATCTTAGACACAAATATCCATACTAGGTGCCAAAGTTGTGCGCTAACCTACCCGCCCCGTGATAGGGTGCATGGCATCGTAGGCGAGCTCCGTGGGGCATGTGTGACCACTGAGTATCTCCAAAGCTAATCTGACTATCCGGCATTTTGCCATACGTCGCCGTGCCGGCACCAACTAGCCGTGCTGCTGGGGCAGCTCCAAACCACGATCCATCACAACCGCAGGGTATGTCAGGTGCTCAATTAAACACACTGGCAACTAAGCTTGCAGTGGCAGTGCTTCGGATATAATGGCGGCAAATTAGCGCGCCAAGCACAGCTATCATTCCCATCGCATGTGTGACGTAACACTCGCTGAGTAGGTGCGATTTTGGCAGGTTTGTGCTTCAAACAGAGGTAATTCTGTGCCGTTGTTATGTAGCATTCGACGCTTGCACGTGAACACTAATGTGTATTTCATGTTATTGCAAGCTATTGCAACACGTGATAGTTCGGTATTGAGGCCGTTTTTTTTGTTTTGCTCAATGTCGTATCATGTTGCTGAGTCACCAGCTAAGTGAATGGCTCAGGGTGTAACTCGAATTCGAAGTGTTGACTAAGGTACATTTATTTGTTGACCAAATCGTACGGGCATCGCAGCTAAGGCACACTTGTGATAGCGAGGTTCGCCAGAAGTCGAATTTGTCTTGCGGCTGGCCTTGTGCGGTTCGATGTCAGTCGGCGTTCCTTCTAATCCAGCTGTGGACACCACGCGAAACTTCACCCGCTTGACCGCAGCTGGAACAAATGTCCACATGCCAGCGCGTCCGCACCCCTGGCAAACATCGGCGCACTTGCGACCCACCCTGCAAAGTCCTCGCATTCTCCGCCGACGAGAATGGTGCGGTGACAGGCGGCACACCGGTGTGTGCGAGGCCGCGCCGTCACATGTGATCGGTGTGTGCGAGGCCGCGCCGTCACATGTGATCGGTGTGTGCGAGGCCGCGCCGTCACATGTGATCGGTGTGTGCGAGGCCGCGCCGTCACATGTGATCGGTGTGTGCGAGGCCGCGCCGTCACATGTGATCGGTGTGTGCGGCACACGCCGAAATGAGATCCGGCTGGGCTGCGGTCGGCCGCGCCGTCACATGTGATCGGTGTGTGCGGCACACGCCGAAATGAGATCCGGCTGGGCTGCGGTCGGCCGCGCCGTCACATGTGATCGGTGTGTGCGAGGCCGCGCCGTCACATGTGATCGGTGTGTGCGAGGCCGCGCCGTCACATGTGATCGGTGTGTGCGGCACACGCCGAAATGAGATCCGGCTGGGCTGCGGTCGGCCGCGCCGTCACATGTGATCGGTGTGTGCGGCACACGCCGAAATGAGATCCGGCTGGGCTGCGGTCGGCCGCGCCGTCACATGTGATCGGTGTGTGCGGCCGCGCCGTCACATGTGATCGGTGTGTGCGAGGCCGCGCCGTCACATGTGATCGGTGTGTGCGGCACACGCCGAAATGAGATCCGGCTGGGCTGCGGTCGGCCGCGCCGTCACATGTGATCGGTGTGTGCGGCACACGCCGAAATGAGATCCGGCTGGGCTGCGGTCGGCCGCGCCGTCACATGTGATCGGTGTGTGCGGCACACGCCGAAATGAGATCCGGCTGGGCTGCGGTCGGCCGCGCCGTCACATGTGATCGGTGTGTGCGAGGCCGCGCCGTCACATGGATCGGTGTGTGCGAGGCCGCGCCGTCACATGTGATCGGTGTGCGGCACACGCCGAAATGAGATCCGGCTGGGCTGCGGTCGGCCGCGCCGTCACATGTGATCGGTGTGTGCGGCACACGCCGAAATGAGATCCGGCTGGGCTGCGGTCGGCCGCGCCGTCACATGTGATCGGTGTGTGCGGCACACGCCGAAATGAGATCCGGCGGGCTGCGGTCGGCCGCGCCGTCACATGTGATCGGTGTGGCGGCACACGCCGAAATGAGATCCGGCTGGGCTGCGGTCGGCCGCGCCGTCACATGGATCGGTGTGTGCGGCAAGCCGAAATGAGATCCGGCTGGGCTGCGGTCGGCCGCGCCGTCACATGTGATCGGTGTGTGCGGCACACGCCGAAATGAGATCCGGCTGGGCTGCGGTCGGCCGCGCCGTCACATGTGATCGGTGTGTGCGGCACACGCCGAAATGAGATCCGGCTGGGCTGCGGTCGGCCGCGCCGTCACATGTGATCGGTGGCGGCACACGCCGAAATGAGATCCGGCTGGGCTGCGGTCGGCCGCGCCGTCACATGTGATCGGTGTGCGGCACACGCCGAAATGAGATCCGGCTGGGCTGCGGTCGGCCGCGCCGTCACATGTGATCGGTGTGGCGGCACACGCCGAAATGAGATCCGGCTGGGCTGCGGTCGGCCGCGCCGTCACATGTGATCGGTGTGTGCGGCACACGCCGAAATGAGATCCGGCTGGGCTGCGGTCGGCGCGCCGTCACATGTGATCGGTGTGTGCGGCACACGCCGAAATGAGATCCGGCTGGGCTGCGGTCGGCCGCGCCGTCACATGGATCGGTGTGGCGGCACACGCCGAAATGAGATCCGGCTGGGCTGCGGTCGGCCGCGCCGTCACATGTATCGGTGTGGCGGCACACGCCGAAATGAGATCCGGCTGGGCTGCGGTCGGCCGCGCCGTCATGTGATCGGTGTGTGCGGCACAGCCGAAATGAGATCCGGCTGGGCTGCGGTCGGCCGCGCCGTCACATGTGATCGGTGTGTGCGGCACACGCCGAAATGAGATCCGGCGGGGCTGCGGTCGGCCGCGCCGTCACATGTGATCGGTGTGTGCGGCACACGCCGAAATGAGATCCGGCGGGGCTGCGGTCGGCCGCGCCGTCACATGTGATCGGTGTGGCGGCAACGCCGAAATGAGATCCGGCGGGGCTGCGGTCGGCCGCGCCGTCACATGTATCGGTGTGTGCGGCACCGCCGAAATAGATCCGGCGGGGCTGCGGTCGGCCGCGCCGTCACATGTGATCGGTGTGTGCGGCACACGCCGAAATGAGATCCGGCGGGCTGCGGTCGGCCGCGCCGTCACATGTGATCGGTGTGTGCGGCACACGCCGAAATGAGATCCGGCGGGGCTGCGGTCGGCCGCGCCGTCACATGTGATCGGTGTGTGCGGCACACGCCGAAATGAGATCCGGCGGGGCTGCGGTCGGCCGCGCCGTCACATGTGATCGGTGTGTGCGGCACACGCCGAAATGAGATCCGGCTGGGCTGCGGTCGGCCGCGCCGTCACATGTGATCGGTGTGTGCGGCACACGCCGAAATGAGATCCGGCTGGGCTGCGGTCGGCCGCGCCGTCACATGTGATCGGTGTGTGCGAGGCCGCGCCGTCACATGTGATTGGTGCGTGCGGCCGAGTCGTCACATGTGATTGGTGCGTGCGCGACCACAAACCGCGTGACGACGCCGCCGGCCCGCCGAACTCCAACTGTCTGCGCGTGACGCGCTCGGCCGGCGTTTTTGCAACTCCGCCGCTTTACGTTTGACGTCGGACGCTGCATAATTAATGGCCGCCAGTTTATGCAATGTTGCTTTATGTCTGGTCATTAATTAATGACAGAGTTCCTGTTCCGTTGAATAATTCATCGTGGCATAATGCAATCTCCGGCTTTGTTGCTCGGAAAAATCCGTAGTGACAGGGCGAAGCCACTGACCGTCGCTTATGTAGGTCGGCGACATATTCGCCTCTGGTCTTTGGCTTCTGGCCTATGACCTCTGTCCTCTGGCCTCTAGTCTCTGATCTCGTCTACCTACGTGCCTCGAGAATAGAAACTACAAATCGGCAGTGGACGCCGTACGATAGGTGTGTCAGTTGTATGCATCTCGTACTGGGACAGCAAACTTCGCTGCATAGCGGTCTAAGTCTCCGAAGACCATTAGTGTGCCCAGACTAATTTCAACGTCGACCCGATTCATGTGACATTACAGTCTTGAAGTTAAATTTCTGGAATTATTGATGCTCGATAGCAGAGACCAAGTGTGCAATGGATTTGTCCCGATAGACTGGCCTGGTATATGTCCGTGGCCCGATAGACTGACCTGGTATGTGACCGTGGCCAGGTGGACTGACCTGGTGTGTGACCGTGGGTAAATGGACTGTTCGGTGTGTGTTCTTGCCTCCGATAGACTGACCTGATGCATGTCCGTGGCCAGGTGGACTGACCTGGTGTGTGACTGTCCGGTGTGTGTTCTTGCCCCGATAGACTGGCCTGGTATATGTGCGTGGCCAGATAGACTGACCTGATACGTGTCCGTGGCCAGGTGGACTGACCTGGTGTGTGACCGTGGGTAAATGGACTGTTCGGTGTGTGTTCTTGCCTCGATAGACTGACCTGATATATCGATGCCAACAGTGCCACACACCATGCAGCCGGCCACTGCCGCCCCTGCCCGGCGAGTGCTGCCCGCGCTGCCCCTCCTGCCAGCTGCCCGGCCGTGACATCAAGCCGGGCCAGAACTTGACCTTGCTCGACGACCCGTGCGTGACCTGTAGCTGTGACCTGGAGGGCAGACAGAGCTGCATCAGGCGGGTGTGCCCGGCACTGTCGTGCCTCTCCTCCAAGACCATGCGCGATCCAGGACAATGCTGTCGGAGGTGTAAAGGTGTGTGCATCTTGTGGCCACTATTGTGGCCGAGGAAGCATTGTGCTCCATAAAGTCAGTTACCTCGATGATGTCTGAAGCTTCTGCGACTGCTCAAAGTGTATGCTAGCTTCGAACAGGGCGTGACTAGGCTGGTTCTGCTGAATGATACACGTATGTAATGGTTAACTTTGGTTTTCTTCGGATTGACCTTTGTATGTCTTCGTATTCATGCCCCAACTAAGAAACGAGATAAGTGTTGTACTGAGTCAACGGGCGGCGTATCGCACCACGCCAGCTTAAAAGGTGAAAGAAGAACGGTGTCGGCAAGTAGGCCTAACAAAATGTTGCACGGCATAGACGAATATTTTGTTCGTTGTACCATTCATGGAAGCCTGGTTATCCGGGGCACGGGCAACTCATGCGCAGCTCATTGCAGGTCACCATTGGTCATAACTTTGACCGGTTGCATGATCCGATGACCGGTGCCTTCGGCACGCCATTGTCGGTCATTCGCAATACACTGGCTGATTTAGACGTCGACAGCAGCGATCACTCTTGTCTTGGATTTTAACTCGGCGCAGCTCTTGACTCTGTTGCCGATGCGCTTCGCGACGGAAACCTTGCACGTGCGGCCCGATTGGGACCGTCGTCATCGCGGATGACCACGCCAGTGTACTGTGCGTGACCATCCGGTACGGATCCGGCGCGTCGCCGTGTCGGTGGCCGTGGCCGTGGCCGTGACCGTGACCGTGACCGTGACCGTGACGGTGACCGTGACCATGACCATGACCGTGACCGTAACCGTGGCCGTGGCCGTGGCCTTGACCGTGGCCGTGATCGTGACCGTGACCGTGATCGTGACCGTGACCGTGACCGTGACCGTGACCGTGACCGTGACCGGTCCGTGGCCGTGGCTGCGGACGATCCGACTGACACCGGTGACCCGTTGTCAGGCACGCAGCGCGTGCTGCCCGGCGCCAGAGGATGCCAGATGGGCGGCAAGAAGCACTACAGTCCTGGCGAGACGTTCATGCTGGACCCGTGCACCAACTGCACGTGCGCCGGCTCCACGAGCGTGTGCCGCCGCACCAGCTGCCCACGACTCGACTGTCCGCGTCTTCAGCAGGTGCACCGGCCCGACCGCTGCTGTCCCACCTGTCGACCGCCGGCGAGGATCCAGAGCGTCTGCCGCCACATGAGACGACAGTACCAGGTGGGCGCCTCCCCTGAATACCTCCACCTCTTCCACCACCTCAGGCCCGGCAACTGCTGTCCCGTGTTGTCGAACTCCGGCGAGGATCCAGAGCGTCTGTCGCCGCAGAGACGGTAGTACACGGTGTGCGGCAGATCCGTCGTCAGATCCCCACCACACGCCAGATCCCCACCACCCGCCTCCGGCCTGTGCGGCAGATCCGTCGTCAGGCGCGGCGCCAGATCCCCACCACCCGCCGCCGGCCTGTACGGCAGATCCGTCGTCAGATCCCCACCACGCGTCAGATCCCCACCACCCGCCGCCGGCCTGACGCCAGGCCCGTCGTCAGGCGCGGCGCCAGAACAACGTGTCGGCCGACGTGGCGCTCGGCCGTCGACGGGGTCGTGTCCGACACGACAGGTGGCACCAGGCGACACCATTCCCGGAAAGTCCGCGGTCTTTCGTGCAGTCGAGGCGCGGCGCCGTCCGGCCGAGTACACGTGTCAACCTGTCGACACCTTCGTCGCACAACAGCCGCGCCACGAGTGCAACACACCTCCCAGATGGAGATCGCAGCGCCGGGTATGCGGTCCGCCGCGCCGCAAACATGCAAAATAGAGATGCATGCATAAGATAAACTGCGTATCTGTGTTCTGATCTGTCGGGCCGCCGACCAGATTACACGACGATCCCGAGGTCAAATGAGATAATTAGCGGATGAAAGCGACCGACTGGTTGCATGCCGGCTGTTTCGGCACATTGCATCTCGTGCTCGGTGTCCAGCACGGACAGGTGCGTCCGGCCGTTTCGACTCGTTGTCTCGCGCTCCATGTCCAGGATGGGCCGATGCGGATGGCTGAGCGACGTGCTGTTATGCGCCACAGGACGGCGAGACGTGGAAGCTGAACGCGTGCTCGACGTGCAGCTGCACAGACGGCCGCATCAGCTGCGAGGCGGAACTGTGCGCCGCCGGCGAGCCGGAGTGTGGCCCCGGCTCTCACGCCGTCAAACTGCCCGGCCACTGCTGCAAACAGTGCGTCGAGGACGACGCCGTCTGCACGGTGAGATGTCGGGCGTCGCCGTCTGTACGGTGAGATGTCGGACGTCGCCTCCTGTATGGTGAGATGTCGGACGCCCGTCGTCCCTGCGGTGAGATGTCGGACGCCCGTCGTCCCTGCGGTGAGATGTCGGACGTCGCCGTCTGTACGGTGAGATGTCGGACGTCGCCTCCTGTATGATGAGATGTCGGACGCCCGTCGTCCCTGCGGTGAGATGTCGGACGACACCATCTGTGCGGTGAGGAGTCGGACGTCGCCGTCTGTACGGTGAGATGTCGGACGACACCATCTGTGCGGTGAGGAGTCGGACGTCGCCGTCTGTACGGTGAGGTGCCGGACGTCACCGCCTATACGGTGAGACGTTGGACGATGCAGCTCACTGCGCCTTAGAGGTGATTTGACGGCGAGTGACTGGTGAGAGTGTGATATACGCGCTTGCTCGCCTGACTTCGTAATGGTCGTAAAGCAAATACCTGGGCAATTACCGGTCATTGGATATGCATAACCATAGACATTATTCAGGCACTTTATAAATAATTTGACGTGTGAGCATGATCAGTTGTGCAGTTTCTAGTCACAGTCATCGCCTCATCCGAGTCCCCCAGGTTAGGCAACCGATGTGGAAAGACAGGATTGTATATGCTTATAAATATAACTGCATCCTGGTATATGCCATTCAGAGTGATTCCTATTTGGGGTAGGCATACATCGATATTGACATTTAAATACCCAAACTAACCAACATGATGCCGGAAGACAATCGATTTGCTCTGCATTGTATGTTTAGTTATCAATGTGAGGTCAATTAAGAAAATGCAGCGCGATCCCCTCCTGCCTCTAGTCCATAGAAAATATGGCAGATATCGGAACAAACTACATGCCAACCATTGCAATTAACTGTACCGGGTCTCCAAATAATTGTGTCAAACGAAGCCTGACCGTTGTCCACAGGTCTTCGGTGACCCTCACTACAACACATTCGACGGCAAGCTGTTCAACTACCAAGGCACCTGCAAGTACCTGTTAGCCAAGGACTGCGAGGACCGCACCTTCTCCGTTCGCGTCAACAATGACCCACGCACCAGCGGCTTCTTCAGCTGGACTCGTTCAGCCTCTGTCAAGGTACCGCTCGTGAGACTGCTGTGGGGTCGATGGGACCATGAGGACCAGTTCAGCTTCTGTCAAGGTACCGCTCGTGAGACTGCTGTGGGGTCGATGGGGCCGTGAGGAGTTCGTCGAAAATTGAACTCACAGTGTTGCTTGATAGCAGTTCCATGCAAATGTGTTGGTGCCCGGGTATCGTGTTGCGAGCACAATCGGGCGGGAAGGCACATTGAAGAAAAATGCCGGCTGAAGTAAGGTACTTTGAAAGGCTTCCCTCGCGCTCCTCGGAGAAAACTTCGCGAAGGAAGGGATCGGGCATGCGCTCTAAGTTTTTTCCTACTATGCTTTCGCCTATGAGGCTACGGGTGGGCACAACTTAGCATCGGGGCCCACGGCATCGTCGGAAACCTGGGCTCAAGTAAATGTACAGAGGGAGGCCTGATCGGCCAATAAAAAAGAATGGAAAGGAACGCACACGGGTGGGTCGGTGTTTGGTGTGTGCCTAAGTGGTGATGGTGCTTAATGATGTCCAGTGTTGATGATCGATATTGTTCCTTTAACAGTGGGCAGTAACTCAGCAATCAGCAATCAGCGTTGCAGTGCGGGTTATTTATGATAGATATAGTTATGTCATATAGAGTTAGTTTTGCAACCTGTGATAACGAATTTAATCTTCAGTTCCATTTGCTTAATTAATGTAGAAATGCAAGATGAAACAGATACGTTTCGAGCGTACAGTCCCACCAACCAGCACACGCATTTATATACATTTCGTTTTCAGCTTGGAAACTTGAGGATATCCCTCCGTCAGAAGAGGAGGGTGAAAGTCAACGGTGAATTTGTGAAGTTGCCATACCTGAAGTTGGGGCTTGTCACCATCTACCAGGATCCGACCGACAACTTCAACATTGTTCTCAAGCTGACTGGCATCGGTAAGTGTGAGACAAAGCAATAGATGCAGATAACGTTTGGTCAGCGCCGACATCGGGCGTTCGAACAGCTTGGTCACGCGCTGAGCGTGACTGGATGTCCCGCCTTTCCCCTGTGTAGTTGGTGCGATGTCTCCGGCACTGTGCTCAGTCATAACAACCTGCTCTATGTTATCAACAAACTGACCGGCTATGCTATTATGTCATGCTTTCGTTTCCATCTTGGAGATCAATCACGTGACTCCAGCACTCCTTATTATATTCTCTGGGCTCAAACAATGGGACCTGGCTCGAGGGTACGAGTCCGTCTTGCAGCGCAAACGACAGACCAGCATGTCATAAACTAAGCGACTGCAACAATGTGCAGTGGCCTGTGTTGTGACGGGCAGAACGTGGCAGAGGGCAGAGTGCCAACGATGCAGCCGACATACGTCGTGTTGAAAGCAGCCAGTTTGCAACTGAAATTAGCTCGTAACGCAGCGAGTTGAGGCCCATTTTGACGGTAATTAAGCCACCACGCCGCAGAAGCTTTGCCAGATTTGGCTGATTAGGAGCAATGTCAGCGGCTGTAAGTGCCGGCTCTGGGACAGAATGGATTCTGCATGAATAATGCATGGCGCGCGGGGGTGGCGGTAGACGCTCGGCTGTGCGGCGGCTCTCGAGATACCACGCGATGGCGAGTGTGCAGCTGTGGCCGACATGCCGATGGCGAGTGTGCAGCTGTGGCCGACATGGCGATGGCGAGTGTGCAGCTGTGGCCGACATGGCGATGGCGAGTGTGCAGCTGTGGCCGACATGGCGATGGCGAGTGTGCAGCTGTGGCCGACATGCCGATGCTGGTGCCGATAGTGCCGCGGCAGCTGCATCAAGTGCAGGCAGACGAGCGCCGCCGGTTGCCGACAGCCGCTCCGGCAGGCTGTACAGCATGTCTCCGGACGCCGCATCGCATGGTGGGAGAGCGCAGCTGGCTGCCAATCGGCCAATCTTTTCTGTGCATCTCGTGTAACAGGACCGGCAGCAATTTGTCCAGCGTCGGAGTACCGGTCACTTCTTACCAGGTGCTTACCGCTCTTAAGACGTCGGTATCGAATAAGTGCGGCACTGCTCTCGGCTCTCTGAGGGTACTTATCTTATCGAGTACTTATCTTATCTTATCGGCTCTCTGCCGATACGGAGCGATGTCAGCAGCTACTGCCACAGCCTCGCTCGGCACCGATACCCACCCGCCCGGCGAATAATGCATCACGCGCGGCGACATAAGCCAGCCCTGCTCCGAGACCAGGTGCTCTCCGAGATCCTACCGCAGATCGCACGTGCACCAGCTGATGACGCGACGATAGCGGTGTTTCGGCGGCTTCTAAAAGCGGCGCCGACCGGTGGGAAGCCCCGCCGGGCCTGCCCTCATGGGCATGGGCGCTGCCATCGTGGGTACATACAAGGAATACGTGTCGTGCACACCTCACTGCTTTGCCTAGCATTGCAGCCCACACTCAGGTTTGCTGCGTATAAAAATCAGGGGATCAATCAAAGCGTTAAGACATCAGGTCGAAAGCTGCTTCGATGTCAAAGACGGGCGGAGCTCTTATGTACCAAAAAGTCATGCGAGAGCGAAGGAACGTCGCTAAATAACGCCTTTCGCAACTATGCTTCTCCAAAAGAAGCTTCAGACTGTTTCCATGCATATACAGCCAGAAGCAAGCTGGAATGACGCACATATCGATTGTGCTTCATGGCGGGGCTCGAAGCCAACGCAGACTCCCGACAGATTCCATACCAGCACTGGCGATCGCAGAGACAGGCGCTGTTGTGCTGTTATGCAGAGACGGGTGCTGCAGTACTGTTATGCGCAGACAGGTGCTGCGGTGCTGTTATGCAGACAGGTGCTGCGGTGCTGTTATGCAGGGACAAGTGCTGCGGTGCTGTTATGGCAGATACCCTACCATCACCGGCGATCGCAGAGACAGGTGCTGCTGTGCTGCTATGCAGACAGGTGCTGCGGTGCTGTTACACAGAAACAGGTACTGCAATGCTGTTACACAGAGGCAGGTACTGCGATGTTGTTATGGCAGCTACTGTCTCCCTTGTCGTCCGGAGGGCTGGCATCTATTTCATAGGTGGTATACAAGCCCACAGCTCGGCGCCGGGGGTGTTCCCGGAGGAAAATGGGATCACTTATGCTGGTCGGATGCTCCCGACGAGAAATTAACGTGTTCCACACACGGCAGTTTTGCATGTGCCTTGGTTGTTCTGGAATTTGAAATCTTGTAGAAACGTATGCACAACACCATGCATAAAGTTATCATCGTAAATACGACGAGTGACTGCCCTGGCTATTGCGGAATGGAGAAATTCGGAATGGAAAGCTACCGGCTAACGTTACGTGTTTGCTTGGACCTCCATCCATATGTTTTCCTGATGGTCATCTTCATTCTGAGACACGTCGAGGCTGCGACACTCCACACGACGCGAGGCGGCCACTGCCACGCGATAAGCTATGGCTTCTGTCATGCTTAGATGCCTGTTATACCGTGATGCATACACCACATACTTCGGATACAGTATTCTAATTGCTGCCGTAATTATCGGCCCCGATTTCGCCGGTAGTGAGACCGTCAGTTCCAGGACAGTGTTGATAATTTGAATAAGCGAATGATCTAGCAGTCTGTTGGACATCTTTGGGTGTCACCCCAACGTTGTTCCCATGTTTCGCCGCATTGGTGAGACGGAAATTGCATCGCATCGCCCCTCAACGACAGTGTAGCCTCAAGTGATACAGTCAACTTCGCAAACTTGACATCGAAGTGTTTGGCCTCCTGATTTGTATTTACCAACAGCCGGGCGGAACATCCAAGTGTTGGGAGGGGGCGGGGGGGGGGGGGGCATGTCTAACTTGAAACCACTTCTGTACAATCAGCGACATAGGGTTAATGCCAAATTGTGTCGCTTAAGAGTGAGATTGCGTCCCCCACCTCTTCTGATACGCCGCCACTCTATAGACTCTACCGCGACTACTGAAACTCGCTCGGTATGGCAATTGCAAGGAGTTTGCACCATTGAAACGCTATGTGCTGAGAAGTGCAGTGGTTTTGTGACTCATACATTGTGTGTAGCTACCTGATCAGCTTACAGGTGTGGATTATGAATGAACCCAATGGCCATGCACATAGATGTACATGAATAGTGGTAGGTCTACCAATATTCATCGACATCAGAATATGTCCGGGGAAGTTCATGGGAGTCGTTCAGTGGCACCTTTACTATGGCTCCCACACACCGTCATATATCCGGTCTCTTAACTGCCAGCTTTATCCATGATTTTGCAGAAAAACGCAAAAGCAGTATAATAATCCCATAGAACGATTCAGGAAAGTGCCATGCACAGCTGGTTTCCTCGTTGCACGTCGGATCCTTCCCGAATCGTAATAATTGACTTGACTAGCATAGCCGTAATCAGCGGCGTTTTAAACATATTTTTTCTGGCTGCGGACACGATGTCAATTGCGCCATCTGTGTGAACATGAAGCAATCGTGCTCCTCGCCACTTTTGCAGGAAAACACATACATACCGGCCGCGACCCTGACGCTTTCCAGACTCCAGACACCTGTCCCAGTCCGTGGTCTCGGTAAAACTGCCCGGCCATTCCGGTCCGAAAGTCTGCCAGACATTTTCTTTTCGTTTGCACATAGCTATCTGTTGCTAATCAGTGATGACAATCGTCTGTCGGACGGTGGGCTGGGTTCAGCTCTGGGCTGGAGCGGCATTTTCCCGTAGCGTCGCCTGTTTCTGGCTCCAAGTGTGCACCGTTACCGGCCGCGGCCAGACAGCGCGATCTTGTGCGGATCCGGCGCATCGGTGCATCAAAGCTGAACCTGAGGATTCCCATGGGCCGCTGTGTGATGATTTTTAGTTTGATTCATTTGCACAGCAGTGTGCTGTACAGGTCGACGTGTCTGCTGTCGGCAGACACGTCGGCTCAGCACCGAGGCTGTTGGCATGCTGTCGGAATGAAATGAGGGTGAATTTTAAACAACACGTGTTCCGTAGATAGGTTATCAAGCGATACTCGAAGACTTCGGAGTTGGTATTGGTCAGTGGCGGATGCAGGGGAGACTGGGGGCATCTGCCCCTGTAGAAATTTACTCCCTCCGCCCGATAAAAAGAGCCCCTACGGGAACGCTTGAGTGCATTCTCCCTCGAATTTGTCAGCGGGAGGCGCCCCTCCGAGAGGAAAAGGCTCGGCTTGGGGAAGACTCGAGTGCACTTCCCATCAATATTTCAGCCAGAGGCGCCCCTCGGAAGGAAAAATGGCGCCCCACAGACATGTGTCCCCCACCACCCAATGGCAATTCCTGGATCAGCCTCTGATCATGAACAGTTAATATATAGCCGAAGGAACCGGATGTAAAGGGGGAAACTGTCTCCCGCCCCGACCCATCTTTGGATAAACTAGTTCCATCCCTATTGCGTTGCATGAAAGGGAACGGTTTCAAAGCTGTGTCATCTGCTACGCGATCCTTCGCACGTCCCTACTCTTATTTGGGCATGTACGGTTTTGCAGGCGTACATTTGGACAAACCTGCCAAAATACACGCCTCCACGATGCTGAGACTTCGCTGACACCTGTGTCGGCGAAATTCGATGTTGGATGTTCGATGTTTAATTGTTTCAGAGACTGGAAAAGTTACAACTTTTTGAAACTCCCCTCGAACAAAACACTTTTGTTCTTCTTAATAGCCAAGAAGTGCCGGGCCCCTAGCCGGGCCTTGCCCCTTGGGTGCGCC
The DNA here is from genome assembly GCA_034440615.1 of Ashinkailepas kermadecensis. Taxonomy (NCBI): domain Eukaryota; kingdom Metazoa; phylum Arthropoda; class Thecostraca; family Neolepadidae; genus Ashinkailepas; species Ashinkailepas kermadecensis. The sequence continues at coordinate 592,418 of JAOTOM010005137.1, read as the reverse complement.
TGCCCGGCGAGCACACTGTGGGCGACGGACCCGCCCGGCAACAAGATGACCCCCCCTCCCACCCGTCCGGCAGGCGTGCGCGTCACGTGGGACGGCGACAGCTTCCTGCAGGTGAAGATCCCGCCCAGCTACAAGAACAAGATGTGCGGCCTGTGCGGCAACTACAACGGCATCCGCGCCGACGACTTCACCACCAAGCGGGGCCGCACCATCAAGAGCGTGCGCCGGTTCGGCCGCTCTTGGCGCGTGGGCGGTGAGTCTGGCCAGGCCGGTGCGCCGTTTTGCGCTCACGGCATGGGCTGTGTGTGTGGGCGGTGAGTCTCGCATGTTTGACATCAGCTTAGTGAGTGTTAGTGCATCACGTGAACGTGATACTTGCACAATTCCTCATTGTGCTATTTGGATAGAGCATATGTGAAAATTGATGTAACCTCACACACACACATACACACACATATATATATATGTGTGTGTGAGGTTACATCAATTTTCACATATGCTCTATCCAAATAGCACAATGAGGAATTGTGCAAGTATCACGTTCACGTGATGCACTAACACTCACTAAGCTGCACTAACACTCACATATATATATATATATATATATATATATATATATATATATATATATATATATATATATATATATATATATATATATATATATATATATATATATATATATATATATATATATATATATATATATATATATATATATATATATATGTGTGTGTGTGTGTGTGTAGAGAGAGAGAGAGAGAGAGACACGCAAGTGCGGTTTGATGTTGTTTACCCGGGAAGATATGACATAACACTGTATTCATGTCTAAGCTGATCCAAGTTTCTGTGGTATATACGCATGACTAATGCCATGCCGGGTAAGTGGTCACTGGTAAAATCAGGACGATTCTATTATACGTTTTGACCATCACCGGTTCGCCAATGTATTATATCCGAGTGATATGTTATGTTATGTTCGACATAGTACGTCGTCTCGAATGGTCTCCGCTTGGATGCTTCGGTGTGACTGACGATGGTATGGGCGCTGCATGATCTCTGCAGTCGATGCGCCCCTAAGCTCCAACAACGAACTGACTAACTCGCCGGACGCCGGCAGGCCGGTCGCACTGCTCCACCAAGGGGCGTCGTCAGTCGCGGCGCCAGAGGAAGCGAGCGCAGTTCTGTGGCGGCGACAGGGCGGCTCGCGCCAACGCCGTGCGCCAGTGCAACCGGCTCAAGTCGACGACGTTCTCGGACTGCCACGCCAAGGTGCACCCGGCGTCCTTCTTCAGGTCAGTCAGTACACCGGAAAATGAAGTGGTCTTGTGCAGCGCTGGAAGTCTATTTGTTTGTGTTTGCAAGCGTAGCCGACCTGCAATGCGTTTTCGGAGCCGGGCGGAGTGTTGTTAGTTCATGTGCTAATTGTACGCTTTTTTATTTGCTATTTGATAATTGAACGGCCAGGCGAAATTCCTGTGGGCAAACCGGCCTGCACGCGCACCATCGACGACGCAAAGATGTATCCCTATTTCTCTGAGCGCGGTCGCAGCGCAGATGGCTCGCGCCGGAACGTTCGCCCACTTCTCCGCTCCTGGGCGCGAATGATCAACTCTGGTCGAAGCGCCCTAAAGCCCAAATAACTAACTAACTACCCGACACTTCTCCGCTCTCAGGTCGTGCATTCAGGACATGTGCGAATGCAACCAGAAGCGGAGCTGCTACTGCGAGGCCCTCACCGCTTACGCGCACGCCTGCCAGCGTCAGGGCGTCGCGGCCGACTGGCTGAACGGCACCGACTGCACAGGTGAGCTACCACTAGGTGGCAGCACATATCTGTGAGAATATATAGGTGACAGCACTAGTGTACCCGGATACGTGTCATTCCGTATCAAATCGATCAGAAATTAGTTGTCCCTTGCTCTCCTCATTCCAGTGAGACTATTGGCCGAGTCCATCCACTCGATTCTGATGTCGTCTGATGCAGAAACTGGGAATCTTCAGGAATATGCCGTATTTTGTCGAAATTGGCAGTTTTCCAGGCGGGGTCGAAAACACTGAAAACATATCAGACGGGGTTCGAACCCCGGGGACACCAGCGGTTACGATGTCCATGCAAGTAGACATGCGATTTTGTAACATGGTATCATGATGTATGTATTGATTAATAACCTTCCGTAAAAACTTGGTCACGCATGCACACATCACTCACTCACGCACGCACGCACTGACGCACGCACGCGCACACAGACACACATACACACAATAACAGATCCAGTGGACATAGGGTCATGACCCCACATCCTTGATCCTATTCGGAGCCCAAAGGGACCGTTGATCACGCTGCATTTCAACATAGGCTGTGACGAAGAACACAACAAAATGTGGAGCACCAGGGGGCCTCGAGAGACCGGTGAGGGCCCGGACCAACGTGAAGGACCCCTTGGCCGAATAAAGAGAGCCCAGGCTATTGGAGTGCCCCGGACCGATGAAGAGGGTCCCCGCTTCAACGGAGAGCTCCGACGGGCAGACGCTGAGAGCCCCGGTCCTTCACGGGTCAACGTGAAGGGTCACTAGGCTGACGGAGAGGACCCAGGCCCAGGCCACCAGGCCCCCAGGGAAAGGACCCCTTCCAACGGAACTAGGCTCCGTGACTATGCTGACGTAGAAGTCCCGATCAGTAAAAATGGTTCCTGGGCCAACTAGGAGGGTCCCTGAGCCGACGGAGATGGCCCCCAGCGGCTGGGGAGAGTCCTGAATCGATATGAAAATTATCAGTGCATACATAAATTTCGTAAGGGGCGTGCACATTTTTAAAGGCCCCCTACTAGACTGAGCCACTTCTGAACGATATGGACCCTTTGACTATTCATGAGTCTTCTCCGTTGGCTCAGGGGTCCTCTATATTTGACGGAGCCCTCTGGGCGAACTGCTTCGACGCCAAGAAACCCACGAAGACTAACACCAGTTATGGCACGATGCTGCCTGTATTACAGCCCAACACATTTTCGCAGGGAAACCTCCCCCACAAGAAGAATGATGATAGGGACTATATTTCAAGGGGTGCCAACATTTTGTCCTCTGTCCAATTCTTGAATCCACCACAACACACACACACACACACAAGTACACAGCAGCACTTCTCAACCAGCGGCGAATTGCCACTTCAAGAACTAATGGGGCTGTCAGAAAGTGTTGAGAATAACGGAGCTGAACGGACCACCCGACCAATAATCTACCTTTCTGAGAAACACTAAAGCGCCGCTCCATGCAGCCCCACCTTCAATTCGCACCTGCACTCAATCCCACGTGTTGCGGCTCACGACGGCCTACCGTGACCCGGTGACCACGATTTGACCTGTGTCGGTTCTTCGCAGCGCACCGGCAGTGCCCGCTGGGCGCGCGGTACGCGGCGTGCCGCAGTCCGTGCCAGCCGAGCTGCGCGGCGCCGACGCCGCCGGACGCGTGCCGCACCGCCGCCGTCCAGTGTCAGCCGGGCTGCGTGTGCCCGGCCGGCACACTGCTGCACCGCGGCTCGTGCGTGCCGCCGCGCCGCTGCCCCAGCCGGTAGCCGCCGCTGCCCCAGCCGGTAGCTGCCGCTGCCCCAGCCGGTAGCTGCCGCTGCCCCAGCCGGTAGCTGCCGCTGCCCCAGCCGGTAGCCGCCGCTTCCCCAGCCGGTAGCCGCTGCTGCCCCAGCCGGTAGCCGCCACTGCCCCAGCCGGTAGCTGCCGCTGCCCCAGCCGGTAGCTGCCGCTGCCCCAGCCGGTAGCCACCGCTGTCCAAGCCGACAGCCGCCGCTGCTCCAGCCGGTAGCCGCTGCTGCCGCAGCCGGTAGCCGCTGCTGCCCCAGCCGGTAGCCGCCGCTGCCCCAGCCGGTAGCTGCCGCTGCCCCAGCCGGTAGCTGCCGCTGCCCCAGCCGGTAGCCGCCGCTGCCCCAGCCGGTAGCCGCCGCTGTCCAAGCCGACAGCCGCCGCTGCTCCAGCCGGTAGCCGCTGCTGCCGCAGCCGGTAGCCGCCACTGCCGGCAGCCGCCGCTGTCCCAGCCGGTAGCCGTCGCGCGCTGGAGCGCCTCACCGCCGCCGCCGCGGCCCTGTCTGCGGCTGTGCGCGGCGCGGTCGCCTCCCGCGAAGCGCGGCAAAGACGCGACACGAGACGTGCCCGCCCGAGTCGAGCCGACGTCCGGCCGTTGTGATATGTATGAGCGCATAATTTATGTGTCTGCCTGTTACGTGCATGCGCGCGCGCGCCTCCCGCGTTCTTGTTGATGTTGTCCGCAGCCGCGCGCGAGGAACGGCGCGGACGGCCGCCGGCCGCTGCCGCGCGCCCTGTACAGAGAGAGAGAGAGAGAGAGAGAGAGAGAGAGAAGGCGAGAGACAGCGCCGCCGAACAAATGCAGTATTCGGAGCGCACTCCTGTCGGCGGGCGCGCACTGGCGCGGCGGCACGCGACCCGGCACCGGTGGCGGGCGACGCCACCGGTGCGTCAGAGAGCAGTGACGTCAGACAGCAGCGACGCCAGAGCAGCGTGGCGCCGTGTCGGCCGTCGATCCTAGTCACGCTTGTCATTGCCGGCCGCGCCGCCGCCGCCGCAGCGGCGCAGAATCTCACTAGTGACGTCATCGTGCGCTGTTGCCAGCTGACGCGGCGGCCGAAGACGGCCCGCACGGCTGCTCGCGTCACGTGCAATCCGCTGCCATTGAGCCTCCGTTTTTGACCCGCTCTGCCCGCGCTTCACCGCGGGCCCACTCATATTTTTATAAATGTATGTATTTATCTTCGTCGCGAGAAGTGGAATGATTTTGTAAATAATTCTGTTTGCAAACGTGATCTCAAGCGTAGTAAACGAAGTATGAATGGACCGCTGTTTCTATGGAGGTGGCCGTCGAACCCAACAGCACTCAGAAGCAAACCGTGCCAGAGAAATCAAGCTGTTTTTTTCTCAAGAAAAACATTATTTAACCGCCCTCAACCGATTGACATCGAGCGCAAATCATACGAGATGAAGCAAGCCACGGATACCGTCCGCACCGGCATGTCACCCTTTATTACACACGCAGCAGTACAAAAACAGTGCATTGCTCAAGCGTACCCCACCAGGAGGATTATCGGAGTCTGCGAACAATCGTACCTTTGATGCATGCCATTTCATCCCCACGTGACACAATGAGACAGCACGTCAGCACGCACTCACCACCCGCAATCGAACCACCACTGGCACGCACACTACCCGCGCCACTCCCGCGACACATCGACTACTGCGGCGTCTGCTGCACCCGCATCGTCTTCAGCGACTCCTGCTCGGCCTGCGAGATGCTGGTCAGCTTCTGTCCGATGCGCTCGTGTACCTCCAGGTACTTGGCGACGCACCGGTCCAGACACACCGACTCGCCCTTGGACAGCTCCGAGTCGCGGTACCTGGTCGGCACGCACTTGCGGTGGCACACGCTCGTCATCCGGTTGAACAGGTCGGCCATCACCTCCACCTCCAGGTCCTGCATCAGCTTCAACTGGCCGTCGTTCAGCGCGCCGGCGCCCGCCATCGCGCCTCGCGCGGGCTCACGTGCGGCGGCTGCGGCTTGCTCGCGGCGTCACGTGCGCTCAGCGACGTCGCCCGACGGCCACGTGCAGCCGGCGGAAACGCCGCGCGCGCGCGCCAAATGTGCCCGCCACGCGCGCCGGCCACTCACGTGGAGCCGCCGTCAGCCGCGGCCCGGTGGCGCGGCGCCGGTCCGGTCCGGTCCGGTGCGCGCGACGTCAGCCGCTGAACCGACGCTCGCTCTCGTAGTCAACCTCGTTGGCCCGCTGCATGCGCTGGCGCGCTCGCATCACCTCGTGTCGCTGCTTGACGACGCTGGTCTTGGCCCACGCGAAGCTGGCCAGTCCGCCGGCAATGATGATGGCCCTGCGGCAGCGGACACGGCTCGAGCGCACGGCAACCATCCGGGGAGTCATCCAGTTCGTCAGCAATGGCATGGCATACTTTGCAAGTGTTAGGCAAAGTATATGAACATGTCCTTGAGGGAAACTAGATAATGGGGTGGGGAGGGAAGGATTGGCATTGCCATCTCAGGGATATGCCAATAGTGACAGCATAGGCAATAGAACCTCACAGTCAGCAAATAGGGGTAGCAGTAGATCAAGGGGGCAGAGTGGTAGCTCATCCAGAGATGATAGAGCTACTCAACACGAAAAAGCCAAAGAGGGTCATGGAACTTTTGTTAAGTGTATGATGCTTAATGCTCAGAGCATTTGATCCAAATTTGATGAGTTCAAGTGTTATGTTGCTGAGGAGAAACCAGATTTTGTTTGCATTACTGAGGCATGGGTCAGTGAGGGATATTTTGGCGATAACTTGCAGGACTATGAGATCCAGGGATACAATGTTTTCATGCAATAGGGGTCCAGCAGTGAAAGGGGGTGGTGTAATGCTCTATGTGAATAGCTTATACAATTCTCAAAAAGTAGCAGATGGGGTAAAAAATGTGTCTGTGGAGTCCATTTGGCTTGATGTTGCTGTGGGAAAAGGCAACAGCAATAAACTGAGGATAGGAGCTTTGTATCGATCAGGAACCTTGCCACATTCTCAGCAACTGGAGCTCGATAAGGTGATTTGTGAGGAAATCAGTAGAAACTTTCAGAGGAAATGCCTTATTCTTGGTGACTTTAATCTAAAAGGATATGAAAATGTTGGTGTTGGCTCCCCATCATGTAAACTGTTTAGGAAATGCCTTGAAGAGGACTTGTTCTTACACCAGTTTGTAACGGAACCAACCAGGCAGGGCTCATTCTTGGACCTTGTCTTCTCAGATTTAAGTGATTTAGTTCAAGACTTGACTGTAGGAGAAACTCTAGGAAGAAGTGACCATAACATAGTGCGATTTAAGGTACAAACAGCAGGGACAATCAAGGATAATTTGGCAAAGATTCCAAATTTTAACAGGGCAGACTTTGACTGCATGAGAGAGGCTTTAAGTGCCATAAAATGGGAAGAATAATTTTTGTATTTAAATGCCTGTGAAATGTGGGAAAAATTCAAATCTTATTTGAGGGAAATTCAGGTTAGACATGTCCCCCAAAAGCAAAGGCGCAAAAGAAGGGTAGGAAAGCCAGCATGGCTTACACCAGATCTGATGAGATCAATTAAGGCTAAGAAAGATGCATTTAGAGTATTTAAGGAAGCTTCAAATATCGTAAATCTAAGGTCATATCAAAAAGCTAGAGATGCTGTGAAGCAGAAAACCAGAGCAGCAAGGCGAGCAAAAGAATTGGATTTGGCTAGGAACTGTAATGGGGACAGTAAAAAGTTCTTTAGTTTCTACAAGCTAAGTAAAGTTTCAAGCACAATTGGTCCACTGGAAGTAAATGGGACTATATTGAGTGAGGATGGTGAGATGGTTGAGGAGCTGAGCAAGCAGTTTAAATCAGTGTTTACAGTGGAGGATGTGACAAATCTGCCAACCGTGAACCACAGTTCAGTGACAGGTGATCAGATACACGATGTTGATTTCATTGATAGTGATGTTGTTTTCAATTATATCAGAAAAATAAAGCCAAACAAGGCAGTAGGACCTGATGGAATTTATGCTATGGTATTGCAGGAAGCTGAAAGGGAACTGGCAATTCCACTTAGTATAATATTTTGTAGATCAGTTTCACAAAATGAAATTCCAACAGATTGGAAAAGGGCAAATGTAGTTCCTATTTTCAAGAAAGGAGAAAGAGGGAAAGTTGAAAATTATGGGCCAGTAAGCCTCACATCCCTAGTCTGCAAGGTACTCGAATCAATTATCAAGGATAGAATAGTTAGTTTTCTGGAAGGAAACAAATTGATTCAAGATACTCAACATGGGTTTAGAAAAGGGCGATCGTGTCTCACAAATCTATTGGACTTTTGAATTTTGCTACAGAACAATTTGATCAGGGAAATCAGGTTGATGTAGCCTATCTTGACTTTAGTAAGGCCTTTGACAAGGTACCCCATAAACGGTTAATGATGCAGCTTCAGATCCATGGCATTGCAGGTAGCATCCTAAAATGGATAGAGTTGTGGCTTTCAGATAGACAGCAGAGAGTGATGCTAAATGGCACAAAGTCATCATGGTAAAATGCTCTTAGTGGAGTCCCTCAGGGGTCCGTACTGGGGCCACTATTGTTCATTATATTTGTGAATAGCATTGAATGTAGCCTAAGCAGTAAGGTTTCGAAATTTGCGGATGATTTGAAGATCTTTAGGGCAATAACAGGGCACAATGAGCAGGTTTTGCTGCAGAACGACTTAGACGAGCTTGTGGAGTGGTCCGAAAAATGGCAAATGAAGTTTAATTTTGATAAGTGCAAAGTCATGCATGTAGGTAGGCAGCATATGAAGGCGCCATACTTGATGGGTGGCCAAGTACTATCTGTGACTCAGCAGGAGAAGGACTTAGGTGTTATTTTGAACACAAAATTGGGGGCATCAGAACAGACCAAAGAAGCCAGGAAGAAGGCACTAAGAATGCTTGGGGCAGTACGAAGAGGAATGTGTCATACAAAAGTGAAGAGGTCATCAGGAAGCTTTACTGTGCATATGTCAGGCCACATTTGGAATACTGTGTCCAAGCTTGGTCCCCTAGTTATGAGAAAGATTGTTGGCTTTTAGAGAGAGTACAAAAGAGGGCAACAAAAATGGTTAATGGTATAGGCAACCTGGCATATGAGGAAAGATTGAAGAAATTGAATATGTTTTCACTTAGATATAGAAGGTTTGGTTTGGTTATTGGTTTTACGACACGTCGACCGTTGGGTCATATAGCGTCGCCAATCTCTCACGCCGATTGGTCGCGGGCGAAGAGTAACGACAGGTGAGATTCGAACCCACAATCTTTCGATTGTGAGACGAGCATCTTACCCATAGACCACTCGTCCCCTTAGATACAGAAGGCTGAGAGGAGATCTCATCGAGGTTTTTAAATTTGTTCATGGTCAGGAACAGGGATATCTCAAGGAAATGTTTGAATTTAACAGAAATGATGCAATTAGAGGTCATCAATTCAAAATTAAAGTTAATCACAGCAGGACAAGGTTAAGACAGTCTTTCTTCACCAACAGGGTAGTCGAACACTGGAACCAGCTGCCAGGAACCATTGTCAGTAGCAACACACTGAACACCTTTAAAAACGGCATAGACAATCATTATAAGAATAGGGGGTTTGTTTTTCTGTATTCCAGGGAGGGCTGATAGACAGATTTGGTGGGCAACTGGTTCAGTGTCAAAAGTGCAACCAAGAAGGGCCCTTGTGGCTCATAGTTGCACTGATCTTTTATGTCTTATGTCTAGCACTGGCGAAATAGAGTCGCCACATCTGCCATCGTTTACTCCCCACGCATCTCCCGCTGGTAACCGTGCAATTTTCCAGGTAAAGTTATATTATAATGTGGGGGGGGGGGTAACGATTTTTTTGCGTAAAAAGTAGAATAGGATATGGGTAATTACCACAGCATAGGATGCGCTCGCCGGTGCATCAAACACTGATCATATTATATATTATATTTTATTTTATTTTACATGCATTTTATGCATTTCATTTTATGTGTTCATTATTTATTTTACAAGAAATTAAATGAAAACAGAAGCTGCCTATTAAGCGTTCAGGATCCATATGCAAAAAGGGCAACTGGTCTGTCTCATGTGCACATACTCCATGTGCTCCTCGGATGGCGCATATTACAAAGATTGTCAGTTTAGATCCTGCAGAAAATAAGGTATGTGGTTCTGGTAAGACGGTGAGAGCACTGAGTTGGTGTGGCAATATTCTTGTTGTGAAAGCCATGAAAAACAAACAGTTTTGGGTATCACAGAACGTGAAACAGCACGCTTAATATTTATTTTACACCCAATGACGAGATATTTTGTGTCGGCTCAACGTGACCGGAGCAGTGCGTGCAACGGTTATGGTGTCCTGTGGGAAGGTAGTTGAGGATTCTCCATGAATACTGAAGTGGAAAATAGCCCAGCAGGATGACATCCCACCGATCTACGGGGAACTTCATTCTACTATTGGTGAACGTGCCACTCCACACTGAATCACTCATTGGTAATGAAATTCAATTGTCATAACTTTTGTCAGAATCTTCGGATTTAGGCCCAATGGGCAAATATGCAAAACTTATGTCATCAAAAACGAAAAAAAATCCTCTTGTGCGTTTCGTTGCATCTCTGAATATAAGGGAACGCTGAAAGTTGCATTCAAATGTCTTCATCGGTTAAAGCGTGACGGCTGGTTGAACTTTATTGGAGGTGACCTCACTTGACGTTGAATAACTCGTTGACCGTAGATAACCTGACTCCAAAATTTTCACACAACATTCCAAGTTGCTGTAGGAAAAGGTGTGCAAAATTTCGGCGCGCTGCCGCTCGCCTTTTTTTCGCTATCCGCGGACCTCAGGGGGGGGGGCGGCAAAAAGACCCCACACGAGACGGCGCAGGCTAAGAATTCAGGATATATAAATGTAAAGAAAATCGAAAGCGATCTAGATAAGCTGCAGAAATAATTGTGGCATATAATACCCCAAGGAAGAGTGCAGCTAGTGGGGTGGTGTTAGGTTTCTTTTGATCCAAGGAATACAAGCTCTACACTCATCAATGCTCAATTTACATATTCAACTTCTGAAGTTGGAGCATAAAATCTTGACTGTGAAAGTGAGAGAGCATAATATTCAGTGCATTTTATCAGAAACAGTCTTACTCATTTTTTTCAGAACATAGAATGGCTACTGTTCAGAACAGCTGCATTGGAGACTAAACAGTTCCTGCAAGGAACATAGTTTTTTCTTGGATTCCTGGGGTGAAAGACAACATAATTTTTACATTGCAAATGGGCTTACATGAATGTACCACACTTTAAAACTGAAGTGAATCGCGATCGAATGCACTCGTGCTTGCTAGCAGCACCAATTGTTTAGGACTAGCACTGCGCCACGGAAAACGGCGAACTGACAAATACAGAGCTTCCACCTCATTTCAATGACACAAGGAATGATGCGACCATATTGTTGACATGATTCAACATCCATAGGTGTACATTTTACATGATCCAACGTCCATAGGCATAGGTTGATGACATCCAACATTTCTTTAGGCTCGTAGTGTTGGCACGTGATTAACACGTGGCGGACTGTCAGGCTTCCCAGACAGCAGGACCACTGCGGTCTCCCCTTCCCATAAGGGAGATAGGGATGAGTGGCAGGGTAACATAGGTATGTCAAATGCGCCTTATGCAAAGGGAGACCTCTTTTTTTACCTACGGGTTGCTGACGCCCAATGGCCTAGGCATGGCTTAATTGTATGCAGCTTATTGTTAGCTCCCCTGCCCCAGGCCATTTGCCTAGAGAAGTTGTAACTTGAGACCCTAGAGAAGTGACCCCTAGCGGGGAGTGGACAAATGCACAAATCGCTGCCACACACCGATGTGGCTTGGGGGCCATCAGAAGTACAAAAATGTAAGAATTATGCAACACAAGATGTAACAAATGACAGCTATCAGCACCTTCTGCTGAAGAGCATCCTGTAATTATTTTTGGTAGAGTGGAGGGCAGCAGGTAAAGATGTGGAAATCCCTACTGATGCTCAAAAAGGCAATATAATAAGGAAAAACTGTGGGAAAAAGAAAATATTGATCGTTGGAAACCACATCTGCCAGCAAGATTGTGATGGTACAGATGCCAGGAATTGAGCATGGAAAAAAGTAGTATATATTACAGTTGAATGTTGTGATGAAGTTCATGGAAATAAATTCAGGAAGTCAAACTGTGTCTGCTTGAGGTAAAACCGAGTTCCTGATAGGTGTTATTTACCATGTAAATTTCGAAATTCCAGGACAATGCTGTTGAATCATACTGTGGAATACAAATGTTTCAAAACGAACATTACGTCGCTGCATGACCGACGCAGTCGATGCGCCCCTAAACCCCAATCACCAACCAACCAAAACAAACATTACATTAGATTACATTACATACCTTACATTACATACAATATACATTAGATTAAAGTGGTTATGTTGTTGATGTTTATCACAGACATTGCAAACTATATTCATTGATCAAGATTATAAGATGGCATGAGTTAGTGAATACAATACATGAAATGTGTGACATGAAAAGAAATGAGTGAAAAGCTATATGCACCATTTACCTCAGTGAAGCAAGCAAAGGAGCTAGGTTTGGTGAAGTTAGGTTAGGTTTTTTTTGCTAGTTGGAAATTTGCCACATATTAGTTTTGATTTTAAAAATAAATAGATTTTTTCTTCAAAAGCATACTAGGCTAGGCTAGGTTGGGCTCATTCAGTTGAAAATCAAGAAAAAGTGCTTGATACTTATATTTTAAGTTTGATATTATATTTATATTTTAAGGATTTTACTTACATTGGAGCTTAGGCTAGGTTAGGTTATGCTACCTTTTCATACAATATTCCTCATGGTATATTACACAATTCCAAGCCCATTTTTTGGATTGGTTTGCCTCCCCACTGAAGCCAGCATTTGGAGAGGAAATGAGTGATCATATCATGTTAACCACATTCATAAACATTGCATTGGAAAAAGAAATTTAAAGGGTCCAAAAATTACCTAAAACACTAATTTACCAGCTAACCTAACCTATGAACACTAGCGGATCCAGGGAGGGGCCATTCCGGCCATGGCCCCCCGAAGCACTTAAAAGGGGGGGGGGCATAGTGTCATTTGCCCCCCCCCCCCGAAACCAACAGAAGTAAACTAAATTAAAATGCAGTAACCTTTGCAGAGGTTAAAAAATAGCGTCCGAGTGAAAGAATGTCCAATTTTAAAGGTATTTTTATAATTGTTTGGAGGCTAATATGGTAGCATAGTAGATTCTGACACACATCGAGGGTTTCATGCTGCTCAAGTTCTGCTTACAGCAAGAGTTGACAAAATCGGATCCACCAGTATGTACACGTGCACGAACGTTGACGTGGAACAAGACATTGAACGTGAACGTGAACGTTTTGGTAAACAAGAACAAAAATCCGGTAACTTAGGAACGGTGTGGGTAAGGAATGGCCCATACACAGGAAATTATGCTGTCATTAATTATTATTTTTAAAAAATGGGCCCCTTTGCCAGATAGTTGTCGAAATCCGGTGTTTTTAACGAAAAATAGTGGGAGAATGGGCACCCTCCAAATCCGTTCGACACCTTCCCTGATGCAATTCCTAGGTACGCCACTGGGGGAGGGGGCTGACCCCGAAAACCGAAAGTTGCCCCCCCCCCAAACCGGTGGGCTAGATCCGCCAGTGCCTATGAATAGTGCATCGCATAAAAATACAGACATTTGGTCATCTAAAACCAACAAATGTTGGATTGCCCAAAGCATACTGATTCTGACTTGTGCACACTTGTGTTCACATACTTATGCATGTTTGTGTGACTTGTGCATGTTTCTGTCAAAGATCACAATTATGAGCTTGCCTGAAAGGGTTTGGTATTGTGGGTCAAACATGTAGCCCCTCCAGGTGCACTAGACACAACATGTAGCCACTCCAGGTGCACTAGACACAACATGTAGCCCCTCCAGGTGCACTAGAAGAGGGGAGGAGTAAAAATGTAATAATAATGTTAGGAAAAACAGCTTGAACAATCACAAACAATTTTCTCAAAATCCAGGTGGCCTATTGAGTGACCACACCCAGCTCCTTCCTGGTTGCTCCACTGAGCACTTCCAAACAGCGCTGGATCTGTTGACATTCTGTAATCCTGGATATGGAGAGAAATTTGTTTAGATAATCAAATATGGATAACTGTGCAATAATTTAAACAGACATGGATTGAGTTGAAAATTAGGTATTATTGTGCTTCAGGGTGTACATAAGACAATTTTTACACATATCTTGCCTCCATAAAGCAAACAAATTTGTCAGGTTTGGTTAGGTTCAGTTATACAATTGTTTTTTTTTCTAGAAAAAAACTGGAAATTGCTTTTCATCAAAAGCAGGTTAGGTTAGGTTGACTTCAGTGCTTTCATTTGGAAAATTTGAAGAAAAATTGTTTGAAAATGTTTTAAAAGAGCTCCAAAGGGAGGTTAGGCTAGATTGGGTTAGGCTATGCCATATTAACACCTCTTAAAATACAAATTTACCACCATTATTGATGGGGCACTCAATGCATGAGTGTGTGACACAGGATGGAGTGAATATGGCTAGATAGGAATTGGTATGTGTGTAGGATATTGGTATAGTTTCTTTAAAATGTAGGATTTTGCATTGGTTGGGGTGCTGTGTATCTTCAATAGTATCCATAGTATCTTCCATGTACAGGCAAATGTTTAACCCAGATGTACTCATGTGGCCCTTATTAAGTATGGTGGTTATTGGCTTTATGACACTTTGGCCATTGGGCAGTGTTAAAATAATGCTTTTTCATCAGGTGTGAGATGTCAAAATGAGTACAGTATGATGTCGAAATTTGCCATGGAAACAATGTCATTTAACAGAAATCACAAGCTCTTCGAACACAATTCTGATCCACAGCATATTCATACATACAAGATACTGTTGGAAATTAGACATGAAGACTGAATAGCAACTCATCATGAAGCAGGATGTCAATACTCCATTGGGAGGGATGTTAATTCAGTGTTCAGAAAGTGGTATATTCCACCCTATTTGACAAATAATTTACCACTGCCATTGAGTCATGTAGCATTGCCAACCTCTCATGCTGATTAGCTGTGGGTGAAGAGTAGCGACAGGTGAGACTCAAACCCACAATCTCTCAATTGCGAGATGGGCAACTTACCCCTAGTCTACTTGTCCTCTCTTATTAAGTCTGAATACTTTATAACTTTGACTTTATCACAGAGTAGTTCATCGTCACACCTCATTCAACCTAAAAAAATGAAAGGGTAATATTGGGATGCCAAACATCCAGAAGCAGCATACTTTTGTTATTATATCAGTTATGGCAAACATGAGGCAAGTTTTACACACATTTGACTTCCATGAAGCATACAAAGGGGTTAGGTTTGGTTGTTATGTTAGGTTAGGTATTTCTGTAGGTTATACAATTTTGGGGGATTTTTTTTTAATCAGTTAAATATAAAAAGTTGTTAGGTTTTCTTCAAAACAGTTCAGGCTAGGTTAGGTCAGGTTTTTTCATAAAAAAATGCTTGAGAAAAAATTTTCTGGAAATTATCAATTTTTCAAAAATATTACTTGTTTTCTTGTATGGAAGGCTAGACTAGATTAGGTTAGGCTAAGTTATATCTTTAAAATTTCTTTAAAATTTTACAAGAAAATGTCAAGCAATTTATTTTCTGAAAATTATCAAAATTAAAAAAGAAACTTAACCCAGCTTAACCTTACCTAACCTAAGCTGCTTTTGAGAAAAACAAATAAAAAATGTTCTTTGAAAATGTTTGTGAAATTTGTTTTGGAAACTTTTCAGTATTATTGTGCTTTAAGGTGGTAACAAGAAATGTTTTTAGACACATTTGCCTCCATAAAGCAATAAACATAAACATAAACAAATAAACAAATGGGTGGTCACATTGACAGTCATAGTCACAGTCACATTCATAAACAAATGCTTGGTAAATTTTTGATAAAAGGTGTTTTGGGATTTTTTGGAATTGTTTTTCAGAATATGATGTTTATGAATGTGACTAAGAAGATGCAACCACTCATTTTTGGTGCTGATGCTTACTTTTCAATTTGAACGATGACATCACATCGGTATGGTGTGATGACATCATAGGTATGGCACCAAGGCTTCAACTGGCTAATGCTACAAATGGTTCACATACCTTAATGAGATGGTCAAAGTAGCTTAAACTAACCTAACCTCATGGTGCATTATATAAATTATAGCTATGATAAACCAAGAGGTGGTTAGGTTAGGTTAGGTTAAAATACTTTGACCATCTCATTAAGGTATGTGAACCATTTGTAGCATTAGCCAGTCAACCTAACCTCATGGCACATTATATAACTTATAGCTATGATAAACCAAGATGTAAGCAGGTTAGGTTAGGCTAGGTTGTGTTAGGTTAGTTTAGGTCAAGCTACTTTGACCATCTCATTAAGGCATGTGAACCGTTTGTAGCATTAGCCAGTCAAAGCCTCAGTGTCATACCTATGACGTCATTACACCATACCAATGTGACATCATCGTCCAAATTGAAAAGTAAGCATCAGCACCGAAAATGAGTGGTCACATCTTCTTAGTCATGTTCATAAACATCATATTCTGAAAAAGTATTCCTAAAATTCCAAAACACCTTTTATCAAAAATTTACCAGAATTTCTGATGGGTTAGGTTTGGTTAGGCTAGGTTAGTTTAGGTTTTTCAAGTTGGACAATTTTTCCAGAACAAAAGTCCATTTGCACAGAAAATAAGCGGTCCCATCATCTTAGCCACCCTTATAAACATGGTATCCTGAATAAAAATTATCCCCAAAAAGGTGGTGTGTAAAGAACATGCCCCACTTCGTCAGAGATCGGCAAGGAAATAAACATCTCCTCAGTCGGCATGCCCTACATTGCGTGTTCCGCCCCCTGTGTCGACGGTTGGCGCAGTTGGTTAGGGCGTCCGCTTTCCATATGGATGGTGGTTGGCTCGAATCTTGGAGCCGCAACACTTTTAACCCAATCACAGTCGTTAACGGTCAGGGTCGTTGGTTAATGTTGCACTTTAGATTACTTTACTATCATATGAATTGCTTGATGTAATAATGTTTGTCCATGAAAGTAAGGAGGGGAAATACTCAATTAAAGCCTACTCATGCAATGAATGTCCAATTGGACCATCTGGAATTGTCATCGTGGAACTTTGTCTCTGGAAGGGTGCTTCTGGCTGAAAAATTTGAGGGGTCATTCGGGCACACTGAAGGTCAGACTTCCTTCAATATGCAACTCTGGCCAGAAACCTGAGGGGACACTGGGGACACATGCCCCCAGTGCCCCTTGTATCCACCCCTATCCCAGAAACAATTGAAAGGGATTCTGATGAACTGGAGCCACTAAGATGGTTCCATGATAGCTTGATGCTGCCCTGCAGTAAGACCTCTAACTTTCTGCAGGTATTCAACTTTTGGTATCTTCGAACCAAAGTGGTCATACACCTACCTCACAGCGAGGGTTTGTGACCCCATGAAACATTGCATCCATATCTAGTTAAAGTTGTTTATTTCAACAGCCTGGTTCCACACGCACCACATTCCGCTACATTTTGAGTGCAAGCAATGCTACCGAAGGTAGTGCAGAAGATGCCCGGTCAACATGCCTGTCACATAATGTTCACTGGGGGGGGGGTTCTGCCACCTAAGATCTGAAACTAGCACAATTTGGAGGAATTATGGCTGTAGTGAACTCGCTGCAGTATACATTTCATGACCCGAGGTCAACGTCTTCAGGGTCAAATGAGGTCACAATCAGCCTCCACTCAACCCCAGCAGGCACCTCCCGTACGTACAGCCGAACGGTAGGTAGCGACCGTTCATATGTACGCTCGCTACATACCCTGGTACACAGTGCATGCTGTAGTTACGGCTGGTAGTACGGACCTGTAGTGCGATCGTTACGGCCAGTGAAAAAATACCTTTCAAGACAAATTTACCATAATTTCGCCTCTGAACTGAAAAGTATGCATTTGCAGAGGAAATGAGTGGTCACATCATGTTAAGCACATTCATAAGCATTCCAATGGAAAAAGAAATTCAAAGAAATCAAAAATTACTAAAACTGCAAATGTGTTATTTTTAGCCCTGGCTGCAAATATGCCAGTGCCTGGGCTAGATTCAAAATAATTTAACCAATGTCTTCTTCTACAACTAAATAGATGCAAATGAGGCTTATCCGGCGCAAACCATTTTAATCTACCATGCATAGTTTAAAATAAATGCACCGCAGCATACAGGCAGTAGATACAGAGGTACGCACCAGCCAACAGAAATTCTTCCTAGTTTATTAAGCCTCGCCGCCATTGGTGGTCAGGCTTGTTTCATTGACATCACTCTGAATGTTCGGTAGCTGTGATATCTGATGGTATATACACCAGTGAGTACCCTATGTACATGTATGGTCGAACTCTGAAATATACTTCTACCTCCTTTTTTCGCAACCTCAACCCTCAACTCACCAAACCTCGCACAACACACGAGGTGTAACTTCAGATTCGCCGCATCTCTGCATGAATTGTAAAAACAGACACCATCTCACGTACACTATTATACAGGCACCATCTCATATATATGGCTAATCTCGACAAGCGCCATCTCGATCTTCATGAAACCTCCTCCAAGCGACCAAGCGTATGCATAAGGCGTGCGGTTTGGACTTTCGTGATCTTCTATTAGGTAAAAGGTCATCAAATCGTCGGAAGACAAAAAAGGGTCTGTTCCCGTGGCTCCACTAACCTCCACAAATCTCCACTGGTCGTTCCCGTCGCATATCCGGTGGATATTTTTTCTCCACCAACCTCCACCAGTGGAGCAAAAGCTCCACCAGCCCAGAAGCAGGGTCCAATTGTCATTTTTCAGTTGAGCTCAATCACGGCGCACTTGCGACATATATTTGCGCGTAAACAACGTCCTCCATCATACGAATCTCATCTTCCTGCATCAACTGAATACCAGGATCATCCTTCGCAAAGGAAATATGAAATTACTACAACTATGAACAATAATCGAAGTAACAGATGCAGACCACAAACATGTTTTTTTAGGCCTTTGATTACGTCATTCGGCCTAAGGGAAGATGTTACTTTACCGGCCGGATCCGCCGCAATTCCCGTGCCCAGAAATACCGCCGTTCTCCTGGCGCCGACTAAAATCCTACTCGAGCCCGATCGACGAGGTCGGGCAAGTTGAGATGAGGAAAAGTCAGCATCGGGTAGAGAAGCGCCCCGGGGCCGAGGGAGCCCGGCGGGTCCAGACACGAGATTATATGCTGTACGTTAAGAAGGCAGGCCAAACCGCAAAACAGGGGGAGACGATGCTCAACCGAGAGGAAAGAGAGATTGCCTGGTTCATTCCATAGGCGAAAAGGACGTGTACTCCCCACAGTCTCTGAGGACACATACATAGCCAGAAATAAAGGCAAATTTGGGACTTTGTAAAACAAGGCATACCATGTACATTGTGCGATCATCTGGACAAACATTTGAAAGGCAATTTGGCCAATTTATGATACAGCGCCAAATGCTTCATTTTTGTCGTGGAATTCACACCGCTGTCAGCTGATTTCTTCACCAAGCTCCACCGGTCGTTCCCGTGGGCCAGTCTCAACTATCCTCCACTAGCCTCCACTGAGTTCCTTCTGGTGGAGCCACGGGAACAGACCCAAAAATGTTTGGCTTACGGACATGGCCAATCTCGGCAACCGCTGGGATCTTTATGGAACCTCCTCCGAGCGATCGGGCGTGTACGAAAGGCGCGCAGTTTGTATTTTTATGACCTTGGGTCAGGTAAAATGTTCCCAAATCGCTGGAATTGTGTTGGCACAAACAAAAGTCCGGGCCACCCGACATTGGCTCCCGGCCGGGCCGGCCGTTTGATCGGTTTCGGGAAGATCGAGCGAGCGGTTGCTGAGATTGGCTATGTCTGTAAGCCAAATATTTTGTTTTCTAGCGACATGGTGACCTTTGACCTGACCCAAGCTCACAAAACTTCAAACCGCACGCCTTTAGCACACGCCCAATCGTTTGGTAAAGGATTCATGAAGATCGAGCCAGCTGTTGCGAAGATTGGCCATGTCTGTGAGATGGTGTCTGTGGAACGGTGTCTGTTTTCATAACACGACCTCGAGCACAACCACAACGCTGTTGTTCACGACGGATGCTGACTTGCGTGATCTCATAGCCTTTGGCCCAGGATCCTTCACAGGGTACAGTTGACGGTAAAAATCGGCGCCGTTAAAAGGTGTGTTCAGCTGATATCGTTCCGGATTGTTCGGCGTTGGGTGAGTTGCGTCGGCACTGATGTCAGCTTAGCCCTCCTTGCCCAGCTAGGTATGGCTGGTAATCTTCAAGTAACCACCAGTCAGCATTAGTATTTTAGGTTGCAGTGTTCGGCATTGTGCCGCATTAGCTATATTAACCTGTAGTCCTGTGTAAGATTCATTGAGTTGTTTTGTATCAGTCTACCTTGCATCCACTAGGAGCATTTCTTGGTTGTCTAGTTTGGCTTGGAGGGGTAGGATCCTGATACACCAGGGCTGGAAAATACACCTAGATTTTAAGCTAAATTTACAGTTTATGGTAATTGTGATTTCTTGGCATTTCTTTTTATGATGCAATGCGTATGAACAGGGTGGGAATTAAGGCACTTCTTAAGAGATTCTATCTCTGAAAACATTTTTGCACTCCGGGTTCATACTGGATAGGATGGGCTTTACATGTACTCCGACACAAATGTGGGAACAAAGATATCAATAGAAACAAACAGAACGACACCCAAAAAAACGCTGGTTATTCCACTTACGGTCACCACTCAAATTAATCACTTTTTGTAGCAGTCAGCAGCCGGACCACATCTTCACACACTCCATCAATCTCAACCACCGGAATTGCCAACAACAACGCGCCAACAGCAACTTGCAGGATGATGTGCATGCGCACTTAGAACACTGTTCTCCGGCTCTGGAGCAGCATCTCGGAATACTTGTGTTCCTCGCACCCTATAGTGGGAAACTTTGACAGTTTTAAGAGACATTCTCCGGAGTCCCGGAGGCCACCGATCAGAATTGGCTGCGTTAGCATTTTCTGTTCTGAAATCTGTCTGTGAACCAATCAATGCAAGGTATTTTGTATATGACTTCATAACCATTAGCAACTTTGAACACATGGTTAACAGTGTCCACACAAGTTAACAGTAAACACAAAACCTTGACTGATCCTTTGCTTTGATCACATCCAACTGTGGCGTGTGCTGTAGGGGAGTTGTGTTCGTATTACGTGGGAAATTGGCTGCGTAGGTAGGTATGCGCTCTGAGCTGAGGGTGAAGTGTGAAGTATTTTTGTTTGTTTTTCATATGGCTAGCCTTGTACTGAGACCAACAGTGAAAGGAAAATGCATTTCTCCTGTGAGTTATAAGAAACGAAACAGTGCCGATTATTACGGGTCACTGCTGGGCGGTGCCATCCATTGTTCACTTCTTTGTTTGTATGTTTTGGCATTTGATTTGACCCAAAATGAGAATGATATTACTTATGCATATTATGTAGGTACTGATTTAGGTTTTTCCAGTCAGTTACTGGTAAACAGATTCCATGCATAAAAAAATAATGTCCATACAAATGTACTCCGGAAGAAATCGGTATGCACTCCGACTCCCAACCCGGAAAGTAAGTTTCCCACTCTGCTTATGAATGTGCTGAACATAATGTGACCATTCATTTCCTCAGCAAGTGCATGCTTTTCAGTTGGGAGGCAAGATAACACCCAAATAGGGCCTCAGAGTTAGGGAATATAACATAAAAGGTAATGCTAAAAAAAGGAAGTGTATTATTGCAGTTTAAAGGAACCATAAGACAGGTTGTATGTACATTTTACCTCCATAAAGCATACAAATGGGTTAGGTTTTGGTATATTAGTTTTTTTGTGTTCCAAAGTAGAAAAAAATGGGAGTACCTATCATGTGAATAGTTATATCATTTTAACCATGTTCATCAACATTGCATGCAACAAATCTCAAAGCATTCAATTTTTGTACACACAGAAAATGTGTCAAAAAGAGAATCATATGATTGTTCCATTTCAAGTTCCCTTCATGTACACCTCATTGCTTTTGTAGCACCACAAACAATACAAACCCACCTATTAAGAATATTATTAACATATGGATTTTGTATATAATGCAACCCTAGGATGCAGTTGACATGGACCAGTAAGGGGTGCAGATGAAAGAAGTGGCTTTCAGTATAAATATTCTTGAATTGTGTGCCATTTTGTACTCAAATTTTTGTATCTGGACACACTGCCTATGGCTGTCACACCAGATGAATGATGGCTTGAAGGGAGCCATATAAGTGAGGAGACAATAATGCTAAATTCAAAAAGGTGACTGAGCATTAAAAACTGACCAGCTGAATGGTTTTGTATGGCAATGAATGATGCAAATGGAAAGGTGTCCTTTTGGCTTGATATGTAGCCATGTGTATTATCTAATAATGTAACTGTAAACAATGATGTGGATCTATTTAGTTAGTCCCCTCCCCAGTAATGGGTGCTAAATGATCATGCTTTGGTCAAAGCTCCCTTAAGCTCAAGTATCTAACTAATTCCCCTCCCCAGTAACATGCAATTGAGTGCAGCAGGCCCTTCAAGTCATGCACCAGGAGCACAGGTTGTCCTTCAAAATATTAGTAATATCAGTAAATCTGGGATAGATAACATTAGCTGCTCCTGGTGAGATATGGTAAGATTGGGTACCATGCAGCCTTCCCAATATTTATGGATTCATTTGTCTTACCAGGGACAAGTAATCTTGGTAAGTTGCCTGTCTCACAATTGAAAGATCATGGGTTCGATCGTAAAAACCAACAACCACGACCATTTATCTTGCCTTTCACTGGTTAATAGTATGGCTTGATATACAAATGTGTACTGTTCATACAAGCTTGGAGTACACATTGCAACTTTTTTCTTTCCAGGGTGTTGCTGAATGGGAACAGCAAAGGTGTGATTCTTGTTCACCATTGATATTCAATATAATCATGCCAAGTTTTAATGGTAAGTGCCATTTTTCATGATGTTGTAGCTTTAGTATGACTACAATAGTTAGTCATACTTGTTTTGTATGTGATGAAATTATATTTCACCAGGGCATAATGTATATGTGGACTGGTACAGTGTTAAGCATGGTTGCTTGTGTCCCTGCTTCAGTGATAGTTATGTTCAAGGTATCATTGCTCATCTGAGCAGTCTTGTGGGAGGATGATGCTTGTCAAGAACAAATAATGGTTTGGTGTGTGTTACTTGGGATATGTTCTGTTTTTTTGCAGAAGTCATGGCTGTCAGTGTCTATCACAATAAACTGTATTGTGTCAACTGTAATGTGTAAACTGTCAGGCCAATCGGTAGATGTTGAAATGTGTGGCAGAAGGCTTCCACATTTTCACTATCTGGGGATGGGTGGATTCTAGCCCTCACCTAAGGTCACAAGTTAAGAGTTAGAGATATTGCATGCTCTGGACACACATGCTGGAGTGGGGTAGGGGCCTTAGCTTGATGTTGGGAAAGTTCCACATCAAAGTACATTGATATCAGTCTAGGCCAAATATTCCCCCCCCCCCCTCAGAAAACAGGCCGTGCTGTGGACGTTGGACCAAACACGACCGGACTTCACCTGTGCTTGTCATCTGAATCATACAATTCCATAACACAAAGATTATTAATTGGTCATTGAATCAGTGTTTCATCAGGAACGAGAACAATAATGCTGAAGAAGCATTTATTTTGCATCAATTCCAAAGCAACAGCATTACTTACTTTTGGGGAATGATATCTGAAGCAGTTTCTGGGTGATTTTTGTTTTTAATCCTTATGCCTGTGCGACATAGACCTTGATTCTGGATGTATAAAGTAGCACGTCCCACTTCCGATCTCTTCAGTTGTGCTAAAATGTGAGAAAGGTGCACCAAGTGATTCGATTTGGTTATGGTTCACATTCTGTTTACATAATACCTTAAGAGGGGAGGCTCTGGCGAGCATGCCCCTTGCTCTGATCACAGCTCTTAAAACCCCAAAGTACTGCTGTCAGCACGATTCATCTGGCCGGTGCTTTTTTCAGTGAAGGTCAAGTGGGGCAAGGAGCTGTTTAAGGACATTGAGCTCAGCACGGACGAAGACCCGATGGTTTTCCGGGCTCAGCTGTTCGCTCTGACGGGCGTGCAGCCAGATCGACAGAAGGTCATGTTGAAGGGCATGACGTTGAAGGTGGACAGCTGGGCCAACGTTAAGCTCAAGGACGTGAGTCTCAGAGCGGGTGCGTAGGGACACGCACTCTGAACTGCCCCCTTCGAACCGCACGCTTGCTCTCATCAGCGCACCAGGGAGTTCGGATATTAATTTTTATATTTAGAAGTTCGTCGCACTTGTCTAGCTAAAGTATATGATAATTATTGTCCACCCGAATGCTCGCGCCACATATGTTTATGCCACCAATGTTCAAACGCAATTATTTTTAGCGCCGGTTATCGTATTTGGTAATTGTATACGCAAATATTCGTATGAGAACGTTCTGTTGTAATTGGCGACGCAAAACCGCGAGATCAAATGTGGCTACGAGCAAGAATGTGTCATGTCACCACATGTTATCCAATCCATGGGAATTGTTAGATACTCATGAGTGTATCCACGATGTGCCACTATTTGTAACTGTTGTGATTATTTCCGTATAAGACTAGTTGTAATAGCAACATTGTGGTACAACAATGATATATTATTCGTAAAATAGGATGGATATACCACTTTCTGAACGCTGAATTGACATCCCTTCCCATTAAGAATCAACATCGTACTTCTTGATGAGTCTTTATGGTGTCTTCATTTTTAATTTCTAACAGTATCTCGTTGATAAGTGTCGTACATATGCTCACTTTAGCGGATCATGATACACGAACGTCTCTTAGTACAATTCCAGGTAAGATGATTACCTATGATGTGGTCTGTCATACATTATCAGTTGGTAAGCATAGGTATTTTGTATTGATATTGTTGAAATAGTTACTCCTGAATTAGGTATCTTGCAACAAGCGAAAAAGGTACACGTATGAATACGCTATTGGATCAAGATTGTGTTGGAAGAACGTGTTCAGCGACATCGTTCCAATGGCAAATTTTGACATACTATGCTCGTTTGGACATCTGACACCTAATTTAAAATCCATTAGTTCAACACTGTGATACTCATGCTTGAGGTGGAAGCATCTGCATGCAAATACTTGCGTTTATGAGAATCTGCATACGGAGGTATTTCCGAATATATCGTCATCCGGAAATTGCTAGTTTTCTGTACACAAGTTTTCTGGATGGTCACATTTTAATGCTATGTTTTAACGATTTGAAAACTTAAGGACCAAATACATTCAAGCTCTACTTTCACTGACTGATTCAACCAGTTCGATTCATTTGGAGTACAAAGCGCTTGAACACTATTTGTGTATTCACGGCCAGAGCATGTTTAGCTTTAAGTGTTGTGGGAGGACAATATCTTAACCAAACAACTAAATAAGACCCCTTCACCAGCCTACAGGCGATGCATGTGTATGCCTTTATCTCCTTGAGCATCGTGAAACTTTTGTTCGTGCAGTGCAATGTCGGAAAATGTCCTGATCTGTATTTGAACTGGTGCGTAGGTGGAATGAATGCTGAACTAATTTCCCAAATTTAGCATTGTTTGCTCTCAGCTGATTTGGTTTGCCAATAAATTAATATGTCCTCAAGGGAAACGTCGATTCCAGTGACCTCTGATATTTCTTCAGACACCACGACTTTCGCCATTCTACCGGGAGCCCCAGCAACCTGTTGTGTGGTCGGAAACCGACGCTCACCGCCGACACGACCTGCAATCCGCGCCGCCAGGGTATCACGCTGCTGATGATGGGCAGCAAGGAGGAGGACATCGCGCAGGTGCCCACCGAACGGACCAAGTTCGTCGAGGACATGACGGAGAGCGAGCTGGCGTCGGCCATGCAGATGCCGGCCGGCCTCACCAACCTGGGCAACACGTGCTACATGAACGCCACCGTCCAGTGTCTGAAGTCGGTGCCCGAGCTCACCGACGGCCTGCGCGACTTCAAGAGTGGCTACGGTGGGTGGTCGCGGCGGGTCACGTGCTGGCGCGGGCGGCCAACGGAACACGCGGCGGTGGCCCGCGGCCAGCTGCCTGATGTTGGAGCTGGCGTGTTCGTAGCTTCGAATAATTCACTCACGGCGGTGTGTGGCCATAAGGCCGCGTTCGGTTGTGTACTGTTGCTCAAAAGTAGCGGCACCTGGTCATGTGTGTTTAATATCAGCATTTAGTCTGTTTAATCTGTTTAATCTGTTTAACAGCCTGTTTAAATCTCGCAAGCTGAGGACTTGAATACAGAGGAAGAGAGAGAGAGAGAGAGAGAGAGAGCCACATTAGTCTTGAAATGGAGTGCAAGGAAACTAGCGACGAGGTCACATGTTTAACTGAGCCAAGTTGAAAGCAGGATGCTGTTAATTGGCCAGGGGTTTGTAGCTCTTGGAATATTGTCGGTAGGTAGTGTTTTTGCAATTGTAGAGTCAAAATTAAGATTAGACCACACCACAATACTGTCATGGGATTGACTGCCACTCATGCTTGCAGCCGGACTAAGCTGGCTTGGTTGTCTGCGTACACCCTGTTTACATTGGAACACTAACCAGTGTGCATGGTGTCTAAGCTGCCTGTGATTGGCACACGTACCCCGCTATGACTTCCCAGGCTGCATGAGCAGTGCATGTCCCTGTGACCCGTACCGTCGCTCTATGGATGGATGTCTCCGTGACCTGTACCTTCACTCTGTGGGTGCATGTCCCCGTGACCTGTACCGTCGCTCTGCGGGTGGATGTCTCCGTGACCTGTACCGTCGCTCTGTGGGTGCATGTCCCTGTGACCTGTACCGTCGCTCTGTGGGTGGATGTCCCTGTGACCTGTACCGTCGCTCTGTGGGTGGATGTCTCCGTGACCTGTACCGTCGCTCTATGGGTGCATGTCCCCGTGACCTGTACCGTCGCTCTATGGGTGCATGTCCCCGTGACCTGTACCTTCACTCTGTGGGTGCATGTCCCCGTGACCTGTACCTTCACTCTGTGGGTGGATGTCTCCGTGACCTGTACCGTCACTCTGTGGGTGCATGTCCCTGTGACCTGTACCGTCGCTCTATGGGTGGATGTCTCCGTGACCTGTACCTTCACTCTGTGGGTGGATGTCCCCGTGACCTGTACCTTCACTCTGTGGGTGCATGTCCCCGTGACCTGTACCGTCGCTCTGTGGGTGGATGTCTCCGTGACCTGTACCGTCGCTCTGTGGGTGGATGTCTCCGTGACCTGTACCGTCGCTCTGTGAGTGGTTGTCTCCGTGACCTGTACCGTCGCTCTGTGGATGCATGTCCAAGCTTGGTCCCCTAGTTATGAGAAAGATTGTTGGCCTTTAGAGAGGGTACAAAAGAGGGCAACACAAATGGTTAATGGTATAGGCAACCTGGCCTATGAGGAAAGATTGAAGAAATTGAATATGTTTTCACTTAGATATAGAAGGCTGAGAGGAGATCTCATCGAGGTTTTTAAATTTGTTCATGGTCAGGAACAGGGATATCTCAGGGAAATGTTTGAATTTAACAGAAATGATGCAATAAGAGGTCATCAATTCAAAATTAAAGTTAATCACAGCAGGAAAAGGTTAAGACAGTCTTTCGTCACCAACAGGGTAGTAGAACACTGGAACCAGCTGCCAGGAACCATTGTCAGTAGCAACACACTGAACATCTTTAAAAACGGCATAGACAATCATTATAAGAATATGGGGCTTGTTTTTCTGTATTCCAGGAAGGGTTGATCGACAGATTTGGTGGTCAACTGGTTCAGTGTCCAAAGTGCAACCAAGAAGGGCCCTTGTGGCTCATAGTTGCACTGATCTGTTATGTCTTTATGTCCCCGTGACCTGTACCGTCACTCTGTGGGTGGATGTCCCCGTGACCTGTACCGTCGCTCTGTGGGTGGATGTCTCCGTGACCTGTACGGTCACTCTGTGGGTGGATGTCCCCGTGACCTGTACCGTCGCTCTGTGGGTGCATGCCCCGTGACCTGTACCGTCGCTCTGTGGGTGGATGTCTCCGTGACCTGTACCGTCGCTCTGTGGGTGCATGTCCCCGTGACCTGTACCGTCGCTCTGTGGGTGCATGCCCCGTGACCTGTACCGTCGCTCTGTGGCGATCCCCAGGCGCGGCCGACGGCTACGGTCAGGCGGTGACCTCGGCGCTCCGTGACCTCTACTCCAGCATGGAGAACGTGGCGTCGGTGCCGCCGATCATCATGCTCAATGTCCTGCACACAGCCTTCCCGCGCTTCGCCGAGCGGAGCGAACAGGGCGGCTTCGTGCAGCAGGTGTGTGAGGCTATGTGCGGTGCGCGTCGTCCCGCTTCGCCGAGCCGAAAAAAGCATCCACACGCCAATGCCCAGCTGCGGATGCCCTCGCCTACAACATGCACAAACACATAGCTACACACACACACACAAAATGCACGTGCACACTTGCGTTCAAAAAAGCCTAATGTGATCATACCGGCTCTAAGTCAAGCAGTTTGACTATGCCGAGCTACAAGACAGAAGCGTCCCTTCACTCGTCGGAAATGCACGCACCACATGGCGGATAGATACCTGGGACTCAAGAACGTCAACATGTGGACAAGAGGGGAGCAATCTGTTCACAGTTACTGGCAAGCGTCCCAGCAAACAGATTTGGACCGTAAGCACGCGGGCCCTCGGTATAATATATCAAACAATGAACCAGAGCTGAATTTATATTCGGGAATTCTGAATTTGGAGGCCAAATTTTGGACCGTTAAATCCGGGGTGGGAAATTTTATTTTTCGTGAAATCAGAACTCCCTTCATACTTTCAAATGAATTTTGAGTGTTTTATGCAACAGCAATATGTTTGCAGTCATTACACACAGCACCATTGAACCTCCATCGCGAAAAAAATACACAATTTTATGGAGTTAATAATGTTTTGGATGACAAAATCCAGCCTGTTGTTTAGCCCTGCATGGAGCACTTCTCTACCCAATCTAGTCACTGTGTCTCGCATTGTGATTTAGTCTACATGCTACCACCTATGGATAGCTGTTGTGCTGCATCGCTGGGTTCTTGTGTTTATGTAGCATCTGTTTTTTTCTGACCCGGATTTGTTTAGATGGAGCTAATGTTCAGTTCACATCATATCTTCGTCCATGTTTGGCTGTTGATTCGACGGTGAAAAGCAGCCTGACACCTCTGTTGTCCCGCTGACGCAAACCCGCTGTCTTCTGTACCACCGACTTCCTGCTCATTGTCCCTCTAATCTCAGGTCTGCTGTCTCATTGACCCCCAGCCCACTGTCCCACTGGCCCACAGTCCGCTGTCCCACTGCGCCCCAGCTGCTGTCCCACTGACCCCAGCCTGCTGTCCTATTGATCCACGGTCCGCTGTCCCACTGACCCACGCTCCGTTGTCCCACTGAGCCCCAGTCCGCTGTCCCACTGACCCCCGGCCCGCTGTCCCACTGACCCCAGCCAGCTGTTCCACTGGTCTGCTGTCTCACTGACCCCAGACCCTCTGTCCCACTGACCCCCGACCTGCTGTCCCACTAACCCTGGCCCACTGTCCCACTGACCTTGGTCCGCTGTCCCACTGACCCTGGTCCACTGTCCCACTGACCCTGGTCTGCTGTCCCACTGACCCTGGTCCACTGTCCCACTGACCCTGGCCTGCTGTTCCACTGACCCTGGTCCACTGTCCCACTGACCTTGGTCCACTGTCCCACTGACCCCGGTCTGCTGTCCCACTGACCCTGGTCCACTGTCCCACTGACCCTGGTCCACTGCCCCACTGACCCTGGTCCACTGTCCCACTGACCCTGGTCTGCTCTCCCACTGACCCTGGTCCACTGTCCCACTGACCCTGGTCTGCTGTCCCACTGACCCTGGCCTGCTGTCCCACTGACCCTGGCCTGCTGTCCCACTGACCCTGGTCTGCTGTCCCACTGACCCTGGTCCACTGTCCCACTGACCCTGGCCTGCTGTTCCACTGACCCTGGTCCGCTGTCCCACTGACCCTGGTCCGCTGTCCCACTGACCCTGGTCCGCTGTCCCACTAACCCTGGCCTGCTGTCCCACTGACCCTGGTCTGCTGTCCCACTGACCCTGGTAGCTGTCCCACTGACCCTGGTCTGCTGTCCCACTGACTCCGGCCCGCTGTCCCACTGACCCTGGTCCGCTGTCCCACTGACCCTGGTCTGCTGTCCCACTGACCCTGGCCTGCTGTCCCACTGACCCTGGTCTGCTGTCCCACTGACCCTGGCCTGCTGTCCCACTGACCCTGGCCTGCTGTCCCACTGACCCTGGCCTGCTGTCCCACTGACCCTGGCCTGCTGTCCCACTGACCCTGGTCCACTGTCCCACTGACCCTGGTCCGCTGTCCCACTGACCCTGGTCCGCTGTCCCACTGACCCTGGTCTGCTGTCCCACTGACCCTGGTCTGCTGTCCCACTGACACTGGTCCGCTGTCCCACTGACCCTGGTCCGCTGTCCCACTGACCCTGGTCTGCTGTCCCACTGACTCCGGCCCGCTGTCCCACTGACCCTGGTCCGCTGTCCCACTAACCCTGGCCCACTGTCCCACTGATCCTGGTCCACTGTCCGTGGTCCACTGTCCCACTGACCCTGGTCTGCTGTCCCACTGACCCTGGTCCACTGTCCCACTGACCCTGGTCCGCTGTCCCACTGACCCTGGTCTGCTGTCCCACTGACCCTGGCCCGCTGTCCCACTGACCCTGGCCTGCTGTCCCACTGACCCTGCGCGACCCTGGTCTGGTCCCACTGACCCTGGTCCACTGTCCCACTGACCCTGGTCCGCTGTCCCACTGACCCTGGTCTGCTGTCCCACTGACCCTGGCCCGCTGTCCCACTGACCCTGGCCCGCTGTCCCACTGACCCTGGCCTGCTGTCCCACTGACCCTGGTCTGCTGTCCCACTGACCCTGGTCTGCTGTCCCACTGACCATGGCCCGCTGTCCCACTAACCCTGGTCTGCTGTCCCACTGACTCCGGCCCGCTGTCGGCAGGATGCCAATGAGTGTTGGACCGAACTGATGATCATGCTGCAGCAGAAGCTGTCGGTGCGGAAAGAGACTACCGCCGACGGACAGGTCAAACCGTCAAAGTCAGTCCCGAGCACTCGGCGGGGTGATCAGTGTCACACTTGGGCTGTTGTTGCCTGGGTATAATTTGTGCCGGCAATGAATAGTGCTTTTGTGTCTTCCAGCAACAACATTTCACGTATTTTGTATCTCCGGGTAGTCGACATGGTATCGGTACAAGAACACACGATGATGCGGCACTAAAATAGAAATAAATCCGAACTTGCGGAATGGTCGCCGAACTGAAGGGCATACGCAAATATACACAACGGATATAAATTGAATCGAAGACGCCGAGTGTAATACCGAAGGTTCCTGCAGGGGCACGCTGTCAGTTGTGTGGTAGAGCAATTTCAAGTGACCAGCAGTGTATGGTACATATTCAATGCGTCGACAAGCTAGGTGCAGACGAACTGGGACAGTGCGCCCCAAATGGCACAACTCATGGCCATGTGCGTAAACAGGGCCAACAGATGCTGTTGCGGGTTCACACATTCATTACCGTTGTTGTTGTCCTAGTCGGAGAAACCCCCATGCTGGTTCGCTGACGCTAACGATATTGTGAAAGGCTTATGACGATGCTAGTGCGAAGGAGGTCAATTGCGGTGAAGAAGCATTCCGTTCGATAAAGATCGACTTCCCCAGTAATCATAATGTTTCCAGTTCAACTTCGACTGCACAGCGGAGGCACTCCAACGACATCGGCTTCTGTCGCAGGTACAACTCGCTGATCGACCAGTACTTTGTGGGCGAGTTCAGCTCGGAGCTCAAGTGCGTCGAGTCCGACGACGAGCCGGTCACCAAGTCCAAGGAGACGTTTCTCCAGCTGAGCTGCTTCATCTCGCAAGACGTCAAATATTTGCACACGGGACTGAAGCTGGTGAGTTGCGACGCGCCTGGACTGTGGCTGTCGTGACTGTCGACGGCCTGCTGCTCCCTCGCGCCTGGACTGTGGCTGTCGGGACTGTCGACGGCCTGGTGCTGCTTCACTCCCACCCGTCTCGCGCCTGGACTGTGGCTGTTTAGCCGTGTCTTCACCCCCCGTCTCGCGCCTGGACTGTGGCTGTCGTGACTGTCGACGGCCTGCTTCCTCACTCCCACCGTCTCGCGCCTGGACTGTGGCTGTCGTGACTGTCGACGGCCTGGTGCTGCTTCACTCCCACCGTCTCGCGCCTGGACTGTGGCTGTCGGGACTGTCGACGGCCTGGTGCTGCTTCACTCCCACCGTCTCGCGCCTGGACTGTGGCTGTCGTGACTGTCGACGGCCTGTCGTACTCCCACCGTCTCGCGCCTGGACTGTGGCTGTCGGGACTGCCGACGGCCTGGTGTTTTCTCCCACCTCGCACGCCTGGTGCTGCCTCACTCCCACCGTCGCGCGCCTGGACTGTGGCTGTCGTGACTGTCGACGGCCTGGTGCTGCCTCACTCCCACCGTCGCGCGCCTGGACTGTGGCTGTCGTGACTGTCGACGGCCTGGTGCTTCCTCACTCCCACCGTCGCCTAACATGGTGATGGTGCTTCTACTTGGAAGCATTGCTATCGTTATTGGGTATCGCTCCCGCTTCTGTGTGCAGCAGATATAATTCCCCCATTAAGTTTGCGATTGGGTGGTTCAGATAGTGTGCTCGGTAAGAAGTTTGGGGTGCAATTTGGTTCCTGATTGAACTACCATGCAGCCATGTATGTGTTGATGATCCACTTTCGTTACTTCATGAAAAATTGGAAAAACAGCAGCCCGTCTCGGATGCTGATCACGACATTGTGACCAGAAATTTTGCATGCCATTTTTCGTGCTGCAAGTGGAATGGTGCTGCTTGACGATTACTCTTCCGAACTTCTCTTCTCCTTCGTAAGAACATCCAACTCATGGGATTATTATTCAGCGGCTTCCGTTCTGGCAACGGAATGAGAGGGAACAGAGGACATGCAACTTCTTAGTTATGTGCTCCCATTTTTACGTTGTGAAGTTTTACTTGTGAAAAAGCTGGGACAATATCTACATGCCATTTGATTGTCTCGCATACATTATTCACAGATTGCACACCACTATTGAACACCCTGTTTGTGAAATATTAACGAACATAAATAGTTTCTGAGCGCAACATTATCCCGTTCAAATTGAGTGTTTCGAACATTTTTCGCTCCAAGTCGAAGAGTTCAACCCTAAAATCCACCCCGGGTCCTCATGTCCTCAATGGGCCTCTATATGGTATCAGAGCCATGTCCACTTTGTGGCATCAGAGCCATATCCACTATACGGCATCAGAGCCGAGTCCTAACCTCGTGCGCCTCACCAGTTAATGCCACCAGTGTTTCCAATGGGAACACTGATGGTGCACGTGAAAACTTCCCATGTCGCATGCGGGGACGAGTGGTCTAGGGGTAAGATTCTCGTCTCACAATCGAAAGGTTGTGGATTCGAGTCTCACCTGTCGCTACTCTTCGCCCGCGACCAATCGGCGTGAGAGATTGGCGACGCTACATGACTCAACGGTCGACGTGTCGTAAAACCAATAACCAACCCATGTCGCATGTGCATGGCCTATTGCTGCCCCCGGCGCCGTTTATCTGCCCGGTGCCACTACGGACCATTCTGTCTCAGTAGCGTCCCGTGTTGTTTCCTGTCCGATGGCAATGTACCGTGTTGCACCACTCTGATCGATTATTGTAGTGCAGCTGTGCCCCAGCCCAGAATCACTGACCGGCTACTCGGGTTCAGTAGTGTGCTATCGCTCCTCTTCCTATTCCGTCCGTCGTCACGTGTTGCTGATAGGTCGTTGTACTGGCTCCTTGTTCTTGCCACGCGTACGCGACGCGTGGCCGTGGTGTACCGCCGTGGTGTACCGCCGTACCGCCAGTACTCCGGCTGTCTCCGACAACAATGTCAATGCAATGCCACCATCCAATGCGCCTGATCGGCAAATCTGTATCGGGACATCGACTGCTATATGATCAACATGGTCGATGCGCCCTAAAGCTCGGGACATCTTTAGTGTTTCATCGTGTATTCTTTAGTGTTCATCGTGTTTGTACCGTGTCTTCTTATTCTGCTTGCCCGTACCGTGCCTCCTTAGTATGCGTACCTGTACCGTGTCTCTTCAGTCTGCGTACCTGTACCGTGTCTCCTTAGTCTGCGAACCTGTACCATGTCTACCTAGTCTGCGTACCTGACGATCACCGTGCACCATTACCGTCTCCCTGTGCCATGCGCCGAGCAGACCATTATGTGCCAGTGTCGCGTACAGCGGCATTGTCATGTTCAGCTCAGCCTCCAGATAGCTGGGCGGGGACGAGTGGTCTAGGGATAGGATGCTCGTCTCACAATCGAAAGGTTGTGGGTTCGAGTCTCACCTGTCGCTACTCTTCGCCCGCGACCAATCGGCGTGAGATATTTGCGACGCTACATGACTCAACGGTCGACGTGTCGTAAAAACCAATAACCACCAACCATCCATATAGCTGGGTACTCCAAAGTGTGACCAGGCGGTGCTTTTTCCCGGCAGAGGTTGCAGGAGCAGCTGACCAAGCGATCCCAGCTGCTGGACCGGGACGCCTCCTTCAGCAAAACAAACCGCATCAGTCGGCTGCCCGCCTACTTGACCGTGCAGCTAGTTAGGTTCTTCTACAAGGTGATCGTCTGCTGCCCCCTTCCCCATCGGGGGGACGAGTAGTCTAGGGGTGAGTTGCCCGTCTCACAATCGAAAGATTGTGGGTTGAAGCCTTACCTATCGCTACTCTTCGCCCGCGACCAATCTGCGTGAGAGGTTGGCGACGCTACATGACTCAACGGTCGATGTGTCGTAAGACCAATAACCAGCCAACCAAACCCTTCCCCATCGGGACAATATTCTTGGCTGCCTCTGCCCTCTGCCGCCACCTGTCGGCCGATGGCTTGTCTGTTGTCAGGCTGGGTCTACAACATAATAGTGATCTGGGCGCTGAGTGGACCTTTGCGCACTTCGCCTGCCTCTGTCATCTGCCCTCTGACGCCATCTGCGGCCGGTCTGCAGTGAACCTCTGCGCACCTCGCCTGCCGTACAGCTGATCTTGTCTCTTATCAGGAAATCGTTCGCCTTTGGGTAGCACAGACTTCCCTCAAAGGTACTACCTCAGTTGTGAACGATTTTTCTAAAAACACGTTCAAAGGGTGTTTGACACGGAATATTTTTTGATAAACATGATGCGAATTCGGAGTTTGCAGCATCAATGCCGCACATCTCCGGGTTTGTTCATGGTTAGTCCACCGGTGTCGGTACTGGAACACAGAATGATTCAGCACTAGAAAGGACGGAGTATTCAGCCGTACACAGTGACATGCTGACGCAAAGTTATACGACAACCGACGCAGCATAGACAACTGCAAAAAGGCCGTAGGGGACATGTATCTCGCAGGTATCTCGCGTCTATCAATACCTGATATAGATATCCATATATATGAGTATCACAGACCAACCGAAGATCTCGCCTTGTTCCAGAACAGCAAAGAGCCTCGAGTGATATTCGATATGTACCACCGATATGGCCGACGCCGCTAGACGTCACTATGTTCACACAATGCTGCTGTTGTTTTCGTGGTAGGAACAACTCGCAAGCTGATTGGCCGACACTTACGACACTGACGAACGATATTAGTACCGAGAAAGTGAACTGAGGTAACCCAACAATAACCCTGCTGTCACCTGGGATATCTTGGGAAAGCAAATTGCGAGGTAACAGGACCAGGTTAGCAGAAAAAAACTAAGCGTTCCGTTCGAAAGAACTCAAGTACCTCTATGGTTCTACGCGTTCCGGTCAAATTCGACTGTGCGACCGGGTATGAACCCCGGGCTCCCTTTAATGACCCAGCATTCTGAGCGGAGAATAGTCGTTGCGGCTTACGTGCCCTGATACCCAAATCACCAACCGATCTCTGGCGTTAAAGCTGCAAACGTTACAACGACGGCTCACCAAAAACTGGGAGCGGTGCTCCGTACGCCGGTGTAGATGGCCACCGTTTTGCTGATTACCTTCTGGCGTTTGGTGATCTCTTTTCCTTGACTTTGCCTCTTCGGTTGCTCGTTTTCGTTTGAAGTGCCGCGCTACCATTGAGTACAGCTGTTCGCCTCTGTGCCTCTGGGTGACAATGATCTGCTATTATAGCCGACCTTACTTCATTTTATGTCGATGTTGTTGGGTCCCATACATGAGGATTTGTGTGCTGGGCACATGCACAGTACGCGCACGGCAGACATTTCGGTGTTCGGCACCATTTCCAGGCAGTCCTGAACACTCGCTTGTCCTCGTGCTTCCCGCCATAGCACGTGCACCCGGCGTGGCTGGCCCGACTTCTCGGCTCCGGCGAACAGAAGGCTGCCCCGGTGTCACGGGGCGAGGTCGTGCCTTCGGGGCGTGTCACCGTGCCGAAGGATCTGTTTAGAGGCAGATCATGCCCGTAGGCCGATGCCGTGGGAGCTGGTCGATCAGCGCTAATACAGTGGCGAACTGTTTCGCAGTTACTGCCATCTTCCGAGTAGGAGCCGGCCGAGGAATAGTCCGCCCCGGGTGAGAGTTGAAGCAAGGGCCTCACATTAGCACAGCAGGCGGATCAACCGACCCGCGCTTCCCAGGTGGCCGCTCGTCAACCTGTCCTAGCCGCATGTTGTAATTGTCCAATGTAGATAACATGGATACGTCGTGGTCTTTGCGCAGGACAATTTGTAGTTTTAATTGGTGCACCAGTTTGACCTGGAGCTGAATAGAACTTGCATGGTTCCCCGACGTATTCAGGTTTCTTATTTCGAACCTAAAAATCCCGAGTATAGGAGTTCGGAATTTAGTGCATGAAGCAGCCCTAAAATTATGGCTTCATGTATTGAAGCATGTGGAATTCCATGTGGCAGGTCAGTCGGGTTTCGAGCTCGTGTGGACTCTTGGATGAAGCCAACCATGGTATTTTCTGTGACCATACCTCACTAATATCACCTGCCGCTACCCAAGTGTTTCAGGTATCTCGCACTCAGGATTTGCTCTATGGTATTGGTTCAGAAGTGCTGTGCGTCAGGTACTCTGAACCATCTACGTCTTCGCCGCAGGAGAAGGAGGGTGTCAACGCCAAGATCCTGAAGGACGTCAAGTTCCCGATGGTGTTGGACACGTACGAGCTGTGCTCGGAGGAGCTGCAGCAGCGGGTGCTGCCGATGCGGACCAAGTTCAAACAGCGAGATGACCTGCAGGCCGAGACGGCCCGGCTCAAGGACGACGAGGCCGCCGCGAAAACAGACAAGTCGGAAGTCAAATACGCACCCTTCAGCTTCGAGGACGGTGAGTGACGGCGCTGGCATGGATAGCACTCACTGGTGTCACTCGCTGGTGCCACTCGCTGGTGCCACTCGCTGGCACTGGTGCCACTCGGTCATCATGGCTCATGCATTCCTCTGTATATTGTTGCAATCCTTCTTGTTGTAATCAATCCTTGCCGATGAAAACTCAGTTTGGTCCTCTTCTGTTCTTGTATTGGTAACTGACGACGGAAATGGTCAGGAGCCCAAATCGTAGATCGAATGCCTTTCTCTAATCGTGAAATAATGTAGCGCCCCGACTCCACTGGTACACAGCGAACGGGCCCGAAACTGCAGTCTACACCACCAGCCCAGCCGGACAGCTCCCAGTCCTCGCTGTTGGTCCACCTGCAATGCTCCGATCCCACCGGCGCACCTTGAATGGTCAATGAATGGCCAACCACAGCGTCGATCCCACCGATGCCGTGCATTAAGGCAGACCCGCCCCACAGTGCACGATCCCACCGATCCGCTGATAATCTGGGACCGTCCCAGGGAGCTCACCTGTCCCGGGGAAGTGTCGAGGCACAACTGACCGCTTGCCACTACGTACCGCCGACATGACCTCGGGTGGCAGCTATCCACCAATGGAATTACAGCAATGCCGTGACGAGGAAGTGCGTCATAATATGGTCCTTCGCTGCTCTTGTATTTTGTTTGCTTGTTTTGTTGTGCTATGCTTTCTTCATATCGTGTTATATTTCGGTTTCTTTAGTTTTCGTTTTGCCGTTCTTATGATTCAGAAAGCGAAACATTTCATCACCCCAGCATTCTTATTGTGCTGTGTGACTGCTCCCCTTTATAAACTTATAAGCAACACTAGAGGCCGATAAAGTGATTATTGATCCAGCGGAAAAATCCAGTGGGCAGCCTGGTCCAGCATTGGCGCATTTGAGAGGCGTACACCATTATAACGTGTCCTGGAATCACAAAATGAACACGCACATATTTAACTACAGTGTTTATTTCACGCTGGCAGCACCATGTGACCAAATCGTAAGCCAGTCACGACAATGCCAAGGTGGACAAATACACCAACACCACGAGAACATAGTACTGGTGGACGTACACACTCAATCGCACAGCACACAGACCAGCACATTGCTGCCTTAGTTGTGCGCCATTCAGCTGAAGTATAGCAATATCGGTCGCATAGGGTGGAGCTCTGTTTATGCCCATTTCACTGCACATGAAATTCACGATCACAGTCCATCAGATTATATTTTTGTCAAAGTAGTTGTTCCACTGCCAATGTCCCGCAGCCATGCGCACTATTTCGCAGTTATTTCAGGACACTATTCTCACTTCTCCACACTGATGTATGCAAAAGTAGACGCCTTTTTGCAACGTAAATCTGTCGCATGTTAGGACACATTGCATGTAGCAGACCAGGTGATTTCACTGAGAAATCAGTTAAATAGGAAGCCCTTTGAAGCAGGAATGATATGCCACCTGGATGCTATGCGAGGCTTTTTATTCCTAATGGAGCTGACATGTCCTTGTAACATTAAATGGGACAATTGCATGATTTCCATTGTGATCTTTCAACCTCGACATTCATACTTTAGGACTGTTTCATTTTTCACGTTTACTGATATCCAAATCAGTCGTATGGTCATGCGGATGTCGTTGAATCGAAGGTGCACCTGAACACCTGACATTGCAGACCGTCATCTTCCGATACCAGTTAGATGCAACTGTATTGGTGGACACGTATCTTATGTATTACGTGTGTTGCATGCAATGGGGAAACAAGATGAGGGAAGCTTACGACGGAAGATGTAGGTCTCAGGTGATGTGTGAGCATGACCTTCATCCAGCATCCAATCACAAGGGTATTTCGTGGTATTACGAAAGAGGTAGCATATCCATCCTGAAGGACTGGACGTAAAATGACCCTGGTGATTCATCTCGAACGGTTGTAGGTGGTGGATGTGTTTTTTGGTGCTCGCTGTTCGCGACCGTTTTTTACCTTTTCTGTAACCTAGTGGGCGAGGTGTATATATACAAATTGAAGTTAATTTAGCTATAATCATATTGATGCGACTCCACGACGTATAAGGAGAAGTACGCAGAAGAACGCCGAAGGTAAAGTAAATCATTTTTGATATAATTCATCGAAATCTGACTTGACACCTGGCATTTTGTGAACTTTTTCAAGCCAACATTTCTCTCCTCGAGCGGAAAAAACGTGATGTCTCTCACAAGAAGCGTCCATTCTATGTTTTTTTTGTGAACAACATGACCACCTATTTTGGGGGCGTTCGAGTTGCGAGCACTCGACAGCGACCCCCGGCCGCCCCTTGCCGTTTCGTAGAGTTATCCCAGAACTAGGAAACATCCCATTAATTTAATCATCAGCGCAAGCAACCAATAAATGAAGACAAAAATATAGAACTATCACCATATCTACTAGCTGCCGAACAGCCACCAGCTGCAGAGGCGCAAGAACATCACCATCAATCACAGTCACGAGACTGGACATTGGCGGCGCCGACTCTGCAGTCGAGTCGCTCTGGCTCTCAGTACCGGGTGCTGGCCGGCGAACTGCGATCGTCGGCGCCATCTACCGGCCGCCCATTGTCTGGGAGTTATGAGCGAATCTGAAAGGGTGATCTGGAAGTTCACTGCCTTTTTTAATGACGACTTGGTGCCAAAGAGGGTAAATCGAGCTGTATGCTCTTGTATGCTCTTGAAATGTCTCTGACGCAATTTTCTTTACCTAATGTGCTCACGCAACATTGTCTGGGTACAGAACAGCCACCACGTCGAAGTATCCCAATCAGGGATGCGGAGCCGGAGCCGGAGCCGGAGCCGCCGGAGCCGGAATATTTTGCCCGGAGCCGGAGCCGGAGCCGCCGGGACATTTTACTCGGAGCCGGAGTCGGAGCCGGAGCCGTCAAAAGCAGGGCGGCTCCGACTCCGAAAGAGGTGTAAATTAAACAAAATTAGCAAACGTGAAATGAACACATTATACCTAATATGGTATGGTATGGTATGAAAACGAATTTTTAAACGCCAAAATGTTTAAATACGAGTAACATGTAAAAATATCAAATAATGGTAGAATAACCAATAACCATATTCTAGCCTCCGTAGTCAATGCAATAGTTCCATGTTTAGTTTAGTTAAGTTCATTGTTTCCATCATCAACGGGTTGTTGTACCTTATTAGAGATGAGGTCAAACATTACAATTTACAACAATGGTGTTCCTTGGACCGTTCACGGGATGGGGAGTGTTGTTGATTCGAGTCTCCCCTCTTCTGATTGCCCCAATACGGCACGAAGCGAGCGTCAGTTTACGAGGGCCAGTTTCCGATGCAAGATAGATACAGGGTTTATATGGGAAAGTTGCTTATAATTGTCTGAAGTTTGCGCCCCTGAGTGGTCGCGGCTAACTTTTTTTTACATCCCCCTAGCTCTTACTTAATGGATCGATCACGTTTGGGATGTACGGAGCCGGAGCCGGAGCCGGAGCCGGAGTCGCCGGAGCCGGTACATTTTGCCCGGAGCCGGAGCCGGAGCCGCCGGGACATTTTACTCGGAGCCGGAGTCGGAGTCGGAGCCGGGATACTTCCCCGGAGCCGGAGTCGGAGCCGGAGCCGTCCAAAATTTTCCCTGCTCCGCATCCCTGAATTCCCAATACATGACATTAACTTTGGTGATCGAAGCGCCACTCAACCCCAATTCATCATCATCATCCTGAAGACATTTTATATGATAGATGGTTGATCTTGGTAGTGCATACGTTTTTCAGTGCTATATTTTGATATTGTACCTTCGTGACAAGGTGGCTTAAACACTTAAGTATACCAGTTATATCCTGTTAGGTCCCCAGGTGGACGAAATCGGTCGTAGCCG
The DNA here is from genome assembly GCA_034440615.1 of Ashinkailepas kermadecensis. NCBI lineage: Eukaryota > Metazoa > Arthropoda > Thecostraca > Neolepadidae > Ashinkailepas > Ashinkailepas kermadecensis. Next base: position 551,345 of record JAOTOM010005137.1, on the reverse strand, counting down.
ACTTTTGGAATCTATGGTCCTAGCGGTGATGCCACCACGTGACAAAAACCTTACTGACGCGTCTACCGACGAGTATTGTCCTGTGTTTCCTCGTCCGCTCTTTTTCCTGTATGATGTTGCTATCCATCCTCACCTTGCTTCTCGACTCGAGTCTTCTCACTCGAGTCTTCTCGGGGCAGGGATGGTCGAGTGGTTAAGGTGTTGAACTGTTGGTACCAAATGTCCCGGGTTCAACTCTCGCACCGCTTGGGACATTTCCCAGTCCCGCGGCCCACCGGCGAAACAGTGTGGGCGGCGCCATTAGCCGTGAATGTGCATAAAGGGCGTCGTGAACTGCCCAATAAACAAACAAACAAACCCGAGTCTTCTCAGTGTGACCATGCGCCCGCTGCTGTCGGCAGACGTGGGCAGCAACAACTCCGGCTACTACCAGCTGCAGGCGGTGCTGACGCACCAGGGGCGCAGCAGCAGCTCGGGCCACTACGTCGGCTGGGTGCGGCTCACCTCCGGCTGGGTCAAGTTCGACGACGACCTGGTGGCGCCCGCCGCCGAGGAGGACATCCTCAAGCTGTCGGGCGGCGGCGACTGGCACTGCGCCTACGTGCTGCTCTACGGGCCGCGCCGGCTGCCCGAGGAGGCGCCGACGCCGACGCCGACGACGGCGACGCAGCCGACGCCGGCAACGGCGCCGGCCACCGCCGTGCCGGAGGACGGAGACAGCATGCAGCAGTGAGGGGCGGGCGAGGCGGAGGCGGAACACTGTGGCGGCCGGCGTGCGGCAGACCGCAGTCATCAATACATGGTTCGTATTTAACGTGGTCGGTGGTGTTTGGGCGCGGGGTGGGTGGCGAGTGCGGAGGCGGCGGACGCTCCTGCTGGGTGCGGTCTGCCGTCGGCTGGTGCTGGCTGGTGCTGGCTGGTGCTGGCTGGTGCAGGTACGACACGACTGTCCAGGTGGACTGGCTGCGGGCGCGCCCCGACACGTGATGGGCGTATGGTGCGTGGCGTGCGGTTTTATTTTGCAATTTTAGTTCTATTCAGTCTCTGCAGGCTAAAATTTCATGGAGATTCTGGAGGCGTAAGTTGCGCTAGGTTAATGTTATGCTGGTGTCATAATGGCTATTCCAGCTTGCTCACGATGTCTTCGGGCCCGCTCATGGGCCTTGGTGACCAGTGCAGTTGAGCGCTACGAGTCCCGTCATTTGGCATGGGCCAGCGAGTGCGAAGATACAACACGCGCCGGACATAGCAATCAAATATATATGTATATATATATATATATATATATATATATATATATATATATATATATATATTTATTGAATTGTATTTGTACAAGTTATGCACAAGCGGCACAGTTATAAAAATTGTATTTTCTTACACCGATAAATCACCAACGTTTTGGCCTTCTTAATATAGTTTTTTATCGCTGTGCTGCTTGTGCACACACACACACACACACATATATATATATATATATATATACACATATATACACATATATACGAACACCCCGCCACCCCCTCTCGAATTTATCAGCCGAACGCGCCTATCTGTGTACGACAAGCGCCCTGTATGTTGTTTGAGTGCACCACTCGTTGGAAAACACCAAATATAGATATGTTGCTACTGGAAGGAGAAAGTAGAAGATTAAATAAATTGGTACTCTTGGTATTACCAAATATTGAATCTGTCATTCAATATTTAGGATCGGCTGAACGTGCAGGAACTCCGTATTCGACGGCCTCGCACAGGAATACTCCTTGCTCTATCTTTTTTCTGGTGGGAGGGAGTCAGCTGATATGCCAGTAATTCCAGCAGTTGGAAAATATTTGGAATGTTCAACTCGAAAAGGGCTTTACGCTTTTGTCAGCAGATCCGACTGTGTTGAATACTCAAAGCAGACCAATTAGGTTGTGTTCGAATACTCAACGTCGAGTCTCTCTTGGCCGGTGTGTTGAAGCACAATCACTGCATATAACGGTGCACCCGCATGGAGACGTGCGCCGTCGACTTCACACTGGCGGTCGGCAATGCTGGTCAAGTTCATGTCGAAAAGACGCGTCGTTTGTTCAGCCCAGCTGCGCCGAAAGTATATCACAAGATGCGCATGTTCAATTGTGTAGGGAATGAACACAGAGCCCGTCAATATGCCAAGCACGTCGGATAATTACATCGTGCTCCTTTACGCGTTTCAGCACCCGTGCTGTAGTTTCAGACGTCCCCGCTAGTGGCGCGTCAGTCGGCATGTCCGCTTCTGTTCCCTACCGTTCCTTGAAAACTTCTCATCAATTCCCTCAAGACAAGTGTCCCATCAAAATGTATGGATCCTCCCCTGACGCGTGCAACCACGGAACAGTGCTTTTGTGCATTCGTGTTCTCGTCGATATTTAGTTGCACTGTTTTTCGGCTTCGCTTTCAGCTTCCCAATCAGAGCTGTTGTCCATCGTCCAGAATATTGGATATTAATGACAATCTAAGGTTTTCGCACATACATCAACTTTTTCTTTTTATTTAAAAAGACAAAGACATAAAAGATCAGTGCAACTATGAGCCACAAGGGCCCTTCTTGGTTGCACTCTGTACACTGAACCAGTTTTCCACCAAATGCACCAATCAACTCTCCCTGGAATACAGAAAAACAAGCCCCCTATTCTTATAATGATTGTCTATGCTGTTTTTAGAGATGTTCAATGTGTTGCTACTGACAATAGTTTCTGGCAGCTGGTTCCAGTGTTCTACTACCCTGTTGGTGAAGAAAGACTGTCTTAGCCTTGTCCTGCTGTGATTAACTTTAATTTTGAATTGATGACCTCTAATTGCATCATTTCTGTTAAATTCAAACAGTTCCCTGAGATAACCCTGTTCCTGACCATGAACAAATTTAAAGACCTCGATGAGATCTCCTCTCAGCCTTCTATATCTAAGTGAAAACATATTCAGTTTCTTCAATCTTTCCTCATATGCCAGGTTGCCTATGGCCATTCACCATTTTCGTTGCCCTCCTTTGTACTCTCTCTAAAAGAAATTAGTCCAAAATTAGTATTTTGTCTCTAAAAAGAAATTAGTCCGAGTTATTGATGGGGTGGCTTTGTGAACCAGGGTTATATTGCTAAGCAGAGCTTGTTGCGTGAACCCTGGCCCCACCACCCGATCCATGAATTCCAGTTCAACGGCAGAATTTTGACCGAAAGTTTAAGGTGCCGTCAATGCACCGACACGGCCGCCCGGTAGTTCGTACCCGGCCTTATCGGGCCAGCTGCCAACTGACCCTCTCAGCCGGGGGCTAAATGCGAGCGCGTGAAGCGACTCGAACCCTGTGTTGTCAGGACAGGGGAGACCAGTGCAGGCCAGCGCTCTAACCAACTGAGCTACCGGTGCGGACTATGAAACTATGAAAATGTCCTCACTTCAAAACATTAGCAGTGCGATGCGTACGACCTACATGTGCGAGCGGTGGAGCAGCCAAAATTTGTCTTAGATCCCGATCTCCCCCCCTTCCCCCATGTGACGAAACAAATCTTTCCGCGTGATTTGCGCGCCGAAAATTTCGGGTTTTGCATGGTGGAAATCTAAATATTTGTCGTTTGGTGTAGCGCATTTTTGGTTGCTAGGGGAGGGGTTTGTCCCCGGATCCCCCTTTGCTGCGCCTTTGTGCAGGAAATTTCTTTAACCCCTTGGACCGTGAAATGAAGCATAATTTACCTCTACTACCTTCGTCTCTCCGTGCTTGGGACTTAATGCCCTCGGTACTCCGTTGAATAAAAACCTCGATAATGATGCATATCTGCCTAGCCCCGGTGAAGTTTATCAAACTAGGGACTTCAAGGTCGTGTCGGGCACGCCGTCGTAGGCGTAGACTGTTCGTGCAGGCAAATCACTTTACGTACTTCCTTCTGGTGAACCACTCCCACCTCCCCATTTCTATCCCAATTTCGATTTCCATATTTCTATTAATGTCAACGGTGCACGGAAAGGCCCACAGGGAATATGATCTTCGTAGATATTGATCGTAAACAATCTGACAATGGTTGTTTTGTTACGAATTATAAGCAGGGGTACTATTTATTTTCGGTTCACCAGTCTGCGCCTGGCAGCATCCATTCTCTGTCCCCTTCAACTATCCACCCCATCCCCCCCCCTTCTGACAGGCAAGACGATCAGCACGGTCTGGGCGAGGGGTCGGCACGTGGCGCAGATGTAGCGGCACCCAGCTGCCATCTGGCGGCCTGTGGGCGTGCGAGATGCGGTCACGTGGGTCTGCGGCAGCTCCGGATGGTGGTGTCCGGGTCGTATCCGCGACACAGCAACACGTAAACGCTACTCGTCTGTGCGCTGCAGGATCTAAACGACAACCACTCTCAACCGAAGTTTGCAGACATGCTATCACGACTTGCCAAAACAAAGCGACTGGAAACATGCCCACCCGGAATGCGGCTTCTTGGGGCAGACTAGGTCAGCCGCCATAGACCAACAACGCTCACGAACATGACGAATTCCCTGTTCCAACTATTCGGGTGATGGCGTTTCACGCAAAGTGCATCTAACTTCGTTGGCGGAGTTCTGCCGTACGCGTCTGCCGCGGGTCGCGCGGGGCGCCGGACGCTCCGCTGCACTTGGCGCCAATTCCAGCACGCGGCGGAGGGGGAGGGGAGCGGCGCAGGTGGCGCTGTGTGGGCGTGGTCGAGTGACAGTGTGCGGGCGACGCGAGTGGCAGGCGGGCTTCACTCTCCGGACTGACGCCAGACAGCTGCTGTGGCCGCCCGCGGCGTTTTATAGCGCGCGCTTCCTGTCGGCCGCACGCGGGCATGGTATTGGAATGTGGTGATAGCGTTAATATGATGCGTACCGGATCTCGGATGTTTTAATATTTTACCTTTGCACTCCGGGCGGAAGCTCCGTGTGATTCCTTGCTGGACGTGTTATGGTGAAAACAATGCTTGTAGAGTCTCTGTTGTGTGTCGGCGGAGACAAGTATCGGAGACGCAAGAGTCGAACTCGTGACTCTCCGCCATCGCTCCCGGCCGGGAACAGGTCAGGTCACTGCATGACTCGGCAGCACACGTCACCCTTGTTCAGCGAGCAGACTGGAACGCTTCGATGTAGTGCAGAATACGCCAATCGGTGGTGCCTGTCGGCGAAAAGTTCTCGTAATTTTGCCAATGCCGACCCTTGGTTTTGGCACCAAGCCCGACAACCCGACAACCCGGACCTCTGGTTTTGGCGCCGCGTTTATATGTTGAAATACTCGGAGCATTCCCTTTTCTCCCCGCTCTACACATTGTATATTCCGTGGTCCAGCTCTTCATCTGGCAATGCATTCTTCACACCCACTTGAAAACTGCCCACCTCTGGCCTACAGCGATGTTCCCTTCAAATATGATCTGAACATCGCCGTCATTCAAAGGCTCCACCAGACGCTCCAGGACGGCCATGAATAGGCCACCTATGGTGGAAACGCGAATACATATTTGTGTCCCGGCGTCATGAGGACGAGAAGGTGTACGAAATGTGTGAAGAGGCTTCGATGGTTTAGCTGCGTTCAGCAGGTCGGACGATTCATTCTGCAGATCACTCGGAGGCGTCGACGTCCTTAGCCTCACATCCCTCCAATTCACAAGTCCATAATTGCGTTGGACGTTCCAATTTACAAGTTCATTCCGCCATTCATGCTTTATCTCGGTGGGCGCAGACATTTTCCAGGACCTCCACGGAGCCGCGCATGTGCAAGGAAACCGAGGCCGTACCCGTCCGGTTAGCAGCCCCCACCCCATCCCCTTCTCCGCCCACATGCCCTCAGCACGTGCTGACGCCGATCCCCTGCCGCGGACTCACCCCTCCCTGCCGGGGGTGGCTGAGCTGGTAAACAGATGTCGAAAGGGGCTGGGTTCCTCGGCCGGGGAGCTTGCCAAGGCCCCGCCAGAAATGCAGGACAGGTTTGATGAACAATGCATGACTGGAGAACCGGCAGGCTGCCTGATGACTGCTCGCTGCACTGTTCTGGCGCTGGTCGTTGGGTAGTGGTGGTGACTGCTCGCTACACTGATCTGGCGCTAGCCGTTAGGTAGTGGCGGTGACTGCTCGCTACACTGATCTGGCGCTAGCCGTTAGGTAGTGGCGGTGACTGCTTGCTACACTGTTCTGGCGCTAGGTAGCGGCGGTGTGACGACCTTTTGCTCAGAGGGAGCACGCCTCCAAGTTCCAGTTCCGGCGTTTGAGCCAGAAGGTGACCATCCGAGCCGGTAGGGGCCAGCTACGCTTGTGACGGAATCAGTGGCTTACATAGAACTTGCATCGGGGGGAGGGGAAGCGAATTTGCATGGAACCCATCCCACTCCATTTCTTTAAAATCTAAATTCTTAAAATTCTTTAAAATTCAGATCACAATTTGTTCAAGTGACCCAATTTATATTGTGATCAAAATAATTGTTGACAACTTAATTTTCCTGTGGATTTTCGTCAAATTTCAGGACAAAAAAGAATGCGGTCGCTTCCACAACAGGTACACTTCACTTATTTAGTCCCGTGCGCTCAAGTTCAAGGTGCGTCCGCTCTATCCAACCCACGGGTATGATTTGGACTAACAGCTGCCGGATCCGACGCCAGTGTTTTCGTTTCATTTCGTTCTCCTGGGTTTCATTTCGTTCTTCTGGGAATTTGGTACAACGTTGCTTAAACGTGACCGTAGTGCCGAATGTCTTGTGTCTATCGTTCAGTCCAATGCACTATGCCTGGCAGCCGAATTTGGTCGCAAGTCTCGCCGAAAGTCATGCACCTCTGCCGACAATGAACGAGAAGGTGGGCGCTTCTGATACTGTTACGTCCGTGGTGCTCTTCACCATGGCGACGCGGTGTGGCGTCATCGGGCAGCGTGAGGGTCCCGCTCGGTCAGAGGGTCCCTCAGATGTGTACTTGTGTCTGTGACCGGGGTCAGAGGGTCCCTCAGATGTGTATTGTCGTCTGACTGTGACCGGGATCAGAGGGTCCCCCAGATGTGTACTGTCGTCTGACTGTGACCGGGGTCAAAGGGTCCCCCAGATGTGTACTGTTGTCTGACTGTGACCGGGGTCAGAGGGTACCTCAGATGTGTACTGTCGTCTGACTGTGGCCGGGGTCAGAGGGTACCTCAGATGTGTACTGTCGTCTGACTGTGGCCGGGGTCAGAGGGTACCTCAGATGTGTACTGTCGTCTGACTGTGGCCGGGGTCGGAGCTCCAGTCGCCGTGAGCGATGTCAGAGCTGCTGTGAGGCTGGCCCGGCCGCAGCTCCGACCCTCGCCAATCCCACGGTGTAGCCACGACTCACGACGACGCAGGTGGGTGCGCTTTTTGTCGGCCGCGCTGTCCGGCAGGTGCAGGGGTGGGAAGTGAAGCGTCAAGCGACCGGTCACTTCCACCCGTCCACGACGCGCACGCGTCCACGCGTCCACCAGGCTCGCCGCCCACGACGGCGCTGCTCCACAGCCTTCCACAGCACCCTGCATTGTTTGCGATCCGTGCAAGTTTAAGATCACGCACGTTGAACCTATAATTCGTCCACCGGTAATGCATTTTTAGCACTTCCACCTCACCCGTCTGAACGTTCAGGGTGGTTGTTTAGTAGGCATATGACCATCCATATGACTATATGACCATGTTTGTCGTAGTCCGGGAATAGTCTGGAGGTGCGTGCTGTCCGGAGAATCAGCTCCGACACCGCCCACGGCCGGCAGCAGGTCGGACTATTTTAACACTTGGCCGCATTCCCTTACATATCTCTTTCACCTCCATCTGCCGCCGGATCCTGGCGATGATTGTTTGTCATTTCCGACTCGTGACGTATAGAACACAATTAGCATGTGAATGGTGGCAACCCGGCGGTGCCACACCTTTGGTGGAGCTTTAACATAGCGTGCTGTACATCCACAGCCAATGTGTCGAAATCAGTCGCACTCTGTGTGTGATGTTTCGTGACGAAATTAACTCGGGCGTCCAGCAGAAATATGCCTGTAGCAGGCTACATTACCATCAATATCCTCGCATTGGCACAGTCGCAAGACCAATTTGACGGCACCGGTTGTGTCAATAGTCTTACCTTTACTTGCTACGCCGATGGGTGTACACTCAACCAAACCGACTCCAAGATCCTTCTGCTACACATGTTCTTATGGCTACTGAAATATTGTTGATAGGCAGTACTTCCAGGCGTACCGCACCTCCAGACGTATTACGGCTCTTCCAGGTGTACCGAACCTCCAGACGTATTATGGCTCTTCCAGGCGTACCGAACCTCTAGACGTATTACGGCTCTTCCAGGCGTACCGAACCTCCAGACGTATTGCTGCTCTTCCAGGCGTACCGAACCTCTAGACGTATTACGGCTCTTCCAGGCGTACCGAACCTCCAGACGTATTACGGCTCTTCCGGGTGTACCGAACCTCCAAACGTATTACAGCTCTTCCAGACGTACCGAACCTCCAGACGTATTACGGTTCTTCCAAATGTACGCTGTCAAGTGTGTCGCAGCTCTCCTAAGGTATACTGCAGCTGTGTTAAGAATCCCGCAGCTCTCCTAAGGTGTACTGCAGCTGTATTAAGAATGCCACAGCTCTCCTAAGGTGTACTGCACCTGTGTTCAGAATGTCGCAGCTCTCCTAATGTGCACGGCACCTGTGTTAAGAATGCTGCTGTTCTCCTAAGGTACATTGCAGCTGCGTTAAGAATGTCGCAGCTGCGTCGCATCATGCGGCGGGCAATGTTTCATGAAATCAATTTTGGTCAATGCATGCATTAGCTGTGAGGTACCCAGCGTAGGAACAGCTACATAAGGTGCCGTGCTAAATCCATGGGGCATTGAAGGGCCGAATCGGCCAATGGCGGGTCAATCACCCACCTAAAAGTATATACTGCGACACCACTATAATGTGCACTGCAATAATATCGCAGCAATGTCAGATCAAAGGCGAGTTCAACCGGCCATCTTGTGTAGGGATCAGATGGTCTTGACTATAAGCTAAGTACTAGAAGTACTAAAAGCAAACAAATGGTGCCGCATTCTGAAAGGCTAGAAACAATACGGAAGTGAGGATGAGTTGAAATCACTAGTATGCCAATGAATTACGTTTATAGTTCAAGACGATCCCCCAGAAACACAATTGTCCGTAGGATTCAGCTATCTCGGGTGTGTCTGTGAGGAGCATCACCGCGCCCCTGGATCCCCTGTGCCGGATATGCTGGAGCTCGCAGTCAGCTGATGACGCCGACGACATCCCTTTAGCAATCGCCACCGACCTGTCGGCCGCAAGCTGGGACGGCCGGGAGCGGCCCAGCCACGTTTTTGCCGACATGATGACTTCGGCACCACCAGTGAGCAGCAACAATAGAGGCGAGCGCTTCGCTTCTTGTGCGCCGTAAATACAGACCAGATGCCGCCGTGAGCCGACGCCGGAATCGGCATTCGGACAATTTTGCTCGATGCGGGTCAGCGAGAACGACGAGCCGAGCTGAATGCCAAGACTGCGTGCTGGCTGCATGGGCGGCGAATGAGGAATGCTCATATGGTTGGTTTGGAAATGCTTAAGCGATTGTAGGGTCCGGCGGGTTTCATGCGATGACGAGAATAGGCGATCCAAGCCTCGGTGCTGCATGCCAAAGCCACTGCTGTGCCGGGACCCGGGCATCCATGCGCCAGGGCCGTGCCACCAGTCCACAGGAGTGCGGCGGAAGTGGAGACAACGACCACTTCCACTCGCCGAGTTCTGCTTCCGCGAGTTTCATTTTGACTGACCGGCTTACGCGGTGGCACTGCAGCGTCGGCCGGATGGGCGTCGCCGCCGGGCCGGGGTCAGACGCGTGCCGGGGTCACACCGGGCCGGGGTCAGACGCGTGCCGGGGTCACACCGGGCCGGGGTCAGACGCGTGCCGGGGCCGCCACCGGGCCGGGGTCAGACGCGTGCCGGGGTTACACTGGGCCGGGGTCACACCGGGCCGGGGTCAGGCGCGTGCCGGGGTTACACTGGGCCGGGGTCAGACGCGTGCCGGGGCCGCCACCGGGCCGGGGTCAGACGCGTGCCGGGGTTACACTGGGCCGGGGTCACACCGGGCCGGGGTCAGACGCGTGCCGGGGTTACACTGGGCCGGGGTCACACCGGGCCGGGGTCAGACGCGTGTCGGGATCACACCGGGCCGGGGTCAGACGCGTGTCGGGGTCACACCGGGCCGGGGTCAGACGCGTGTCGGGGCTACACCGGGCCGGGGTCAGACGCGTGTCGGGGCCGCCACCGGGCCGGGGTCAGACGCGTGCCGGGGTCACACCGGGCCGGGGTCACACCGGGCCGGGGTCAGGCGCGTGCCGGGGTCACACCGGACCGGGGTCAGGCGCGTGCCGGGGCCGCCACCGGGCCGGGGTCAGACGCGTGTCGGGGATACGCCGGGCCGGGGTCAGACGCGTGTCGGGGTCACACCGGGCCGGGGTCAGACGCGTGTCGGGGATACGCCGGGCCGGGGTCAGACGCGTGTCGGGGCCGCCACCAGGCCGGGGTCAGACGCGTGTCGGGGCCGCCACCGGGCCGGGGTCAGACGCGTGCCGGGGCCGCCACCGGGCCGGGGTCAGACGCGTGCCGGGGTCACACCGGGCCGGGGTCAGACGCGTGCCGGGGCCGCCACCGGGCCGGGGTCAGACGCGTGCCGGGGTCACACCGGGCCGGGGTCAGGCGCGTGCCGGGGCTACACCGGGCCGGGGTCAGACGCGTGCCGGGGTCACACCGGGCCGGGGTCAGACGCGTGCCGGGGCCGCACCAGGCCGGGGTCAGACGCGTGTCGGGGCCGCCACCGGGCCGGGGTCAGACGCGTGCCGGGGCCGCCACCGGGCCGGGGTCAGACGCGTGCCGGGGTCAGGCGCGTGCCGGGGCCGCCACCGGGCCGGGGTCACACCGGGCCGGGGTCAGACGCGTGCCGGGGCCGCCACCGGGCCGGGGTCAGACGCGTGCCGGGGTCAGACGCGTGCCGGGACCGCACCGGGCCGGGGTCAGACGCGTGTCGGGGTCACACCGGGCTGGGATCAGACGCGTGCCGGGACCGCACCGGGCCGGGGTCAGACGCGTGTCGGGGTCACACCGGGCCGGGGTCAGACGCGTGCCGGGACCGCACCGGGCCAGGGTCGAGCGCGTGCCGGAATTGCTCGGCGGTGCCGGAAGCCGGCGATACGGGCCAGGAAATGAGAGCGCGGACCGATGCTGACGATGCCATTGCGGTATTGTGTCATGTACATCATGAAGCAACAAGTGAGAAGAAGTGAGAGCCAGCGTCGGTCTCGGCATCGAAAGCTGCAGGACTGTATTCAGGGAGCTGGTGAGATGGACGCGCTTTGTGACATTTGTCAGATTCCTCGGAGGTGGTACATTTGGAGGGAGTGATTGGCAGCAGCGATGAAATATCTGGCGTGCACGGTCCTGGATTCGTTACAGGGTCAGGATGCATTTGGAAGTAATAAAGTCAAACAGTCATTAAGTGTTCAGACTTAAGAGTAACAGGGGCTTATCCAGGCTGTCCAGGTGAAAGTGAAGGTGAAGCATGCTAAGCTCGTCATGGTCATGGTGAACAGTCGAGGTGGCAAAAGAAGAACCTTAGGTTCTTTTACGACGCATTCAACTGCTAGGTCATGTAGCGTCGCCACCAACCTTTCACGCCGATTGATCGCGGGTGGACTCGGTAATGCCGCCGGTTGCGAGATTCAAACCCACAATCTTGCGATCAAACACTCTACCGACTGAGCTACCGCGGCCCGGTCGAGGTGGCAAAGAAGTGCGAGCGGGTTGTTCACACGTCATGGTCTCTGATGCCCGGGCCACGGTGCTACGCATAGTCGCTACAAGGCGGCACAACTTTAGCAAGGGACCGACCACAGTGTAGATAATTGAAAAGAACAGACATAATTATAACTATACCTTGAGGCCATTTTCGTGTTTCGCTATGCTTGACCAGACATTCGAGATTTCCCGAAAGTAACTCGCACATTGTCATGTCAGACGGCGCTAACGAAGCATGCAAATGGTTGTTGGCCCATCATCGACTGATTATACACCTGGTAATGGAATCACGAAGAGCTATACAGAGCTACTATAGAGCTACTATAGAGCATTACAGCACAATATATGTGTCCGGACCAGGGCCGGCGGCGGCCATCGCCATCGCCATCGCCATCGCCATCGCCATCGCCATCGCCATCGACCTGGCAGGCGTCGGGTGGTCTGCCGGATAGAATGGGACGAATGTATCCAGCAATAAGAGCACAGACCAGGATACTCAGTACAGCATTGCAAGGTAGGCAGTTGGTTGCAAGGTGGATCCGATGTCCAACACAAACAAACAAGCGTCGGGTGGTTCATGTGATCAAAAGCGTGGGAACAACGAAAACTACCTGGCAGGACGTCGCTCGGTCGCAAGGGTCCTGGCGGACGCCCAACACACCACCTAGCAGGGCATCGGGCGGTCTGAGGGGTCGGACTGGCACTCAACACTACCTAGCATGGCGTCGGGCGGCCGCCTAAGGGGTTGGACTGGCACTCAACACTATCTAGAAGGGCGTCGGACGGTCTGAGTGGCCGGACTGGCACTCAACACTACCTAGCAGGGCGTCGGGCGGTCCGAGGGGCCCGACTGGCACTCAACACTACCTAGCAGGGCGTCGGGCGGTCCGAGGGGCCCGACTGGCACTCAACACTATCTAGCAGGGCGTCGGGCGGTCCGAGGGGCCCGACTGGCACTCAACACTACCTAGCAGGGTGTCGGGTGGTCCGAGGGACCCGACTGGCACTCAACACTACCTAGCAGGGCGTCGGGCGGTCCGAGGGGCCCGACTGGCACTCAACACTACCTAGCAGGGCGTCGGGCGGTCCGAGGGGCCCGACTGGCACTCAACACTACCTAGCAGGGCGTCGGGCGGTCCGAGGGGCCCGACTGGCACTCAACACTACCTAGCAGGGCGTCGGGCGGTCCGGGGGCCGACTGGCACTCAACACTACCTAGCAGGGCGTCGGGCGGTCCGAGGGGCCCGACTGGCACTCAACACTACCTAGCAGGGCGTCGGGCGGTCCGAGGGGCGAACTGGCACTCAACACTACCTAGCAGGGCGTCGGGCGGTCCGAGGGGCCCGACTGACACTCAACACTACCTAGCAGGGCGTCGGACGGTCGGAGTGGCCGGATGTAGCGGCAGACGAGCGCAGACCGGCCGGTCACGTCCAGCACGGTGCTGCGGACACGGCGGCCGAGGAACTGCTGCTGGTACTGCCGCGTCCAGCTCTCACAGTGGCTCAGCAGCCGCTCAGACTCCATACTGTCCAGCCGCTCCTGCCGCGGACACACCATGGGTCTGTTCCCGTGGCTCCACCAGAAGGAACTCAGTGGAGGCTAGTGGAGGCTAGTTGAGACTGGCCCACGGGAACGACCGGTGGAGCTTGGTGGATAAATCAGCTGACAGCGGTGTGAATTCCGCGGCAAAAAGGAAGCATTTGGCGCGGTATCATAAATTGGCCAAATTGCCTTTCAAATGTTCGTCCAGATGATCGCACAATGTCCATAGTATGCCTTGTTTTACAAAGTCCCAAATTTGTCTTTATTTCTGGTGATGTATGTGTCCTCCGAGACTGCGGGGAGCACACGTCCTTTTCGCCTATGGGATGAACCAGGCAATCTCTCTTTCCTCTCGGTTGAGCATCGTTTCCCCCTGTTTTGCGGTTTGGCCTGCCTTCTTAACGTACAGCATATAATCTCGTATCTGGACCGGCTCCCTCGGCCCCGAGGCGCTTCTCTACTCGATGCTGACTTTTCCTCATCTCAACTTGACCGACCTCGTCGATCGGGCTCGAGTAGGATTTTAGTTCGCGCCAGGATTATTTGGGTTTAAGGGCGCGCCGACTACAGGGTCATTTGGCGCCAAAAATGCATTCCAATCCATCCAAAAAATCCATTCGGCGCCAGGAGAACGGCGGTACTTCTGGGCATGGGAATTGCGGCGGATCCGGCCGGTAAAGTAACATCTCCGCTTAGGCCGAATGACGTAGTTCAAAGGCCTAAAAAGACATGTTTTGTGGTCTGCATCTGTTACTTCTATTATTGTTCATAGTTGTAGTAGTAATTTCATATTTCCTTTGCGAGGGATGATCCTGGTATTCAGTTGATGCATGAAGATGAGATTCATATGATGGAGGACGTTGTTTACGGGCAAATATATGGCGCAAGTGCGCCGTGATTGAGCTCAACTGAAAATCACAATTGGACCCTTCTTCTGGGCTGGTGGAGCTTTTGCTCCACTGGTGGAGGTTGGTGGAGGAAAAATCTCCACCGGATTTGCGACGGGAACGACCAGTGGAGGTTTGTGGAGGTTAGTGGAGCCACGGGAACAGACCCCATGTTACGGCACACAGTCCAGCAGCGCGTGAAACGGTCACGTGACGCTACGGTACACACAGTTCAGCAACTCCCTACACCGATCTATGGTGCTACAATACACACAGTTTTGCCCCTCTCGACACGGATTTATGGTGCTACAGCACACAGTTCAGGCTCTGCCAACACGGATCTATGGTGCTACAGTACACATTCAGGCGCTCTCGACACGGATCCATGGTGCTACAGTACAGGGTTCAGCCGCTCCAGACACGGATCTATGGTGCTACAATACACAGTTCAGCCGCTCTCGACACGGCTGAACTGTGTGCATGCAGTACATATGGTGTATGGTGCTACAGTACATACAGTTTTGCCACTCCAGACACGGATCTATAGTGCTACAATACACACAGTTTTGCCGCTTCCTACACGGGTCTATGGTGCCACAGTACACACAGTTCAGGCGCTCCGACTTCTTAGCTATCCAATCGGTCGTGCAGCAGGCTGCCTCTAACATATTTGAAACCTTTGAGAAGCCGGCTGGCTCCACTATGGACTATTCAGACTCCATACAACACGGCGGTGCCCGTGAAAGCCTGTCGGGAATGCCACAAATCCGTGGCAGCCATCCGCATCGCCAACAGTCCGGGGCCTCTTCGCCCGAGCCACGGATGTGGTGTTGAGCGGCCGTCCACCAACACCACGCAGTTTCCTCTCAGTTGAACCACGGGCGGTGTATTGAGCGGCAGCTCATCAACAGCCCCGGGCGCCGTCGCCTGAACCATGGGCGGTATGCTGAGCGGCGGCTCGAGCGTCACGAACACGCCACGTAGGTGCCCTGCTGGCCGGCCGACAGGTGGAACATGGTGCCCGCCGCCGTGACGTCGCGCTGGTAGCCGATCAGCAGCGGAGGCGTCCGCAGACGGAACGTGCCCTCCACCTGGCGGCCGCACGGCGCAACAGCGCTGTGACGTCACCCCAGTCGTCGGGCGCCGGAGGTGTTCGCAGCGACTGGTGACGATGATGCGGACGCACCAGCACACCGGTCGAGCGCACGGAATGGCAGCGAATTAGCGCAACAGCTGAGACAACAGGAGCAGGGATGGCTCCCGGGAAACTGGCTGCCCACACAGCGCATGTGAGTGACGTCGAACTATGAATCCCTTGGTCCTTTGATCCCTTGATCCCTTTGGTCCGATGGTGCACGAGGGGCGCTGATGTTCTTTGCCGACCCGAAAACGCAGCCAAAGCGCGTCGTCTCCCGGTATTTCCATGAAATCGCATTTCCAGTAAGGTAAGTAAGGGGGCGGGGGAGTGATTTTTTAGGCGTGCCAGACCGGACCACCAGGAGTCTATAAAAGCGAGTGTTTGCAATCAAGGTGCAGGCAAGTGGACATTTATGTTAAGGGAATTTTACGTTATAGTTTGTGTGATATTTAGGTGCCGAAGGCGGGAGCTCGGTTGGGGACATCTCCCTGATGTCTAAGTGGTTTTAATTTTACTTTACTCCTCCACAAAAGTAATTTGTAGTTTGGGTGGGGGTGGGGGTCTTTTGAGAATGAAGAGAAGTTGATTTTGCCAGGGTGCCGGCTTTAGCCTACTCTTATTGATGAGCACCGAGGGATCCTTACTTTGCGAACAAGGAGGCAATTGTCCACACCGCCTATCACGCTGGCCGCCGCGTGTTAGTTGTCAGTACGCGGCAGTCCAGCGCGGCTGTAACTGTAGCCCGCAGGACTTGCGCGGCTGCATCCTGTGTGGGGGGGGCGTCTTGTATACTGTGGCTGGACGGCCGCGCACACTGCCGTGTGTCTGTCGCAACCTGCGATGGGGTCACACACTGCAGCGGAGTTATACGCTGCACCACATCTGTCACAAACGGCAGCGGAGTTATACGCTGCACCACATCTTCAAAAAAAAAAGGGGATTATTACCCCCCCCCACTTTTTTAAAAAAGGGGGGGGGGTTTTACCCCTCCCCACATTTTTCACAAACGGCAGCGGAGTTATACGCTGCAGCGGACAGCCACGCACTGCAACGGGGCCGTAAGCTGCAGCGGACGGCCACGCATTGCAGCGGGGCCGTAAGCTGCAGCAGGACCAGACACTGCGTTACGGCGGCAACCTTCAACTGAACAGCACGTCGCTGTCGGGCATCACGCACAGAAACCGTGTCCGATATCACAGGCGAGAGGCCCTGGCTGGTGCCCACGTCTTGTCAGGGTGAGAGGCAGGCGACGTCGTGTGGTCCAGGTGCTGATCGCGTTGTAGAGCCGCAACCAACCAACCGTTCCTCGAAAGCCGTTTTATGTAGTGCACGCGCATATGATGTCGGTAGCCATTCTATGATTATATTAATTATAGGCACATATGTTATTTGCTTTTTCGCTACCACGCATGAATATTATGGGGTTCTGAACACTCCCAGCTCCCTCCCCCACGCAGCTGGGCTCTGGTTAGGCGTCTTGAGTTTCTAATTTTCCTTTATATCGCTGCAGTAATTGGTCCTCAATTTGAATTCAGCGCCACAATTTATCCAACATGCGTCCAGGCATATTGACCTTTAAATCCGACCTTTTAAATGACTTGGTGTCAATTCCCGCAATCAGCCGTCACCGAACCGGTGAACCGGTCGTCGGCAGTTGGGTTGATATGCGGACTGGGGAGAGAGAGAGAGAGAGAGGGATGGAGAAGCTCGTCATACAGGAATATTTCGGCGAATCAGGGGAATTATTAAGAAACCTTTCTTCGCAAGTGGACCGAATGTTTGTGTCAGGATTTCTCGAGAGCACGGCTTAACTCAGGCGCAGATCCGGCCTGGAGTTCCAGCACGTTCAAATCCCTTTGGACAGTGTTGCTGGCGGCGCATTGTTGTGGGCACGGGCGCTGCGACGGAATTTTTGCGTGTGGGAAGGACGGGATGGACTTCAGATGATTTGTTTTCAAAGCAGCCGGCGGCTGGAGCTCTGTGACCTCGCTCCGTCGGACGGTACTGTAACTCCATCAGGTTGTCACATCTCAGACCAGCCACACTCGACCAGGTCGTCACACCCCAGACCAGCCACACTCGACCAGGTTGTCACACCTCAGACAAGCCACACCCGACCAGGCTGTCACACCTCAGACCCGCCACACCCGACCAGGCTGTCACACCTCAGACCCGCCACACTCGACCAGGTTGTCACACCTCAGACCAGCCACACCCGACCAGGCTGTCACACCGCAGACCAGCCACACATGACCAGGCTGTCACACCGCAGACCAGCCACACTCGGCCAGGCTGTCACACCGCAGACCAGCCACACCCGACCAGGCTGTCACACCGCAGACCAGCCACACACGACCAGGCTGTCACACCGCAGACCAGCCACACTCGACCAGGCTGTCACACCTCAGACCAGCCACACTCGACCAGGCTGTCACACCTCAGACCAGCCACACTCGACCAGGCTGTCACACCGCAGACCAGCCACACTCGACCAGGTTGTCACACCTCAGACCAGCCACACTCGACCAGGTTGTCACACCCCAGACCAGCCACACCCGACCAGGCTGTCACACCTCAGACCAGCCACACTCGACCAGGCTGTCACACCGCAGACCAGCCACACTCGACCAGGCTGTCACACCTCAGACCAGCCACACTCGACCAAGTTGTCACACCCTCAGACTAGCCACATTCGACCAGGCTGTCGCACCCCAGACCAGCCACACTCGACCAGGCTGTCACACCTCACACCGGGCACACTCGACCAGGCTGTCGCACCTCAGACTAGCCACACTCGACCAGGCTGTCACACCTCAGACCAGCCACACTCGACCAGGCTGTCACACCTCAGACCAGCCACACTCGACCAGGCTGTCACACCTCAGACCAGCCACTGTACAAGATCGCAACACTCAGCTCCGCCATCAATGTGCTGATATTCACTGGCACGGTGATATCGCTGTGTGGGCAATTGCGAATGGGTGTTTTGGGCGCCGCGTGGCAGTGTTGGCCTCGCCCAACATTCCCAAGTGATACCACGACGGTGACCAACAAAATCTGCAGACATTCCTCAGTGATACCACGACGGTGACCAACAAAATCTGCAGACATTCCTAAGTGATACCACGACGGTGGCCAACAAAGTTTGCAGACATTCCTAAGTGATACCACGACGGTGACCAACAAAATCTGCAGACATTCCTCAGTGATACCACGACGGTGACCAACAAAATCTGCAGACATTCCTCAGTGATACCACGACGGTGACCAACAAAATCTGCAGACATTCCTAAGTGATACCACGACTGTGACCAACAAAGTTTGCAGACATTCCTAGGTGATACCACGACGGTGACCAACACAATCTGCAGACATTCCTAAGTGATACCACGACGGTGACCAACAAAGTTTGCAGACATTCCGAAGTGATACCACGACGGTGACCAACAAAATATGCAGACATTCCTCAGTGATACCACGACGGTGACCAACAAAATCTGCAGACATTCCTAAGTGATACCACGACGGTGACCAACAAAGTTTGCAGACATTCCTCAGTGATACCACGACGGTGACCAACACAATTTGCAGACATTCCTAAGTGATACTACGACGGTGACCAACAAAGTTTGCAGACATTCCTAAGTGATACCACGACGGTGACCAACAAAATCTGCAGACATTCCTCAGTGATACCACAACGGTGACCAACAAAATCTGCAGACATTCCTAAGTGATACCACGACGGTGACCAACAAAATCTGCAGACATTCCTAAGTGATATCACGACGGTGACCAACACAGTTTGCAGGCATTCCTCAGTGATTCCACGTCGGTAACCGACAAAATCTGCGGAGGCTGTAGTTTTCGAAACGCAATCAAAAGTAAAAGCACAACATGTGTTTCGATGAGTTCACATGCTGCACGTGGTGAGATATGGGTGTTGCCGTTTTACTGCTACATGTACATTGTGCCTCCGTTAAGTACCTGTCCCTGCCACATAGATCGAAACACTGACAAATTATGGTGACATTTTCTGCTGTAGCAATGCATGTCATGAAGCCATTATATTGAGTCATCAAAGCGTTGCGGTGCGTCCGACGTCAGGCAATTTTTATTAAACCTCCTGAAGGCTGTATTGTTCAGGTAGATTCGCATCCCGCCTTGTCCAGCTTCGTGCCAAACAGTTGTAGATTTCTGAACGAATTAATACCACACTGAAGGCAGCTAATGCAGTCCAAATTCGTAACCACCGGATGTATACAAACGTGGTTGTGTATTTACGTGAAATTAGTCCCACCTCTGTTGAGAATGCCATGAACCCTAGGCTGCTCATAGGCTTTGGGAATCATGAGCCTCATCGCCTTTTTGTTGTCGTAGCTAAGCATTTATTTGCGCGAAAAGGCAATTAAAATAGATTAGATATAGATCAGGCTTAATAATGCAAAATTGCATTTTAGAAGTTTCGTCGACAGTTATTATTTCGCTCAAGCACCTCGAGTTATTGCTGCGCTTTGAAGCACCTCAAGTCGCCTTCGGCACACCTACGTGCCGTTGGTGCTGGCTGACCACGCCGCGGCGGCAGCCGACGCCATACACTCATTATCCACACCTGAGCACATTTTCCTGCACGCGGAGGTGGCCTCGTGGCCCAGGCCGCGGCCCATGCAGCCCACGTCCGGCGGCGGCGCCGTGTTCGGCGCCGCGCGCGCTCGCTTCCGGGAGAAGTGATGGTGTGACTATGACGACGCCGAACGGCGGGGCACGCGGAGCCGGCTCCTGACGTGGCCAGTAGCTCGCCAGACCCGTACCCTCTGTTCAGGGATAGGTGGAGATTCAGTGTCGCCTGTCCACGGACATTTATTTATGTATTTATTCATTTCACGATACATGCCCTCCACGTACAGCGGCTATTATGAACAGTCCGGGATGGATAGAAATACTGTGTTGCCTGCCCACGGATGGATGGAAATACACCGCGAGGCGGCGGAATTGCAAACTGTGAGCAACGTGACGGTGGTGATGTAAATTTGGCATCTAATGAAGATGCCCTCCTGTCCGATATCCGGCCAAGTTTTCCTGTGAACTTTCCCGTGACGTCAGAGATTTGCTATGCGTAGTTCGTGCTAGCCTGCTTCACGTAATTGCACTGCAGTGATCTAAATATACGTCCACCGACAGCAACACGATCAAGGTAATCTGAAACGTGGAACAAGCCAGGACTAAGCGGAGGGAGGGGAAGAAGATTGGATGACTATGGAGGAGAGTGCCCGGCTAGATTTTCAAAAAGTCAGGCACATAGCCGCGTCCGTTGGAGACGAACGCGTCGTCTTCTCAGAGCAGGTCAGGTAAAAAGGGAATGCACGGAGAAAGACCTGCTCGGTTATCTCACCTTGATGAAAAACAGCCCTCTTAACACACAAAACGAAAAGAGAAAACGACTTAATGCTTGAAATTTGAACGCGGTTTCGATTCTTACTCACGAGATTCATCGGGCCTGTACAAGGCTGAGGTTGTACAGTTCCTGAAATTCCTCCGACCTGTGCCAGGCTGAGGCTGTGGAATTGCTGAGATTCCTCAGGCCTGTGCAAGGCTGAAAAGGTTCTGAAGACAGATGATCTACGTCACGTTTTCTAGGGAAGAGCGACAAACCTCCACATTTTCTCAGCCTGAGCCAACACGATTAAATTTCGCACGTAGTTGGACTGATCATATGTCATCATTGTCAGCGATATGTTTGTGCAATATATGAAAAACGATCCCGTAAGGTATTAAGAGCATAGTGCAGGACATACTAGGCAGAGCATATCGTATGTAATAAGTACTCCTTGGCATATTCTACTCTATGTATATGTATGTATATATACCCACACACAACTATAATTATACATACAATTATATACATATATATATATATATATATATATATATATATATATATATATATATATATATATATATATATATATATAAAAAATATATATATATACACATATATGTATATATATATATATATACCTATGCGCTGCCAAATCATTCAATGTATCATGCGTTATATTTGTGTCATCAGTCCTGATCATTCAATATTATATGAAAATGCAACGTTGCTTTCAACTGTGCATCTAACATTCAATGACCGATAACACTGTAATAAAAGGTGCCCAAAGTCCCAGGGTATCAGGAAATGAGTTGTCGATAGAAAGCCTGCCAGATAAGCAATTAATTATGATATCGCCGCAGATATTAGGACTTGTGCTTCGTGTGCGTGGCTAGACAATTATACCCAACCAAGCAGCCAATGGAATATTGGGAACCATATATGTGCCTACAACGTCTCGTTCCTTTGCCGCAGCTTTTTGATGAGTGGTTCGCCACTACTCTGGTAATGGCTTGCAATTGTTACATAGCTCATCCCGGGGGCGGGTGAAGTGGGTGGTAGTGGGTTGGGGCACTGAGATACCTCTCCTCCCCTCATGGAAAGGGGGCGTCCCTCTGATAGCGAAAGGCGCCTCTCAGGGGAGCCCCGGGTACACCCCTTCCCATCTCCGCTCCACAAATGTTCTGGTTTTTTGGCCACAGGCCCCCAATATGAAAGGAAAAGGCGCCACTCAAGACTCCTTTGGTGCACCATCCATCCATCCCCCCCCAATACATTTTTGCTTCCCCTCCAGAGACTTCCGCAGTGGCGCTCCTCCGAAGCAATGGCGCCCGTCTTAACGAGCTCTCCCCACCCATGAAAATTCCTGGATCCGTTCCTGACTCTTCTTACTGCCTACGTTGTCTCACAATTATGTCCTGGACACGAAGAATTACTCCTCCAACACATGGGCACACAGCACCAACGTCAACACATGGTGTTTGTGTCAATCCATGCCCATCAGTGTACAGCAAGCTGCGGGCTTGATATTAATTTCTGGGTAACGCAATGTTTGCGCCGTGATTAATGCCGCCAGGTTTCTCGGCGATTCATTGAGCGGCCTCATTAACGCTCGACATGCTGCGCTCCACTGCACACAGAATATTGGATCCTGCTTACTGTGCCGATGAGCAGCATTGGAGCCGATCGGTTGACCTCTGGTGTGACCTTCGACATGCTATGGCCTGATCGTGGTCGGAATTATCTGCTGATTACTGAAGGAACGTTATTGCCCTCGGCTGCTGTATTACTGGACCGCCTCCATGTTTATTGACAAGCTGTCTGGCGGAATATTCATAAACGGCTTAAATATATGATGTTCTGTGAATTACAATGCCCAATTGTTCTCTATGCGCACATATATATATATATATATATATATATATATATACATATATATATATATATATATATATATATATGTGTATATATATATATATATATGTATATATATATATATATATATATATATATATATATATATATATATATATATATATATATATATATATATATATATATATACATATATATATACATATATATATATATATATATATATATATATATATATATATACATATATATATATATATATATATATATATATATACATATATATATATACAATGTATGATTAGGTGCAGTGCTGCACTGAGCATGATTATGAGTGAGAAACAGGCATAAAATAACCGTACATTTTATTGAAGAGCGTATACACGCTTTTTGTTGGGAGGGGGGAGGTATCTTTAATAGAAATGTTCTGATTGTCTTCGTTCCAAAAATGTATGTCAAACATTGTTTGCTAATTTTGCGTCTTTTACGTCTCAAGTCATTATTTTTTGCTCCGGGCAACATGAAGTTTAAAATTGGAAGTATCATCAGCTAAGAAAACGTCCACTCTTCTGCAACCTGAACGTGCCTACGATAAGAACCCACTATGTACCCCTCTCTAACTACTTGGCGGCCCAGGCGAGACCTCCTGTGATTGGGTTAAGCCTTACAGTACGGCGGCGCCAATTTGATCTCCCTGAGGGTTTTCTAACATTACTCATCAGCAATCCAAGACAACGCTTTAATATTTGGTACGCTTTCTAACAAATGACGAGCACATGTAAAAAGTCAAAGAATGACTTCCAGTATGCTAAGATTCTGGAGCTAAAGCAGGTCAAAATCAGGTCCCCTCAATGCAGGTTTTAGATGTGCATTGAAACATTTGTCCTGAACGAACTGTGCAGGGTACAGCTAAAAATCAAATACGAATGCATAGATACAATATCGAAGAAAACTACAGCATAAGTCGACCATAACGCCAAGGCAAACAGATATGTAAACTGCAAAATGTAGTTGTGTAATACTTTGTAGCAAATTAGTATTTGTCCCGACATCGTGCTATATGTAATTGAAAATGATATTCCCTAATAGTGTGCCATGTTCCAAGTCAATATCAGGTCAGGTCACGGAGATATGACCTGAAACGTTCCGAGAGCACGTGTATCAAATTTTGGCAATTTATCCAATTTATTGGCCGGGAATAATCTCTAAACTGGGGTCATTTTGCAAGGAAATGTCATTTTTTATGTGGGTTGGGTCCCCGAATTCGATCAGTAATCAATGATATGAGCAAATTTTGATTCGGTAGAGAGTGAGTTACTGGATTTTTGTTAATGCACCGGGTACTTGGTTTTACTCAAAATCCTGTGAGAAAGCGTAAAACATTTAGTTTTGCTTTGGTGACACTTGTTACGTTTCCCTGAGCGCTTTCTGTTCCTAAAATCATCAGCTTCAACAGCTCGTCACATATTTCCAGGCACGCGACCATTACCGAATCGGTGTCCTGGACCTTTGTGTGTGTCAGTTTCTTAAACTAATTATGTAGCTGCATGTCATTGATATTGAAGCATCAAATTACATTTATTTTACGACCAGAGTTTGAAATGTACGATGCAAAGCGATTGACCGACTGCACCTCGACGTTGAGATGCTTGACCTGACCTGGGAGATGAGCAGAAGAAGGTAGAGAACAATGCTGCAAGTAGCTCTGAAAGTTCGAGGACGGTGCCACATCATGCCGTTTACTGTATCTCTCTATCCTGCCTAGAATAAAAGTTAGTGGGGTAAAATTGGCCGCTCCCGCAATGCGAGGGGTATGAAGTTCTGCCTCATTGCGAGGGCGTATAATATATCACATGCCTAAGGCTAAGGCAGGTACTTATCGTATGCTATTATATGCGCTCCTATCTTTAAAATACCCCCTCGCTTTGTGCTTTTTTGAAGCTACGTCATCGATGAAAATTGCTTATTCTATTTAGATGAGTCCCACAAACAAACTACGACCACCCTTCACAGTTGAGAAGACAATATTTGTACTGCTGTGCAGTGTTATTACTACTCGTATCACAATCCGCCATGCGGTCGATGCTTCGATGCGGTCGATGCCTCGGCTGCCGGCCGCACTCTGCCACCACAGACCTGATGAGCACCACCCGAACTACCCCATATTGCGAAGCGAAGACCGGCTGCGAAGCAACAGCCTGCGGGCGCGACCATTCAGAATGAGATCTTGCCAACACGAAGCACTGAATACTCCGAGTAGCAGCGGAGCTGAGTTGGCAGACACAGGGCGTCGCTGGCCGGACGAGAACCGCCCGCTACAGCCGGCCATCACGGTGTCGGTACACCGGTACACGGTACACGGGTACACCGGTACACGGTACACGGTACACCGGTACACCGGCACACGGTACACCGGTACACCGGTACACCGCCGGAGCGACTGTCACAGCTGGCCCAACACAGGCACTGCAGACTGACCCAACACAGGCACTGCAGACTGACCCAACACAGGCACCGCCGGCTGACCCAACACAGGCACAGCGGGCTGACCCAACACAGGCACAGCGGGCTGACCCAACACAGGCACCGCGGGCTGACCCAACACAGGCACCGCGGGCTGACCCAACACAGGCACCGCGGGCTGACCCAACACAGGCACAGCGGGCTGACCCAACACAGGCACAGCGGGCTGACCCAACACAGGCACAGCGGGCTGACCCAACACAGGCACCGCGGGCTGACCCAACACAGACACCGCGGGCTGACCCAACACAGGCACCGCGGGCTGACCCAACACAGGCACCGCGGGCTGACCCAACACAGGCACCGCGGGCTGACCCAACACAGGCACAGCGGGCTGACCCAACACAGACACCGCGGGCTGACCCAACACAGGCACCGCGGGCTGACCCAACACAGGCACCGCGGGCTGACCCAACACAGGCACCGCGGGCTGACCCAACACAGGCACAGCGGGCTGACCCAACACAGGCACCGCGGGCTGACCCAACACAGGCACCGCGGGCTGACCCAACACAGGCACAGCGGGCTGACCCAACACAGGCACCGCGGGCTGACCCAACACAGACACCGCGGGCTGACCCAACACAGGCACAGCGGGCTGACCCAACACAGGCACCGCGGGCTGACCCAACACAGGCACAGCGGGCTGACCCAACACAGGCACCGCGGGCTGACCCAACACAGGCACCGCGGGCTGACCCAACACAGGCACCGCGGGCTGACCCAACACAGACACCGCGGGCTGACCCAACACAGGCACCGCGGGCTGACCAACACAGGCACCGCGGGCTGACCCAACACAGGCACCGCGGGCTGACCCAACACAGGTACCGCGGGCTGACCCAACACAGGCACCGCGGGCTGACCCAACACAGGCACCGCGGGCTGACCCAACACAGGCACCGCGGGCTGACCCAACACAGGTACCGCGGGCTGACCCAACACAGGCACCGCGGGCTGACCCAACACAGGCACAGCGGGCTGACCCAACACAGGCACAGCGGGCTGACCCAACACAGGCACCGCGGGCTGACCCAACACAGGCACAGCGGGCTGACCCAACACAGGCACAGCGGGCTGACCCAACACAGGCACAGCGGGCTGACCCAACACAGGCACCGCGGGCTGACCCAACACAGGCACAGCGGGCTGACCCAACACAGGCACCGCGGGCTGACCCAACACAGACACCGCGGGCTGACCCAACACAGGCACCGCGGGCTGACCCAACACAGGCACCGCGGGCTGACCCAACACAGGTACCGCGGGCTGACCCAACACAGGCACCGCGGGCTGACCCAACACAGGCACCGCGGGCTGACCCAACACAGGCACAGCGGGCTGACCCAACACAGGCACAGCGGGCTGACCCAACACAGACACCGCGGGCTGACCCAACACAGGCACAGCGGGCTGACCCAACACAGGCACCGCGGGCTGACCCAACACAGGCACAGCGGGCTGACCCAACACAGGCACCGCGGGCTGACCCAACACAGGCACCGCGGGCTGACCCAACACAGACACCGCGGGCTGACCCAACACAGGCACCGCGGGCTGACCCAACACAGGCACCGCGGGCTGACCCAACACAGGCACCGCGGGCTGACCCAACACAGGCACCGCGGGCTGACCCAACACAGGCACCGCGGGCTGACCCAACACAGGCACAGCGGGCTGACCCAACACAGGCACCGCGGGCTGACCCAACACAGGCACCGCGGGCTGACCCAACACAGGCACCGCGGGCTGACCCAACACAGGCACCGCGGGCTGACCCAACACAGGCACCGCGGGCTGACCCAACACAGGCACAGCGGGCTGACCCAACACAGGCACAGCGGGCTGACCCAACACAGGCACCGCGGGCTGACCCAACACAGGCACCGCGGGCTGACCCAACACAGGCACCGCGGGCTGACCCAACACAGGCACCGCGGGCTGACCCAACACAGGCACAGCGGGCTGACCCAACACAGGCACCGCGGGCTGACCCAACACAGACACCGCGGGCTGACCCAACACAGGCACAGCGGGCTGACCCAACACAGGCACCGCGGGCTGACCCAACACAGGCACCGCGGGCTGACCCAACACAGGCACCGCGGGCTGACCCAACACAGGCACAGCGGGCTGACCCAACACAGGCACAGCGGGCTGACCCAACACAGGCACAGCGGGCTGACCCAACACAGGCACAGCGGGCTGACCCAACACAGGCACCGCGGGCTGACCCAACACAGGCACCACGGGCTGACCCTCGCTGAACCGTGGCTGACCCTCGCTGGACCGTGGCTGACCCTTACTGGACCGTGGCTGACCCATACTGGACCGTGACTGACCCTCGCTGGACCGTGGCTGACTCTTGCTTGACCGTGGCTGACCCAACACAGGCACCGCGGGCTGACCCTCGCCGGACCGTCGCTGACCCTGGCCGGACCGTGGCTGACCCTTACTGGATCGCTACTGACTCTCGCTAGACCGTGGCTGACCATCGCTGGACCATGGCTGACCCTTGCCGGACCGTGGCTGACCCTTACTGGATCCATACTGGCTCTCGCTAGACCGTGGCTGACCATCGCTGGACCGTGGCTGACCATCGCTGGACCGTGGCTGACCATCGCTGGACCGTATCTGACCATCGCTGGACAGTGGTTGACCCAGTGGGTGCTCATGTGCCGGACACCGTCCATCGTGGCCGACCTTGTTAGTAGGACGCGTTCGTGACCGAAGTGGTCGGCATACGTCCCACGACTGCCAGCTCAGCTGCACCCATGGCTCTGTTGTTCGCCTTTTTCGTCTGATCAGGAACTGTGCGCCGGTGCGCCGGTCTAATTGAGCGCCGAGGACGGCTTTTTGTCGCGGTCGCTGCTAATTGCCGCCAGATTTTGGTGGCGGCGACGGTGCCAATGGCCGTCTCTGGCGTGCAGGAATGCCGCCTGGTCGACAATGGCGATGTCGTGTAGCTGGCAGATATGGGGCGGATACCATCACCCCGGGTACTGCATACCTTCATTATGTATTCTGTACTGCATCACCTTCAGTTCGGTCACCAACGGAGCTAGCCGGCGCTAAGGGGGTGGCTGGTGGGGGTGGGGGAAGCACAGACCCACTTAATTCTTGCTCAGATTCCCTCTGAGTCCCCAATTCCTGCTCCTCGGATTCCGCGTTTTGCAGGCCGTTTGCGGGGGGGGGAGCAGGGCCGGAATGCCCCAGGATCCGACTGCGGGCTCAGCTATCGCCTGTGAATAGGGACCGTTCATAAATCACCACATATTTATCCAATATAGCCTCGTCCCTACAGCGCAGATGTGAGCTTCCTCAAGTTCTTTTGGCATTGAGCGGCGCCAGATGCTCTTCCCTTCTTCCACCGATCAGTAATTTATGGACGACGACGAAGTATAATTAGCGTTCATTGCCAGGCCGCGAGCACTTCGCTTTCTCCGCGGCTTTCCTAGCGTTCTTCACTTCATCTTCGTTCAACGTGACGGTATCTCGTGATATGTGTCAGCGTGAATATGCTTGCTCCAAATTTGACCAAACCTGTAGGGGAAGTTCCTCCAAGCCTACTGTGCAGTTAGTCACAAGGCAGGTAAATGCCCGCCTGCCGTGACCACCACCTGACCAGGCCGTGTCAGTGGCCGTGACCACCACCACCTGACCAGGCCGTGTCAGTGGCCGTGACCACCACCACCTGACCAGGCCGTGTCAGTGGCCGTGACCACCACCACCTGACCAGGCCGTGTCAGTGGCCGTGACCACCACCACCTGACCAGGCCGTGTCAGTGGCCGTGACCACCACCTGACCAGGCCGTGTCAGTGGCCGTGACCACCACCTGACCAGGCCGTGTCAGTGACGATCTTCCGGCTACCATGAACAGGCACGTGTGGCAGCAGGATAAAAGGCCGTGACCACCACCACCTGACCAGGCCGTGTCAGAATGGCCGTGACCACCACCACCTGACCAGGCCGATGTGACCCGACCCGTGGGCCGTGACCACCAGAACATGTGACCCCGACCAGGGCCGTGTCAGTAGGCCGGTGACCACCTACCACCTGGACCAGGGCCGTGTCAGTGGCCGTGACCACCTGACCACCTGACCAGGCCGTGTTCAGTGGCAGCGTGACCCCGGGACCGAGGCCGTTGCGCAGTGGCCGTGACCAACCCCTGACCCAGGCCGTGTCAGCGGCCAGTGACCACGTACCACCGGACCCAGGGCCGTGTCAGTAGGCCGTGACCACGTGACCACCTGACCCGAGGCCGTGTCAGTGGCCGTGACCACCACCACCTGACCAGGCCGTGTGGCAGATGGCCGTGACCACCACCACCTGACCAGGCCGTGTCAGTGGCCGTGACCACCACCACCCGACCAGGCCGTGTGGCAGTGGCCGATGTGACCACCGACCCGACCTGTACCAGGCCGATGTGACCCCGTTGGCAGCAAGTGACCATTACCCCTGACACGAGGGCCGTGTGCAGCGGTACGATCCCCTACAGGCCGTGCAGAGTGACGATGTGCCCCGGCTACCAGGAACAGGCACGTGTGGCAGCAGGCTAATAAGGATGTGACCCGAGACACGAGTGCCGTGTGGCAGCAGGAGAGTGAAGATGTGACCCCGGACCCGAGTGCCGTGTGGCAGCAGGAGAGTGACGATGTGACCCCGGGACACGAGGGCCGTGTGGCAGCAGGAAGGTGACGATGTGACCCCGGACCCGAGGGCCGTGTGGCAGCAGGAGAGTGAAGATGTGACCCCGGACCCGAGTGCCGTGTGGCCGCAGGAGAGTGACGATGTGACCCCGGGACACGAGGGCCGTGTGGCAGCAGGAAGGTGACGATGTGACCCCGGACCTGGGGGCGGTGTCGGATCGTCTCCCAGCCGTGCGGTCAGCGGCTCGTTGACTATGCATGAGCCGCCGAGCCTGCCGAGCAGCTCTCATCTGTCGGTGACGACTTTCCCTGTGGTGTGCGCGTCTTCATCGCGGCCTGTGTTCGTCTTCATCGCGGCCTGTGTTCGTCTGCATTGCGGTCAGCTCTCCGGTGTTTGGAGCAGCAAGCACACGATTATCGTGGTGATGTCGGTTCGTGTCTGTCTTCTCCACGATAAGCTACCGCTGTCTACGGATTCAAAGGATTATTCTGATTGGCTTGAAGTCGAACTAAATATACGTGCTATCACCCATTGGCTTAGAATTGAACCCAAGGCGAAGGAGTGGTCCGGGGATACAGTGAAGGATACAGAAGGATACAGTGCTCTCCGTTTAAAACTGAACATATCTATCTTTTTATGTGTTTCAGTGCGGCTGCAAGGAGCATGATGATGTATCACTGTTACATTTCATCTGACCGTCTCCTTGAAATTGTAAAGATGTTTCCAAAATTATTATATTTTATAGATATTGAGCTGTAGTGCACGGCACCGCATCAGATGCTGATGAGGTGCCGTGCCGACAGCTCAATCTCTAAAAATATAGCTTTTTAAAAAAATATCGTTACAATTTCAATGAGACGCTCAGATTAATTGTAACACTGAATATATATTCATATAAGAACATGTTGAATTAGGCTAATTTTGGCGCCAAATATGACACTTGAAGGAGCTAAGGCCGAGCATCAACAGAATGGCGCCTGGGGCTGTCCGTGGCTGCAGTCTTCATCACGGTCCGCTCTCATCTTCATCACGATCACTCTCCTCTCCATCACGGTCGCTCTCCTCTTCATCACGGTACGCTCTCACCTTCATCACGGTCATTGTCCTCTCCATCACGGTCCGCTTTACTCTTCATCAGTCACTCTCCTCTTTATCACGGTCACTCTCCTCTTCATCACGGCCCTCTCTCCTCCCATCACGGTCTGCTCTTCTCTTCATCACGGTCGCTCTCCTCTCCATCACGGTCCGCTCCCGTCTTCATCATGACCCTCTCTCCTCTCCATCACGGCCACTCTTCTCTCCATCACGGTCCACTCTCGTCTTCATTGCAGTACTCTCTCATCTTCATCACAGTCACTCTCCTCTCCATCTCGGTCGGCTCCCGTCTTCATCACGGTCCTCTCTCATCTTCATCACAGTCACTCTCCTCTCCATCACGATCGTCTCCCATCGCCATGAAGCCGCAGTTCTTGTCGTCACCGCCGGAACAGGTGGCGAGACGTGTATCACCGGAGACGCGCCAGGCTCTCAGGGCTGCGCACACGACTTGCAGGGCCTAATCGAAGCCACCGTCGTCTGTGCGGAGCCCCGATGTTTGTTTGTTTGTTTGTTTGTTTGTTTGTTTGTTGCGTCGTTCTCGACGCACTTTATGCACGATCACGCTAATGGCGCCGCCCACACTGTTTCGCCGGTGGGACGCGGGATTGGGAAATTTCCTGAGTGGTGCGAGTGTTGAACCCGGAACTTTTGATACTCAGAGCTCAGCACCTTAACCACTCGGTCATCCCCGCCCCTGGGTCCCGATGTACGGCGCGCTGTGTCGCCAGCGGCGCCGTGACGGGGCAGACGGGCGGCACGCCGGTGTCGCCCCCCCCCCTCCCTCCCTCGTGCGGCGCGTCACGCACAGCGCGGCCGACCGTCACGTCGGCCCGTAACGAGGCGGTCACGGCGCGGCCGGCGGGCCGTCGCCAATGTGACGGTCCGGCGGTCGGGTCGTTAACACCTGCTGGGCCGCTTACGAGCTGCACCGGCCTCTGAAGGTGCGCCTAATCGTCGATGGTACGACGGCTACCGGTCGGGAAGGCTGCAATTTCGGGCGGCTATTGGCGGCCAAATGTCTGCCCCTTGGTCGTAAACTTGGAGCGCCACCGTACGGTGCTGCTCTCGTGAATAGAGCACGTAATTACTTGGAGAATGAAGTGAATGATGCATGCTTATGAGATACATGCAGTACATTGTGTGTGCACACGCGTTGTGAACATCCGGCGTATGCGCACGCGTTTTATATTGCAATGCACAGGTATGTGATGTATATATGTATATGTATATATATATTTATATATATACATATATATATAGTATATATATATATATATATATATATATATATATATATATATATATATATATATATATATATGTATATATATATATATATATATATATATATATATATATATATATATATATATATATATATATATATATGTATATATATATATTTATATATATAGATATATATATATATATATATATATATATATATACATAATGCAGTGGCACAAGATGTTATATTATCAGGAAAAGTGCACCAATCTTTATATGTAATGCCTACATCGGGGTGACAAGTAGGAAATTGTAAAACCTACGAAACAAAGCGTTTTAAATTTACAGATTGACACGTGACATTAGATCTACCGCCTACTGCAACCTGGCGAAAGGTATTCGGACGAAACACCCCAAAGCACATGCACACAAATATCAGAGTATCGATCGGTCGTGGGTAGTCACATTCCCTATCTCAGCATCGGATCGCAGTCGACAATGAAAGTGTGCATATGGCATCGGTGCAACATTCATATAGGGCGCCACGAGCTTTCACGGCCTGGATGTGTGCGTGTGCGTGTGCGTGTGCGTGTGCGTGTGCGTGTGCGGTGTTTGTGCTTGTGCTTGTGTGTGTGTGTGTGTGCGTTTGTGTGTGTGTGTGTGTGTATTTGCGTCAGTGTGTGTTTGTGTTTGTGTGTGTGTGTGCGTTTGTGTGTGTGTGTGTGTGTGTGTGTGTGCGTTTGTGTGTGTGTGTGTGTATTTGCGTCAGTGTGTGTTTGTGTTTGTGTGTGTGTGTGCGTTTGCGTGTGTGTATTTGCGTCAGTGTGTGTATGTGTGTGTATTTGTGTATTGCGTCTGTATGTGTGTGCCAATATCCCTCCTGTCACCTGTTCATTTCTCACATCTCCTTTAATCATACGTGCTACTGCATCGGCTAGTTCTATGAATCCCGGAGAAGTGTTGATACAGCTGAATCAACGTCGAGAGTTAAAAGAACGTTCCAAGGCAAGCAGCATAGTACGACTCGCAAACCAGAGAAATAAGCCGCACGACGGTTTTCGTCCGTGATACCTTAAACGAGGTGTGGATGGGCACAGTGAATGATGTAAAAGTAGCAAGACGACTAAATGTAAAAGGGGTAGCAGCATCAGATGTATCAGATAGTGGCAAAAGCCATTAGATTTTGATCAAATGGTGACAAAAGTTGTCAGCGGTTCTGTCGTCTGTGCAGAATTCGCTAGGAAAACAGAGTGGAGCTTGAGAGTTCTCGTGACCCGGTCTATTAGGATAAGTTACGCGACGGTTGCCAAGCGGATCCCAAGTGCCTTCGACGCCCGATGACAAGAGGGGGATGCTGTTCGCGAAGGCGTATGTGTTCGCATTCTAATTATTTATTTATTTTATTTATTCGGTTTGCCACACACAGGAACAGTGCCCCAATTATGGTGGTCCTCATACATACACTCACACACGCCGCCCACTCGTGACACTCTACTTCAGAATGGTAAAATAGTGACTGGTTAAAAACAATACAGTAAAAAATGAACATGTACGATATATAATTATGGCCTGATGAAAGAGGTGAGAATGTTTATGCTAAGATCTCGTACAGATGTGTGACGAAACACTACAATCACCTTACATCAGTTGCATGTAGGAATGCAAACATAGTGCGTCTGGAGTCCCGAAACATATCCAGTGCTGGCTGTACGGCGGTTAATGCGTTCGCAGCTCGGGGTAAGCGGGAGAACAGGCTGGTTGCAATAGCGTTGACGCGGGCACGGGGCACCGCAAACAGGTCGACGCTTCTGGTCCGACGAGACGCGACGCGGAGCGGAAACCTGCCCAGGAGGAGCGGACTCTCGCAGCGGCCGTTCAGCAGCCCGTGAAAGAACGACAAATCGAGTAGCTCTCTCCTCCCAGACAGTTTCGTTACGTTGTATTTTTGACAGAGTTCATCGTAATTTCCTAGGTTGTACCTGTCACGCCTGGTTCCCGCCAGAAAAGCCAAGAATTTGTGTTGGATGCGCTCCAGCCGATCTAGGTGAGCGCGCGCCGCTCCCGCCCACACTACGCTTCCGTACTCGAGTATGGACCTTACGTTGGCATAGTAGGCCACTACTACAGCTGTCTTGCTGTAGTTGCCTCTAATCCCCTGTAGGCTACGGATTAAGGGGCCCAAGCCTCTGCCCTTATGACGATGGAGTCGATGTGATGCGAAAAAGTTAATTTGGTGTCAAGAATGATGCCGAGATCTCGTACATGGTTACTAATTCGAGTTGAGCTGATCCAATCTGAAAACGTATAGGCAATGGTTGAGTTTTGAGAGTTACTCGAATATGAAAGCATTACATCCAGTTTGAAGTGGTTTACCTGTTAGTGTTAATCAATGTTGAAGCATACATCGCATTCACGTCATGTCAGCATATATTTCTTGATACCAGGTACGCTATCTAATCTTGGCGCAAATCTGTTCGGCTCAGCACCTTCAGGGAGTCAATAGTCCGGAGGCAGGATGCTCGTTTCGCAACTGAAAAGCTGTGGGATCGAGTCCCACCTATCGCCGCTTTTCGTCGGCGACCTCCCGGCGGCAGATATTGGCGACGTTGCGTAACCACAACAGTGGACGCACCGCCACAACCAATAGCCAATCACGGGATGAATACTTTCCTGCGAAATATGGGACATACTCCGTACTGTTCACAACAAAATAACCAAAGAAGTCGAGACACGGTACCGCATCCATTTCAGCTGAGCAATTCAGAACAACTTCAGGTGGGTGGTACTGGTGCGCCTGCATAATTGACGGCCTTCCACCGTCTATGCTCAGTTACAAACACGTCCACTCGACGGTGAACGACTGATGTCAAGTCAGATAAGGATAACAAACGCGTGTCTGGGGTAGCAGCGGGCAGCTAAGCCACCAGTTAATGGCCGGTATACACTCCTATTTTGTGAGAGTTGTTAATCAGCACGTTGGGAAGCACTTGTTTTGGTGAAACAGTAAGGCAGTTGGGGTTATTTACTGGCCATTTACCACACCCAGCCATGTAATGCTGTGAAGAATGTCTGTAGGTATTGATTGGAAAAGTGCTATCGTGAACACGTTCCCTAATACCTTCGAAACACTCAATGTCTTTACTCGCAAAATTAACTTCGACAATTACAGCAATATGAGTGGTATATTTGTCTAGCTATTCACAGTTAAATTCCTTCCGCATGCTAACCCACAGCTAAACATTGCATCACCCACAAATGTTAGCAAATCGACGACGTTTATTATCCTACTGACCTAAACAGGTGGCCAGGTGTCTTCTCGACGCTTGAAGATCCCATTGGTCTCTCTCCCGACGCGGAGGATGCAGCGACTAACGAGCCGCGGACTTTCGCCTGAGGTCACAATGCCGCTTGGGCTGACGTGGTAACGCCTCTAGTGTACAGTGTTGTTGGCTGCAGCTCTCTGCCGGCCGATCGCCGCCAAGTCGCGCTAGAAAGCCAGACAATTTTGAAAAATGGAGGGTTAGTTACCGGAGCGCTAATCGAGCCGGATAGGATGCGTCCTGCCTGCAGCCATTAGACACAGTAATTGAGACCCGGGTCTCAGCGCCATCCGGGTTAATATGCGGGTATTAGACAGATGCTGATCGTCATGCGTGATTTGTGACGAAATGTAATTCGGCTGTGTGATTTTCTGTATTGTTTGAAACTGACCAGGAATGCGGCAGCGAACAGTGCGCCTGCATACGCGCCCGTATGCACAGGCTTGGCGTGTATGTGTTGTCTATGCATCCGGCATATCAGTAGATCCACACGTGCAATGACTCTCGATGAACTGAGGGACGAGTCGACATGGTGGGCGGATAATTTTGTCTGACCTTAGTCCACCAGTGAAAGGCTTGCTGGGGCAATCGTCGATGCCAACATAGAGCATTTTCCATTTGATTTGATTGATTGCCTGCACTATACTGGTGGACAATGTTCACTCCAGTCAACCCTGCCATTACTGGTACCTTCGCATAGGAAGGGGAGCATGACGATGCGACAGAAGACTTGTGGACCGGACCACAACTGCACTCTCTTGGCAGTGGGTGGGATATATATATATATATATATATATATATATATATATATATATATATATATATATATATGGGATGATGAGTGCTACATTTCACCTGAGGTGCACTGTAATATCGGATCATGCTGGCTCGAGCCTACCAGGCGCAGAGCTTATCAGACCGTGGTGGGGTGCTACTAGAAGCATGCATGCATGCAATCGAATAATGGTCTGCCAGCCTCACAACGCTGCTTCGTTCCAACGACGAAAGCAGATTGTGCGCCAATAGAGCTGTCCCGTCGGCTTAATTCAATTTTAACGACAGCGATTGTTCATGGTTATTGGTCTTCGTCAGTACGCAAGTGCGTTTCATTGGCTATTGCTGCAACACCGCAACTATGCCAACCACAGCCTGGTCGGGATCAGAGGATGGGGAGGGGCTCAGTTACCTCAGCTACACCGACCACCCGATGTCGATAGACAAGACCCTCTCCCTGATACGTCTGGTCGCGTTAACTGTATTCCACCACACGAAAACACAAGTTTTACTGATGACATCGGCAGGTTATGGAATCCTTTTCTTTCTGAAAAATGCTCTTCGTATCGGAACAAGCCAACTGCAATCAGTAGCTGGCATTATTAGTGATCCTTTGCTGGCTTGAATATCTTGTATCGCACGTAATTAGTGATTGGATGGTTGATCCAGGTGTGCGCATGGCGTGCCACCTCTAAACACCGTACTGCACAAGGGAGAGGCCACACCACCAGCAGGTGACGGCTGTGAGAGGGAGAGGCCACACCACAAGGGAGAGGCCACACCACCAGCAGGTGACGGCTGTGAGAGGGAGAGGCCACACCACAAGGGAGAGGCCACACCACAAGCAGGTGACGGCTGTGAGACGCCGGGTGGTCACGGAGGCCAGTTATCTTGGCCACAACGCGTGACCCCGCTTGACTCCGGCGTTGTTGGGCCGCCGGTGTGTGATGACGGCCACCGCATGCAGCGTGCAAAAGGCGGCAGCCGCGCATTGGCGGCCTCGGCCGTGTCGGCCAGATGGGAGCCAAGAGCATTATGTCTCACAGCGGATTCAGGCGCTAACGTGGGTGCATGGGGACCGAGAGCGATAACGGCACTCTTGCGCCTGACACTGCAACCGTCGAGTACGTGTGGAGCATATGTTCGCCATTCTGTTTTTATTTGCCCGCTTTTTAGGCCCTGTGGCATATTAGGCGATACGGCTGTGTCCAATGTCCATGTTCGTCGCCTGATGGCATTGATTCATTGATGCAAAAATCGACGCTGAACGCATTATTATGAACATCGCGCGATGTATGTATTGCTAATGCTGATCTGGGTATCAATGCGCCACTATAACTGAAGAAACTTATCCAAACCGTTCACTTACGATGATCTAATATCACTAAACCGCCCGCATCACCAAACCCAGCCCAATATCACTAAACGGCCCGCATCACCAATCCCAGCCCAATATCACTAAACCGCCCGCATCACCAATCCCAGCCCAATATCACTAAACCGCCCGCATCACCAATCCCAGCCCAATATCACTAAACCGCCCGCATCACCAATCCCAGCCCAATATCACTAAACCGCCCGCATCACCAATCCCAGCCCAATATCACTAAACCGCCCGCATCACCAATCCCAGCCCAATATCACTAAACGGCCCGCATCACCAAACCCAGCCCAATATCACTAAACGGCCCGCATCACCAATCACCGTCCAATATCACTGAGCCACTCGCATCACCAATCGCAGCCCAATATCACTAGACCGCCCGCAATACCAATCATCGCCTAATATCATCAATCCTGGCGTTCTTCAGTCGCCATCACCAGCGGCCAGTTCAGCTCCCATCTCCAAGCTCAGACCCGTCCGCCGAAGCCACTTGTGCTGAATATTAGCCGATCTCCCGGACGGTGAACGCCGGACAACCGACGCACGGTGAGACCCACCTTTGACGGGACATGCACATGCGTACCATGCCAATCACCTTGTCGCCACATGCCGAACAGATCCGCCGGCCACTGCCCAAACATTTCTTCCATATCCCTGATTGGGCCGTGGATCCGACCACTGCCCAAACATTTCCTAAATATCCCTTATTGGGACGTATATCCAGCCGTTGCCAATGCTTCCATTCCTTTCCCTGATTGGACTTTGAACCCGGCCATTGCCCATACTTCCATTCCTTTCCCTGATTGGACCGTGGATCCGGCCATTGCCCGGACTTGTCCTCCATATCCCTCATTGGCCGTGGATCTGGCCGCGGCTGGACAGCGGCACCATCTCGATGGCCATAGATCTGGCCGCGGCTGGACAGCGGCACCATCTCGATGGCCATAGATCTGGCCGCGGCTGGGACCATCTCGATGGCCATAGATCTGGCCGCGGCTGGACAGCGGCACCATCTCGATGGCCATAGATCTGGCCGCGGACGGACAGCGGCACGATCTCGATGGCCGTGGATCTGGCCGTGACTGGACAGCGGCATGATCTCGATGGCCGTGGATCTGGCCGCGGCTGGACAGCAGCACCATCTCGATGGCCATAGATCTGGCCGCGGCTGGACAGCGGCACCATCTCGATGGCCATAGATCTGGCCGCGGCTGGACAGCGGCACCATCTCGATGGCCATAGATCTGGCCGCGGCTGGACAGCGGCACCATCTCGATGGCCGTGGATCTGGCCGCGGCCGGACAGCGGCACCATCTCGACGGAGTACTCCAGATCCACGTGCCGTGTGCTCTGTTTCGCCGTAATTCTGGATGTGAATAAGACTGTTGCCAGAGAGGTGACTTTTTGATGAGGTGACTAAAGTGTCTAGTACAAACGTTCGCAGGAATAAATATTGTAAGTGACGTAGCACGCAAAGTTGGTCAAATATGGTAGAAGACACTAAGTATACATGAATTAAAAAGCCCCGATATGGCAATAGTTAGAGCAAGAAGACTTCTGCTGCTACAATCTTCCTCCGGTCATATCTTGCGTCGCCCTTCGTCGTTGTGTTGTTTATGCCCGATGACTCCATAGGGTCCTTGCAATCAAGAGCCTTGCATCCGATATTTCTTGAAGTGTGCGATAATCGATATGCGATCTTTCCCGGGGACATTTCGCCACTCAGTCCCTTGTCGTACGAACCTTTGTCAATGGCCGACTGCACTGTGACGTCACAGCTTTGACGCGTTGCTACGCTTATGCCACGATTCCACTTCGCAGTACTGCTGCAATACTTTTGCAGCACAGCAGTATTTTTGCAGTGATTATGTACCTCTGCTGTACTGTGACAGTGATCCTGTACCTCTGCCGTACTGTAACAGTGATTATGTACCTCTGCCGTACTGTGACAGTGATGCTCTACCTCTGCCGTACTGTGACAGTGATTCTCTACCTCTGCCGTACTGTGGCATTGATTCTGTACCTCTGCCGTACTGTGACAGAGATTCTGTAC
This sequence comes from Ashinkailepas kermadecensis, assembly GCA_034440615.1. Lineage (NCBI taxonomy): Eukaryota > Metazoa > Arthropoda > Thecostraca > Neolepadidae > Ashinkailepas > Ashinkailepas kermadecensis. The sequence continues at coordinate 511,708 of JAOTOM010005137.1, read as the reverse complement.
TGTTGCCGTCCTGTGACAGTGATTATGTACCTCTGCCGTACCGCTGTAGTGATTCTGTACGCCTGCCGAACTGTGACAGTGATTATGTACCTCTGCCGTACTGTGACAGTGATGCTGTACCTCTGCCGTACTGTGACAGTGATGCTGTACCTCTGCCGTACTGTGACAGTGATGCTGTACCTCTGCCGTATCGCTGCAGCGATTCTGGGCCTCTGCAATGCAGTTGCAATGATTGTATAGCTCTGCTCCTCTGCTATGCTGCTTACTTGGCTTTCTATCTAAAACCCAGGGCAGATTGCCAGGGCAGCCAGGATGGCAGCTGGACACAGTGGTAGTCAATTATGTAGCCGGGGTACAGTGATAGCCAGAGCATACCTGTAGCCGTGGTACAGTGATGGTCAGACCATAACTCTAGCCGGAGTACGGTGATAGTCAGACCATTAGTGTAACCGAGGTACAGTAGAGTTCAGGCGGATCACTGTGTCAGATAGTAAGGGCCAATAATCACCATCGTGGGCAGGTGAGTGAACAGGTGCGAATGGGACGCGATGCTGCACGGTGAAGCGACATCCCCAGTAATATGCAGGCTTCTCAGGTGCTAATCACAGTTTTGACCTGACAAATGGCCCTATTTTGTGATGGTTTAATTCAATTCTGCTCTGTAGGAAGTTCAAGAATGCGAGTCAACTGCAATATAAGTGGTTTCCTGAGAGCAGCCGGCAAGACACTGGCGCCCGAGTCCGTCTATTACGCGGCCAGCTTCTGGGCCAAATGGCAGGCTGGTGTCGGACGAGTACGATTTATAGCGCCGAAGTATGATGTATGGGAGTGCTGAGGTGGCCAGCCTCCCGTCGGCTGATCCGATCTGCTTGTGAGTGATTGCACCCAGGCGACTCTTTGGCCCATGCATGGACCAAAACAACGCCAGTGCACATTGTGTCCTGGTTAGTGCACACTGCACGTTCCCGTGCATGGTCAACCCGAGCTGGACTCCTCCTGGGTGTCCTAGTTAGTGCACACTGCACGTGTTCGTGCACAGTCAACCCGAGCTGGACACCTCCTGGTGATTCTCACAGCTTATCGTTTCCCAGGGCTTGTTTTGGTGTGTGCGTCTAAGTGTTAGATAGTACAGATAAATGGAGGCCGTACAACAGTGTGACATTGACTGTCAATTACGATGACGTTATGGCTGTGTTGTGGTACCGGATTTGTCCTGCACAACTGGCCCAGCCTCACCTCCGGCGTGGCTGCTGGGGGGAGGGGGCGGCGCCGTGCTGCTGGCGTCACCCGATGATACCTCGCCAGTGACGTCACCTGATGATACCTCGCCCGTGGCGTAACCTGATGATACCTGGCCAGTGACGTCACCCGATGATACCTCGCCCGTGATATCACCTGATGATACCTCGCCCGTGGCGTAACCTGATGATACCTGGCCAGTGACGTCACCTGATGATACCCCGCCAGTGGCGTAACCTGATGATGCCTCGCCAGTGACGTCACCTGATGATACCTCGCCAGTGACGTCACCTGATGATACCTTGCCAGTGACGTCACCTGATGATACCTCGCCAGTGACGTCACCTGCTCGGAGTGCGGGACGATAAGCGGCCGTAGTGCTGGCGCTCTGGTGGACAGCGGGTGGCCAGGTGATGTGTGGGGTGGCTCAGTGGAGCTGGCAGTCGGTGGGCCCGTCAGCGCGCCCAACAAGTCCGCCGGCGCCGGGCGTCCAGATGGGAGACGTCGCAGCACCGCGGCAGATGTGGCCAGGTGGTGTGGCCAACGTGCGAGCAGATGGCGGCGCAGATGTGGCCAGGTGTTCCTGCCAGCTTGCGAGCAGATGGCGGCGCAGATGTGGCCAGGTGTTGCGGCCAGCGTGCGAGCAGATGGCGGCGCAGATGTGACCAGGTGTTGCGGCCAGTGTCGAGACGGAGACATAACAAAGCAACATCGGGCTAAGTGTATACACTTTTGGCAAACGAATTTTGTTATTATTATTATTGTACATTGCTAGTCAGACATATCTCCCTGCAAACGATTACTAAAGTTGACTTGGCCGTTTCGCTATCAGAGACGCAAATCATTAGCTTGATCCGTTTCCAGTGGGTACTACCTAGACATTGCACTATTTCTACCCCCCCCCCCACCCCACCCCCACCGCTCACCACCAACACACTCCTCGTCAAGCCAAGAAAATCTTTAATATTTTTGTCAGAAAATTTCAGTCCTCCAGTTTGTTTTACAGCTTGCAACTTGCCACTAAAAATGTTGCCGATTTGCACTCGTGTGCATACACGTTGTGTGTGTTAAGGTGATGCCGCGGATATTATTTGAAGCCTCTGGCTCAAGATGCATCAGTACACACTTAATACCACACTTCGTCGACTGTTTTACCTACAATATTGCAAAACGACGTTTCTCGTTAACACTCATTACAAAAAGGGTATTTGCAAAGGAAGGTGATCTGCCACAGCCGATCTTCGGTCTCTTGTTCATCAATATGCGTGCGAATAAACGGCTTCCTATGTTGAGATTTATGATTGCGATCATTTAAATGTGCGCAACTTCGCGGTTGCTTCTAGATGGTCTATTTGATTATTGGGGATCTATTCGATTATTGAAACTTTCTCAATTGGCCGAAAGAAGCGCAACACAACCGTGTCAAGATCTATAGATGTGCTTGGTTCTATACTTAGCGTCTACAGTCGGTGTGCTTGGTTCTGTACTTGGCGTCCACAGTCGGTGTACTTGGTTCTGTACTTGACGCCCACAGTTGGTGTCCTTGACCCAGCTCCCCTTCATCTCTGCATGCGAAATATTTATATAGTGCATGCACGAGGAAGAAAAAGCATATCAGTCTAGTCAGGCCTCCTTGCCAGCACCATACTGTGGTGTGGGAATGCTGAAATGATTATGCTGTGGTATGGGGATGTTGGAATGCTGAAGGCACTCCAACGCCAGCAGCGAACGCTTTACGGGGCAGACCGACTGGGCGAAGGAGGTGGCCACAAGTTACCGGGCACGTGCGACAACAACACGGTCATTATAGACACGCGACGACAACTTCCGGCATGACGTGCCAGCACGTGTTTATTTGTTCTGTGCGAGGCCTGTCGACGGTCCGACATGTCCTCGGCCGTCGGCGGCGGCACATCCTGTCTCGCGCCCACACGGCACACGTGTCTCGTGTGGCCGCCGTCCAGCGCGTGCGGCGGGCGTGCGCGGCACGTGCGCAGTTCCGGCGCCCCTTGTCTCGACGTCGGAGCCGCCCGCCGCCGGTATTGTGATGCAGATCCGGCGCCCGACCGCCGCCCCCGCCGCCCCCGCCACCGCCGCCGCCGTCGGCGGAAGCGAGACGTATTCGGCGAGAGGAGACGCCCACCCCCTTCTCCGGCCCACCGTCGCCGCCAACGGGATCCGGTGACACCCCTTCGCCGGCGCTTCCGCCGCCGCCGCCAGTCTCGTCGAGGGGGCTGGCTGAGCTAAAGCAGCGGGCCTTCGGGCAGACGCGTGGTGGGTTGGAATCAGAGGTGTCGATTATTGTTGGCTGGTTGGCCGGTGTCTAGCTTTAAAGGCCATGGCACATTCAGCCAGCCGTCGTGAATAAGTTCCAGTGAAGCTTATTTGAAACATCAGTCACCCACACGATCATAAAATATTGTCGAAAGCGCCCGTACGTTCACGGAATATACTAACTAGTTCGCTGTGCATCATTCTTGTCACATCTTTCATAGTAGTTCTGATTAACTTCGCTAGAGTTGGCATCACTCGTTGGGTAAGCACGTGTCACGGGCAGAGGCGGCTACGGAGCGGGCAGGTGATTTCAAGTCGGCTGGGAGACACTCTCGGGCAAAGTGGGAGGCCCTCTTTGGAGGCTGGGTACGCCTAAACAATTTTCGGCTATCTCTTTCCATGCAAGCGGAACTGGGATCGGGCGGGGGGGGTGAGTGAAAGAGAAGCATTTTAAAATATGCTACGTCTGCTGTTTTCAGGATATGTTAGTAATCCGTCATCCGATATGCTTAGCACTCGGACCTGATACACTGATACCTGATACAGCTGGCCATTTGTGCGCAGCTCGGGGCGAGGTGCCGTACTGTGCTCTAGTCGCAAAATCGGGACATAGTAAGATCGTCAAGGGCAGGGAGACATGGTGCACTCGAAATGTATTGGGTACGTCTTTATCCTCCGCGTGTAATGTGAAAGCATCGCTACCGTAACAGATGCCATGTGACAGCAGGGCAGACATTAGATAAGAAATTCCGACTGATGTCCGACGCGAGCATTATGGCAAGAATTAATTGGCTCGTAAAGGTGGCAAGACATGCCTTTCACCATGCTGCTGAATATTCTAGTAAGTCTGGTGTTGTACCACACCCAGTGAGTAGACTTCATGCTGCCAGCTGCAATTTACGAACTCATGGCCGAAACTCCGGGAACATGGAGTCGCACGACACCACGCTGTCACTCCTCCTGGAACCACTCAGCACCCTGGACAGCGAGGACAAGATGCGGGCCATAGGTCCCCTGTACGGCAGGCACACCGTTGCTGGCTGGATTTGTGGACCGATCACACTGCCCTCTGCTGGTCACGCGTGGAGACATGAATGCCGAGTGACACTATAGTGGTGATGGATGGGACATGGCGCGGCGCACTACACGTACGCGACATGTTCCACCAGCAGGGTCTTTTTATGAATAAGAAGGCGTATCTTCAGAAAATATGTGGAGGAAAACATTGGTAACAATCCATAGACATCCATGTATATATATATATATATATATATATATATATTAATCAGTGGAAAGCGGGTCTGGACGAATTACAGGAAATCAGTAGCATTAAGATCTCAGAAGCGCAACCCTCTGGACGGGTCGCGTCGCGCGTATGAACTGTTTTCGGATTTCCACAACTGTAGACATGCTCGAGCTTCGCTGTCGCTCAAAAGTATCCGGGTCAGATGTAGGTGTGGCTATGAAGACTTAGTTGTGGCTTTTTGTTGTGGTGTGGATAAGGGGGCAGCAGCACAGAGAGGATGCAGACAGCCCAGTTCGGCTGTTAATTTGGACTGCTTCACCTAGAATATAGCATGCGTTGACATTTCTCGATTCAATCGAGCCGGATCCGTGAGGGCCAATCGACATCCAGTCGAAATGCATTGCCAACTAGAACGGTATTCCAAAACCTATGTGCTTGGAAAAAAATGGTTTGCAACAGTAGGCAGAGCTAATAATATATGTTTCTAATCAAACGTACGTCTAATCCAATTCCGAGCGCTTAATTGTCACCATCATTTCGCATCCAATCAAATCGAGTCCAATTCGAAATCCGTTCTGATAATGGAACTCATGTTACGTTGTAGTTTCGACTCCTTCTTTCCTACCGAATAGCGAGAGGAATAGCCATGCTAAAGGGCTCCCATTGATACTTCCCGATATAGGTGTCGTTCGAAAAACAAAATGATGTCTAGCTAGAACTGTTGGGACTGTTCGAAAAAAACGATCTGTTTGAATTCATGGAAATTCCGAGGGTCAAGGAGTTCGCTTGGATACATGCAGCAGGCGATGGCTGGTCGGTGTTGGTTGGTGCTGGTTGGTGTTGGTTGGTGCTGGTTGGTGTTGGTTGGTGCTGGTTGGTGCTGGTTGGTGTTGGTTGGTGCTTGCTGGCGCGGTATCACACTTCTAATCACTCTGGCGGAAAGGAAGCGAGTGCTTACAAATATTTAACGTGAACGAGATAAATCACTGATTTAGTTATTTACGGTGCAATCTTGGAAGACGCACCGCGTCAAGAATGCTCACAGGCAGCTCCACTTGCCAGTCTGATTGAAGGGCAATAGCGCATGCGAACGACCGCGTTATTTATCATAGTGTCTTGATACTGTATCGTAACTTCGCTGTCATGGTGTCTTGATGCTGTATCGTAACCTCGCTATCATAGTGTCTTGATGCTGTATCGTAACCTCGCTATCATGGTGTCTTGATGCTGTATCGTAACCTCGCTATCATGGCGTCTTGATGCCGCATCGTAAACTCGCTATCGTACCTCGTTAGCGACTGGCCTGGAGGCCGGACATGTTTCGGTTGCCGGACTGATTTAGCTGACATGTGTCGACGTGTTTACGTTGACTTGCTGGAGCTATCATATTATATGTGCTCCACCAACGAGCGTAGTCTAGCTGTCCAGCAATGCGTGGGCCGCTTTCGTGTTGCCTTTTATTGGGGCGTCATTTGCTTACGGTGTTGATGCGGACCGTACTATCCGAAGTACTGGGAGAGCGAGCCGGGAGTGAGCTAACTGAAGAGAACTGGCGAATGATGCCAAATGCTGCCGAATTGCGCCGATCGTTTCTTCCTTACTGGGAAGGATCTTCGAGCATCATGAATTTCCTGGAGTGGGGTATTCAACGATGGCTATAGCCTCATGCATGGCGCCAACAAATGTATCACTATTCCGATCAAAGCAAGCTTAAAAGTTACTATGGAGCTATAAATTATTTCACAGATTATGCCGAAATCTGAAGTGCGTGCGTGAGCCTAGTGTACTTATTTATATTCCTATTTGTATTTTAGTTATTTCTATTTGTAGTAGTCAGGAAATAATAAAGTCCAATTTGGCTCTTGTGAAAAATAACGAAAATTATTATGATGATTATTATTATCATTATTCTTATTACCATTGTCTTATTACTTTCGTTATCTCAAATCGTGGGCACGCGCCTAATTATTCGGTGTATAATGCTGCCTATAACCAGGGACCCTCAGATGACCCCTCCTGTTCTCCGTTACCACCTGTCATGCGTCGTGACTCCCGTTAAAATAATGTTCCCCGTAATCCCCGCACAGCGTAGGCACTGTTTCTCACAGCGCGCACACGATAGGCTCTCCGGAACGGTGACGCCTCCGCTGCAGGTGACATTTCAATCCCAGTCGGCAGCCGGATGCCGTCGAGCGTCGACACTGACTATCATTAGCACCGTGTTTTGCGACGCCACCCGGCCGGCTGCGACCGACGCGGAGAGGATCGCGGGTCCCGGAGATCATCCCAGTCGGCAGCCGGATGCCGTCGAGCGTCGACACTGACTATCATTAGCACCGTGTTTTGCGACGCCACCCGGCCGGCTGCGACCAACGCGGCACAACGATGACGCGGAGAGGATCGCGGGTCCCGGAGAGGATCACGGGTCCGGAGAGGATCACGGTCCGGAGACGATCACGGGTCCGGAGAGGATCACGGGTCCGGAGACGATCACGGGTCCGGAGAGGATCACGGGTCCGGAGAGGATCACGGGTCCGGAGAAAATCACGGATGGTGATCACACTGTTTGTTCGCATCTGCATTTCCTTCTCAAATTACATCCTGTTGCTATAGCAATTAGCAAGAATAAATCGATCTTGTAATAGTTCACGGGCGTATTTCTCAATTTACTTCTCCACCAACATGGAAGACCATTAGGACATCCAAAAAAGCATATATTCATGTCCACGTATATTTCACAGGTGCGCTTAATGCATGTAATGAGCGCATAACACTGACTAGACGCCATTCGAATTCCAAGCACACCATAAATACACCAATAACTGCACTCTTCCTCTTCAGCAATGAGTATCATACCGGACATTTAGCATTGTACGTGATGCTACAAATCGTCAAGACAACTGAAGAAAATGAATACGTACAAATGTGCCCACCCTTTGTGACTACGTAATCAACAAGCTGTTCGCGACATATTCCACACCACATACCTGCATCTACTTCAATCATAACACACCTGCCTGTTTCCGTCATTATACATGGATATGGAACAAGTTCACGAGGAAGAGAAACAAGGCAGCCAGTTTTCTAAGGAGCGTTACTTAAAAAAGTCGCCAGCCGTCTGCACCGTGACATCGATTGGCTACTTGATCTACCAATCAGAACTCGTGATGGGCATGATTCACGAGATCGTTCCGGTGGAGATTCTGCAATAGAGCAAACGACATTAGTGGTACACAACTTGTTACAATTATGCTAATATTTACGTTGCACGAACAGTGCACAGCTCACTTCGCGAACTGAAGCACAACTTTGCTACTACGACATTCCTTGTCGCTTGCTATAAATTAGACTGATGGATGGGCCAAACTGCATGCATTCTAAGGCTTCCTGCAACGATTTCCCGAAACGAAAACGTGCATACTTAGAGACTTGTATATATGTGATGAAAACCTCTGAATCGACTTACCGACTTTCAAACAAACAACGCACTATGAATAAGAATGAACTGAACAGACCGCTCCAAATAGATTGCAAGCTACGCAGCAAACAGTAGGCAAAGTAAGTAATTAGTAAAAGTAAGTTCCGAGAGCAAAGGCTCCTCCAAGTTAAAGCTGGCTGTAAGCATAACACTAATACTTCTGTGCTAGCAAAACAAGAACGCTCATTGTGCAATGTGCACCGCATTTATCGTCTGGATTGCCCGGATCAGGAAGGCTGTCTACCTTCTACACATGCGGACAGCCTGTTATCGGACGGATAACGGAATGTCCTGCACAAGAGCTGTTCTTTGTAGTTGATTACTGGGCATCGTTGACCACCGACCTCACCTTTGGTATGTGTCGAACGTAAGAGCCGACTGGGAGCTGTCAGACGTAGAGAAAGCTCGCGTAGTCCTTGCAAGGGGCCAGGGACAGCGAGGGTGCTCTACAGCTGGTCGCCATCCGCTGTTCCACCCCATCAGACTCCCGGCTGTTGAGCGTCAGGGGGCGGCCCCGGCTCCACTGCAGGAACTGTGGGCACACACCAACACGTCACATCCGCCGCTCCACCCCATCAGACTCCCGACTGTTGAGCGTCAGGGGGCGGTCTCCGGCTCCACTGCAGGAACTGTGGGCACACACCAACACGTCACATCCGCCGCTCCACCCCATCAGACTCCCGGCTGTGGGCGACCCCGGCTCCACTACAGGAACTGTGCGTCACAGAAGTGCCATGCACAGAAGTGCCTGTGCCAAACACGGAGCTCCCCCCCCCCCCCCCCAACGACGAAATGATGTCGAGTGGAGAGTGTAAGATGGCGACAAAGCTAACTCTGTGCTATTTCGAGGCCATGTACACCATGAACTGATGAACTGACATTGGAGGAGATATTGATTGGTAATGGTATGCTAGAGTTGTACTGAGCTTCTGTGAGTGTGAAGAGTCTCGCATCTGGCAAGAGATGACATTTGCGTATTGACGCAAACAGCATCCAGAATAGATCACGCTCGAAACAATTCTGCCCACAGCCGCGCAGCGACACATCCAATTTACCGAAGCGTTCACAGCCACATCCTGGAGTGCATCATGTTATGACATATTTTGCGCACTCGTGCTCCGTCCTGGAACCATCAAGGTGAGAAATTGTCGCCTGCGCGTTAATTAGTATAATGGGAAGGCCTCCAGTATTAGTCTTCTGGGCGGAAGACACATGCGGTGCGCGCCCGATATACGCTGCGTCCTGTATACGCTGCGTCCTATATTCGCCGATTCCGATATACATTGCGTCCTACATATGTTGCGTCCGATTCCGTTGCGTCCGATATACGCCGCGTCCGATATCAATCTGTGACGGCAACGAACCTCGGACAACAGACCGTTCCTCACGTTCCGGCCAGCGCCGCAGGCCGTACGAGCCGATAGCTTATTCACACCGCCCAACGAACAGCGGGTGGCTGCGGTGATGCGTATAATCAATCACCGTCGTCGTGTTCATGCCGGCTTACGGACATCAGCCAGTCTCCGTCTGGATGTGGCGCAGGCAGAGGGTGTGACGTTATCGGAGGGTTGCGCATGCTTCTCAGCATACACAACGCCCGTGTGCAAATTCGATTTGACAATGCATGCAGTGAGCTGAGTTCGGCTGTCCACTGGGTGTCGCTGCAGGGCCACTCACCGACCGCCTGAGGGGGAAGTCGCATCCCGTGCGAGGCGTGCCCGGGGGCCGCTTCATGAGGACGAAGCTGGAGTCGTTGCTGTCCTCCCAGTCGCGCTGGATCACCAGGGGGCGGTCGTCGACACGCAATTTCCGCTCGTAGTTCATCATGAGCGCCACCTGGGCAAGGTACCGGAGAAAACGTGATGCCGAGAGGCACGAATACTTGGCGACTGCTTGTTTGGTTCATTTTGAAATGCGAGCCACAGGTGCACACTCGACTACAGTTAAAGTCCGTGCCAGGTTTAAAAATGGTCGCCTCTTTTCTAGGTGGCTCCGGATGAGCTGTGAGCTTCCCGCGTTGTGTTTGTCAATACACCTAGAGCAAGGTTATTTCAACCCATATCGCTCAACGATGACAATAACCGCCACTGGAAATGCGATGTTCATAATGCATTTTAGGTGAAACAATATTCAGGATTCCCGATGAGTTTCAAGTTAAATTCGTTTCTAGCAGGGAGACCGGAAACCTTTCAATACTCAAAAGATTTCTGGAATGAAAATGAGGCTGAAAGAGGGCGTGACAATATTTCAGACGTCCCCGACAGATAGCTTTAAGTCGCGCCCACCAATCAGCACACCTGAGCCGCGAGGAGGCGTTGTGTCAGGGGTTGTGCTCTCGGCGAAAGCCTGCGGATGACTTTGTCTCAGACGTACCTCGTGGATGCTGAAGAGGTTGATATTGTCCTTTGAATTGTAGCAGTTCAACAGCAACTGTATCATCTGGTTCACTGTCGTCCGCTCGGAAATCAGGAGACTTTTGTACTGCGACTGGAAGTGGAGAGCGAAGAATGAATAGGTAGAATCAGAATGAATAAGAAGAATGAAGCTTGTTGGAACAAGTTTGATATTGTTGGTATGAGTACATTTGCGGCATCTGTGTGGGGTTGTTCCATCGCTTGCTATAGGACATTGTATCTGCTAGAGTGGAACTTCATAGCATGCCGCATATTCACAAATATAATAGATAACATGAACTGGTGCATACTTAGCGCTAATGCAGATAGGCTTAGGCGAAACGCCATTCTGCATTCATTGGCTCTTTTCATGTATGCGCAGTAATCATACAGTTTACAAAGAAGTCGATAAAAATTTACCATAAATATTACGGAAGCGTAATTGAAACACGATGATGCTATACGTGAGATTGTCAACATTACAAAAGGTAAATGTAGAGGTTTTCGAGTTGAGACGAAGTTGGATGCGATCCCGTCACTATTCAGCGGCATTTTACGAATTGCATGCGAACGTATTTTGGAACATACGACACTTAGCGAGCTGATATGCATATAAGTATTAATTAATAAATTAATCACAAAAAATATTTCACCCAACATTCAGATACAAAGTCTCGACGGGCTCAGCTGTCATCTTAGAGGACCAACGAAACAATCAAACGAAACAAGATTAGAAGGAATGAAAGAAATCAAACATCGTCTAAGCTTTTCACGCCCTGCCAAGGCTGACGATTTTTTACCCATCAACCTGTAATGTTGATACCGAGATCTACCGCCCGAAACTCACCCCTGCCATGAGCACGCTGTCATGTACCCTGACGATTTGTTACCCATCAACCTGTAATGTTGATACCGAGATCTACCGCCCGAAACTCACCCCTGCCATAGCACGCTGTCATGTACCCTGACGATTTGTTACCCATCAACCTGTAATGTTGATACCGAGATCTACCGCCCGAAACTCACCCCTGCCATGAGCACGCTGTCATGTACCCTCACCAGCCCTCCTCGCCGCATCCGAACAGTGAACCTGCCGGACGGAAACACCATGGTCTGTGTAATGGGCACGGAAACAACATGGTCTGTGTAATGGGGACGGAAACAACATGGTCTGTGTAATGGGGACGATTAGTGCGTTATCAGACCGCATTAGATCGTCTTGGGTGTGAATTGTTGAGACATGCACCTCTGAGACGTGCAATATGTGAGTAAAGTTGCAGCGGAGGTAACGGGAGTCAGACTGGATAAGGCTGTCCAGTATCAAGAAGGTGCAAGATCGCACACCAGTCTAGGCAAATGCTAGGCGCAAACATAATGCAATAGCCGTACAGTGCGACGACAACTGGAGATTGCTCTGGCTGGTGCAGTAGCAGCAGACGATTATTCGTGTGGTACAGTAGCAGCAGTAGATTATTCGTATGGGGCAGTAGCAGCCGGATAATGTTGGATCTGGTGCAATATCAGCAGGATAATGTTGGAGATTGTGCAATATCAGCAGGATAATGTTGGAGGTCGTGCAATGGTGGCAGGATTATGTTCTGGATGGTGCAGTAGCAGCAGGGTAATGTTGAACATGGTACAATATCAGCAGGACAATGTTGGACATGGTAGCAGGTGAATATTATGCGGACGTCCTCCCACCCGCGCACCTGCGTGTGGAAGGACGTGTGTCCTCAGACCAAACTGTCGACCGACTACGCGGGTGTTTCGAGGCACGAGCGGCACGATGACGCGGCACGAAGTCAACGGTGTCGGCGGGGCGGAGTCAACGGTGTCGGCGGGGCGGAGTCAACGGTGTCGGCGGGGCGGAGTCAACGGTGTCGGCGGGGCGCACGCCAACGGTGGCGCCCAGCCGTGCCGGTCACGGTATCGGTACGGGAGTCCGACAGTGTCAGTCACGGTCCGGGCGTGTCGTACGATGCACGGCCGTGTCGGTACGGGAGTCCGGCCGTGTCGGTACGGGAGTCCGGCCGTGTCGGTACGGGAGTCCGGCCGTGTCGGTACGGGAGTCACGCAATTTCAACGGCACACAGCCGGGCGTGACGACACGGATCAAGGGGTTCGTCGTCAAGAGGTTCGTCAAGAGGTTCACCAAGAGGTTCACGTCAGTGGCAGGACGGGAGCTGGAGATGATGTACGAGAGGAGGGGAGGAAGGATGTGATATGCGCTAACACACGGTGGAGGCTGCAGAACCGGTGTGACCAGCCGTGACAACGGAGCGTGCGGTGCGAATGTCATCGCGCCCTCGCGCTGGTGGCGGTGGAGGGCACGGTTAGTGCTGCTCGGCAGCTGCACCATCACTCCAGGTCACCGGCACAGAGCCGTGCGCTCACTTTGAGTCGGCGCGCGGGTAGCAGGCCTGAAGCTGAGCCGGACACGAGTCGTCGTCCAGCACCAGGATCGTCCGCACAGAAGCACCTGCGGCAACAACACATCCGTTCAGCAACAGCTGCCATAATTGGCGGATGTCGCTGTTCTTGCCGTGCGCGGAAGTCGGCGGTTTGTGCCGGGCCGACATCGGCCATCACCTCACTGCGGGCCGGGTAGGTCGGCGGCCCATCGACATCGGCCATCACCTCACTGCGGGCCGGGTAGGTCGCACCCACGAGCACACCACTAGGTCGGAAGTAGTCCGCCAGCGCACACCGCCACTGACTACAAACTGACCGCCAGTCTTCGCCGACACGAACCTAATTGGCCGCACATGACTCCGCACTGCCGTCGAAGCGCCTCGCGCCGACCCTCATGACCTGTCGCGACCTGTGCACGGTGACAATGCGTGCTACGCACGGGTCCGGTGCCAGTGGCAATCACACGCAGGCTTGCACAGCCGGGCTTCTAATTAAGTTGCACGCGACCGGCGCAGCTGCGCCATTGTGCGCCGCACGTTGCGCAAGCGATCCATTAGGCTGCACGCTCACGACGTGGCAGTATCACGCAGCCCGACGGTGTACCCGGGCCCTCGGGTGGCTCCATGTTACCACCACGCTCACGACGTGGCAGTATCACGCAGCCCGACGGCGTACCCGGGCCCTCGGGTGGCTCCATGTTACCACCACGCTCACGCCGTGGCAGTATCACGCAGCCCGACGGCGTACCCGGGCCCTTGGGTGGCTCCATGTTACCACCACGCTCACGCCGTGGCAGTATCACGCAGCCCGACGATGTACCCGGGCCCTTGGGTGGCTCCATGTTACCACCACGCTCACGCCGTGGCAGTATCACGCAGCCCGACGGCGTACCCGGGCCCTTGGGTGGCTCCATGTTACCACCACGCTCACGCCGTGGCAGTATCACGCAGCCCGACGGTGTACCCGGGCCCCTGGGTGGGTGGCTCCATGTTACCACCACGCTCACGCCGTGGCAGTATCACGCAGCCCGACGGTGTACCCGGGCCCCTGGGTGGGTGGCTCCATGTTACCACCACGCTCACGACGTGGCAGTATCACGCAGCCCGACGGTGTACCCGGGCCCTCGGGTGGCTCCATGTTACCACCACGCTCACGACGTGGCAGTATCACGCAGCCCGACGGTGTACCCGGGCCCTTGGGTGACTCCATGTTACCACCACGCTCACGACGTGGCAGTATCACGCAGCCCGACGATATACCCGGGCCCTCAGGCGGCCCTCATTTTGCCAATACGCTGCGGTGTCAACCACCGACGAAGCTGGTACTGTGACGGTTCACCGGGAGGTCAGACAGCTCTCGGTGGGTTTCGTGGCAGTGAGCGGATGCCAGGGTGAGCGGAGTTTTATAACTCGCGTGCCTTTATATACGGATGTTGCTCACAGTACATAGTTATAATCGATGCAAGCTATGCTTTTTTAGAAGTGAGGCCTTCAATCGAAGTACCGAAGAGCAGCACTTGGTGCCGGCCTTTCCGTCTGCTCGCGTGACGTGATTTCCGGCGCGTGACTGTGAGCGGGCGCAGTCTCTCCCAGTCCCCCCCCCCCGTAAACACTTCGTGACTGTGAGCGGGCGCAGTCTTTCCCAGTCCCCCCCCGTAAACACTTCGTGACTGTGAGCGGGCGCAGTCTTTCCCAGTCCTCCCCCCCCCCCCGTAAACACTTCCGATATCCCTGTTCCCGTCGCTTCCCACGGTGAATCACAACCATCATGATGACAAAAGCGCACGCAAGGGCACGCAAGGGCACCGAAGGGCAGCAGATTGACGGACGAGGTCTGACCGACTGCATTCGCATCCGGCACCCAGCCTCCGGTTGATCCATTCATCCGTCTAGCCAGCACTCTCGGGTTACTGAGCTGAAGAAATTGCTCCGAAACCGTGGGATTAGGTTGGTCCCTCCCCACCACCTGCTCCCAAACGCGCCTACTGCGACAGTCCTTGGGTTGCATTTCCCTCAACGCGTATCCATTTCGCCAAACAAGCCGGATCAACTTCAGCTTGCCAAGCCGGTCTTTGCTCTACTTTGCCAAGTGATCCAGAGGTGGAACTAAGCCGCTGTTATGATTTCTACTGCCCTATGACCTCAGGAGCAATGACCCCAATGACGAGTCAGAAGCTTGCGCCGAGCTATATTGTTCACTGACCTGTGCTCCTGGTGGCGACCTCCATGGTGAGGAAGAAGAGATTCGGGTCGCGGTGTTTCATCCGGTACTTCTTGAGCAGCTGGTCGACGACATCGCGACTGTTCGTGTTGTACTTGACGCACATGGTCTTGTATTCGAGGTCGGGCCTCAGGCAACGAGTGTACACCTTCACCGTTGTCTGAAAAGGAAAAGTTTGCTTTTTGTCGCTAGCGTTCACTGATTGGTGTGTCGTGGCAATCATGACGGCCATTAGCATTGGAAACAAAACGTTGCGTGCACAAGAAGCAACAGATGGACCAAAGTAGAGCCATGACCGTCACCTTGATAACGGCTGGCTGGAGTAGGTAGCTACTTCACTGGTCGGTTTAACTAAAGCTATCATGTCCGGTGCTTTACCTAACAATATCGGTCAGCATGCATGCAATGTGTCTCGCTGGTGGGCAATTTATGGAGCTGTCAGATCCATACTGACTTCACAGCAGCAAGGCGCCGGCAGCAGCGCGACGCCGTGGTGCCCCGTGCGACACCATCGTCATCAGCTTTCCCGACTTCAACGTGGATGATACCGGGAACGTCCCGACATCTGACCCTCTCACGGGTGGCACGGGGAAACGGAGAATCGACTCATGCGCATCAGCTGAAACTATGTTTCGCTAGAAGTGGGGAGGGGTGACAGGAGAGGGGGGGAGGGTATCAGAGATAAACCAAACGACACGGTCGCTGATGCCAACTGAGAGCCGCAAATCGACGACTCCGTATCCTTGTCTGGTCGTTATGAACTTGTCGAGGCGTGCGTCGTCTCATGTTGGTGGGAACGGCAGTGAAAGTGAGGCTGTAGGCAGGATGTGCACACAACGCGGTATTAGTTGACTAAATACTGAGACCCTCTCCGGCAGAACTATTTCAACGATTCCCGCCACAAATGTGTGTCAAGGCTGAGTTCGCCTGTTCTCGCTGACATCGCACACGCACAAGGGATCCATTATGGGCAGCAGCTATCATTAGTCAACGCAGCATGTGGTAGCTTTGGATTCGGATGATTTGGGAAGTGGATGCCCATGGAATGCCTTACTTAATTAATGCCTGTGCACGAAGGGCAGGAATATACAAGTCATGAATGCATACACTTTCAAGGACCACTGGGAGGTCGTCATGAATCTCGTCCATGTGGGGAGAGATAGTGAGAAGTGTGGTCTTAGTATGACCTCATTCATGCCACTGGTTAAAAGAAATATCATCTAGGTCCAGTGGGGCTTCCTTTCAGTAAGAAGGCACCTGTAATCCTTTCCAATTCCTCATTGCTTGTGAAGATGGCACCCTAAATTGTCCCCATTCTTCACTTCCATCACAATCGTTAACTCCGACTTGCTCTCGTGTGTCCCAAGCATGACCTCGTCCCGCTCTGCCCGCGACCGCTATCAGAGGACATAAGCACGGTGATTGCGACCGAGCTTCGTCCGGATTCACGTGCCATGCTCATGCATCATGGAGAGGCTGTGCTGTAGTGACCTGCACTCCCGTGCCGTGCTCGTGCATCAGGGCTAGACTGTGCTGCAGTGACCTGGACTCCCGTGCCGTGCTCGTGCATCAGGGCTAGCCTGTGCTGCAGTGACCTGGACTCCGGTGACACACTGATCGTGAACTTTGTAAACGTGCTCCTGCGAGAAACCTAGATAGCGACCAGGATTTCATAACAAGCGGGCGATTCTCTCACAGAGATATTGCGACGCAAGTTTTGCTGAACCTGTGGTACAATACAAATAGCCACGGCAGTGCTTAAAACACGACATAGTTTGGCTTGATGTCATTGTGTCACAACATCGCCAATGCATTAAAAAAACATTTTAATGTAAAGAAGATAATAACTAGGAGTTCTTTCCCGCTATCTGGGAACCATATTATAACAAGCATGTTTTGATTGCGTGTTGCGAATGGGAAAGCGTTATCTGCATCGTCCAGAGTTTTCAACGCGATCAATTAAATAAAAAATTGGATAACAGGCGGATGGTACCGCACGATTACACTACCAAGGTCGCCATAATGTTGTTAACAGCACTGAAACACGCCCTGGCATTAGTTCGGCTGGATACCGCACGATTACACTACCAAGGTCACCACAATATTGTTAACAGCAGACTGAAACACGCCCTGTCATTGGTTCGGCTGGATACCGCACGATTACACTACCAAGGTCACCACACTGCTGTAAACAGCAGAATAAAACACGCCCTGCCATTGGCTTGGCTGGATACCGTACGATTACACTACCAAGGTCACCACAATGTTGTCAACAGCAGACTGAAACACGCCCTGTCATTGGCTGGGCTGGATACCGCGCGTCTAAACCGCCGCAGGGCTAATCGACCCGCCCTCCATTTTATAATCAACAACGAGGTGCCTATTAAAATCGTCGCACGTTCTGGCCTGGCCATTACAGGCGCACTGGACGACGTAAAAGCTCGTGGTGGAGGGGGAAAAAAGGGTTTATTGACGGAGCAGAATGGAGTAGTAAATTTTTTTTTTTTTTTTTTTTAAAATTTTGGTTTAAAATGGATAAGCATTGCTGCGCAGCATGGCGACAGCCCATAAATGGCCGGCAGTTGAAGTAGACGCCTTTGTTGGACACGTTGCCGTAGAGGAAGTAGGATGGGATGTGTGGTGCTGAGCGAGCGGGCTCAGTGAACCTACTGCGCTGCTGCATGCACAGTCAGGTTTATATATTGTGAAGTGCATGCACAGACAGGTTTGTGTATCGTGAACTGTCAGCGAATTTACTGCGCTACTGCATGCACAGACAGGTTTGTATATTGTGAAGTGTCAGTGAATCTGCTGCGCTACTGCATGCACAGACAGGTTTGTATATTGTGAAGTGTCAGTGAATCTACTGCAAACAAAAAGTGCCTGAGGAATCACTTACTGCAGCTGTGACTGACAGTGTCTCAAATACCTTACAATAGATGGAACTACCGATACCACCCTGCCTCACCGTGGGTGTGTCTGTCAGTACCACCTCTACCTTACCGTGGGTGTGAATGTCAGTACCACCCCTGCCTTACCGTGGGTGTGACTGTCAGTACCACCTCTACCTTACCGTGGGTGTGACTGTCAGTACCACCTCTACTTTATCGTGGGTGTGACTTCACCTTTATCGTGGGTGTGACTGTCAGTAACACCCCTGCCTTACCGTGGGTGTGACTGTCAGTACCATCTCTACCTTACCGTGGGTGTGACTGTCAGTACCACCTCTACTTTATCGTGGGTGTGACTGTCAGTACCACCCCTGCCTTACCGTGGGTGTGATTGTCAGTACCATCTCTACCTTACCGTGGGTGTGACTGTCAGTACCACCTCTACTTTATCGTGGGTGTGACTGTCAGTACCACCTCTACTTTATCGTGGGTGTGACTGTGCAGTACCACCTCTACTTTATCGTGGGTGTGACTGTTAGTACCACCTCTACCTTACCGTGGGTGTGACTGTCAGTACCACCCCTGCCTTACCGAGGGTATGATTGTCAGTACCACCTCTACCTTACCGTGGGTGTGACTGTCAGTACCACCTCTACCTTACCGTTGGTGTGGCTGTTAGTACCACCCTGCCCCACAATGGGCATGACTGTTAGTACCACCCCTGCCTGCCGAGGTTCGTACTGCCAATAGCACCCCCGCCTACTGAGGTTCATACTGCCCATACCATCCCTACCTACCGAGGTCGTACTGTTCATACCACCCCTGCCCACCGAGGTTCGTACTGTTCATACCACCCCTGCCTACCGAGGTTCATACTGTCCATACCACCCCTGCCTTACCGTAGGCGAGGCGGCAGGCACGCTGGCGCTGCCCGTGCTGCTCTGTGTCTCGTTCAGAGAGGTGTAGGACGAAGAGCGCGACGACAACGCTGTCTCGTGCATAGAGCTGAAGCTCATGGTCGAGTTGATGCTCAACGTGTCGGCCTTCTGGGTGGACCGAGTCAGTGACGTTCGCGAAGAGCGCAGAGGGTTGACTTGCACGTGCTTCAGCATACTCCTGAAACAACGCGGAAGTTGATGAGCCGGCTGCAATTCTATACACCATCACCGTCATGAAGTCCGCAGCGCACTCCGTCAAACAGGCAGCGGTAATGAAATACGCTACAGTCTAGTCGCGTGGGTGGTTGACAGGATTGAGTATTTCCTGAAACGTCGATGGCAGATCATCAGCCAGGGGCGGATCCAGGAGCATGGCTTGGAGGGCACATTTCCTGACACGTCGATGGCAGATCATCAGCCAGTGGCGGATCCAGGAGCACGGCTTGGGGAACATTTCCTGACACGTCGGTGACAAATGGCCAGCCAGGGGCGGATCCAGAAGCATGGGTTGGATGACAATTTTGAACAACTTTCTCAGACTTCGAAAATCTCATCAGATTTGAACAGCTATTTATTTATTTATTTCACGATGCATACCCTCCACATACAGTTGCTGTTATGGACAACATTCGTTGAGTTTGTTTAAGACAATAATCTTATAAAATCTTATAAAAATGTTTTTAGATTTCGAGAACATACCATTTTAGTACAAGATATCGGAACAATTGACCTCTTGCGGAGGAACGGCAACTTTGACCTCCCCCCCCCTCCCCCATGGATCCGCCCATGGACATTGCTCAGTATTCCTGGACCACGATCACGACACAGCTCACAGGAGCAATGCCACTAGCTTCGCAGGGCTGCGTAGGCAGTATTCTCTCCAGTAGCTGCATCGGTGTGGCAACATTTGCTCTCTCTTCTGTGGTAAGGGCTGCTGGTGACGTTTATGTGCAGGACAGGCAGCAGATCACAGTTCGCTAATTTCGCTGAACTACATACGAAGGGTGGCTTACTCACCTCTGCAAACGAAAACGTTATAGCTGGCTTTATTTCCACCAAGAACTGACTTATCGTTGGAAGCGGTTGAATGCGAGGGTCGTGCAGCTAGAAGAGAAATAACCCGGAAAAGCTGGGAATTTGGTTCCTGTACAAAAGTAGTATAGAGAAATGGCTTTCATATTTGGTTATTTTCAAGCGAATGCATTGGCATCGCCAAATGTTTTGAATACAGAGAAGATGGCTATATTGCCGACTTTTTCATGCATTGCACACCATTACATAGGTGGAACAGAGAATATCACGAATTTTGAGGGCATGTGTTTCCAATCCACATGGTGGCGACGCACACGCCTGAATGCCAACGTCCAGCCTCCGGTTCTCGACGGCTGCGAAGACATCGACGGTGCCAGGACTAGACCCGTGCGACGCACCTCCGCCGATACCGTAGCCCGTGAGAACCGACGCCGGCCGGGCAGGCGCGGCCGGAAGCGGCGATCTGTTTCCCGGGCGAGCGGCGACTGATGAGGCCACCGTGGGACTTTCCATGACGGATGTACTGCTCCGAGAGCAGGGCCACCGTGGGACTCTCTGTGACGGGTGTACTGCTCCGGGAGCAGTGCTAAATAGGCGGCCGACAGACAACGTCCGAGGTGTCGGCAGCAGTGTACGGCCACCATCCAATATCCAGCGGAGGTGTGGTGTTGCTGGAGGGCCGAGACGGCACCACAGACACCGGGCGATTGACGTCAACTGCTGAAGCCTCCTTCATAGACTTGATGTTGTGCACCGAAGTTAACATCGCTGCAAAAATTGTTCAGATGCGTGTGCTTGTGTGTAACTATTATCGTTGACATTCTTGTCTGTCATTCTAAGCTTAGATCGCTATTTGTTGCACCTTTGTACTGGCCTACACCTGGTCCATTTATACTGGCCTACACCTTGTCCCCTTCCACTGGCCTGCACCTTGTCCCTTTCTACTAGCCTGCACCTCGTCTCTTTCTATTGGCATACACCTTGTCCCTTTCCACTAACCTGCACCTTGTCCCTTTCTACTGGCCTGCACTTTATCCCTTTTTGCTGGCCTACATCTCGTCCTTTCCACTGATCTGCACCTTGTCCCTTTCTACATTTCAAGAGTTGTATTGCGAAGCGACGGTGGGAGTTTTGAGCGGCCATGTCCGGCTGGAGGACACAGGCCTATGTCAACAGGATAACGTGTCGCACGATAGCGTGACGGCAGCCGGCGTTTCACGGCAAATGTGCTGTTCGGCTGGATCGCTGACGGAGATAGTGGCCGCACTCAGTGCAGCAGACTGTGGCCACGCGGCCATTGAGCGGTGCCGAGCCCGTGCTTCGGACACATCCAGCCTTGAAGATAGCATCGCTCTGCATTCTGTAGCGTGGTTATTGTGCTGGCGCCCCGACAATGTTATCGGTCAGACAATGGCGCCATCACGACCGCATGTTGAGCGTGCACGGCCAGAGTGATCATTGGGCAGACCCGTGTCGGCTTGCGTAAGTCGGTGTATCACACCTACCATCTGCGGTTGCTGTGCGTGCAGTCAGGATTAAATGCGAGGTGTTGATGCAGTATATTTGATTCTCGCCTGGGGTCGACGTGTCTAATTGTACGACAAATTACACATTAGCCGTAGACCGGCTGGTGTATGCTCTTGGGGCTCTGCTGTCGGTATCTCGGGAACAATCAGGTTAATACGGTACAATTCACACGGCAACGTCTGGTCGTGAAATCTCTGGTCGTCTCCTAGCATCCTTAAGCATACTTATGGATGTATGCTGCAATGCATTTGACGTCATCGAAAATTGACCGTTCGCTCCGGAGCTCTACCTGCATCAGCATTCTTCGGACACACCTCACCGGCTTAACAGTGTCATTTGACTGATGAAGTCCTGCACGATTAACTACTTTGGTAAGATTAAGCATTTATGTACGGTTAGGTATTAAGCAACGATTAAGAACAATTAAGTATGATGTCCAGTGTTATGATCAACATGATGTGCAACGATAACCAAATGCGACTTCGGTGGGCCACACGAGAACATCAAAGCCTACGTGAGTAGTGCGGTGAGGTGCAAGAGTTGCGCGCCTTAAAGTCAGAGGTATGTGGGCATAATTTCCGGTTTTCAGTCAGCCTGCAATGTGGCGCATTCGTTGGAGAGCCCTGAAATGGCACCCAGCAACAGTTCCGATTCTCCCGCATCGCAACATTGCTGAACGTCAAACTGTGTTCACGTGTGATTCAATTTAAATCAGTGCTGGTGCAGACCATATCAGCGGGAGCGCTTTGTTGATTCAGGAGCCGTTAGTTGACGTCGATTTCATGAATGGCGATTTTGCGAGGCTCATAACATGGCACCAAGTGAACTAATGTGATAATTATTTGGTGCAAGCTGAGCAAAATTACATTGCACGGCTTGGCATAGATGCTGAGCAAAGCATCACGGCCTCTCGGAGGTGGAAAGTGATGAGACGGTGTCAACATGACGATGCGGTCATATCAGGCGAACCAGTGACTAGGCAGGAAGGCGTCAACATGACGATGTGGTCATATCAGGCGAACCAGTGACTAGGCAGGAAGGCGTCAACATGACGATGCGGTCATATCAGGCGAACCAGTGACTAGGCAGGAAGGCGTCAACATGACGATGTGGTAATATCAGGCGAACCAGTGACTAGGCAGGAAGGCGTCAACATGACGATGTGGTCATATCAGGCGAACCAGTGACTAGGCAGGAAGGCGTCAACATGACGATGTGGTCATATCAGACTAACCAGTGGCTAGGCAGGACGGTATGAACATGACGATGTGGTCATATCAGACTAACCAGTGGCTAGGCAGAACAATCTGTGGTGAACCAACCGAAGAAAATGCTGCTACGCAGTGCTGATTGCTAAGTGTACGCAGTGCTGATTGCTAAGTGTACGCGGTGCTAGGTGCTGATTCTAAACACGGCACATTTTTCTACGTCGGAAAATCGGTTATGTCCTAACATAGCATATGACCTGACCTAACATAAGCATTTCTTTGCACTATAAATCGAGTCATATTCACGGCTGAGACCAAACTGAACATCTGGTAGGTCCACATGACTATCATTGCAGAGACACTTTGAAATAATGAAGGGAGGCAAAGATTATTATCAGTTGGTAGCGTGCTACTGGGTAACTATCTACAAGAGCTCTATTTGATTGCAGACAGAATTGCCTATAGTCATGCGTAGTCGTAGTATAAATAGTCAGGTATAGTCGTAGCATACATAGTCATGTATGGTCGTATAAAGAGTCATGCATAGTCGTAGTATAAATGGCCATGAGAACCTTTCTGGTCATAGCTATTCTACAACACTGCCAACCACTAATTCAACGCTTAGCTACTTTGAAAGTCACATGCGTACAAGGTCATATACGGGTCACATACTTCGAACCAAGATCAAATGTAACCTTACAGCAATTGATTGAGAGCAAGGATCTTTCGAATGTCGTTTTTCCCTGCTGATATTCGCGGTCTCTGGATACAGAAGAACCCATGCAAAAATCACTGGTCTGGTCGCCGAAGTTTCGCGGACGCCAAGTCAGGCGAGACGTCGTCAGCAGTTTCACCGGAAACAGACGCCGGCGGCGCTAGCGTCTGGTTCCCAGTTGCGGTCGCTGGTGCTAGCTTCCGCTGGCCTAGTTGAAGTTCCCATTGTTCGCGGGCGGGCTACGGTTGGCTCGTGCGTTGGTGTTTTACGGCGCTGACGGCTCGGACAGTATGGCCGATGGTGGATGGATAGCGCCGGCTACGGATCAAAACTAGTTTGTGGGTTACGCTGCGCTGGTTTATCCGACGTATCTGACAACTGACGTGGACTCGGCACACATGTGGCATCTGTCCTCCTCTGGTGTATCGCCAACAGGTGTTGTGGACTACTCAGACATCCGTGCAGTGGCATCGGCCCAGACGGACCGCGACTGGATCTCTTCACGTGGTCAGTGGCACCGATTAGCTACTTGTTGACGTGTGAAATAGGTCGAGGAATGTACGGGCGTGAAATTCGTGGACGTGGGTTAGCTCGGGTGCTTATTACTGTTCGCTCTAGGTGGAGCACAGTTGTTCGGTAAGCTGAGTGACAACGGGTGGAAGTTCCCAGTGGTTTTGGTCTAAAAATTATGGAGACAGACCACTTTTAGGTGTTTCATGTATATTATATATATATATATATATATATATATATATATATATATATATATATATGTGTGTGTGTTGTGTGTATATATGTATGCGTATATATATCCACACCTACATGTGTAAGTGTGTTTGGGTGCATAGGTGTGCTTCGTGCGTAGCTATGCATATTTTTGCAGAAGTATTGGGGTCAAATGTGGGCTAAACCTACCGCAGATGTGAGAATACAGTCTCAATTACACTTACCTGTAACAAAGCGCAGATGCAGTTAGTGAACTGAGAACAGACAAAAATCCGACGTCAGTCGCCTGCCGGACTTCTCGCACCACCACCTCACGCAACTTCACCGCGCCTACTACCGCACGACCAACCCGCTGGAGCACTACTCGCCACCGTCGCCGGATGCGCCCGGGCGGGGGACGCTCCAGTGACGTCACGCACGCGGTCACCAATCAGCGGGCGGCCTGGTTCCGGCGGCTCGCGCTGTGTGCGGACACAACACAGCTGGCGGCGCTATCACCGCGGAATGCCATCGCCGTACTGACAGCGACGGCCGTTGCAGACGCGGAGGGGTGGAGGCACGCAGCGGGGTGCCGGTACAGGAGCGTGACGGTAGATGTCACGTGACGGCAGGGGAACACAGCGGTAGGTGAAGGTGAACCCAGCCGATCAAGCTGTTGTACGTCGTGGGTAGGTTGGTATTCGAATTGTCGCGCCCATTACAGTTATGAGCGGCTGACGCGGACGGGAACAGATGCGTGCAAGAGCGCAGCCAAACTAACTGTGTCTGAACTTTTGTCGACATATCTGGGTCACCACCAGTACCCCCCCCCCCCCCTCAACAAAAGAAGAGATAATCTGGCTACACTGACTTTCCAGCGAATACATCTCGTCGCTCTCAAACCTCCAGAAGTGCAGTGAGTCACTGTGCCATCCTTTGGGTACGTTCATGAACAGGAGGCTCGGAACAGATAGCTGCCTAGAGCTTTGTGAATCTTTCGTGAGTATTGAAGGTGTGAATGATGCCACATGGCGAGAAACCAGCCCACATTGATTCCTGTAATAAGCCTTCCCGGCTTATTAAATTGCCAGAAAGAACTTGAGCCAAAACGTCGCTGGTGTATTGAACCCCCGTCATGCGGTGACAGACTGAAAGGTCACATATGTTGACAGGCATTGTTCCGACAGGAACACACACTTGTGCTCTTCTCTTCAGATTGAAGCTACTTCCCCACCCGGAGGTGCATTGTTCCTGCACCTGCATCATTCACCTGCAACACTTCGTTCACAGACCATGCAGATGCGTCAAGCTCCCGCTCAAGTGGGCTCAGACACGAGCGGCTGGTTCAGTCGGTTTTTCGGCCGCTCATCGTCGAATCCACGAGCACCGCTCGAGCCCCGCCTTAATATGCGTCACAAATGGAGAGCGGAGCAGGTGGGTGGCTGTCGCTGGACCGGCAGCCAGCTCCCCTCCCTCCCTTCCCCATCCATTCCGGCATGCACCTGTTTTATTGTTTTCCGTACGTGGCGCCGCGCCAAGGTCACGCTGGGGTCACAGACACGCGTCACTGCGCCGCCGCACTGCAGCTGCTGCAGCATGCCAGCAGGTACTGCAGCCGCTGCAGTGTGCCAGCAGGCACTGCAGCCGGTCTAGTGTGCCAGCAGGTTCTGCAGCCGCTGCAGTGTGCCAGCAGGTACTGCAGCCGCTCCAATGTGCCAGCAGGCACTGCAGCCGCTCCAGTGTGCCAGCAGGTACTGCAGCCGCTCCAGTGTGCCAGCAGGTACTGCAGCCGCTGCAGTGTGCCAGCAGGCACTGCAGCCGCTCCAGTGTGCCAGCAGGTACTGCAGCTGCTGCAGTGTGCCAGCAGGTACTGCAGCCGCTCCAGTGTGCCAGCAGGTACTGCAGCCGCTCCAGTGTGCCAGCAGGTACTGCAGCTGCTGCAGTGTGCCAGCAGGCACTGCAGCCGCTCCAGTGTGCCAGCAGGTACTGCAGCCGCTGCAGTGTGCCAGCAGGTACTGCAGCCGCTGCAGTGTGCCAGCAGGTACTGCAGCCGCTCCAATGTGCCAGCCGGTGCTGCAGCTGTTGCAGTGGAAGTCGCAGAGGTAGCCACGACTGGTCCCGGGCTTGTTCGATGTTCGCTGACGAGCCGACCAACTGACGCTATGATTGTGGTGCCCCAGACCACCACCATATGGCTCCGATATCGTGCACTGGCACAGGTGTGACGTAGACAAGCTGGATGCTTTTTCTGGACAGACATTGAACGAGCCTCAAGTAATTAGTGTAGTAGGCAATTTTGTTACCACATATGCAACTTCGCTTTTCAGGCTGAGACTAGAGCAGATATGGAAAGCTGAGCCAAACCAAAATATTATTGGTGAGATGTGCACGCACTCACAGACCAGTCTGTCGGAGGATCAGAGGTGTACACAAATGATGGCAACTCCGAACCCTCAAACATCGTGCAACAGCCGACTCTGAATATTCCGCATTGTGGGCAGAAGTGAGACGTGCCTCCGCCGCAGGGGCAGGCTGCGCCTCCACTGCAGGGGCAGGCCGCACCTCCACTGCAGGGGCAGGCCGCACCTCCACTGCAGGGGCAGGCTGCGCCTCCACTGCAGGGGCAGGCCGCACCTCCACTGCAGGGGCAGGCTGCGCCTCCACTGCAGGGGCAGGCTGTTTCTTCACTGCAGGGGCAGACTGAGGCTCCACTGCGGGGGCAGGCTGCGCCTCCACTCCAGGGGCAGGCCGCACCTCCACTGCAGGGGTAGGCTGTTTCTCCACTGCAGGGGCAGGCTGCGCCTCCACTGCAGGGGCAGGCTGTTTCTTCACTGCAGGGGCAGACTGAGGCTCCACTGCGGGGGCAGGCTGCGCCTCCACTCCAGGGGCAGGCCCCACCTCCACTGCAGGGGCAGGCTGTTTCTCCACTGCAGGGGCAGGCTGAGGCTCCACTGCAGGGGCATGCTGCGCCCCCACTACAGGGGCAGGCCGCACCTCCACCACAGGGGCAGGCCGCACCTCCACCGCAGGGCCAGACTGCGCCTCCACTGCAGGGGCAGGACAGGGTGACTGTCACTGATGTGCAGGGAGCCACCCTACCCTCAGCCGCCGCCGTCCGGTACAGGTCGGACGTGCGTCCGCTGTCGGCCTGACATGGCGGCGAACAGCGGACGGAAGTCGACTCCTCTAATGGGTGCCGGCCGGACCAGATTTGCCGCACACGCCGCTGCGGTCCGCCCCGACGCCGGAAGCACCTGCCGGCCGGTCGGCACGCGTCCGGTCCGATACCCGACTGTCGGCCACCTGTGGGTAACGGTGGTGGGGCAGGTCAC
The DNA here is from genome assembly GCA_034440615.1 of Ashinkailepas kermadecensis. Taxonomy (NCBI): domain Eukaryota; kingdom Metazoa; phylum Arthropoda; class Thecostraca; family Neolepadidae; genus Ashinkailepas; species Ashinkailepas kermadecensis. The sequence continues at coordinate 484,098 of JAOTOM010005137.1, read as the reverse complement.
ATGTGGGTAACGGTGGTGGGGCGGGCCACCTGTGGGTAACGGTGGTGGAGCAGACCATCTGTGGGTAACGGTGGTGGGGCGGGCCACCTGTGGGTAACGGTGGTGGGGCAGGTCACATGTGGGTAACGGTAGTGGGGCGGGCCACCTTTGGGTAACGGTGGTGGGGCGAGTCACCTTTGGGTAACGGTGGTGGGGTGGGCCACCTGTGGGTAAGTAACGGTGGTGGGGTGGGCCATCTGTGGGTAACGGTGGTGGGGTAACTGTGGTGGGGCGAACCACCTGTGGGTGACGGTGGTGGGGCAGACCACCTGTGGGTAACGGTGGTGTGGTGGGCCATCTGTGGGTAACTGGTGGGGCGATCCACCTGTGGGTAATGGTGGTGGGGTAGTTCACCTGTGGGTAGCGGTGGTGGGGTAACGGTGGTGGAGCGAGCCACCTATGGGTAACGGTGGTGGGGTGGGTCACCTGTGAGTGACGGTGGTAGGGCGGACCACCTGTGGGTAACGGTGGTGGGGTGGGCCACCTGTGGATAGCTATGGTGGGGCGGTGTAACTGTTGGTACATACGAGTGGTGGGGTGAACCATCTGTGGCTGGTTCACGGGCGCCCGCGAGCCCGATAATGTTGTGTGAGGACGGCACCAATCCCCGTCAGTGCGAATGTCACGGGTTCCAGGCTCAGTTTCCGTCGCGGTAGTTTTTCCAAAACGCCACATGTACGTGATGCAAGGATGGGTAGGCTATGAAGCATCACATGGAGAGAAATTTGTTGAAGATATATCCACTCTAAATATATCCACTCTAAATCTATCGCCACCAGAACGGTAGCTTAAATCCAATCCATTTGGGAAGATTGGGTTTGTTACAGTAAGCAAATCTGCAATACGGCTTCTCGACCAATCAATACAGCCTGCATTGAGAAGTTTCGCCAAAATTGTATCCCATACCATACAAATAAAAGCTAACCTGAAAATTGTAGGGATAACCCAATGCATGTTGTGCCCTGGTACGCCAAGTTATCTTAGCTATCGCATACGTCCTACCCAAATCGATAGGATCGATTCGATGGAAATCGATAGAAATCACTGATGTTGACGCCAAAAGAAATTGCTGCTTATAAGATGGAACAGTCGGGTCACAAACCCTTTTTCTGCGCGACGCATAAGGGAGGCCATCGTACAAGTGACAATTTTATGTCGGATACTCAGCTGATACCCAGATGGGAAGCCCAGTAGGATGAACAGAACGATTAGGACCGAATAAGGTGATTACGAAAATGAAAGGCTTCACTCAGGCTGCCTGTCGTTCGCCCGATTACCGTCGGTCTGTCGCTCAATTTGTCGGTCTGTCCGTCAGTCTGTCCGTCAGTCTGTCGGTCGGTCTGTTGGTCGGTCTGTTGGTCGGTCTGCCAGTCGGTCTGCCGGTCGGTCTGCCGGTCGGTCTGTCGGTCGGTCTGCCGGTCAGTTTGTCGGTCGGTCTGCCGGTCGGTCTGCCGGTCGGTCTGTCCGTCAGTCTGTCGGTCGGTCTGTCGGTCGGTCTGTTGGTCGGTCTGTTGGTCGGTCTGCCAGTCGGTCTGCCGGTCGGTCTGCCAGTCGGTCTGCCGGTCGGTCTGTCGGTCGGTCTGCCGGTCAGTTTGTCGGTCGGTCTGCCGGTCGGTCTGCCGGTCGGTCTGCCGGTCGGTCTGCCGGTCAGTTGGTCGGTTGGCTGGTCGTTTGGTCGGATGGTTGATTGGTTTGTTGGTTGGATGAGTTGCAAATGTGGCGACTCCTCCCCCATTGAACGTGCGAGTTTCCAAGGTTCCGGGTCACCTAATCCAATTTGTTGTGATCATCGCTGTCGTTGTTCGGCTGAGATAGCAATGACGACCATCGTCACCATCGCCACCGAAATATGATTTGCACAAAGTTGGCAAGACCAGATGCACCAAAGATTGCTACTGATTGTACGGACTTTATGATTGCTTTGATACGTATGGCCAGAGTCTAAACTCCGGGGATGTTCTATGACGACGATGATGGAGAGGGAAACAATGGAGTGTGTGTTAGTGATCAAGCTGTCAGGCATTGAGTGTAGTGGGACGAGACGTCTACTCCATGAGACGGAAGCTAAATATAAAGCGGGGAATCAATATCAGGATGGCGGAAACATTTATAAAGTGCATGAACCAACATCGCTGGCACAAATACATCAGGCGTGGCGTGTTACCTTGTTTCTTCGCATTTAACGCGAATTACTAACAGTAATACGGCAGCAAAGTCCCGCCAAGAATGACCAAGACATCAGCGAAATGAGGGGAAATAGGAGTGGATTTTCTGAACTACTTGCGACGATCGAATGCATTCGGCACCTTCCGTGGATAATTGCGACCGCCTCACGTCTCCAGTTACCCCTGATTTATCGTATCTGCATTGTTAATCATGTCTCCTGGTATCCGTACACGCGGACTCCTGTGGGAAAACAAACCACATGGTTTGCTTTGCATCAGCGGGAGACTTCCGCAACAGAAGACACCATCTGCGGAGGACGCCCTGCTCAACACGGTGTCAGCCGCCGCCTGCATGAACCTTGAGGGCGGCGCGGACCAACCAGGCGCCGGAACGCAGTCGTCGGAACCCGCCGCCGTCGGGTCGGGACGGCGCTGCCTGCCGCCGTCGGGCCGGGACGGCGCTGCCTGCCGCCGTCGGGCCGGGACGGCGCTGCCTGCCGCCGTCGGGCCGGGACGGCGCTGCCCGCCGCCGTCGGGCCGGGACGGCGCTGCCTGCCGCCGTCGGGCCGGGACGGCGCTGCCTGCCGCCGTCGGGCCGGGACGGCGCTGCCTGCCGCCGTCGGGCCGGGACGGCGCTGCCTGCCGCCGTCGGGCCGGGACGGCGCTGCCCGCCGCCGTCGGGCCGGGACAGCGCTGCCTGCCGCCGTCGGGCCGGGACGGCGCTGCCCGCCGCCGTCGGGCCGGGACGGCGCTGCCCGCCGCCGTCGGGCCGGGACGGCGCTGCCCGCCGCCGTCGGGCCGGGACGGCGCTGCCCGCCGCCGTCGGGCCGGGACGGCGCTGCCCGCCGCCGTCGGCGCCGACGCGCGGTGGGGCCCGCCTGTGCTGCGACACCCGATCACGCGCGACTAATGGCGACACTAACGAGACGGCCGACGGCGGCGCGGCGGCTACAAACGTGGCGCGACCTGGATGCCAGGTGTCAGAGGGAGCACGGTCTGGTGGCGCACTCGTCTCTGTGCAGGGTGGCGCCGGACGGGCGGCGTTCAACGTTGAGCAAAACGTCTAAATATCCTGCGCTGCATCTCCGGTCGCGACTGGGGTGCAGACATAGCTACACTCAACACAATGTATATTACTCTGATTCGCTCAATCCTGGAATACAATGCGTTTATCTTCGATCATATATCTCCTTCACACATCGCAACACTTGAACGCATACAGAATAAGGCACTTCACCTCATCACCGGAGCACACCGCACCACGCCCATCACTAGTCTCCGGGCTGAGGCCCACCTCCCCAGCTTACAACACCGCAGAACACTCCAACTAGTCAGATGCCACTTTCGGACCACAACACAACACAACCATCCTGCCAGCCTCGCACTCTCTAATCCTCCCATTCGACGTTCATATAATAGGAACAAATACAATATTGCCATACATTTGGACCATGTCCTCACATTCGCACTCAAATTCCCCAAGGTAATCCCCGACAAATTGCCTCCCCTACTCCCGTTTTGGCACATGTATCACCCCAATATGGAATATCTCTTCCACCAAAACAAAAAATTACTTTTCCCCCTCGAAACCCAACAGACATTTCTCGAATATCAAGCAGCCCACCCCCATCTCACATACTACACGGATGGCTCCCGTACCACAGACGGTACGGGAGCTGCCTGGTGTGGTGGTCCCAACTTTGGCCAAATAAAATTAACACCACACCACTCTGTTTACACCTCGGAGTTAGTCGCTATCTACGCCTGTTTAAGCCACATTGTTCAACACCACATCATCACACCAACAATCATCTGCACAGACTCACGTTCGTCCATCGATGCTCTCACAGCCATACACAACACTACGCACCCCACACTCCACGCTATCCGTCAACTCTATCACACGCATCATGCTCACCTTCAACTCACACTGCTCTGGGTCCCTGGACACATGGGGATTCCGGGCAACGAGCGGGCGGACGAGCTCGCTCGTCGAGCCATCGACCTCCCACTCACCCCCAACCTCCCAGTTCCCTCCTGTGACCTTTTGTCCCTCACCAACCAACTATTCAACACATATCTCCAGGCATGCTGGAACCACAACACTACACATCTACACCACATTAAACCCCTTCTCGCCAAATGGCCCTCTTCCCGGCAACACACACGCTCACATGAGATCCTCCTTGCTCGACTCCGACTCGAGCACACCAAACTCACACATGATTTCCTCCTTCGCCGACTTCGCCGCGCTCCGCCTTGCCAAACATGTGATGTACATAACTCTGTGGAACATTTCTTACTTATCTGCCCTGCCTACGAATCACAACGTCGCCCCCTTCTTTCCTACATTGTCCAACATCAGACTCCACTTTCAATGCCAAGCCTTCTCGGTGACAAACTCATTGAGCTACTATTTACAGCTCATGGAGCTCATTGGGCTACTATTTACATTCTTGCACAACACCAAACGCGAGGAAGTAATTTGAAGTCAAACGCTATCATTTCCGTCGTCGCAAAACACACACATATAGGTTATATCACACTAGGTAAGCAGAGACCGATCCAATTTGGCCATAACGGACGGTTCTCCATATAAATTGTGTTTGGTTTTTACCTACGGGTTTTCCAAGCTGCTTGGTTTTTTCACCTTCTCAGGTTTTTCCAAGACTTAACTCAAACATACACCCACACATACAAGGTCGGGCCCGACGCCCACGACTCGCCCTGGACGTCGGGCCTCCGCTTCGCTTTTCAGGTCGCAGGTGGGCAGTGAAGCCTCTCCGCAGGTTACGATGCTGCCCACCCTCCAAGTGTCCTTCTAAATGTCGTGTATGTATGTATGTATGTATATGTTCCACCTGTGTATGTATGTATCGGCCCTTACGCCATGTTCCTTGCTTTCTGGCGTCTCATCTTTCCTGTCTTTCTTATTTGATATAACCGGATGCCACATAAGCCGGATTAAAGTAACTCTTTCTTTAACGTAGCACATGTCTAGCGGATGGCACTTTGCCTCAGCTAAAGACTTTTTGCCAATATTTTGCGCTAGAGTGGCGTTTTCTCGAACAAGGAACATCTCATAAGATAAATATGGTCCTAACAGACCCAAATAGTGTTAGCTTTTCAAATTCGTTGAGTTTTTCGAATTCGGATAGATTTCTGACCTGAATACTGATCACCCAGAGAGTAGTCAGTAGGCAGATCGTGTGTGGCCCACCTGTCGGAAATCTACCGACAACTTTGGCCATTGACAATTATCTATGAGGTTGGAAAAACAAGGGGATAGAGGGAAGAGAGGGAAATACGAGGCATATTTATGTCGATATTTTTGGCTCTGCGATAGTTCAGTTTCAACTTTCAAGTGACGTCAAATCTGCATCGCCTATCGCACACTGACATCACAAACCGTGCAAATATTAGCATTAAGCTGACAAGGTCAGGGCACTGCCAAAACTATTCATGTGCGCCCAGGAACTCGGCTTTAATATTGCACCAAACCAGCGTGAAGCGTGCCAAGAATGTGCCCACAGTCCTGACTGGTCCATACCAGGCATGTCGACTTCGTGCACCACATACTGGATAATGGGGAATCTGATTTAACCTTGACCCGATAACTCTCCGCCTCACACATACACACATATTTGGCATTTTATATTGTTAAACATACGTCATTGAGCGTATTGAGCGCAAAGGTATCCTCGCCTCAATGTGTTCCCACGGCGCAGCTCGGCGCCGTGGTAGCGTGATCGGTAGGGCGTTGGACTCTTGATCGTAAGATCGTGGGTTCTGATCCCACAATCGGCGAGATTACACAGTCCGCCCGAGGTCAACCGGCGTGAGAGGTTGGCGACGCTACATGGCACCGCAGTTGAATACGTCAAAAAACTAACTGAAGGTTTTCATTCTTCCATGGCGTAGCTCTAACCCATGCCGTCACTGTCACAACTCAAGGCACCATCACAGGGAAAACTAAGGAGTTTTAAGTGGCATAAAAGGCAAAACCAAAACCAATGAAGTCGGTACTCATCGCAGTTGAATCTGAGAAGAAACTAAGGACAATCGCACATGAACTTGGGTCGCAAAAGGACGTGGACCCCACTTTTTATGACCCAAGGGAGGGCGTGACTGTAACAGGAGCGCGTGACCCCCCACCCCCACCCACACACACCCTCTTCATTGTTCGGTCAACCCGCTCCGGAATGCACGACTGAAGTGAATCGCACCAAGCTGAAAAATGAAACTGTGGTATGCGACTCCAATCGATGGGCGCGTGCTGTAATTTTCCACCAGGCGCGTCATTGAAGCCACTCCGACATGCAGCATTTAATCGAACAGCTCCGGTGAGCGGCTGCTTGTCCAGCTAGTTCTTCACCTTGTTCTCCGCCCACTGTCAAAATCAGGACGATGACGCGCCGGCCGTGCGCCGCTCCGGCAATCGGATGCGACATGCGGAAATGTGCACGTGTCTCCAGACTAGCAGGAATGCGGAAGTTTGGTTCTCACGATAGCAGCTAGCTAGTAGTTCCAACAGCGGTTCAGGAAGTGGCGCGACAAACAAACCTTCATAGTCCACGGAAGCTGTGTGAATTCAGAATGGTGGGAATCATCAAGAGACATGTTGCAAGATCCCAGGTATTATGGGTGTCGCCAACGCGGGAAGCGGGTAGCGCGTTTCATTACCCCAAACTTGGCGAAGCTGAACGTTGTGCGGTGCTGCATGGACGCTGTCGATCTAAAGGCCTTTTAATTGACCAAGCCAATAACGACAATAGCACCAAAATACTTCAGCCACGCGCCGGGTAGGCACACTTTCTCACTTGACTTTGTCCTAAAGCCCCGTGGTTCCTGGGGGCGGGAGAGGGGGGGGGGGGGGGGACATCGCCATTTTTCTGGGTTCGACGCTACTTTTGGGGACCTCTTCTGAATTTGTGAAATTGCGGTCCTAACCTTATTTTTTTCGGTCTCCAACGACATATATTCGACCTTTTGAGGCCCCAGCATGATTTATAGGTCCCGCGTCGCAACTTTATGGGGGTGTCCAACAGTATTTCAGGGTCCCCAGACCTACTTATTGGAGCCCCCAGAATCACATTTAGGAGCCACGGAACGATTTTTTGGGTCCCAATGTGATCCTCAGGAGCCTCGGTGCGGCTTTAGTGGCTCCCAGCGTCATTTTCAGGGGCCCCGAGCGACTTTTTGGGCCCAAATGTGATTTAGGGACTCAGGTGCGATTTCGGGGGTCAGCGGGATTTTCTAGGGCGGCCGGTGCAATTTTTCCGAACCCCGGCGCGATTCTTGAGGGCCCCACAATCACTCAGGGGGATTTTCCAATTTGCCCCCCCTTCGGTACGCCACTGCTCGGGGCTTTCTCCTGTTTAGGGGCCAATCACAGTCCTCAACAGTCCTGCTTAATTATCATCTCTGGACCATTTCATATCTGAAATGGGTCCTCACTAGCAAGGGCGTCGCCACCGGGGGCAGGGGGGGCAGTCGCCCCCTGCCGTGAAACTGGGGGGGCGCCGCCCCCTCCCCCTTAAATTTGAGGAGGCGCCTATCCGCAAATGCACAGCAAAAAAAGGTGAGCAAGGAGGCCGACGGGACAGAATATCATGCTGTCAATGAGGCCTCAAGACTGACGAGGCCACCAGGAAATATAATCAGGTCTCTATAAGAGACGTAGAACAGAGATTGGGAGGAGGCTCCCAGGACGAAAAAGGAGGCCCCAGGACGAAAAGGAGGCCCCCAGGACGAAAAGGAGGCCCCCTAGGACGAAAAGGAGGCTCCCAGGACGAAAGGGAGGCCCCAGGACGAAAAGGAAGGCACCAAGACGTAGAACAGAGATTGGGAGGAGGCCCCCAGGACGAAAAGGAGGCCCCAGGACGAAAAAGGAGGCCCCCAGGACGAAAAGGAGGCCCCTAGGACGAAAAGGAGGCTCCCAGGACGAAAGGGAGGCCCCCAGGACGAAAGACGCAGTCCATGCGCCCCTACACTCCAACAATCAACCAACCAACCCCAGGACGAAAAGGATGCACCAAAGGACGAAAAGGATACCCCCAAGACGTAGAACAGAGATTTGGATGAGGTCCCCAGGACGAAAAGGAGGCCCCCAGGACGAAAAGGAGGCCCCATAAGACGTAGAACAGAGATTGTGAGGTGGCCCCCAGGACGAAAAGGAGGCCCCCAGGACGAAAAAAGGATGCCCCAGAACGCAAAGGAAGCCCCCAAGACGTAGAACAGAGATTGGGATGAGGTCCCCAGGACGAAAAAGAGGCCCCCAGGACGAAAAGGAGGCCCCCAGGACGAAAAGGATGCCCCCAGGACAAAAAGGATGCCCCAGAACGCAAAGGAAGCCCCCAATACGTAGAACAGAGATTAGGAGGAGGCCCCCCAGGACTAAAAGGAGGCCCCAGGACGAAAAGGAGGCCCCTAGAACGAAAAGGATGCACCCAAGGATGAAAAGACGTAGAACAGACGTAGAACACGACGTAGCCCCTAAGACGTAGAACAGAGATAGGAAGGTAGCCCCCAGGACGAAAAGGAGGCCCCCAGGACGAAAAGGATACCCCAGGACGGAAAGGAGGCCCTCAGGACGGAAAGGATGCCACCGAGACGGGCAAGAAGCCACCCAGGTTAGACGAAAAGGCTTCCGATGGGTGGCAGGATATTCTTAAGTTGGATATTCTTAAGTTGGAAAACGAGGCCCCCAAGACGGAAGAGGATGCCCCTGCAATATAAAATTAAGACCTGATAGGGGAGACTTCTCCGGACGCAATAGGGGCCCCAAGACGGATAAGAAGGTCTCCGCAGGAATGAGAGAAGGCCACCGAAACCAGCCAGATGAGGCCCATATTTTGGAAGAGGAGGAACCTGGAAGAGAAAATCTAGGACTAGGACGCAAAAGCACCCTGCTCAGGACGGAAAGGATGCCACCGAGACGGGCAAGAAGCCACCCAGGTTAGACGAAAAGGCTTCCGATGGGCGGCAGGATATTCTTAAGTTGGAAAACGAGGCCCCCAAGACGGAAGAGGATGCCCCTGCAATATAAAATTAAGACCTGATAGGGGAGACTTCTCCGGACGCAATAGGGGCCCCAAGACGAATAAGAAGGTCTCCGCAGGAATGAGAGAAGGCCACCGAGACCAACCAGATGAGGCCAATATTTTGGAAGAGGAGGAACCTGGAAGAGAAAATATAGGACTAGGACGCAAAAGCGCCCTGCTAAGAGGATAATGAGGCTCCAGACACAGATAAGGAGGCCCCCATGACGTGAGAGGAGGCCCCTAATTTGAAAAAGGAGTCACCTAGGAGAGGGTAGGAGTCCCCAGAAATCAAGAGAGTGTCAAAAGTGGCACGGAGGCAACCAGGATTGCAAAAGAGGCTCCAACACCGGAAAGGAGGCCCCAGAATATGAGAGGAGGCCCTAAGACGGAAAAGGAAGCCATTGGATATGAGATGAGGTTTCGGAGACGCAAAAGCAGGCCCCAAACGGGTGAGGTTCCACCGAGATAGAAAAGGATGATCCAGAGACGTGGCAGGAGGCACCTAATTCGGAAGAGAACGACACAAGATTGGAAATGAGACCCCCATGATGAACGAGGAGGCCCCTAAAATAGGAGAGAAAGGCCATTGGATACGAGAGATGGCTCCCAAGCGGAAAAGAAGGCTCGAAGACGGATAAGTAGGTCCCCGGGAAATAATAAGGACACTAAGATAGGAAAGGTTGCCAGTAATTTGGCAGAGGAGGCGCCTGGGAGAGAAGAGGAGTCCACCAGAAGATACGAGACCACCCCCTAAGATGGGTAAATATCGAATCCAGAGCGCAGAGCAGGAGAACGCAGAGCAGGAGGCCCTCAAGACGTGAGAGGAGGCCCCTAATTTGAAAAATAAAGCCTCTAGAAGAGAAATGAGGAACCTGCCGGACTCGAGAAGGAGTAGGTCTCCAGGACCAAATGAGGACCCGAAGACTGGAAAGAGCTCCCAGGAAATGAGAGGAGGCCCTTAAGATGGGAGTGATAGCAGGTATGGAAGGAGGTGAGGTTTCCAAAATTGAAGATCCCTCAAGACGGGTAAGGCTTTGCCAGGATAAAGGAGGAGGCACACGAGGCGTGGCAAGAGGCCCCTAATTTGGCAGAGAATGCCCCTCAAAGATGAGAGGAAGCCCCATGCCATGTTAAAGGGGCCCCAGAATGCAAGAGGAGGCCCTCCAAGACGGGAGAGGAGGACCATTGAATATGGAGGAGGGTAGGACACACAAGGAGACATCGAAAACCGGTAAAAAGGCTCTAGGAAAAGAGACGACGCGACAGGAGGCCTATAATTTGCAAGAAGAACCCCTAAGAAGTAGTAAGAGTCGAGTCTGGGTATTTTAAAACCACGATATGGGCCCCAAAAGATCCGGCCGGGCCCCCGCAAATTACGCTGAGCCTGGGGTACCAAAAATTCACGCCCGGACCACGAAAATCATGCCAGGGGCACAACAGGTCGTACCGTGCCCCAACAGTCTCATTGGGACCAAAACAAATGAAGCCGGAGCAACGAAGAACAATCCGGACATGGATAATCACTCTGGGGGCCCAACAATGACGCCAAAAGCCTCCAACACGCATTGTACCCCAAAAAGTGTCGAGGCCGCTATATCTCGCGCTAGGGATCCAAGAAAATGACGTCGGTACCCAAAAGATCACATTGGACCCAAAAAAGTCGCGTCGCAGCCCTTGAAAATCACACTGGAGGCCCAGAAGGTCGCGCCGGGGCCCCAAAAGTTGCAGCTGCCCCCAAAATCAATTTTAACCGGAATGTCACTCTGGAAAAAAAACTCCTTCAGTGGCCGCAGTGCTATATCAAAGGGGCAAATGCCCCCTCCATCCTGAGAGGGATAAGCTCCCAAGAATCGTGTCGGGGCCTCAAAAATCGCGCTGGTGCCACCAGAATTCGCGTCGGTCCGCCAGAATTCGCGTATGGGTCTCCAAATAAATACGGCGAGCCCCGGAAAACTCGCTCCGAGGCCCGAAAAATTGCGACAGGAACCGCCAAAATCGCGTTGGGGCCACAGCTAAATACAACGCATCGCACAAACTCGAACCGGGCTCCCCAAATATCGCGCTTGGGACCCACAATTCCCATCGGTAGTCCCGTCGAGGCTCTAAAAAATTGCCGTCTAGGGCCACACGTAAGCACAGTGTGACCACAAACACAAACACAAATCAAGCTGGAGCCCTCCAAAATAAGGATGGATTCCAACAACTAAATGCCCAGGTAAAAAAAATGGCTCTGGAGCACCGAACATATTATCAGATGCCTTCACAAATTGCGTACGGCACCGAAAAACAAACCGGATCTCGAACAATCGAGGTGGGATACAAAAACATGGCGCCAAGGGCTCGAGAAATCAGGCCGGGATTCGGACTTTTAAAAAAAATCAGAAAAGTTTCACAAAATCGTATTGAGCCCAGAAAACTGGGGTTGGGTCTCCGGAACCACGCGCCTGGGTGCGATAAGCCACTCTGGGACCTAGAAACATCGTACCGAAGCCCCAAAATTGTACTTGGGCCCCACAAGTGTGCGCCAGAAGCCCAAAATAAACACATCGGGACCCTAAGAGCACAACGGGGGCCGAAAATACAACTGACCCTCCAAAGCGCACAGTCTCACAAAAAGCGACAGGGCCTTAACACATGCGTTGCAGCCATAGATATACATACCGGGAGGTCTAAAAAATACACCGGAAGCTCTCAAGGCACACAGGGGTCATGATAACGCACAATAGCCTGAAAGGGTGGCTGGGGCCGCAAAAGGCAACATGGTTCCAAAGCAAACAAAAAGACCGGCGCTAAATAAACACATCGGGATCTTCGAAAACGCCCTGACACGTCAAAAAAATCCTCGGTGCACAAAAATTCAACAAACCCTAAAACGAGCAGGGGGTTCGAAAATGCTTTAGGCCCCTAACAAAAATGGATTGGAGCCATAATACACAATCATAGACCAAGAAAGACGCAACGAGTCCAAAAAAGAACGCCGAGGCTTGGCCTCGGTTCGGTATCCAATCTGGGAGGATAGCAGCAAAGATATGAAGTGCATCAAAGCTCAGCGGAAACCGCATTTCATAACTACCAGAAAATGTGGGAAGTAGGAAACTAATGATCGAATTTAATCAATCGACTTTTCGAAGCGAACGCCCATGCGAATCATTCCATCACGCCAAATATGGAGCAAGTCTATCATGTGGCAGCAATTAGCAAAACGCAGAAGGCCTAGCAGAAACCATAGCATCGCACGAAGTGTGGCTAATGCACCGAATACGAAAAATGGGTGTGCACGTACACTGATGTTGCCGTTGTGGCGACCGGGTGCTATGAACTGGAATGCCTGAAATTGTAAAATTTTGTATTTTAAAGTGGTGGGTAATACATTTTACTTTGAAATTATGGGCCTAATACATCTTCTAAACCCTGCTCGTTTTAGGGCCTTGTTGCGTTTTTTTTGTGCACCGAGTATTTTTACGTGTCGGGGCGTTTTCGAAGATCCCGATGTGTTTATCTAGCTCCCGGTCGTTTTGTACGTTTTGGAACCATGTTGCCTTTGTGGCCCCAGCCTCTTTTCCAGGCCCTTGTGCGTTCTCATGGCCCCTGTGCGCCTTGCGAGCTTGCAGTGTATTTTTCTTAGAGCTCCAGGTATGTTTATTTAGGGCTGCAACGCATGTTTTAAGGCCCGATCGCTTTTTGGGAGACTCTGTGCGCTTTGGAGGGTGAGTTGTACTTTCTGGCACCGTTGTACTCTTAGGGTCCCGCTGTGTATATTTGGGGCTTCTGACGAACATTTGTGGGGCCCCAGTATGATTTTGAGGCTTCGGTGCGATTTTTTCTGGGTCCCAGCGCGACTTATCGCGCCCAGGCGCGTGGTTCCGGAGACCAAATGCCAGCTTTCTGGGCTCAACACGATTTTTGTGGATCTTTTCTGGGTTTTTTTTTAAGTCCGATCCCGGCCTGATTTTTCGAACCTCTGACGCTATGTTTTTGTATCCCACCTCGATTTTTCGAGATCCGGTATGCTTTTCGGTGTCATACGCAATTTTTGAAGGCATCTGATAAAAAAATGTTTGGTGCAACAGAGCCATTTTCTCGACCCGGACATTTATTTGTTGGAATCTCTCCTTTTTGGAGGGCTCCAGCTTGATTTTTTGGGATACCGATCCGGGTTTGTGGTATAGGTGTAATTTCAGCAGTGTGAGGTAACTTATCAAGGGATACCAAAATAAAACCTTAGAACTGGGTGGTGGAGTTAGGGTTGAAATCCGACCAATCAGAAACCATAGTGGTAGATTAGGCCCCTCCACAGGACAATTTAGTTGATGACTAATTATATTATTTCGAAATGTACCCTTTGACAGAATAGCGGTCGAAATCCAAGTTTGACTTTTTAATGGGCGTAGGTGCCCCCCCCCCCCTGCAAATCCGTTTGCCCCCTCCTGCTTGACGCAAATATAGGTACTCCACTGGTCCCTCAATAATTTTCCGAAACATACGCCCATGGGGAAAAACCAACATTGAGGGGACAAATTACCCCTCATAAGCATACAATACAACATCCATGCCCCATATGAAATGGGATGAATGATGTTTTTCAATGCATTTTCTTCCAACAAACTTCTTTTCTGCTTCCCAGCTTCCATACCTTCTCAACGTCATTTACAAAACGGTACAGCACAGCGAAAACGATGGGCGTGACGGCGTGAAATTTGAAGGCTTGGATTATGTACGTACTGACATTGTTGCATTGTTGCATTGTCATTTATGCATTGGTGTTCAATGCTTGTTCTTGCCGTGAATGTATTCGCTGAGGATATATTTTAGCCCGTGTGACAGTTGCCTTGCAGCCAGCACCAAATGTTATGAAAATAAACAAATTCCTAAGAGGACGCTAAAAAAAACCAATGCCATCCACTTCTCGTTGTCACCTTTACGAAATTGTCGTCCTTGGACTGAGAAATGGTCGTTCAAGCTTTGCTTATGACATCAAGCTGGTGGGAATAAATAACAGTAGTGATCAATCTAGCTATATTCAGTTAGACATGGAGGACTTAAAAGTGGGTTGATCAATGGCAGATATCTGTAAGATATGCTTAGCACCAGCCCCGCCAGCTCGCTGCAATCTAGAGGCCAGCGGGAAGATTCGCGAAAGCATTGAGACGATGGTTTGTTTTGGCACTTATGTATTTATCCAAATATTACTTATTTATACCCTGGTATGGCCCAGTTTTCAGCGAAAATGATTAGTGGTATTGCGTTTTGAGTAAATGATGCACCATGCCAAGAACAAACAAAAACCAATATGAAATCATGTTCCCCATCCTCGAACCATAGTATAAGAGCCTAAAAACAATATGAGACCCTAACACAATGGAGGCCCCCTTTCAGGGAACAGGAGGCCCCCTTTCGACCTTGCCCCCCTGGAAGAATTTTGTGGCGACGCCACTGCTCACTAGTCATCTTTAGCTCTCAGGGGTCATGCTCATCCATCAGGGGCCCTTTCAAATCCAAAAGCATCCGAGCCCACTGTGGCCCACAGGCGCCCTATATATTCCTCAGCTGTCAGGGGCCCATTCCAGCTGAGACTCCTCTTTCCAGCTGACATGGGCATTCCAGCTCTCGGGTGGACCCTCTCTTGCACTCACGGCCCTTGCCAACCCTCAGGGTGGACGTCTTCAGGTCTCAAGAAACGTTTCCAACGTCCATAAAGTTGGCAGGAGTTCAATATTCATATTCAGCAGAAATCGACGACCCCTCCGATTTCCACCAAATCTTGCACATCGACATAGGATGGGCTTCTGAACACACACACCATGGCGTTTCATGGGGCATAACATTTTCTGACCTACAGAGGTCAAAATGTTCATGAATGTATTGCATTGTACATGATGTGTACAATGAAGTTCCCGGCATGCATCCGACACTGCTGATCATAACACAGAACTAATCGCAGGGTATCCCAGGCAAGAAATGGTCGACAAATCCAAGCATCCGGTGCGTCTGATCATAATACGGAACTAACAACACCGTACCCCAAGCAAGAACTGGTTGACAGTTAAAGAGCATCACAAATTTTACTTTTTCACTTGTTAATTTCCCATAGGCTTTAACATGGGACCCTATGGAGGATCAAAACCACGACCCCTTATATTTTCCACAAAATTGCACCATGTGTGCCTCATTAGGTCTTACATATGTGATGTCAAGCATTCTGCGGGGCATTGCAAGCTGTGACCTACATAGGTCACCGTGTGGGCACCGAATATCAAGGTAAGGGAATTAACCGGAATATTTGAATAAACAACGATACCATATACATAGATGGGTGGCCTATCCATGCATCCCGTACATTTGATCATAACCCGGAACTAATAGCACGGCACCCCAAAGAAGAACTTGGTGACAGGTAACAGAGCATCACAGATTTCACTTTGTCACTTAATGGTTAGTTTCCCATAGGAACATGGGACCTTAGGGAGGCTCAATACCACGACCCCTTAGATTTTCCACAAAAAATTGCACCATGTGTGCTTCATTAGGTCTTACATATGTGATGTCAAGCATTATGCGGGGCATTGCTAGCTGTGACATACAGAGGTGACCATGCGGTTACCGAATATCAAGCTAAGGGGGTTTAGGGAAATATTTGAATAAATAACGATACCATATACAAAAACGGGTGACCTATCCAAGCATCCGGTGCATTTGATGATAACACGGAACTAACAACCCGGTACCCCAAGAAAAAACTGGTTGAGAGGTAAAAGAGCATTGTAAATTTCACTTTTTCATTTAATGGTTAATTTCTCACAGGCATAACGTGGGACCCTATGGAGGATCAAAGCCACGACCCCTTAGATTTTCCACAAAATTGCACCATGTGTACCTCATTAGGTCTTGCATATGTGATGTTAAGCATTATGCGGGGCATTGCGAGCTGTGACCTACAGAGGGCACCGTGCGGTCACCTAATATCAAGCTGAGGGAATTAAGCGGAATATTTGAATCAATAACGATACTATATACATAAATGGGTGTTCTATCCAAGCATCCGGTGCATTTGATTATAACACGGAACTAATAACCTAGTACCCCAAGCAAGAACTGGTTGAGAGGTAAAGGAGCACCACAAATTTCAGGTCCGAAACTGGATGCTTGTGGATCTCTGGTAGAGGTATATAATAGACTCTGCTAGACGCAGGATATACACTCTGGTATAAACCTTCCTTCAGTTTGGGTCCCTTCCACGTTTTTAGAAACTTTATCCACCAATCACGAATCTCTCAACGCCCGATTTCTTCTGCGCCTTCTTCGTAAAGGGTTGCTGGCTCCCCTGCGCAAAAGTGATGGCTACGAAATAAATTACGCTCCAGCCATTCCGAGAAGTATAACGCGTCCCACCCGTCCCACCGTGTGGCGAGACCCATGCCCATAAAGGTTAATATGGTACACTATGGTTGGCGAATACCACGACCCCTAATATGTTTTTTAGACGTGCACTATTTGTGCCTCATTGTATGGTAGTGGCCTTCGGAGCGATAGGCACTCTGTGCATCCGCCGAAGTGCCGTGTGACGGCCCTTCACAATAACTTTTCCTACCCCTTCGATTATATTTAAATGTTACACAGTATCCGTTCAAGATGGTCGCACACACAGCACTGAAACAATTTTCAAAGGCATTGAGTACTATGGTGGGTGAGATAAAATATGCACTAAAATGATGAATTTCATAATGAATTGTTAAAATCGTATGCGCTTATATATGTGCTTCCGTGCTTGTGTGATTGTTGGTGTGTGTGTGTGTGTGTGTGTGTGTGTGTGTGCGTGTGCGTGTGCGTGTGCGTGTGCGTGTGCGTGTGCGTGGGTGTGGGGGTGGGTGTGGGTGTGGGTGTGGGTGTGGGTGTGGGTGTGGGTGTGGGTGTGTGTGTGTGTGTGTGTGTGTGTGTTTGTGTGTATGTGTGTGTGTGTGTGTGTGTGTGTGTGTGTGCTTCCATTGCATGAACGAAATATATTTCAATGCTATATGTCCTGTGCAGTCGATGCGCCCCTAAACCACACAAATATATTTCAAAATTTGATTTTGCAGTGGATACACCGACAGACCGATGATAAATCCAAAAATGTGAATCGAAATGCTTAAATCTGTATTTCCGAGCATGCATGCACAATCATTCACAATCATCATGTCAGGATATACGCATCCATTACGCAGTCGTCCAGCATTTCCTGTGGAGCCAGACTTGCTTTGCTGAGATCGTTCACGACTACGTTCCCCACGTGTAGTGAGTTGTGTCGTTCGGGCTGTGCGGTCTGGCACCGTGACCCGTGTTGTGCATGTATCACTCGGTGAGCAGAGGATCGTGGTTCGTTCTGTTGCACGTATGAGGCAGGCACTGTGCGTCCTTTTCGGTACCAGATCTCTTCTGCCTCCGTGTGGTCCAGCTCAGAGGGACCATCATTCTGGCGGAGGTTTGTCTTTGGTCCCTTGCGTTTGGCAGGCGCGTGCGGGACGAGGTCTTCCTTTTGCCGTGCTGTCATGTCTCGGATGATCAATCGCACAAGGTTACCGGGACGAAGTTTCTGGCGTCCGCACAGGATCTGCCGCTTCACCACTTTCACCGAAGACTCCACGCATGCATTGTAGACTGGGCGGTCTGTTAGTAGCTGCGGCTACAGTGGGAGGAGGGGCATGTATGTGGCCACCAGGTACGCAACAAGGGATGGGCTGTGGAATGGGCTCGTGATCTCATCTTTTTGGCTCTGTTCCTTTTCGATTGCAATTCTCACCTCTTCCTGCATCGCGTTGTATTTGATGCCGAATGGAGTGCCCGTGCGGTAGCTTAGTTTGGCTGCACGTTATAAGTACTCGTCACAAGCGTCCTCTAATTTAAACTCTGTAGTAGGTTGCACGGACTCGAGCGGACGTGTAGAGAAGGCCGGCCGGCACAGAATGGAGAACCATTTGTCAACTTCTGTCATGGTGCTGCCCTTTTCATGCGTGATAGTATCCACATATATCCCCGAGTCGCTTCAAGGTCAGTGATTCCGTTATCAAATGTACCAGATGATTGGATAGGATTCCCATTTATGTATGTATATGGTATCGTTATTTGTTGAAATATTCCCGTTAATTTCCTTAGCTTGATTTTCGCTGACCACACGGTGACGTCTGCAGGTCACAGCTTACAATGCCCATCAGAGTGCTTGACATCACATATGTAAGACCTAATGAGGCACACATGATGCAATTTTGAGGAAAATCCAAGGGTTCGTGGTTTTGATCCTCCATAGGGTCCCATGTTAAAATGGTGCAATTTTTTTGTAAAATCGAATGGGTCGTGGTTTTGAACCTCCATAGGGTCCCATGTTAAAGCCTATGGGAAATTTACAATTAAGTGAAAAAAGTGAAATTTGTGATGCTCTTTTACCTGTCAACCAGTTCTTGCTTGGGATACCTTGTTATTAGTTCCGTGTTATGATCAAATGTACCAGATGTTTTGATAGGACTCCCATTTATGTATATGGCATCGTTATTTATTCAAAAATTCCCCTTCAATCCCTCAGCTTGATACTCGGTGACAGAATGGTGACCTTTGTAGGTCACAGCTTGCAATGCCCCGTATAATGCTCGACATCACATATGTAAGACCTAATGAGGCACACATGCTGCAATTTTGGGCAAAATCTAAGGGGTCTTGGTTTTGATCCTCCATGGGGTCCCATGTTTAAAGCCTATGGGAAATTAACCATTAAGTGAAAAAGTGAAATTTGTGATGCTGTTTTACCTGTCAACCAGTTCTTGCTTGGGATACCGTGTTATTAGTTCCGTATTATGATCAAATGCACCAGATGCTTGGATAGGGCACCCATTTATATATAGTATCGTTATTAATTCAAATATTCCGCTTAATTCCCTTAGCTTGATATTCGGTGACCGCACGGTGACCTCTGTAGGTCACAGCTTGCAATGCCCCGCAGAGTATTTGACATCACATATGTAAGACCTAATGAGGCACACATGGTGCAATTTTGGGGGAAGTCTAAGGGGTCGTGGTTTTGATCCTCCATAGGGTCCCATGCCTATGGGAAATTAACCACAAAGTGAAAAGTTAAATTTGTGATGCTCTTTAACGTCAACCAGTTCTTGCTTTGGGTACGGTGTTGCTAGTTCCGTATTATGATCAGATGTACCGGATGCTTGGATTTGTCGACCATTTCTTGCCTGGAATACCCTGCGATTAGTTCTGTGTTATGATCAGCAGTGTCGGATGCATGCCGAGATCTTCATTGTACACGTCATGGTACATTCATTAACATTTTGACCTCTGGAGGTCAGGAAATGTTATGTCCCATGAAACGCTATGGTGTGTGTGTTAGAAGCCCATTCTATGTCGATGTGCAAGATTTGGTGGAAATCGGAGGGGTCGTCGATTTCTGCTGAACATGAATATCTTTAACTTTTGTTAGGTTAGGCACTTCGGCCTCCTTAGGCCATTTCGTGCCGTGGAAAGAGAAAAAAGAAAAATTATAGTGCTGGAAAAGTCAGTTTATAAGTCCTGGAGCAAGTTGGTTTGTTGGAGAAAAATGAAAAGTAGTTTGAGGAGAAATGGATGATTGTCCCCCAATAGTGTTGGCAGAGAAAAGGGAATTTTGTGTATATGGCAATAGTCCGTCAGTATTTTTCGAGGGAAGTGGAACTTCTGACAGTGAAGAAGAATATGTGTAACTGTAAGATAGGTGTTGCATGATGGGCATGAAGGTCTGGGGAAGCCGTGTAGATATATCGATGTGTAAGAAAAGTATGGCCGATGCGTAAACGTGATAAGACTTTTTCTTCGTGTCGGTTTTTTGATATGATGTGGTCCAGATATCGACGACAGGTTTGATGATATGTAATTGTGTATGGTTCGTGTTTTGTGTCAAATTTTCTGTCCAAAAATGTCGAATGCTCTGTTGTATTCATGATTTAATACCTTCAAAATGTGGTGGAATTTCTGTGATGTTTTGGAGGTGTAATGATGCTTTTGCTAAAGTATCGGCTTCTTCGTTCCCTGGGATGCCGCAGTGACTGGGCACCCACAGGAAACGGACCTTCACGTCCATCAGATGAAGTGTTCCTAACGTTTCATAAATATATATATGGCAATGATGTGAAAAAGAAGGTGACGAAAGAGATTGTAAAACAGATTTGGAGTCGGAACAAATGATGACGCTGCGCATGGGGTGACAGAGAAAACGGTTGCGAATATAACTGAGGGCAATGAGGATGGCAAGTAATTCAGCGATGAAAATTGATGTTCCGTTTGGTAATCGATGTTGTTTTTTGTATGTTCCCGAAACTATGGCATTTCCTGTAAAGTTGGCGTCTTTAGAACCGTCAGTAAAAACAAAAGGAACATGAGAATAACGAGACCGAAATTTGGGAACTTTTTTCGCATATTCTGGACAAAGCTGTGGTTTTGGAGTGGTGGTTAGATAAAAAAATGTGTCGTTCGGCTATCTGCCACGGTGGTGTAGTTGGTGGAGAAAGAGAAGTAATGCGTGGAATAGTGAAATGAAGTTGTTCAGAAAATGTTTTGCCTCGATAAACTATAGTGAGACCAGTCCGTTTTTCGGCTGGACCTAAATAATCATGATGTAAATTTGGGAGAATTTGTAATGACGCGTGTGTGGGGTGGTTTGCGTGAAATTGAATTTTGGAGGCGTACCTAAGTGTTTGCTGCATTCTACAGAGAGCTAGTGGAGGAATTCCCGATTCGGCTTCTAAAGAAATGATGGGTGAAGTAGTCATTGCACCGAGTGCGATACGGATAAATTTATTTTGAATGGTGTCCAAAATGTGTAAGGAGGATGTGCTAGCACCGGTATATACTACGGATTCATATTCAATTATGGGTAGAACTAAGGATTTGTAAAGTAGTAGAAGTGTATGACGGTCGGCTCCAAGTGATGAAGAAGTGATGCATCGAAATAAATTCAGTCGGTGAAACATTTGTTCTGGATGTGTTTGATGTGTGTATGCATTGAAAGCCTACGGTCACAAATAATACCAAGAAATTTAAACGAATGTACAAAAGGTATATCATTGTTTCCGAGGTGAAGCGGTGTTTCTGGAATTGGGCGGAGAAGTGATTTGCTAAATATCATGGTTGCAGATTTTGTAGCGGAAAAAAATGAAACCATTCTTCAGGGACCATTGATATATTGAAAAGTAATGCGGGTTTGAAAACCCTATCGTAAGCTTTGCTTATATCTAAAAATACTGCGACTGTGTGTTCATGTTTTTTTTGTAGCCTAGGCGGATCTCTGTTTCTAACCGAATAAGGTGATCTATTGTGCTGCATCCTCGCCGAAAACCACATTGAAAGGGAGATAGAAGTGAATTTGTTTCCAGGTGCCAGGTCAGTCTTTTAATAACTATTCGTTCAAAAAGTTTTCTTAAACAACTGGTGAGTGCATTGGGTCAAAAATTACTTGGGTTACTATGGTCTTTGCCGGGTTTTGGAATGGGGATGATGATAGCTTTTTCCATGCTTCAGGAAAGATGTGATTTGACCATAATGAATTAAATGTGTCTAAGATGCATTGTTTGGTGTGGTCAGATAAATGTTGAAAGAAGGAATAATGTAATTTGTCAGGCCCTACTGAAGTACTACCGGCGGAGGAAATGGCATTCTCCAGTTCAGAAAGATGAAAAGAAGCATTGTAGTACTCAGTATTGTCCGAATCAAAGAGGTCGAGATTGGTGTGAAAAGTGTGTTGTGCATTTTCTAAGAAATTAGGTCGGTAGTTCTCATCGGAGCTATTATGGGCTATGGCATCAGCTATGGTGTTTACTATGGTTTGTGGGTCTGTAATTGTGAGATCGTGGATTCTGAGGGCGGTAGAGATTTAAATGGGGAGCGTCCGGACAAACGTCGGATTAATTGCCATATTTTACTTAAAGGTGTTTGAAAAGTGAGCTGCTGTAAATATGAGGGCCATGAACGGCGCTTAGCATCGCGAATGATGCGGCGGGTTCTCGCACGTTCACGGTTACGGGTGGTTAAATTTTCTTGATCGGGATGTCGTAAGTATTTCCTAAATGCTCTTTTTCTAACCGCAATTGCTTGTGAAATTTCTAGACACCACCAAGTTACTGGTTTTCGTTTTGTGAAAGGTTTCGTGAGTGGAATTGTAGTGGATGCTGCTTCGAAAAGTGTGTCTGTAATTGAGTTGATGTTTTCGACGGGAGAAATGTTGTGGTTGTATTGAATATAAGAAAGTTCCTGAAATGTTGTCCAATCGGCTTTTGAAATTTTCCAGCGTGGGATAAAATTGGGTGTGCTATCAGTAGCAGTTGAAAAAAGTGGGTATTAATTTGATGGGGTAGTGATCGCTGTCATGAATGTCTGTGTCTATGGTCAAATCGAAATCGTTGGCAAGAGTTGGAGAGCAAATTGTCTAATCTATTGCAGTTTCTTTGTTGTGTCCGAGGTGAAAAAATGTTGGCTCTCCAGTGTTAAGTATTACTAAATTGTGTCGGTCTAAAATGTGTTGAATAATGCGTCCGCGAGTGTCTGGGTGTGTACATTTTTATCCCACGCTGGGCTATGGGCGTTGAAATCGCCAAGTAAAATGAACGGGTTTTTGAAATTTGTGATGAGGTTTTCTAATTGTGTTAAAATGTTTGTGTTGTCTGTAGACGGTGGAATGTATAGTGAGCATACATCTATATTTCGACCATGTGAACGCAATGTACAAGCTACGGCTTGTAACGATGAATGAAGTGTAATTTGTGTATGTGTGTAATCATTGTTAATGTAAAGGGCTGTACCGCCACTGCAGTGTGATCCACGGACCTCGTCGTGGCGGTACAGCGAATAATTGAAAAGATTGAAATGATATGTATCGGTAGACAAAAACCAGGTTTCTTGAAGTGTGATGATAATCGGAGTTAAGATGCTAAAAAGGCTTTCATTTCTGCCCATTTGGAAATCAATCTACGGCAGTTCCATTGTAGAAATATGGACACTTGTGAAAATTAATATTTGTCGGCACCTTTCGGTGCATGTCGGAGCCAGGATTGTAAATCTGGCGGACGTGTGGGTTGGGTGCGGACGGCGGCGGTGGACCCGCCAGAGCCGTCCGGCCGGCCGGTGACCTTGGCAAGGTCACGGCGACCCGTCACTGCCGCGGGGATGTCCGCCGGCTGGAAGTTGGTCGGGTCACGTGGGTGCCAGCCGGCGCTGGACACGCAGGACTCGATCGGCGGTCCGCTGACGGGGAACGAGAATTTGCTCCCGCAGCGGAGTGACTGCGGGGCCTGTCACTCCTCCCTGGAGTGGTTCGTTTATTGGGAGCCGGAGTGGTCTGTGTGTTGGGAGCCAGGGTAGTTTGTGTCGGTGTGGTCAGTGGTGTAAGCTTTTTAGTGGAGCTAAACCGGGAATCATGTCTGTTTAATCGAGGTTGAAGTAGTGTTGACGCGACGTGTGGGTGGAACAACGGTGGCCGCCTGAACATAAGTTTTAGTTGACGGGGAGGTGGCTTCGACAGACCGTCGGGCCTGGGGGTATGGCACCCCGGTCGTGGCCTTGACAGCGCAGACCTCCTTCTCCTTGCGCCAAACTGGGCAGAGGGGTGATGTGGTCAGGTGATCGGATGTGTTGCAGTTGAGGCAGTGGGCAGGTTTGGAGCAGGTGGATTCGGGATGAGGTGGTTCGCCGCACTTGAGGCATCGGGCTGGTTGGCGACATGCTTTGCTGCCATGGCCGAAGCGCTGGCAGTTAAAACAGCGGAGAGGATCGGGAATAAAGACACGGACTTGGAATCGTAGGTATCCGTCGAGTAGGGTCTTGGGAAGAGTGGTAGAGTTGACGGTAAGGACAAGGAGGCTCGCATCACGTTTCTGGCCGTCTTTGAAGGAGGTGATGCGGCGGACGTGGGTCACCCCCTCCGGCCCCAGCTCCGCCTGAATATCTGCCTCAGACATGAAGCGGAGCTCAGGCGCGAAAATGGAGCCCTTGGTGGTATTGCGGTTGGAATGGAGAGAAACTGTGACGGATTTACCACAAAATGTGGTGGTACGGAGGAGGGCTTGGTATGGGCTCGGGTTTGGGTTTTTTGACAAGGGTTCCGTTGGCAGGGGCTACGATGTCAGGATTGGCTAAGGAGCATATGGCTAGGAGTTGTTTCGTCGGCCAGAAAACATTGATACGGCGGAAGGAAACGGTTTCCTCGACAGGCTTGACTACTATGTAAGAGCCAGCACTGTCGAGATAGGGTTCGACGGATTGGATTCGTTCAGGTTGGGAGGGCGTGGTCTGGTTCGAGCGTGGGTCAGCGGCGTGAAGAGTGATGGTATGGTCCGGATTCCGAGGCGAGGTCGTGGTCTTGGGACGAGCAGGGTTCGGTGAGGCACAAAGAGCTTCCATGGCGTCATCCAAAGGAATAGTCCGGCGCGGGTCATCAATGGTCGTATCAAGAGATGGGACATCCGGGGCTGAGTCCGGGGTCGTGCAGTGGCCATCTTGTGTGGTCAGAGGCGGGAATTCTTGGTCGGAGTCCGTTGGGGAGCATGGGTCGGCGTCCTTCTTGCGTTTTTCCCCATCATGGGGAAAAAGCCCTACCTAATGCGATTTAAAGAAAGACGAAGGACACAGGGAGCGGAAATACGACAAGAAGAAATACAAATACTCGCTTGGGGTGACAGGTGTCACCCCTAGAAATTAACGAAAAGAGCGACGGGTGTCACTCCACGAAAATGAAAAATTAACTGCGATGACCAGCAGTCAGTCAGGCCAAAACTGGCACGGCGGAGTAATCAGTGGGCTTTGGCGATGTGCGTTCGAATAGTACTGAATACTCCATGATATGAATATCGAACTACTGCCAACTTTATGGACGTCCTTTTCCATACAAGATGCTAGGTGCGTTCAAATTTTTCCTCCGTTATATATTTGTCCTTTAGGGCGGTCGCTTGGAGGACCCATCGGAATCTCCAGGGAGCGAGAGCCCATTCACCCCTTGGAAACGCCATTGCTTTTTAACAGCCCATGCCCCTCCATGGGCTTAGAGACCCTTTGCGTAGCACCGGAAGCTCGGACCGTCTCAGTAGCTCGGGGACCTCTTTATCGGCTTGAGGACCGCTGTCAGCTCTGAGCCCTGTCTATCAGCGTGAGCCAAAGCCAACCCAGTGAAATTACATGTCAGGCCCGGGGTCACCATCCGTCAGCTCAGGGACCCTCTTTCAGAGCGCAAGACCCTCCGTTCAGCCGAAGTCCCCTCTTCAAAAGCTTGGGCCTCCTCTATCACGCAAGGGGGCTCTTGTGCGGTTTCGGCCCCCATCGGTCCTTCATACCGACTCTGGGCCCTCTCCGATGGCCCGGGGTCCTCCTGTGGCTAAGAGTCTTCCCCGTCAGTGCAAGGGCTCTCCATAGCGGCCCAGGGCTTTCTCTGTCCGGCCGACGGCCCTCTTCCAATAACTTGGGTCTCCTCCATCAGGCCAGGGACCCTTGTACGGTTTGGACCCATCCGTCGGCACATTGGCCCTTTCTCACTGCCCGAGGTCCTCTCCGGCAACTAGGACCCTCCTCCATCGTCTCAGGGGCCCTCTTTGACGGCCCAGGGACTTTTCCGGCAAGCCGGAGGCCCCTTTTCAAGCGCTTAGGCCTTGTTCATCAGGTTAGGGGCCTTTTCTTCGGCTTGAGCCCCACCGAGAGCTCAGGGGCCCTTCTAACTATCCGGGCCCCTCCGTCGATCTAGAAGCCCTTCACGTCAGCCCAGCCAAGGACCCTCAACATCTTCCTGAGGGCACTCTCTGCTGACTCGGGACCCTCTTCATTGGCCCGGAACCGTTTCCGTCAGCTCGGGGCCCCTTTCGTCGGCCCAGGGTACCCTTACGGACCCATTGCACCGAAGACTTGAGGGGCCCTTGCGGGCACCCTCTGACCTTCCAGTGGGTTGCCCCCTTCGCCCCCTTGTCTACGCCACTGACCGGAGGAGGCATGGCTGGAGATCCCGGATGGGTCGGGGAGTCTGGACCCTCCTGTGTTGTCACCCTGCAAATGTTAGCTTGTTATTTTCCCTGTTCAATCTCAAATTATGTGTTGAAAATATAGACTTTCACCCCTGGCTTCGTGATAAATCCCCAACCCTGGGACGGCGACCGCCTCGACGAAACCTTTACGACCTTGAACGCCAGGCGGCGAGACGGCTGGTCGGTGGCCACACTGCGACTTGTCGGTCGAATTTGTATCTCTGCATTTCCTATATTTTCTCACGGATTTCGTTTCTAACATAGGATGCGCGTATCAATTTGCGACAGAGTCACGAAATTACATCAAAATAGCCTTTCCCGTTTATGAGATATTGTCGAAGAACAGAAGGGGTCGACGGATTCTGCCCTCTCCAGTGCGATTTCTAATGCACCGCCATTAGAGGCGCATCCAAAGGGGGATGCGGGGACCCCCCCGGACCAAAAAAGCACTAGATCAAACAAGAAATTGGAAGATTTTTACAACGCAAACGAAACATTTTCATCGCGGATATTGACAAGACATTGCGGGATGTTATAGAGCTGCATTGAGAATGACCTTCGCGTAAAATATGACTCCTTTTTCGTGAGGTGAAACTGGAAATGCTGCTTGGTGTCACCACGGATAATAGTAAACGGATAGGAAACTCCCCGGAATCGGCGACCAAGGACGGGCTATTGCCACCTAGCGGTTGGAGGCCGAAGCTAATCCTGGATAGGATATTGTTTGATTACAGCAGCACATTCCCGCGTTGGAGAGTAAAGCGTAGTTTAGTTTCGGCCAATTTCCGCTTTTTGGAGAAGCTAGGGAACCGTGATTCGGCTGCATGGAACTCTGTGACGGTAAGGAATTAATTAAAAGCATATCTGCTTTCATTTCTTTGTTTCAGGGAACATTTAAACGCATGGCGTGGAGTACTACGTTTCTGGCGCGTTGTGTGTGTTTTTGGGAGCAACTTATGTGTTTTGGATCAAGTGAAGCATGCAATTCTCCATTGCGTTGCCCAGTTATTTACTCTGAATCACGAGAAAATCTGAATCAGTGGTATTTAGTCTGTTTGAGCTTTTGCTTGGCTTGAAGCATTGGTCAAAGGGGGCGCCGTAAATGTACCAATTTTCACCTGCATATGCAGCTCTCGAACTAAGGGTTTTGGCTGGAGGATGTCCGATTTCAGGCTGAGGAGCAGTCCGAAGGAGGAATTGTCTGACGTAAAATTTTGCAATCTTTACCTAAGGTCCATGGCTGAATATTTTGAAAGGTTGTAAGTGAAAGGATCAGTGCATCACCAGGCCTGGTGCCAAGGTCAAAGACTTGGTGCCAGTGGTGACACAGGCCACCAGTGACCACCAGTATAGGGCAGTTGTAGTGCAGGTAGGAGTAAATAACATAGGTTCTGCTAGGAGTGAGGAGCTGCTGCAGGACTACAGGGCCCTTCTGGCCACCCTGAAGCATAGCAATTGTCTGATTCGGTTCTCATCGGGTTGCCGTCGCTACATATTTCAGAAGAATAAAATATAGAACTTCTGAGTTTATTTATGGAGATGGGTCAATAGCTTGTTTTTTTAAATTTAAATCATTCCCAATAATATCGCATTATGGGTGCCCAAAATTGAACATTTGCAAACCAGTACTCGCATGGCGTCGTTATTCCGATGGGTCGCGGCACCTAATCTAGCTGCCTCACCCACTAGCAGCCCGCCGCCGACGACCATAACCCTCGCACGGCCGATGCTCCGCGCAAACTTCGTCCGGCCGGGGAGGGGGAGGGGGTTGTTACCTACCCTCCGGCCGGGAAGGTGGGTAGGTTACCTACTCCTCCCCATATACATAACGGCATTAGATAGATTGGGTGATTCTAAGAAGGAATTGGTTCAGTCCTTTTTTGATCCGAGGTCAACGTAGAGGTCATATCAGGTCAAACAAAAACAAATTAATAGCGCAGGCAGCACAAAGACTTCAAGAACTATAGTGCACAATTATTCTTGCACTGCACGGCCAAAACTGATTTGTAGATCAATTTAGTCCTTGACCTATAATGACCTGAGGTGACAGTTCAAAATTGGATAAACCGGAGGCAAAGAAAGCCAATTTATCATATTATCATACATGTTATTGGCACTACATAGGTCACTGACCTAGGATGACCTGCACCTGCAGTGATAAATTATTCGTGAACTAGGGTGGAAAATACCACTTCCTGAACACTGAATCGACATCCCTCCCAACGGATTATCGACATCGTGCTTCGTGATGAGTCGTTATGAAGTCTTCATATCTAATTTCTAGCAGTCTCTTGTTGACAAATAGCATGCTGATACTCACCATTGCGTATTGTGATGCACGAGTATCTGTTAGCACAATTCCAGGTAAGATGATTATCTATGATTATCAGTTGATATGGATATATATTTTATATCGTTGTCGCTAAAATAGTTACCCCTAAATTAGGTATCTCAAAACGAAGGGAATAGTTGCGCGTAGGAGTACGCTGTTGGATCATAATTTTGTTTCAAGAACTTATAAGTTATGTTAAGTGGCATCGTTTCCGTGGTCAATTTCGACATCCTACTGTACTCGTTTCGACATCTCACACCTAACGAAAAACCATTATTTTAACACTGTGCACCTGACATTCGCCACACCAAATATGTATCCAGCGCATGGTACTGACAATTTTATAGCTTTTGCGAGAAATTTGTCATGTGATTTCAAAGGTCAAAGTCAATTTTCAGGTCAAGTCGGTCGGAGACCTATGATGACCTTGCTAAAGTCATTATGGTCAGATATGCTTCAAACTGTGCAATGGTTATTGAAAACGATATGCAATCTGTTGATCGATCGTGTATCTATATTGTCATAATATGTGAGATTTTCCGCAGTTTGGTCCGACATGCCGCCACTAAAGGGGTTGTAGGTCATTGACCTGACATGGGCTTGACCTGATAATTTTGGAGGATGTGTCAAATTGATGTAGCTTAAGGTACTGTAAATTTTAGGGCTCTAGAGCAAACCATTTTTTGGGTATGGTACGAAACGTCATGGGGGGTGGTAGGTATTTACCCACCCACCCGGGCGTGCGAGGGTTAACATGGGAGACGTGGCAGCTGCAATGGGGTGATGCAGGGGGCCCCTGACAGTTCCTCTAGGCTCCAATGGCTGTTCCGGGGCCCCTCGGCCCAATCAATGTTCATCATGTTCTCCTATGCCTGCTCAGGGTCCCCTCGTTTGTCAAAGAATATACCTCAGGGGGAAATGTGACTGCCAGGGCCAATCAGCCAATCGGTCTTTGGCCAATCAGCAGCCTTTTTTGTGGGTGTGGGGGGGGCATCGGAATGGAATTGGTCTGCCCCAGACGAGTCCCAGGCATATACGGTTGGAATGGGAGGGGGCAGGTGCTCTCCCTGTTTTTTTTGCCGGTTCTCATGACACTCCGCTTCCCTCAGTTAGTCGGCACAGGTTAGTTGGTCACGAGCTTCATGGTTCTATACGGCGGCCGAAGGGATGGCGGCCACTGGAGTAAGCGTCCCCGGCTTGCGCCGAAGGCGCAGTTTTTTGCAAACGACGCGTGGTAGAAGGCAGATTCAGCTATATTTCCCCATCCCGTCAAGCTTTTTCGATAGGGTGTCCTTCGCATCACCTTCCCAGGATTATTTCGCCGATCGTCCGATAGATGTCGCTAGTATCGGTCGGTGGTCGCAAACATCAAAGTGCCGCCCGAGAGTTTCCGATCCGTTTACTATTATCCGTGGTGTCACTAAAGAAAATATCTACCGGTATTCCCCTCGATGACGTCTTTCTACATCTGGTAGCTGATATTGATCTGCATAATTAATAGGAAGCGTGTATATCCACTCATGAGTCGATTTACACAGAAAATGGTCTCCTGTGTATATCACGACAAATCTGAGTGGATATACACCACCGGCGCTATTTGTGTAAATCACGATAGAAATGTGACGTCACTGGTTTCGCGCGCATTACCCACATTCCCAGCAACCATTCTCGCAGCTATTCTCGACGTACGGCAAGGCTCTTTCATACGGACGGGTGTGGCGGTGGTGCAGGTTATGGCACGTAGGTTATTGTGGAAAGTGGATTATTATTAAACATTTGCCGATTCACCCCTTCGGTCTACCCCTTGGTTCCGCCCCTTGGATTCACCCCTCAGATCTACCCCCTGTGTTCCATGCCTTTGAATTAACCGTGATCTACCCACTTGGATCCACCCCAGTGGTCTGCCTCTTGATTCACTGTGCAATCCATCCCCTTGGATCCAGCCCTATGATACCTATATCCCCTTGGATCCATCCCGACTTTGTCCGGAGTACATTTTCTGGGAATATTATTTTTGGTGCATGGAATCTGTTTGCCGGTAACCAACAGGAAAAGCCTGTGTACCTACCTAGGTAGTCAATATGTAATATGCATAAGTAATAAGCATTGTTGTTTTTG
Source organism: Ashinkailepas kermadecensis (assembly GCA_034440615.1). Lineage (NCBI taxonomy): Eukaryota > Metazoa > Arthropoda > Thecostraca > Neolepadidae > Ashinkailepas > Ashinkailepas kermadecensis. Next base: position 453,395 of record JAOTOM010005137.1, on the reverse strand, counting down.
GTCAAATAAAATGTCAAAGCACATGAACAAAGAAGCGAGGAACAATAGATGGCACCACCTGGCAGCGAATTGTGATAATCAGCACAGTTTCGTCTCTCATAACTCACAGGAGCAATGTGCTTCTTCACTGTTGGTTTCAGTACAGGGTTAGCCATATGAAAAACAAACAAAAACTTCACGCTTCACTCCCAGCTCAGAGTGCATACCTATCTACACAGCAAATTCCTCACAATACAAACCCACCACCACTGCACACACCACATTTGGATGCGATAGCTGTGCACAATGCAAAGGATCAGTCAAGGTCTTGTGTTTGTGGCATAACACTGTTAACAATATGTTCAAAGTTGCTAATTGTTGTGATGCACATAAAAAATACCTTTCATCAATTAGCTGACAGACAGATTTCAGAACAGGAAACACCAACTCAGGCAATTCTGATCGGTGCACTCAGGAAGACGTCTCTTAAAACTGGCAATTTTTCCCACTATAGAGTGGCTTGAAAGCAGGTTTCTGGATAGGCCTCAGCCAAATTTGTTGCTCTCGGTGGCTGCTTTCTTCAGTGTGCAGCCATGAGGTCTTGCAAGCTGCATTGGCACATTGTTGTCGGCATTTCCGGTAGAATTGCTGAAGAAGTGCCTTAATTCCCACCCTGACTGACACTGTGTCAAGCCTGGTGCCACACTGCATAATGGTACACCTGCCTACATACATTTGGATGTTGTATGGTTTGTCCTACATGTATGGATGTTGAGTGATATAAAGCCAATGTATACGGAATTGAAGTGCCATAAGAGGTATGGTGATGTTGGAGGGTGGCATAGATTGAGCTATGGGTAAATTTGCAGATCAAGGTAACTTTATTTTTGGAAAACTTGAAGTTGCACACTTTTTAACATGATGAAGATGATGTGAACACCTATTTTGTCCACAAATGATTACTTTTAAGCCAATGGCAGTTTATAAAATTGATGTCAGGCATGGTAAAGAGTCTGTGGCTTGTCCATTTGTACCTTGATGGTGTTGGACTGCAGCTTATAAAGCTTTTATGCTTTGAGAAGGAAATTATGAATCTTGAGGCTATGGAATTCCTTCAAAAACAAATACTGGCATACCTTAAAACAATTTGTGTGAGTACCCTTGCTAGAAATGACAGTGTTGTCAGAAAATATTATAAAATTGAGTGATTGTCCTCAGAAAAAAGCTTAATAATTATGGGAGGTACTAGAATGCAACCTGTACATAGAAAAGCCATCCTTACACTGATATGCATGGCTGCATGTGGCTTGTATGCAGACTTCTGTTTCAAATTTAAATTTCAAGAATTTAAACATTACATATGAACAGATAAATCATGGAAATAAAATATCCTAACCTAGACTAAGATAGTGTATAAATATAATATATGTTTACACAATATAATCTAACATCACCAGAACAGTCAGAATCAGCCCAAACAAACTTCTGCCACTATCCCACCAAACGTCTGGTGTATCTCATCTTCACCTGAGTGTTCTCTGTTCACTATCCCTGTGCTCCCCCACCCCACTCCATGTGAAGCAGTCAAAAAAGTGCACCCATCCACCTTATCCCTCTATTCCTGTTCCAGCCTGTGTCATGCCTCTATGTTGCCACTATCTTTTGTTCTGTCCCCTTTCTCTCCTGGTAATTGGTAAATGTTGGTATCTCCCTCTCAATCTCCATGTTAGGGATGCAGCTATGTCCCAAAATGTTTAGAGAGGGAGAGAAAGCAAAAAGGTGTAACATCGCACTCATACAATGTACAGAAAGACTCGTTCTAAAAGCTCCCATCGCATCCCAACATTTTGACTGTATTCCTGCTACTGGTTCTGGTTCATGTACCCATGTACCATATTTAGTACTGGCATGTAGTTAAAACTGCCATCACATTTTCAGGTGTGGCTCACGGACAAAGACCGTGCAGAAAGATCAGCGATTGCTGAAGTGTTCCCGGACTGCAACCTGTTCCTGTGCACATTCCATGTGCTGCAGGCGTTTCGGCCAGAGCTCAGTCTCGCTGGAATGACCAAGACCGAGAGGGATCGGATTCTGCGAACTTTACAGCAGCTTGTATATGCCAGATCGGAGGCTGAGTATCAATGTGTTCGTCAAGATTTAAGATATGCTTCCACAGAATGTTACCTTATGGACAACTGGGATGAAATCAGGGATCAGTGGGTGCGAGGGCTCTCTAGGGGGATATGTCTGGCGTTTTCACCAACAATCATCTTGAGCCACTTCATGGCAGGCTAAAGTCTGTGTGCAAGGCTCAGGACACCCTGCCAGAGTTTGTATCTGGGTATCTTGTGCTAAACATTATCCGTGCCGACAGGAATGCTGAAATGCACTCGGCAATCAGCAAACGTCCAACGACATCTTGTCACGGCGAGCTAGGCGACTACGAGCGTCATGTCACGCCGTTTGCTGTTTCGCTGATCAGGGAGGAGTTGGAGCTTGCTGGTTGGGCTTCCTTGGGTGTTGCCACAGGTGGATGTTGGACTGCATGTGACTGTTCTGGGCACGTGGATGTAAGTCCAATAGGATGTGGGTGCATGTTTTATCGACAGTACTGCATGCCTTGTCGGCACATATTCGCAGTTCGACGGTAACAAAGCATGTCATTGTTTTCACAGGACCTCATTGGCAACAAGTGGCTCCTGTCTTATGCAGCTGATCATTTGCAGGCTCAGGTTGGGCCATGTACTGTCTCCGATCATCGGAGGGTTTCGTCGTGTACTGATCTCAAGTTCTGCTCCTTCACCAGTGATCGGTGCTCATAGGCCCCGAACGAACAGGGTATGCTCTCCAATCGTTTCTTCCCCAGTGATTGGCAAGCACAATGAGAGACCTAGCACGTCAGTGGCCCCAGTTTCCGCCGCCACCACTGCTGTCGCCCATGTGCCATTTTCAGGACGGTCTGCGGGCGACACTGGTCACCTGATCAACTTAGATGGAGGCAGCCTAATGCTGGATCATCCGACCATGGCTCCTCGCGTCAAAAAGAACCGCGGCCGGCCGAAAGGCAGCGTAACTACAGTCGTGGGAGCAAGGAGGCAGTACACTGGTAAGTTGTCTTATATCATGTGTCATACATTTATTATGACGTATTACTTCGTAACAGTGAGTACAAGAGGTTTCGCTATGAGGTTGTTAAGCTGTTCCGTGAAGTAGCTAGTGGTAGGGTGGCACTCACATCAGTTACTTTTCTATGAATGCACATGTTCAACAAATCATGCCTTAGATTATCTGAGGAAACCTGGAGATGTGCAGTTATGCATCCCAAAATCCACATCTAGACGAGGCCCTGGGTTGAATATGGATGTGTGGGACGAATATTGACAATTTCGTGACTATGTGTGTACAATTTCGGCGTCATATGTGTAAAACTGCGTGTCAATGTGTTTGGTTAGAAATCGTCAGGAAGTTCCATGCCAATTGCCCAACGTGCTCAAAACTGTACGAAAAAAAATCACAAGTAATGGACGTGTGACCTCTGCTGACAGCGGTATGATGGCTGATATGTCTGATTGCATAATATTGGTATAATAAGAGTATATGATTGTGGTTTATTGGGGATTCATGAATATGCAACTAGATAGATTGTTGTATGGTTCCTTACTGGTTTGGTAATGCCTATTTTTGCATATTTTGCAGGTCCACCGGCCACCCAAGATGATCCAAACGTCTTCGGGGAACTTCGCTGGATGTAGCATCACCGTACGAAGAATCCCGAAGACCGGGATTTTCACTGTTGCTGCCCAACACCGCGTTTTGTCCGATTACACCTGTGCCATTGGGGAGTGCAATAGCATAGACCGGGTGCATCAACGGCCGCAGGCTCCGCCACTGCCGGTGCTCTCGGCTGTGCAGTGTCTATTTCGAGCTTATGACGGCTGCACGGTTGTGACATGTGCATGCCAAACGTACTAGTCCAGACATACGTTGTGCCATGGTGTATAACATGGTATTCATTCATGGCAAAAAGGGTCCGACAAGCTAGTCACGGAACGTGCTGTCTAGTCCATAAAGATCTGTTAATCCATTAAGCAGGAGTGCAGTTTCTAACAGATCAGTTGTTATCTCAGTATCAGCATAGTAAATCTCCATTCACACATCCTCTTTTTGCCTGGTGCGATATTTGCAATTGCTAAAAACCAATGTCTGTCGAGACAAATTGAAGAAGAAACTGCAGCCCCGCTTTCAATGACGGATATGTATGGCATAGTTCAACATGAGTGGCTTTGGGTGCTGTATGACCCTGCAGTCTGCTGCCGTGTGCGCCCAGATAGCTGTCATCCATTATTCGTGCTTTTTGAAGCTACCATGTTCGCTGTTTACTTACCTTGTGGTATGTTTTCAAATGACATGGATATGTATGACTTAGTTCAACATGAGTGGCTTTGGGTGCAGTATGACCCTGCAGTCTGCTGCCGTGTGCGCCCAGATAGCTGTCATCCATTATTTGTGCTTTTTGGAACTACCATGTTTGCTGTTTACCTACCTTGTGGTATGTTTTCAAATGGCATGGATATGTATGACATAGTTAAACATGAGTGGCCTTGGGTGCTGTGTGACCCTGCAGTCTGTTGCCGTGTGCGCCCAGATGGTTGTCATACATTCTTGTTTTTGGAATTACTATCATGTTTGCCATGTACTTGCATTGTGGTATGCTTGCCAGTGTTTGATAATGGTATGCTTAACCATACTAAATAAAACAAATAAAAATGTCTGCATGCAGTATCACCTGATTAATATGGCGACTATTTCATGTAGTGAATCATTGAATACTTGGTTCAGTAGCTTGCCCATGAGCTTGCAAATACGGACATCGAAGTTTCACTCGCCTTTTAATGGAGTCTCCCATTAGTGTGCCCCTTGAGTTCACATGTCACATATTTGAATAGTAAGTCGAAGGGATTGAAATTGTTCCATCAGCCCAACTGGGTTATTGATGGGCAACGATGAGACACCAGGGGGCTGATTGTAGTCCCTGCGCCTTAGCTGCACGCCCTGTAGGACATGACGCCAAGACCAGATAGTTCAACGTGTGCCGTCGCTGGCGGCCCAGGAGACTTCCACAGCTATTATGATGGGGAATATATCTGGAAGCCCTGTTGCATTAGCAGGAGGCCCTGGAACACCATAATATACCGTAATAGCGGAGTTTCAGCAAGTAGATCGGGAGGGGACGAGAAAGTAGCAGAAGGCCTAAACTAGGAACTACGGAGTCTGCAGTCTGGGAAAGTGTCAAAACTGACTAAGAGCCTCAGCGGCATGGCAAGAGGCCCCATAGGCATGTCGCTGGGAGGGTGGCAGGTATTTGACTATTGGGATGCTCCGTCTGCCATTGCAACAACAGCAGAGCTCTTGCAACCCACTGGGAGGCTCCAAATCCTACGGAATTCGTGACAGGCCCTGAGGGTCTCCAACGTCCCACAGGTCTGATTGCGGTCAAGAAAATACTCCAGCATCTAGGCCGGGTAGTCCTAGATGTTACACGGTAGGTTCTAATTTGCAGGACTCGACGGTTTCAATTGTTCCGTGACGGTGCCGGTTCAGAACAATGGGAGGTTCCAATAAAGAGGACCCGATAGCGCGACAGGAACCTCCACCAGTTCACCAAGAGACATTGGCAATTTTATGGCAATTGGTTCACTTTAGACCAGTGGGGGGGGGGACGCTGCATGCTGGAATGTAGTCCCGGTACTTAATGGAAAGGGCAGTGTGGCTAACAGGAAGCCCTGCGCAGTTTCTCAACCTAAGACGCATCTCACAGGAAAAGGCGCCCATTTGACACAAAACGGCGTCCCATAAGTAGGTATGCTCCAGTGCACCCTCCGTCCTCAACGAATACCCAGCCGAAGACACCCCTTTGAAGGAATGTGCCCCCTCCCCGACGATAATTTATCGATCCAGCCTTAATTGTGACACCGCTAGTTCTATATACGAGCCAAGAGGTCGGATGGGTGTCCTTCACCACACCCATAGCGCGACGTATTCATCTTGACATCGCCATCGCCGGTCGCTAGTTCAGTCGCGCTCCGTGTCCTTGTACTGCCAATCCTGTCTCCCTGACACTGTTGGTAATGTCCATCTTTGTGCTCAAACACCATTGTGCCCGTCCTGCGAATTTGTATGACATGCCCGGTACCATTCTCCTGACACCACCGGTTCCACCGTGCGTCTACATGACACCGCCGCCCCATACTACATGAGTAGTAGTCTCGTCCTAAGTTCTGCCGACATCTACATGAATAATGAAGTCGATGCGCCCTAAACCCCCCGCCAAGTTCTGATGACATCGCCGGTTCCGGTCTGAGTCGAAATATGACGGCCGAAAGCATAGCAACCACATATGCTGCACGAGCGAACCGGGCTTGGCGTCGCTCATGGGAAAGACGCATTCCAAAACCGGCACTCTTACCAAAATGATTGGGGAGGGGATATGCATTGAGGAAATTTGGAGGACCGTGGGACCCTATTCATTGGTGGACCCAACGAGGCCATGCCCCCTTCCCCCTGCTCTATGATGCAGATTTTTGTCGAAATTTGTGCTAAAATGCCATTGTGTCGGAATCTAAAAACATTTTATGACAAATATCAGTTCGAACAGACTCGAAGACGGTTAGCTGTGCGAATCCAATGCGGTTTTTGAAACGGGAGGAAGATTTTTGAATTTTCTAACCACAGTCCGGCTTTTGGATCCGTCCCTGAATCCATTTCATATGATCCCATGCTAAACATTCGAATTATTGAGGGGAACGCTGGCTTTCATGGTGCCCAAACCATTCCGTCAAAAAGCATGCAAAGTTGCACGCCTGCCCGTGCACATCACACTGAGTTAATTTACGCAAGCAGCGCCACGTACTTCAATCTACTAGCGAGTGGTTTTTACACCAAACGGCACTTCAGTGTAAATCACGATAGATCGTCATTTACACGGAATAGCATCTCTGTGTAAATCACGATAGATCTGAGTGGATATACACCGGTGGCGCTCCCCTGCTTAAATCGACTCCTGAGTGGATTTACACCAACAGTGATTCTGTGTAAATCACGACGGATCGTCATTTACACCGAAGGGCTTCTCTGTGTAAATCACGACAGATCTGAGTCGATATACACAGGCAGCGCCATCTGTCTAAATCGACTCAGGAGTGGTTTTACACCAGAGGGCGCTTCTGTGTAAATCACGACAGATCGGAGTGAATATACACAGCCGACGGTCCCTGTGTAAATCGACTCATGAGTGGCTTTCCACAGAGAAGCACGCATGTGTAAATCGACTCATGAGTCGATATACACGCGTCCTATTTCCTAAGAGGGGAAATGAGTTTGGTAGGAACATTAACTAAACTGCCAGAAGTTTAGTAGGCATTATTACTAAAGTTATCTATGAAGATATATATACCGACAGTTTGACCGGAAGTGAGGATATGAAAGAGGTGGATTTTTTTATCTGTTAGTATTCGGATATCCGTGACTTTTCTTGCGTAAGTAAACATGGCGGACTGCGGGGACTCGCTATCCTGTTTTTTGAACACGCAATCTTGTGGTTGTGCCAGTCGGGGTTGGTGAGGGCAGGTGGGTACGTGGATGTAGTTGTCGCCGTCGTTCTCAGTTTGCGCTTTAGGCAAGGGCGTCGCCACCGGGGGGGTGAGACGTGCCTGAGGGGGGGGGGGCGCCGCCCCCCTGAAATTTGAGGAGGCCCCTATCCGGAAATGCACAGGAAAAAAGTGAGCAAGGAGGCCAACGAGACATGAGAGGAGGCCTCCAAAACGTGAGAGGAGGCCACTAATTTGAAGAAGGAGTCACCTAGGAGAGGATAGGATGCCCCATAAATCAAGAGAGTGCCAACAATTGGCACGGAGGCCCCCAGGAATGCAAAGGAGGCCCTCAGGATTGCAAAGGAGGCCCCCAGGATTGCAAAGGAGGCCTCCAGGATTACAAAGGAGGCCCCCAGGATTGATAATGAGGTCCACAGGATTGCAAAGGAGACCCCCAGGATTGCAAAGGAGGCCCCCAGGATTGCAAAGGAGGCCCCCAGGATTGCAAAGGAGGCCTTCAGGATTGCGAAGGAGTCCCATAGGATTGCAAAGGAGGCCCCCAGGATTGCAAAGGAGGTCCCCAGGATTGCAAAGGATGCCCTCAGGATTGCGAAGGAGGCCCACAGGATTGCAAAGGTGACCCCCAGGATTGCAAAGCAGGCCCCAGGATTGCAAAGGAGGCCCAAGGATTGCAAAGGAGACCCTCAGGATTGCAAAGGAGGCCCCCATGATTGCAAAGGAGGCCTAATACGGGAAGAGAGACATCAGAAAATGAGAGGAGGCCCAAAGACGGAAGAGAAAGCCAGTGGATATGAGATGAGGTTTCGGAGACGCAAAAGCAGGCCCCAAAACAGGTTAGGTTCCACCAAGATAGAAAAGGATGATCCAGAAAAGTGTCAGGAAGCACCTAATTCGGAAGATGACGATAAAAGATTGGAAATGAGACCCTATGATGAACGAGGAAGCCCCTAAGATAGGAGAGAAGGGCAATTAGATAAGAGGGATGGCTCCCAGGCGAGAAAGAAGGCTTCAAGACGGGTAAGAAGTTCCCCAGGAAATGACAAGGTAACTGAGATGGGACAGCTTGCTTGTAATTTGGAAGAGGAGGCACCTGAGAGAGAGCAGGAGTCCACCAGGAGATAAGAGGCCACCCTTAAAATGGGCAAAAATAGAATCAAAACGCAGAACAGGAGGCCCCGAAGACGTGAGAGGAGGCCCCTAATTTGAAAAAGAAAGCCTCTAGAAGAGAAAAGGATGCCCCTGCCGGACTCGAGAGGAGTCCCTCGAGATGGACCAGGAGGTCTCCAGGGCCGAATGAGGCCCCGACGACCGGACGGAATTCCCAGGAAATGAGAGAAGGCCCTTAATATGGGAGTGGTAGGTAGCAGGTATGGACGGAGGCAAGGTTTCCAAAATTGAAGATCCCCTCAAGACGGGTAAGCTTTGCGAGGACAAAGGAAGCCCACGAGGCGTGGCAGGAGGCCCCTAATTTGGCAGAGGATGCCCCTGGAACATGAGAGGAAGCCCCATGGCATTTTAAAGGGGCCCCAGCAGTAGCCAACCAGGGGGGGCCAAGGGCCATGGCCCCCCGAAATTTTGTTGGGCCCGCCGAGCCAGGGGCCCGCGAAGCGGGCCCCTGGCTCGGAGGGGCCACCCACTCAGAGCCGGAGTGGGCCACCCTACTTAGGGGCCCGCGAAGCGATCTGTGGCTCGAATCAGGGGCCCTAGAACCAACTGAAAATCTGGGGGCCCGTTTTAACCAGGGCCCGCCTCGAACCGGGGCCCCTGATAAAGGAAAAGTGCTTTTATTTCTGCGAAGTTTTACAAACATAGGGGCCCGCTCAAAAGTAAGTGCATGTTTTCCGCAGACTTTTAAAAACATGAGGGGGCCCGCTTGCGAGGGGGCCCGCTCTCCAACCCTGGCCCCCCGAACTGAAATCCTGGTTGCGCCACTGGGCCCCAGGATGTGGGAGGAGGCCCTCCAAAACGGAAGAGGAGGACCATTGAATATGGAGGAGGGTAGGACGCACGAGAAGACATCAAAAACCGGTAAAGAGGCTCCAGGAAATGAGACGAGACCCCTAAGACGCGAGAGGAGGTCTATAATTTGCAAGAAGCCCCTGAAATGGCAGGAGTCGTGCCGGGGTACTTGAAAATCACGATATGGGCCCAAAAAGATCCGGCCGGGGCCCCTGAAAATCACGGTGAGCCTAGGGGTACCAAAAATTCATGCCCGGACCATGAAAATCACGCTAGAGGCACGATAGGTCGTACCGTTCCCCAACAGTATCACTGGGACACAAATGAAGCCGGGGCAACGAAAAACAATCTGGACATGGATAATCACTCTGGGGCCCCAATAATGACACCAAAAGCATCCAAAACGTATTGAACACCCACAAAGTGTCGAGGTCGCTAAAACTCGCGCTAGGGATCCAAGCAAATGACGTCGGGACACAAAAGATTACATTGGACTAAAAAAGTCGCGTCGCAGCCCTTGAGAAATCTCACTGGGGACCAAAAAGGTCGCGCCTGGACCCCAAAGGTTGCAGCTGCCCCAAAAATCAATTATCAACCGGAATGTCACTCTGCACCCCAAAAAATCGGGTCAAAGTACCCCCCACCCAAACCCGTTGGGCACTGGCAAAAACGTGTCAGGCCACCGAAAAAAATCGCTCCTGGAGACCGAGGAATCGTACCAGGACCCAAAAATATCACATAAGGACCTTTACAAAAATAGAACTCGATGTCCAAAAGTTCACACCGAGACTCGATCGAATCGACCCCAGCACCGGAAAATTAAGAACAGATCCTCGAAAAAAATTACCCGGAGGGCATTTATACTCCGAAAGGTGCCATCGGCTGAAAAAAAAAGTCCTTCGGTGGCCACAGTGACATATCAAATTGGCAAATGCCCCCTCCCTCCTAAGAGGGATATGCTCCCAAGAATCGAGCCGAGGCCCCCGAAAAATCGCGCTGGGGCCACACAAATTCGCGTCGGTCCACCAGAATTCGCGTAGGGGCTCCAAGTAAATATGGCGTGCCCCAGAAAACTCGCTCCGAGGCACGAAAATCTGCAACAGGAACCGCCAAGATCGCGTTGGGGTCACAGCTAAGTACAACGCGCCCCGCAAACTCGAACCGGTCCCACCAAATTTCGCGCTAGGACCCACAATTCCCATCGGTAATACCAAAAATTTTGTCTGGGCATCAAAAATTAACGTCGGGGCTGCCAACAATTGGGGTCTAGGGCCCCACAGAGGCACCGTGTGACCCCCAAAGTCGTATCGGTATCCGAAAAATAAAGCCGGAGCCCTCCAAAATAAGGAGGGATTCCCAAAAAAAAGTCCGGGTCAGGACAATGGTTCTGGAGCACAGAACATGTCATCAGATGCCTTGACAAATCGCGTACGGCATCGAAAAACATACCGGAGCTCGAAGAAAATCGAGGTGAGATGCAAAAACATGGCGCCAGGGACTCGAAAAAACAGGTCGGGATTCGGAATTTAAAGAAAATTCAGAAGAGATCCACAAAAAACGCATTGAGCCCAGATAACTGGCGTTGGGTCCCGGAACCACGCGCCTGGGCGCGATAAGTCGCGCTTGGACACCAAAAAATCGCACCGAAGCCCCAAAATCGTACTGGGGCCCCACAAATGTGCGTCAGAATCCCCAAATAATCACAGCGGGGCCCTAAGAGCACAACGGGGACCGAAAATGCGACTGGCTCTCCAAAGCGCAGTCTCGCAAAGAGCGACAGGGCCCGAAAACATGCGTTGTAGCCATAACTATATATACCGGGAACTCTTTAAAAAAAAATAACACCAGGAAGCTCTCAAGGCACACAGGGGCCATACGACCGCACAAGGGCCCGAAAAGAGGCTGGGGCGCAAAAAGCAATATGGTCCCAAAACGAACAAAAATACCGGGCACTAAGTAAACACATCGAGATCTTTGAAAGCACCCCGACAACTAAAAAAATCTTCGGTGCGCAAAAAAGCAACACAACCCTAAAACGAGCAGGGGTTTCGAAAATGCGTTGGGCTTCTAACACAAATGGATTGGAGCCCTAAGACACATCCGTAGACGAAGAAATACGAAACGGGTCCAAAGAAGTACACTCAGGCAGGGCCTCTGTTCGATAGCCAACCTGGAAGCATGTTTAATCAAAGATATGAGGTCCATCAAAGCTCAGCGGGTATCCGCATTTCTGCACCATAAAATATGGGCAAGTAGGGAACTTTGTTTAATATAACGAAGAATGACTCTTAGATGCTCCTGGGTTTTAGACATTGTGTGTAAATAAAATATATATACGACCTTCAATATACCAGGAGGTGCTGAGTTGACATCAAAACGATGGCCCCTGACGATGGCCCCTGGCCGAAACGTTGAGCAATAAAGTACAACCCTTATCGTTACTTTTTATGTCAACTCAGCACCTCCTGGTATATTGAAGGTCGCATATATATTTTATTTACACACACGTAGGGAACTAATGATCGAATTTAATTAATCGAATTTTCGCAGTGAACGCCCATACGAAACATTTTATCACGTCAGATATGGCGCAAGTCTGTCATGTGGCAGCAATTAGCAAAGCGTAGGAGGCCCAGCAGAATCCGTAGCATCACACGAAGTGTGGCGAATGCACCGAATGCGCAAGATGGGTGTGCACGTGCACTAACGTTGGCGTCATGGCGACCGGGCATTATGAACTGGAATGTCTGAAATTGGGAAATTTTACATTTTAAAGTGATTTGTGTAGGTGTAATTTCAGCAGTCCAAGGTGACTTATCAAGGGATACCAAAAGAATACATTCGTACAGGGTGGGGCTACAGTTGAAATCCGACCAATCAGAAACGATAGTGGTAGATTAGGCCCCTCCATAAGATAATTCGTTGATCACTAATTATTTTATTTAAAAAGGTCCCCTTTGACAAAATAGTGGTCGAAATCGGAAGACTTTATTGAGTAGTTGGACCCTCCTCCAAATACGTTTGCCCCCTCCCCTTGACGTAAATATAGATGCGTCACTGGTCCCCAAATTTTTTTTCAGAAACTTACACCCATGGAGTAAAGCCAACATTGCGGGGGAAAATTCCCCCTCATAAGCATACAAAACAACACCGATGCCCCATATTAAATGGAAGGAATGATGTTTTAAAATGTTTTTTCTTCCTACAAAGTTGTCTTCTGTGATTACAGCCTGCATGATTAGAGCTTCCCAGCTTCAACACCTTCTCAACGACAAAATTTACAAAACGGTACAGCACAGCGATAACCATGGGCGTGACGGCGTGGAATTCGAAGGTTTTGCATTATGTATGCATTGTCATTGTTACATTGTTGCATTGCCATTGATGCATGGTTGTTCAATGCTTGTTCTTGCCGTGAATTTATTCGCGGAGGATTTATTATTTTAGCTTCTGTGCCATGTGCCTTGCAGCCAGCACCAAATGTTATTTAAAAAAATATATATATAAATCCCTAAGATGACGATCAGAACACCAATTCAATCCACTTCTCGTTGTCACCTTCGCGAAATTCCTAGGACTGAGAAATTATCTCTTCAGCTTGTTTATGAGATCAAGCTGGTGGGAATGACTAAAAGTAATGATGAACCTAGCTATATTCAGTTAAACTTGGTGGACATAGAAGTGGGTTGATCAATGGGAGATATCTTTAAGATATGCTCAGCACGAGCCCCACCAGCTCGCTACAATCTAGAGGCCAGCGGGAGATTCTTCTCGTCGATAAAGCATAAAGATATTGGTTTGTTTTGGCACTGACGTATTTATCCACATTTGCTTATTTATACCCTGGTATGGCTTAGTTTTCAGCGCAAAAAAATGATTCTTGCTATTGCGTTTTGCGTAAATGATGCACCATGCTAAGAACAAACAAGACATCAATATGAAATCATGTTCCCATTCGGAAACCATACTGAGAGCCTAAAAAGCAACAGGAGGCCCTAACACAGTGGAGGCCCCCTTTCGGGAAGCAGGAGGCCCCCTATAAACATTGCCCCCCTGGAAGAATTTCGTGGCGACGCCACTGGCTTTAGGTACCTATATAGGTAAGACATGTACCAATGTGAAACCAGATATCAAAGAACGCACCGACATCGTACCTAGGTAGGTACCTAGGCACCTAGGCAGGTACCAAGGCACCTAGGTATGTTAATAGGTATATGTATATATATATATATATATATATATATATATATATATATATATATATATATATATATATATATATATATATATATATATATATATATATAAATATATATATATATATATATATATATATATATATATATATGTATATATATATGTATATATATGCATGTATACATGTATACATGTATATATGTATGTATGTATACAGTGGCGCAACCAGGATTTCAGTTCGGGGGGCCACGGTTGGAGAGCGGGCCCCCTCGGAAGCGGGCCCCCCCTCATGTTTTTTAAAAAGTCTGCGGAAAACATGCACTTACTTTTGAGCGGGCCCCTATGTTTGTAAAAACTAAAACGAGGCGGGCCCCAGGTAAAAGCGGGCCCCTGGTTCTAAGCGGGCTATTGGTTCAATGCGGGCCCCTGGATCAAAGTGGGCCCGGTTCGAAGCGGGCCCCTGGTTCCAGAGAGCCCCTGGTTCAAGACAGGGCCCCAGGTTGAAGCGGGCCCCTGGTTCTAAGCGGGCTATTGGTTCAATGCGGGCCCCTGAATCAAAATGGGCCCCGGTTCGAGGCGGGCCCTGGTTAAAACGGGCCCCCAGATTTTCAGTTGGTTCAAAGGGCCCCTGATTCGAGCCACAGATCCGCTTCGCGGGCCCCTAGCCAGGGCTCTGAGTAGGGTGGCCCACTCCGAGCCCCAAAAAAATTCGGGGGGGCCATGGCCCCTTGGCCCCCCCCTGGTTGCGCTAGTGTATGTATATATGTATGTATGCATCAGACTTGTGCTCGACTCAAATTTTTGAGTCGACTCATATGTGGCTCATGGATCTTGAGATCTGATTCGACTCATGATTCAGAGCAGGTCAAAATTATTTGATTCAACTCAATTCAGACTCAGAGCTCACAAAGCATGATTCGACTCGTGACTCAAACAGACTGACAGAAATTTGAATCGATTCAGATCCGACTCAGTGGTATCAGATTCATGAGCCATATGATTCAGTGTGCACTGCCCACACATTATATATATATATATATATATATATATATATATATATATATATATATATATATATATATATATATATATGTGTGTGTGTGCAGTGGCGTCGCCACGAAATTCTTCCAGGGGGGCAATGTTGATAGGGGGCCTCCTGCTCCCCGAAAAGGGGCCTCCACTGTGTTAGGGTCTCCTCTTGCTTTTTAGGCTCTTAGTATGGTTCCCGAATGGGAACATGATTTCATATTGATGTCTTGTTTGTTCTTGGCATGGTATATAATTTACGCAAAGCGCAATAGCAAGAATCTTTTTTTTCGCTAAGAACCGAGCCATACCATGGTATAAATAAGTAAATGTAGATAAATACGTCAGTGCCAAAACAAACCAATATCTTTATGCTTTATCGACGAGAAGAATCTTCCCCGCTGGCCTCTAGATTGTAGCGAGCTGGTAGGGCTCGTGCTGAGCATATCTTAAAGATATCTCCCATTGATCAACCCACTTCTTTGTTCACCAAGTTTAACTGAATATAGCTAGGTTCATCACTACTGTTAGTCATTCCCACCAGCTTGATCTCATAAACAAACTTAAACGATCATTTCTCAGTCCCAGGACAACAATTTCACGAAGGTGACAACGAGAAGTGGATTGAATTGGGTTTCTGATCGTCATCGTAGGGACTTATTAATTTTTGTTCATAACATTTGGTGCTGGCTGCAAGGCACTTGGCACAGAAGCTAAACTAATAAATACTCCGCGAATAAATTCACGGCAAGAACAAGCATTGAACAACCATGCATCAATGGCAATGCAACAATGTAATAATGACAATGCATAAATAATGCAAAACCTTCGAATTCCACGCCGTCACGCCAATGGTTATCGCTGTGCTGTACCGTTTTGTAAATTATGTCCTTGAGAAGGTACTGAAGCTGGGAAGCTCTAATCATTCAGGCTGTAATCACAGAAGACAACTTTGTATGAAGAAAATACATTTTAAACATCATTCCTCCCATTTAATATGGGGCATCGGTGTTGTTTTGTATGCTTGTGAGGGGGAATTTACCCCCACAAAGTTGGCTTTGCTCCATGGGGGTAAGTTCTGAAAATTATTGGGAGACCAGTGACGCACCCATATTTGCGTGAAGGGGAGGGGGCAAACGTATTTGGAGGGGGTCCAACTACTGAATATAGTCTTCCGATTTCGACCACTATTTTGTCAAAGGGGAACTTTTTAAATAAAATAATTAGTGATCAACTGAATTATCCTGTGGAGGGGCCTAATCTACCACTATCGTTTCTGATTCGTCGGATTTCAACCCCAGCTCCCACAACCTGTTCAAATGTATTCTTTTGGTATTCCTTGACAAGTCACCTCGCACTGCTGAAATTACACCTGCACAAATCACTTTAAAATGTAAAATTTTCCAATTTCAGACATTCCAGTTCATAGTGCCCGGTCGCCACGACGCCAACGTTAGTGCCCGTGCACACCCATCTTGCGCATTCGGCGCATTCGCCCCACTTCGTGCGATGCTACGGATTCTGCTGGGCCTCCTACGCTTTGTTAATTGCTGCCACATGATAGACTTGCGCCATATCTGACGTGATAAAATGCTTCGTATGGGCGTTCGCTGCGAAAATTCGATTAATTAAATTCGATCATTAGTTCCCTTCTTGCCATATTTTATGGTGAAGAAATGCGGATACACGCTGAGCTTTGATGCACCTCATATCTTTGATTAAACATGCTTCCAGGTTGGCTACCGAACCGAAGCCCTGCCTGAGTGTACTTCTTTGGACCCGTTTCGTATTTCTTCGTCTACGGATGTGTCTTAAGGCTCCAATTCATTTTTGTTAGAGGGCCAACGCATTTTCGAAGCCCCTGCTCGTTTTAGGGTTTTGTTGCTTTTTTGCGCAACGAATATTTTTTTTTAGTTTCTTTTTAGTTTTTAGTTTTTTAGTTTTTAGCGCTTTCAAAGATCTCAATGTGTTTACTTAGTGCCCGGTATTTTTGTTCGTTTTGGGATCATGTTGCTTTTTGCGGCCCCAGCCTCTTTTCAGGCCCTTGTGCGGTCATATGGCCCCTATTGTGCCTTGAGAGCTTCCGGTGTTTTTGTTTTTTGTTTTTTTAGTGTTCCCGGTATATATATGTAGTTATGGCTACAACGCATGTTTTCGGACCCTGCCGCTTTTTACGAGACTGCGCTTTGAAGGGCCAGTCGCATTTTCGGTCCCCGTTGTACTCTTAGTGTCCCGCTGTGTTTATTTGGGGCTTCTGACGCACATTTGTGGGGCCCCAGTACGATTTTGAGGTTTCGGTGCGATTTTTCTGGGTCACAGCGCGACTTATCGCGCCCAGGCCCAAGTGGTTCCGGGACCCAATGCCAATTATCTGGGCTCAACGCGATTTTTGTGGGTCTCTTCTGAATTTTCTTTAACTTCCGAATCCCGCCCTGATTTTTCGAGTCCCTGGTGCCATGTTTTTGTATCTCACCTCGATTTTATTCGAGCTCCGGTATGTTTTTCGATGCCGTACGCGATTTGTCAAGGCATCTGATGACATGTTCGGTGCTCCAGAACCATTGTCCTGACCCGGACATTTTTGCAATCCCTCCTGATTTTGGAGGGCTCCGGCTTTATTTTTCGGATACCGATGGGACTTTGGGGGTCACACGGTGCCTATGTGGGGCCATAGACGCCAATTGTTGGCAGCCCGACGTTAATTTTTGATGCCCAGACCAAATTTTTGGTACTACCGATGGGTCCGAACGCGACATTTTTGGTACTACCGAATTGTGGGTCCGAGCGGGAAATTTTGTGGGACCGGTTCGAGTTTGCGGGGCGCGTTGTACTTAGCTGTGACCCCAACGCGATCTTTGCGGTTCCTGTTGCAGATTTTCGTGCCTCGGAGCGAGTTTTCTGGGGCCCGACGTATTTACTTTGAGCCCCTACGCGAATTCTGGTGGACCAACGCGAATTTTTGTGGTCCCAGCGCGACTTTTGGGGGCCTCGGCTCGATTCTTGTCAGCATATCCCTCTTAGGAGGGAGGGGCCACTTGCCCCTTTGATATGTCACTGCGGCCACCGAAGGAGTTCTATTTTTTATATAGGTCCTTATGTGATATTTTTGGGTCCTGGTACGATTCTTCGGTCTCCAGGTGCGATTTTTTCGGTGCCCTGACACGTTTTTTTCCAGTGCCCAACGTGTTTTGCGGGGACTTTGACCCGATTTTGTTGGGCGCAGAGTGACATTCCGGTTGATAATTGATTTTTGTGGCAGCAGCAACCTTTGGGGTCCAGGCGCGACTTTTTTGGTCCCCAGTGAGATTTTCGAAAGCTGCGACGCGACTTTTTTAGTCCAATGTAATCTTTGGTGTCCCGACGTCATTTGCTTGGATCCCTAGCGGGAGTTTTAGCGACCTCGACACTTTGTGGGTGTCCAATACGTTTTGGATGCTTTTGGTGTCATTGTTGGGGCCCAAGAGTGATTATCCATGTCCGGATTGTTTTTCGTTGCCCCGGCTTCATTTGTGTCCAAATGATACTGTTGGGGAACGGTACGACTTATCGTGCCCCTAGCGTGATTTTCATGATCCGGGCGTGAATTTTTGGTACCCATAGGCTCTGCGAGATTTTCAGGGGCCCAGGCCGGATCTTTTTGGGCCCATGTCGTGATTTTCAAGTACCCCGGCACGATTCCTGCCATTTCAGATGCTTCTAGAAAATGATAGACCTCCTCTCGCGTCTTAGGGGTCTGGTCTCATTTCCTGGAGCTTCTTTACCGGTTTTGGACGTCTTCTCGTCCGTCCTACCCTCCTCCATATTCAATGGTCCTCTCCCATTTTGGAGGACCTCCTCCCACATCCTGGGGCCCCTTTAACATGGCATGGGACTTCCTCTCATGTTCCAGGGGCATCCTCTGCCAAATTAGGGGCCTCCTGCCACGCCTCGTGGGCCTCCTCCTTTGTCATCGCAAAGCTTACCCGTCTTGAGGGATCTTCAGTTTTGGAAACCTCGCCTCCTTCCATACCTGCTACCTACCACTCCCATTTTAAGGGCCTTCTCTCATTTCCTGGGAATTCCTTCCGGTCGTCGGAACCTCATTCGGCCCTGGAGACCTCCTACTCCACCTCGAGGAACT
The DNA here is from genome assembly GCA_034440615.1 of Ashinkailepas kermadecensis. Lineage (NCBI taxonomy): Eukaryota > Metazoa > Arthropoda > Thecostraca > Neolepadidae > Ashinkailepas > Ashinkailepas kermadecensis. The sequence goes on along the minus strand of JAOTOM010005137.1, from coordinate 434,504 downwards.
CCTCTCGAGTCCGGCAGGGGCCTCCTTTTTTTCTTTTTGAGGCTTTCTTTTTCAAATTAAGGGCCTCCTCTCACGTCTTCGGGGCCTCCTGTTCCGCGTTTTGATTCTATTTTTCCCATTTTAAGGTTGGCCTCTTATCTCCTGGTGGACTCCTGTTCTATCTTAGGTGGCTCCTCTTCCAAATTACACGCAACCTTTCCTACCTCAGTTACCTTGTCATTTCCTGGGGACCTTCTTACCCGTCTTGAAGCCTTCTTTCTCGCCTGGGAGCCATCCCTCTTATCTAATGGCCATTCTCTCCTATTTTAGGGGCTTCCTCGTGCATCATAGGGTCTCTTTCCGATCTTATATCGTCCTCTTCCGAATTAGGTGCCTCCTGCCACTTTCCTGGATTATCCTTTTCTATCTTTGTGGAACCTTACCCGTTTCGGGGACTGCTTTTACGTCTCCGAAACCTCATCTCATATCCACTGGTTTCTCTTCCGTCTTAGGGCCTTCTCTCATTTTCTGAGGTCTCCCTTCCCGTATTGGGGACTCCTTTGCAATTCTGGGGGCCTCCTTTGCAATCCTGAGAGCCTCCTTTGCAATCCTGGGGGCCTCCTTTGCAATCATGGGGGTCTCCTTTGCAATCCTCGGGCCTCCTTTGCAATCCTGGGGGCCTCCTTTACAATCCTGAGGGCTTCCTTCGCAATCCTGAGGGCCTCCTTTACAATCCTAGGGGCCTCCTGTGCAATCCTGGGGCCTCCTTTTGCAATCCTGGGGTCTCCTTTGCAATCCTGGAGTCCTCCTTTGTAATCCTGGGGGCTCCTTTGCAATCCTGGTGCCTCCTTTGCAATCCTGTAGTCCTCCTTTGTAATCATGGGGTCTCCTTTGCAATCCTGAGGCATCCTTTGCAATCCTGGTGTCCTCCTTTGCAATCCTGAGGGCCTCCTTTGCAATCCTGGAGTCCTCCTTTGTAATCATGGGGCCTCCTTTGCAATCCTGGGGTCTCCTTTGCAATCCGGGTGGCCTTCTTTGCAATCCTGGGGCCTCCTTTGCAATCCTGGGGGCCTCCTTTTCAATCCTGGGGGCCTCCTTTGTAATCCTGGGGGCCTCCTTTGTAATCATGGAAGCCTCCTTTGCAATCCTGGGGGCCTCCTTTGCAATCCTTGAGTCCTCCTTTGCAAACCTGGGGGCCTCCTTTGCAATCCTGGGGGCCTCCTTTGCAATCCTGGGGGCCTCCTTTTCAATCCTGGGGGCCTCCTTTGTAATCCTGGAGGCCTCCTTTGCAATCCTGGGGGCCTCCTTTGCAATCCTGGGGGGCATCCTTTGCATTCTTGGGGGCCTCCGTGCCAATTGTTGTCACTCTCGTGATTTCTGGGGCCTCCTATCCTCTCCTAGGTGACTCCTTCTTCAAATTAGGGGCCTCCTCTCACGTCTTGGAGGCCTCCTCTCGTGTCTCGTCGGCCTCATTGCTTACTTTTTTCCTGTGCATTTCCGGATAGGGGCCTCCTCAAATTTTAGGGGGGGCGGCGCCCCCTGTTTGACGGCAGGGGGCGACTGCCCCCCCTGCCCCCCCGGTGGCGACGCCCTTGTGTGTGTGTATATATATGTGTGTGTGTATATATATGTATAGATATATATATATATATATATATATATATATATATATATATATATATATATATATGTACATGACATAAATGAATATTCATAAATATATAAATATGTTAACTTATCCTCGGACAACGTAAAATTGCTTCGTGAAATAGCATACAACATATTTCGGCAACTATTGTTCATGCCTAAGTACCAATTTCAAAACAACCCTTCATAACTTACGGTCAGTGGAGCTTCCGCTATAAGAACTATATCTGTAGGAATCTATAAGAACCGTAGATATCAGTTCAGTCTGTGTCTGGTATCCACATGCGGACACCCTGTCTCGCCGTACTGTCCGCCTCTGAAGCAGTAGAACTGTTGCATGAGCTATCGGGCTCTGAAGATGAAGGAGGGCTATTTGGATCAGAAGCAAGTGGAGATGTGCTGCGTGGACGGCTCTTTGGCGGAACATGAGAGGTCCGGTGCCCAAAATCCGCAGCCGAATATTACAGCGTAGTCTGTAGGTGAGTATTGTAGTGTGACGACCGTAATGAAGTACACCTCGGCTGTTTTTTTTCCACACTGAGATGACATTTTCCCAAAACAACTGGTGACGCTTCACTTCAGACACTTTTATCTCCTTTGTTGCTGTGATCTATTTGCCGCGCAATAAGAAACCGCCACATAACCAAGAAAACGAACCGGCTGATTGAACGGTTGAAAGTTGCCGGAGGCAGCAACAAGCCGCGAAGCACGTAGGTATTTTTTTGGCGTTTGTCTTTAGAGCACATAGTATATATTCCAAAGACTCTATGGGCATGAACTTAGGAAATGTGCATATTATTTGTAGTAGGTTGGCCGAGGCCACTAGTGCTTTTCCGTTTTCGATGAAACTTGCTTTTGGGATCCATGATCCTCCCATCGCCCGGACAAGAAGCTCGGAGAAAGAAATCCAGGTATCCATAATTCATTTAATATACGTTTTGGCTTTGCTTCACTCCAACGTTTGATTTGGGAGAGCTTTAAAAATGTTGTGCTGCAACAAATGTGTTTGTACAAATGTGTCAGAAAATTTCGATCAGTGATATGAGATGAATATGAAACTTTCGTTAAGTGATTAAGTGCTTGCCGGTGGTCCCTCTTCACGGAGCCACTTTACTTTCCCAATGGGCTCTAAATGGCCTTGTAGTCGGCGCGCCATTAAACCCAAATAATAAATCCATCAATCAATCAACCACCTTACTTCACATATGGCTTTCGGCACAGAATCTGCGTGCACTGCCCAAATGGGACCATACGGATTGCCCACGTCCAACCCCTTCGCGTGTTCATTGTGGGCTGCCATCGATTGGCCCGTATGACGGGGCCACCATGTTTCCGATGTGATTTTCAGCACAGGATCTGCGTGGGCTGCCGGGTCTGGCCCTCGTTTTAGCCGAGTTGTGCCATCGATGGCCAATCGCATTGTTGTTTGTTGTGTATATGTCTACCTACCTACTTATATATATATATATATATATATAGAGGAGGGGCGGGAATTGTATTATATTGTATTGTATTGTATTTCCTACAGGGGATACTGGGGGATGTGCCCCATGAAAGGTAGTGCCACTTCGGCCGGGAAAGGCACCACTCCGGAAAGTTTTGAGTGCACCCTCCCACCCCCCCACACTCGAAGTCTTCAGGAAAGGAAAATGCTCCACGTACATTCGCAGCGGTTACAAATTAATGTTTTTCCCTAGATGGCAAAGTGAAATGGTTCAAATGCGACGAGACATTGGTATTTGTGGGTACCCTAGGTTGATCGACCAAGGGCTGAGCCCACCTACTGATCTTACGATCCTACTCCCCGGGCTTAAGGGGACCATTTGAGTCGGCGGCGACGTGATGATGATAATGATACTATAATGCCAGATGGTTAGGGTCAGGGGAAGGGCAAGCGTTTTGGAATGGTCCCAGACTTACCGAGGCATGCTCCATTCGCTAACCGCTCCCCGCTCCCCACCAGTCATTAAAGGAAGTCGGAGGGAGGGACAAGTGAGCAAGAGGGACAAGAGGGAGTGTGCACGGTCAAAGGACGACTCCGGAGGGATTTAACAGGAAGGGTGTAGGACATCCGTCATCAGTGACAGTTCAATGACCCAATTCAATGGAAGTCGAAGTCTCGCTCCTAGTAAATTCCGCGACATGTAACAAATAACCGGCCCAGAGTGCACTAAACACCCAATGAGTTCAGCCCTCTGATGACCGAGCTTAACCCAGCATCTGTGAAGGGTTCATTCTAGACATGGGTGGATATTCCAGGTGGGTCGAGATGGGACGGACCTCCCTAGTTTTATGGAAGATCTTCGGTCATGATTGTAGCGCACATGATCAGTAGTAATAACATCAATATGTTAATTAGAGCAGTAGAGCTTTATGACGGAAGAAATGTGAGTTATTATTGGCGACTTCGCTGCGGACGGATATGTACGGGCCGACGTAATTCATTCGCGGCATTAGCTAGGCAGGATAAAACCAAAAGAGAGTTCCCCTTGTGGCTTTCGCCTGGTTATGTTCTCTCCTGCCAATTGATCCTATGGCAGTAGGCATCCGTGGCACCCGGGGGTGGGGTGGGGTTATGTTCTCTCCTGCCAACTGACCATATGGAATGAGCTATGGGCGCCAAATGATCACAATCCCTAGTCCAAGAGCCCTAAAACTCAAACAACAGCAGAGCAATCAACGGTCTTGACCCATGCATCTGCCCCCTTCAACCTCGGTGTTCACGCCCGTGTCCAATACAGTGGTGGTGGTGGTGGATTGGTGTTTAGGGGCGCGTCGACTGCAAAGGTCATTTTGCACCCATTCCAGTACAGTGCAATGTCTTCGGGACCAGGAACTGTTTGATACATTGAGATCTGCTTCAGTTTGTTGGAAGTGAATTTAGCTCAGTGTGCTGTAATGCTGTCACTGCCAGCGCCGCTCGTACCACCAAAGGCGATGTGTCAGATCGTCCCCCGTGCACACCTCAGCAGCAATGGATAGTGTCATGAAGACTTTCAGAGATAGGTGGAGGCGGTTTCGGCCGGCTTACACTTACCGCCAAACTTCACAATGTCAAATACCTATGCCGGCGTGACACTGTTGAAATGAAATTGCAGAATTAGAAGTGGCCGACTACTGTGGCCACCTTCACCATGCATGCACGCAGGCCGGTACACAGCAAGCAGCACCGTGCGGAGCTAATGGAAGCCCAACCTGGGCTAGACTACGGCTCCCATGCTGGCAGACCGCATTGGGACCGCCCCTCTGCCCATTAGCGAAATGTTCACCGAACGGCTGGGGACCATACGGGCTGCCCGCGTTGAGCCCGGAGAAAGAAGAAGCTTGTCCGCCGGTGGGATTCGTTCTTGGGACCACTTGACGACTTCTGATCTGGTGATCTCGTCATGAGATGTCCGTATGGTCCTGGCCACTGCCAGTGAGGTGAAACAAAACTTCCGCAATATTTGTGGCGTCATTGTGCGTAGTTGAAGCTTCGACATCAACGTTGCATGACGTTTAATAGATCTGGAACTGCAAAATATTGATAGGGTAGGGATGGAAAATAAGTCTGTTTGTATTTTTCAGGAACGAATTTTTAGTGCTTGAGTTGGTTGAATTCAAGCATAAGACCCAAATTATTGAAATCTTTCGCTTTTAATTTGAATTAATAATTTAACTGTAAATACATTCCAGCGAGTGGACAACGATGCCAGCCCGCCAGTGTAAACTTCCAATCATTACAGGGTGAAAAGAAATCGGCCATTATTGCCAAAAACTCCGTTTAGAATCGAAATTGAATCCAGCACAAGCCTGCGTAGGGTGCCCGGTGTAGGCAGCACGCCGCCCCCTCCCCGGAGGCGGTTCACCCACCATGCGAGAAAATGCGAACCTTGCAACGTGGTCGGCAAACGTGCTTTGTGAAAAAATAAATTTAAAAAACTTTCCCAAGCGCCAGGCGCTCAACACGCGTGACAGCCGACAACAGATCGACGCCACAGCGATTCGGGCCGGCCATAGGCTGCAGTCAGGCGGCGTCACCTGCCATGAGACTCATGGCCCTGGTGGAGCGATCTGTGATGAGCTTGAACGTTTGATCTGTTATTACCTGATCCAAAGTAGTCCATCCGGCCACGCCCCTCAAACGTCCCAAGATCAGGGAAAAAATATACATACGTGATGCTGAACTTGAAGCAAAATCTAAGCAACTTTATAGGAAAAAGTGTATAGCAAGCACACCTTAAGCCAAAATCACGCGAATGGCACATCTATGGTTGCAAGGTGTGCATGACTGCATCCAAACTGTGCATAGTTGGACACGCACACACCATACTCATACAGCACATGTATATTACCGAAATGCGACATCGAAAGCTGATTTGAAGACAATTGGATATATATATATATATATACACATAGACACCTGGGAGAGAAGAGGAGTCCACCAAGATATGAGACCAGCCTAAAGTTGGGTAAAGATCGAATCAAAACGCAAAGCAGGAGGCCCCACAAGACGTGAAGGGAGGCCCCTAATTTGAAAAAAGAAAGCCTCTAGAAAAGGAAAGGAGGCCCCTGCCGAACTCGAGAGGTGTCCCTCAAGACGGAGCAGGAGGTCTCCAGGACCGAATGAGGCCCCCGAGACCGGAAGGAGTTCCCAGGAAATGAGAGGAGGCCCTTAAGATGGGAGTGGTAGCAGGTATGGACAGTGGCGTCGCCACGAAATTCTTCCAGGGGGGCAAGGTCGAAAGGGGGCCTCCTGTTACCCGAAAGGGGGCCTCCATTGTGTTAGGGTCTCATATTGTTTTTAGGCTCTTATACTATGGTTCGAGGATGGGGAACATGATTTCATATTGGTTTTTTGTTTGTTCTTGGCATGGTGCATCATTTACTCAAAACGCAATAGCGCTAATCATTTTGGCTGAAAACTGGGCCATACCAGGGTATAAATAAGTAATATTTCGATAAATGCATAAGTGCCAAAACTAACCATCGTCTCAATGCTTTCTCGAATCTTCCCGCTGGCCTCTAGATTGCAGCGAGCTGGCGGGGCTGGTGCTAAGCATATCTTACAGATATCTGCCATTGATCAACCCACTTTTAAGTCCTCCAAGTCTAACTGAATATAGCTAGATTCATCACTACTGTTATTTATTCCCATCAGCTTGATGTCATAAGCAAACCTTGAACGACCATTTCTCAGTCCAAGGACGACAATTTGGTAAAGGTGACAACGAGAAGTGGATTGCATTAGTTTTCTTAGCGTCATCTTAGGAATTTGTTTATTTTTATAACATTTGGTGCTGGCTGCAAGGCAACTGTCACACGAGCTAAAATATATCCTCAGCGAATAAATTCACGGCAAGAACAAGCATTGAACACCAATGCATACATGACAATGGAACAATGCAACAATGTCAGAACATACATATTCCAAGCCTTCAAATTCCACGCCGCCACGCCCATCGTTTTCGCTGTGCTGTACCGTTTTGTAAATGACGTTGGGAAGGTATGGAAGCTGGGAAGCTCTAATCATGCAGGCTGTTAGTTAGTTAGTTAGTTATTGTGGTTTAGGGGCGCATCCCATGCAGGCTGTAATAACAGAAAGGAAGTTTGTTGGAAGAAAATGCATTTAAAACCATCATTCATCCCATTTCATATGGGGCATGGATGTTGTATTGCATGCTTATGAGGGGTAATTTGTCCCCTCAATGTTGGCTTTTCCCCATGGGCGTATGTTTCGGAAAATTATTGAGGGACCAGTGGAGTACCTATATTTGCGTTAAGCAGGAGGGGCAAACGGATTTGCAGGGGGGGGAGGGCACCTACGCCCATTAAAAAAGTCCTTGGATTTCGACCGCTATTTTGTCAAAGGGTACATTTCGAAATAATATAATTAGTCATCAACTAAATTGTCCTGTGGAGGGGCCTAATCTACCACAATGGATTCTGATTGGTCGGATTTCAACCCTAACTCCACCACTCAGTTCTAAGGTTTTCTTTTGGTATCCCTTGATAAGTTGCCTCACACTGCTGAAATTACACCTATACCACAAACCCGGATCGGTATCCCAAAAAATCAAGCTGGAGCCCTCCAAAAAGGAGAGATTCCAGCAAATAAATGTCAGGGTCAGGAAAATGGCTCTGTTGCACCGAACATTTTTTTCAAGATGCCTTCAAAAATTGCGTATGACTCCGAAAAGCATACCGGATCTCGAAAAATCGAGGTGGGATACATGGCGTCAGATGTTCGAAAAATCAGGCTGGGATTCGGACTTTTAATAAAGAAAACAGAAAAGATCCACAAAAATCGCGTTGAGCCCAGAAAGTTGGCGTTGGGTCTCCGGAACCACGTGCCTGGGCGCCATAAGTCGCGCTGGGACCCAGAAAAAATCGCACCGAAGCCCCAAAATCATACTGGGGCCCCACAAATGTGTGTCAGAAGCCCCAAATATACACAGCGGGACCCTAAGAGTACGACGTTGCCAAAAAGAACAACTAACCCTCCAAAGCGCACAAAAATCTCCCAAAAAGCGATAGGGCCTTAAAACATGCGTTGCAGCCCTAAATAAACATACCGGGAGCTCTAAGAAAAATACACTGCAAGCTCGCAAGGCGCACAGGGACCATGAGAACGCACAAGGGCCTGGAAAAGAGGCTGGGGCGACGAAAGGCAACATGGTTCCAAAACGTACAAAACGACCGGGAGCTAAATAAACACATTGGGATCTTCGAAAACGCCCCGACACGTAAAAAATACTCGGTGCACAAAAAAACGCAACAAAGCCCTAAAACCAGCAAGGTTTAGAATATGTATTAGGCCCATAACTTCAAAGGAAAATGTATTACCCACCACTTTAAAATACAAAATTTTACAATTTCAGGCATTGCAGTTCATAGCACCCGGTCGCAACGACGGCAACGTGAGTGCACGTGCACACCCATTTTTCGTATTCGGTGCATTCGCCACACTTCGTGCGATGCTATGGTTTCTGCTAGGCCTTCTGCGTTTTGCTAATTGCTCCCACATGATAGACTTGCACCATATTTGGCGTGATGGAATGATTCGCCTGGGCGTTCGCTTCGAAAAGTCGATTGATTAAATTCGATCATTAGTTTCCTACTTCCCACATTTTCTGGTAGCTATGAAATGCGGTTTCCGCTGAGCTTTGATGCACTTCATATCTTTGCTGCTATCCTCCCAGATTGGATACCGAACCGAGGCCAAGCCTCGGCGTTTTTTTTCCCCGTTGCGTCTCTCTTGGTCTATGATTGTATATTATGGCTCCAATCCATTTTTGTTAGGGGCCTAAAGCATTTTCGAACCCCCTGCTCGTTTTAAGGTTTGTTGAATTTTGTACACCGAGGATTTTGACGTGTCAGGGCGTTTTCGAGGATCCCGATGTGTTTATTTAGCGCCGGTCTTTTTGTTTGTTTTGGAACCATGTTGCCTTTTGCGGCCCCAGCCACCTTTTCAGGCTATTGTGCGTTATCATGACCCCTGTGTGCCTTGAGAGCTTTCGGTGTATTTTTTAGACCTCCCGGTATGTATATTTATGGCTGCAACGCTTGTGTTAAGGCCCTGTCGCTTTTTGTGAGACTGTGCGCTTTGGAGGGCCAGTTGTATTTTCGGCCCCCGCTGTGCTCTTAGGGTCCCGATGTGTTTATTTTGGGCTTCTGACGCACACTTGTGGGGCCCAAGTACAATTGTGGGGCTTCGGTACGATGTTTCTAGGTCACAGAGTGGCTTATCGCACCCAGGCGCGTGGTTCCGGAGACCCAACGCCAGTTTTCTGGGCTCAATACGATTTTGTGAAACTTTTCTGATTTTTTTTAAAGTCCGAATCCCGGCCTGATTTCTCGAGCACTTGGCGCCATGTTTTTGTATCCCACCTCGATTGTTCGAGATCCGGTTTGTTTTTTTTCGGTGCCGTACGCAATTTGTGAAGGCATCTGATAATATGTTCGGTGCTCCAGAGCCATTTTTTTTACCTGGGCATTTAGTTGTTGGAATCCATCCTTATTGTGGGAGGGCTCCAGCTTGATTTGTGTTTGTGTTTGTGGTCACACTGTGCTTACGTGTCGCCCTAGACGGCAATTTTGTAGAGCCTCGACGGGACTACCGATGGGAATTGTGGGTCCCAAGCGCGATATTTTGGGGGCCCGGTTCGAGTTTGTGCGATGCGTTGTATTTAGCTGTGGCCCCAACGCGATTTTGGCGGTTCCTGTCGCAATTTTTCGGGCCTCGGAGCGAGTTTTCCGGGGCTCGCCGTATTTATTTGGAGACCCATACGCGAATTCTGGTGGAGCGACGCGAATTTTGGTGGCCCCAGCGCGATTTTTGAGGCCCCGACACGATTCTTGGGAGCTTATCCCTCTCAGGATGGAGGGGGCATTTGCCCCTTTGATATAGCACTGCGGCCACTGAAGGAGTTTTTTTTCCGTCCCAGAGTGACATTCCGGTTAAAATTGATTTTGGGGGCAGCTGCAACTTTTAGGGTCCCGGCGCGACCTTCTGGGCCTCCAGTGTGATTTTCAAGGGCTGCGACGCGACTTTTTTGGGTCCAATGTGATCTTTTGGGCCCCGACGTCATTTTCTTGGATCCCTAGTGCGAGCTATAGCGGCCTCGACACTTTTTGGGGTCCAATGCGTTCTGGATGCTTTTGGCGTCATTGTTGGCCCCCAGAGTGATTATTCATGTCCGGATTGTTCTTCGTTGCTCCGGCTTCATTTGTTTTGGTCCCAATGAGACTGTTGGGGCACGGTACGACCTGTCGTGCCCCTGGCATGATTTTCGTGGTCCGCGCATGAATTTTTGGTACCCCAGGCTCAGCGTAATTTGCGGGGGCCCCGGCCGGATCTTTTGGGGCCCATATCATGATTTTAAGATACCCAGACTCGATTCTTACTATTTCTTACGGGGTTCTTCTTGCAAATTATAGGCCTCCTGTCGCGTCATCTCATATCCTAGAGCCTTTTTACCGGTTTTCGATGTCTCCTTGTGTGTCATACCCTCCTCCATATTCAATGGTCCTCCTCTCCCGTCTTGGAGGGCCTCCTCTTGCATTCTGGGGCCCCTTTAACATGGCATGGGGCTTCCTCTCATTTTCGAGGGGCATTTTCTGCCAAATTAGGGGCCTCTTGCCACGCCTCGTGTGCCTCCTCCTTTATCCTAGCAAAGCCTTACCCGTCTTGAGGGATCTTCAATTTTGGAAACCTCACCTCCTTCCATACCTGCTATCACTCCCATCTTAAGGGCCTCCTCTCATTTCCTGGGAACTCTTTCCGGTCTTCGGGACCTCATTTGGTCCTAGAGACCTACTCCTTCCCGAGTCCGGCAGGTGCCTCATTTCTCTACTAGAGGCCTTCTTTTTCAAATTAGGGGCCTCCTCTCACGTCTTGGGGGCCTCCTGCTCTGCGTTCTCCTGCTCTGCGCTCTGGATTCGATCTTTACCCATCTTAGGGGTGGTCTCTTATCTCCTGGTAGACTCCTCTTCTCTCCCAGGCGCCGCCTCTGCTAAATTACTGGCAACCTTTCCTATCTTAGTGGCCTTGTTATTTCCCGGGGACCTTCTTAGCCGTCTTCGAGCCTTCTTTTCCGCTTGGGAGCCATCTCTCTTATCCAATGGCCTTTCTCTCCTATTTTAGGGGCCTCCTCATTCATCATGGGGTCTCGTTTCCAATCTTGTGTCGTTCTCTTCCGAATTAGGTGCCTCCTGCCACGTCTCTGGATCATCCTCTTCTATCTCGGTGGAACCTCACCCGTTTGGGGCCTGCTTTTGCGTCTCCGAAACCTCATCTGATATCTTCCTTCCTGTTCCGTCTTAGGGCCTCCTCTCATATTCTGGGGCCTCCTTTCCGGTGTTGGAGCCTCTTTTGCAATCCTGGTTGCCTCCGTGCCATTTTTGACCTCTCTTGATTTCTGGGGACTCCTACCCTCTCCTAGGTGACTCCTTTTTCAAATTAGGGCCCTCCTCTCACGTCATGGGGGCCTCCTTATCTGTGTCTGGAGCCTCATTATCCTCTTAGCAGGGTGCTTTTGCGTCCTAGTCCTAGATCTTCTCTTCCAGGTTCCTCCTCTTCCAAAATATGCGCCTCATCTGGCTGGTCTCGGTGGCCTTCTCTCATTCCTGCGGAAACCTTCTTACCCGTCTTGGGGCCCCTATTGCGTCCGGAGAAGTCTCCCCTATCAGGTCTTAATTTTATATTGCAGTGTATCCTCTTCCGTCTTGGGGGCCTCATTTTCCAACTTAAGAATATCCTGCCACCCATCGGAAGCCTTTTCGTCTAACCTGGGTGGCTTCTTGCCCGTCTCGGTGGCATCCTTTCCGTCCTGAGGGCCTCCTTTTCGTGCTGGGGTCTCCTTTTCGTCCTGGGGCCTCCTTTTTCGTCCTGGGGGCTACCTTCCTATCTCTGTTCTCTGTTCTACGTCTAGTCCTACGTCCTTTTCGTCCTTGGGTGCATCCTTTTCGTTCTAGGGGCTTCCTTTTCGTCCTGGGGCCTCCTTTTAGTCCTGGGGGCCTCCTCCCAATCTCTGTTCTACGTCTTGGGGCATCCTTGCGTTATGGGGCATCCTTTTCGTCCTGGGGGCCTCCTTTTCGTCCTGGTGGCCTCCTTTTCGTCCTTGGGGCCTCCTTTTCGTCCTAGGGGCCACCTCACAATCTCTGTTCTACGTCCTTTTCGTCCTGGGGCCTCCTTTTCGTCCTGGGGACCTCCTTTTCGTCCTGGGGACCTCATCCCAATCTCTGTTCTACGTCTTTGGGGCATCCTTTTCGTCCTTTGGTGCATCCTTTTCGTCCTGGGGTTGGTTGGTTGATTGTTGGAGTGTAGGGGCGCATGGACTGCGTCTTTCGTCCTGGGGGCCTCCTTTTCGTCATGGGAGCCTTCTTTTCGTCCTGGGGGCCTCCTTTTCGTCCCGGGGGCCTCCTTTTCGTCCTGGGGGCCTCCTTTCGTCCTGGGGGCCTCCTCCAAATATCTGTTCTACGTCTTGGTGCCTTCCTTTTCGTCCTGGGGCCTCCTTTTCGTCCCGGGGGCCTCCTTTTCGTCCTGGGGGCCTCCTCCCAATCTCTGTTCTACGTCTTGGGGGCTTCCTTTGCGTTATGGGGCATCCTTTTCGTCCTGGGGGCCTCCTTTTCGTCCTGGGGTCCACCTCACAATCTCTGTTCTACGTCTTAGGGGCATCCTTTTCGTCCTTTGGTGCATCCTTTTCGTCCTGGGGTTGGTTGGTTGATTGTTGGAGTGTAGGGGCGCATGGACTGTGTCTTTCGTCCTGGGGGCCTCCTTTTCGTCCTGGGAGCTTCCTTTTCGTCCTGGGGGCCTCCTTTTCGTCCTGGGGGCTACCTTCCTATCTCTGTTCTCTGTTCTACGTCTAGTCCTACGTCCTTTTCGTCCTTGGGTGCATCCTTTTCGTTCTAGGGACCTCCTTTTCGTCCTGGGGCCTCCTTTTTAGTCCTGGGGGCCTCCTCCCAATCTATGTTCTACGTCTTGGGGCATCCTTGCGCTATGGGGCATCCTTTTCGTCCTGGGGGCCACCTCACAATCTCTGTTCTACGTCTTAGGGGGCCTCCTTTTCGTCCTGGTGGCCTCCTTTTCGTCCTGGGGGAATCCTTTTCGTCCTGGGGGCCTACTTTTCGTCCTGGGGGCCACCTCACAATCTCTGTTTTACGTCTTAGGGGCATCCTTTTCGTCCTGGTGGCCTCCTTTTCGTCCTGGGGGCCTCCTTTTCGTCCTGGGGGCCACCTCACAATCTCTGTTCTACGTCTTAGGGGGCCTCCTTTTCGTCCTGGGGCCTCCTTTTCGTCCTGGGGGCCTCCTTTTCGTCCTGGGGACCTCATCCCAATCTCTGTTCTACGTCTTTGGGGCATCCTTTTCGTCCTTTGGTGCATCCTTTTCGTCCTGGGGTTGATTGGTTGATTGTTGGAGTGTAGGGGCGCATGGACTGGGTCTTTCGTCCTGGGGGCCTCCTTTTCGTCCTGGGAGCTTGCTTTTCGTCCTGGGGGTCTCCTTTTCGTCCTGGGGCCTCCTTTTCGTCCCGGGGGCCTGCTTTTTCGTCCTGGGGGCCTCCTCCCAATCTCTGTTCTACGTCTTGGGGGCTTCCTTTGCGTTATGGGGCATCCTTTTCGTCCTGGGGGCCACCTCACAATCTCTGTTCTACGTCTTAGGGGCATCCTTTTCGTCCTGGGGGCCACCTCACAATCTCTGTTCTACGTCTTAGGGGCATCCTTTTCGTCCTGGTGGCCTCCTTTTCGTCCTGGGGGCCTCCTTTTCGTCCTGGGGGCCACCTCACAATCTCTGTTCTACGTCTTAGGGGCCTCCTTTTCGTCCTGGGGGCCTCCTCCCAATCTGTTCTACGTCTTGGTGCCTTCCTTTTCGTCCTGGGGCCTCCTTTTCGTCCCTCGTCCCGGGGGCCTCCTTTTCGTCCTGGGGACCTCCTCCCAATCTCTGTTCTACGTCTTGGGGCCTCCTTTTTGTCCTTGGATGCATCCTTTTCTTCCTGGGGTCTCCTTTTCGTCCTGGGGGCCTCCTCCCAATCTCTGGGAGATTGGGAGATTGGGACGTCTTGGTGCCTCCTTTTCATCCTGGGGCCTCATTTTCGTCCTGGGGGGCCTCCTTTTCGTCCTGGGGGCTTCCTTCCAATCTCTGTTCTACGTCTTGGGGCCTCCTTTTCGTCCTTGGGTGCATCCTTTTCGTCATGGGGTCTCCTTTTCGTCCCGGGGGGCCTCCTTTTCGTCCTGGGGGCCTCCTCCCAATCTCTGTTCTACGTCTTGAGGCCTCCTTTTCGTCATGGGGGCCTCCTCCCAATATCTGTTCTACGTCTTGGGGCCTCTTTGTCGTCCTGGGGGCCTCCTTTTCGTCCCGGGGCCTCCTTTTCGTCCTGGGGGCCTCCTCCCAATCTCTGTTCTACGTCTTGAGGCCTCCTTTTCGTCATGGGGGCCTCCTCCCAATCTCTGTTCTACGTCTTGGGGCCTCTTTTTTTGTCCTGGGGGCCTCCTTTTCGTCCCGGGGGGCCTCCTTTTCGTCCTGGGGGCCTCCTCCCAATCTCTGTTCTACGTCTTGAGGCCTCCTTTTCGTCATGGGGCCTCCTTTTCGTCCTGGGGGCCTCCTCCTAATCTCTGTTCTACGTCTCTTATAGAGACCTGATTATATTTCCTGGTGGCCTCGTCAGTTTTGAGGCCTCATTGACAGCATGATATTCTGTCCCGTCGGCCTCCTTGCTCACATTTTTTGCTGTGCATTTGCGGATAGGGGCCTCCTCAAATTTCAGGGGGGGCGTCGCCCCCCCTGTTTCACGGCAGGGGGGCGACTGCCCCCTGCCCCCCCGGTGGCGACGCCCTTGGGTATGGAAGGAGGTGAGGTTTCTAAACTTGAAGATCCCCTCAAGACGGGTAAGGCTTTGTCAGGACAAAGGAGGAGGCCCACGAAGCGTGGCAGGAGGTCCCTAATTTGGCAGAGAATGTCCTTGGAACATGAGAGAAAGCCCCATGTCATGTTAGAGGGGCCCCAGGATGCAAGAGGGGGCCCTCCAAGACGGGAGAGGAGGACCATTGAATATGGAGGAGGATAGGACACACGAGGAGACATCCAAAACCGGCAGAGGCTCCAGGAAATGAGACGAGACCCCAAAGACGCAATAGGATGCCTATAATTTGCAAGAAGCCCCAAAGAAATGGTACGAGTCGTGCCGGGATACTTGAAAATCACGATATGGGCCCCAAAAGATCCGGCCGGGTCTCCTGAAAATCACGCTGAACCTGCGGGTACCAAAACGTCACACCCCGGGCCGTGAAAATCACGCTAGGGGCACGACAGGTCGTACCGTTCCCCAACAGTCTCATTGGGACACAAATGAGGCCGGGGAAACAAAAACAATCTGGACATGGATAATCACTCTGGGCCCCAACAATAAGCCAAAATCCTCCAAAACGTATTGTACCCCCCAAAAGTGTCGAGGTTGCTAAAACTCGCGCTAGGGATCCAAACAAATGACGTCGGGGCACAAAAGATTACATTGGCCTTTGCAAACAGGCCAGGTATGAAACATGGTGGAATGTTTATCGGTTTCTCCTCTCCCAAGCGACACCAGGTGCACAGAACTGGAGGTGGCTTTGAACACCGGCTGGGAGCCAGTTGCACTGGTGGATCCAGGGGGAATTTTGGTCATGCCCCTAAACTGCCTGTTCATGTTTGGCGAGGGGAGCGTGGCGCAGTTCGCCAGTTAAGTCTGCAACCAGAGGCCTGCCATCGAGCTCTCTAAGCGACAACTGGCAAACGACACAGTGAACAGCAGGATGACTATCAACATCAACAGTGCGAGAACTGCGTCGTTCGATCTCTGCCCAGCAGTGAACAAGTATCTAGCCAAAAGGGTGAGCGCGCGATCGGCTCCCGAACCCGCAAACATACAAGAAGAGAGGGTTCGTCCAGAAGTACTACTGTTCAGAGAGAACGCTGTAGGTAACGTGTTCTCACCGAGGTGTGCGCGCGCGCTCACCGGGGATCCATCGCACACGTCAACGTTGCCGCACACCCTGGACGCGCCGCCGGTGTGAGGCTGGATCGCCGAGCAGATCCGCTAGTGTGAGGC
Source organism: Ashinkailepas kermadecensis (assembly GCA_034440615.1). NCBI lineage: Eukaryota > Metazoa > Arthropoda > Thecostraca > Neolepadidae > Ashinkailepas > Ashinkailepas kermadecensis. Next base: position 418,317 of record JAOTOM010005137.1, on the reverse strand, counting down.
CGTGACGCACCTGTTGAGTGTGAACACCGGGAACAGTGGCGCGGGTGACATGTCAGCGCCGACCGGCTGTCCGTACAGCGCGGCCGCCGTCGCCTCCAAATACCTGACGCATGTGCCCGTGGCGTCGCCGTCAATGTCTCCGCACCACAGGCGCTCGCAACCTGCTCCTGTGTCGATCGCGCCGCCTCAGCCGTCACCAGCCGGCCCCGCCCGCAGTTTAGAGCCCGTCCAGTGCTCACAGCCCAGCGCCCGCCGCCCAGTCCAGGGCCAGTCCAGTGTCCATTGCCCAGCGCCCGCCACCCAGTCCGGGGCCTATCCAGTGTCCATAGCCCAGCACCGGCACAAAGCCCAGCGCCCGCCGCCCAGTCCAGGGCCAGTCCAGTGTCCATTGCCCAGCGCCCGCCACCCAGTCCGGGGCCTATCCAGTGTCCATAGCCCAGCAACGGCACAAAGTCCAGCGCCGGCCACCCAGTCCGGCGTCTGTCCAGTATGGCGCCGCGCTGGCGTACAATTCAGCTTCGTCAACAGCCCGGCTGCACCCGTTAACACATCTCAGTCAGCGGCAGCCGCTCAACACGTCGAAAAGGACGCCGCTGGGTGTCGTATAGAGCCCGCGCTCTTCCCCGCACTATTTGTCTTTTCCACCTAACGCGATGTGTGTAACTACTGTTTTCGAACCTGATGTACGGTCACTGAAGATATCACGTCGACGACTGCAGGCTGGCACATGCGAGCGAGAGGAAGACTGGAACTATCGAGGGAGATGCCTACTTATTTTGTGCCAGCGACGCACAGGCACTGTCACTGGCTGGCTGATGGTCCGTGTGCCGTGCTGCAGTGTGCTCACACAATGAATAGATGTTGCCAAGGGTTGTCATCAACATGTTATGTAACAGGTAGTGGTGATGACTTCGTCGACAGCGGTGCAAACATAAACCAGGGACCGAACACCGTGTTAGTTGCGTGAGAGGACGCAGCCCGAGCAGGTTTAACGTGATCTATCGGATACCCTTTTCAGCGTACGAGACCCCAGCCAGTGGGACACAGGCAATGAGGCTTTTTAGGAACTGGTATCTGGGTAGCTATGGGATTTACTTTATTCTAAATACCAGTAGTTAATGGAACAATTAGGATGCGATTTGCTTAGGATTTTACGTTGTTCCTGGATTCTCTTCATGTGGATTCATGAATAACAAATACAACAAAAGAAATAAAGCTCTTGCATGGCAAGCTCTTTTTCCGTTCAGAACACGGTGCTTGTTCATCACCGCTTTCCGTCCGCGTCTGCTGCTGCGCTTTCACCCTCCCATGTTGTTTTGAACCCCAAAAGTTATATTTGATAATTTAACATTTGACCTTGAAGGCTCAACGACTTTGCCTAAAAGTCGAATCCAATGCTTGTGCCCATAATTATTTCAATAAAACGACACCCATGGAGCTAGCACTAGCGAGTCGACACATTTCTTTCTGTCGTGGGGAACTCGTTCACCGAGTGCCATTTCCCGGACGAACGCCACTGACCGGGGAGAGTCGAGGGGGCGAGGGGAGAGTCGAGCGGGCGAGGGGAGGAAGGGTGAACTCGTGCCTTCCTGAGAGAGCGTCGGGACACCTACTACTGAAAATGGTGGTGGTGAGCATGGGCGTCGACACGTTTTATTTTATAGGAGGTGGTGGCAGAGGGGCTTTAGGTCGACTATTTTCATGGCAAAATGTGTAATATGAAGGTTCACAAGGCTCAGGGGAAGCGTTCCCCGCTTCCTGCTTTGGTTGGTTATTGGTTTAACGACACGTCGACCGTTGAGTCATGTAGCGTCGCCAATCTCTCACGCCGATTGGTCGCGGGCGAAGAGTAGCGACAGGTGAGATTCGAACCAACAATCTTTCGATTGCGAGACGAGCATCTTACCCCTAGACCACTCGTCCCCTCCGCTTCCTGCTTTGAAGAACACGGAATTCCCTGCGGTATTCTTCCACCATCCATTTCTAAGGGGTCATGCGCAGACGCAATCGGTAAAGGCAACCTAAAAAGGCGTAGGAGCATCCTACAAGTAGGCGCCAGAATCAATTTTATGTTGGTACGTTTCATGCTCTGCTATAGCATTAATGGTTCTTTTTTTACACGCAGAGTACCTCTCCTCCGAATTCCGATGTTCCCCTCTGACCAGGATTAGAGGGACGGAGTGGACTCGTCCTCACCACTTTCCTGGACTCATTTTCTGAGCTTCGAAACTGCATCTTTCAGGAAGGATGCAGCGGCCCTTGCCAGGCAGAGCTCCCAGCAGAACAGCTCTCATTAGCTCCTGGCGCGTGCTTACATTCCCATGCATCCCTGGCAAATCTATAATGTGTGACTATCCTGGTCAGAAAGTTGCTGATGGTCTGCGATGGTTTGAACGGAAAATGATCATAACCGTGGGAGGTGAAAACAACTCAGTTGTGACTTCATTAATCCGCATTCTAAGTTGCTGTCATAACAATCACGCCATGCTGGGGTAACAACATTCACTCTCAGTGTGGCCACCAGACTCATCAACGTATCATGGCTTCAGTTAATTGACTCGCATTCATGCAGCATATAAAGCTGGTGTCGCCCAGCCAACATTATGACTGCCGTGCCAAATTTGGACAGTTTTAACATTATCAATAGCATGATGCACAGCACAGATGCATAGCATGATGTAGGTTTCTGAAAATTATTGGGAGGGGACAATACATGAAGGCAATGGGCAAGCCCAGATAGATTGAGGGACCCATACCACATTGGGTCCCAGAGCCCAGGGCAATTCCAATCTCGTTGGCTACGTCAACGGAGTACGCCACTTCACCGTCACCCACCGTCAACGTGGGGAGATTCTTTTGATACGAGACCAAACCAGTGTTAAAATAATGGTTTTTCGTTAGGTGTGAGATGTCGAAACGAGTACAGTAGGATGTAGAAATCTGCCATGGAAGCATGCCAATTAAAATATCATTTCAGTCATTCATGCTCCATTTGAGCAAATAATGTGTTCATGAGTGCATGTTTTTGGTTTAATTTTGGAGACACCTAATATATGGATGCCTATGTTAACGATAACAATTGCAATGCCATGTTATCAACAGATCGCATAGTTTCACACACAACATGAAACTACAAAATGATAATCTCTGCATTTGGAATTGTGTCACGAGATGCTTGTGTAATCAACTCGCAATGGGGAGCATATGCATGCTACTTATACGCAAAATGCTCTAAGGAACGAGTCATGGAGACTTCATAGGCATACATCAAGCATGATGTCGATACGTCCTTGGAAAGGATGCTTATTCAGTGCTCAGAAAGTGGTATATTCCACCCTATTTTACGAATAATTTATCACTGGACCAAACAGGGAGGTTGGTGAAAAGCGATTCAGTGAGCCGACCTATTGACGCCATGAAGCATGTTCGGCTTCTCGCATAGTGCGCCGGGCGACGGCCCGAGCCCGCCTGAACTCTTAAGCTGACCGTGGTGGTGCTCCGATTAAAGTTCCGGAACGCGCGTTTTCGAGCATGGATAGTGTCCCTACATTCCTCTGTCCACCACGGCACAGGTGTGCGAGGAGGAAATCCAGAGGTCTTGGGGATACTTGCAGAGGCACATTCCAACAGACGTGCAGTGAAAACCGATACTGGAAGTAGTGGAGACCTTGATTCAGATAAGAACGCGGATTCAATCTTTTGCTGAAATTTACCCCAGTCCGCCTTCTTGAAATTCCATCGTTGCGGACGTGGGCCTAAAACTGCGCCGTCCAGGTATCGTGATCAGATCGGGAAATGATCGCTTCCCAATGGATCGGAGTCCACAGTCCAATCGAGGCACTCGGTCAACTGTGGGCTGACAAGGCTGAGGTCTAATGATGCGGAGATGTTGCCTGAAGGCGTGAAAAAGTGTGTACTGTATTTGAATGCATAGCGATTCGTGAAAGATAAAAGACTCCAGATGACTACCCCGGGTGTTGATGTCACTGCATCCCACGTGTGGTGAGCGTTAAAATCGCGCAAACGCAAAATCGGTGGGGTAGCTCTGACAGCAAGTGCCCGAGTTTAGTGGTGGGAAACGCATTCACAGGAGGGAGATATATAGAGCACACCGTGGTAGGTCGGCGGCCAAAAAGCACACGTGCAGCCACCGCCTGGAGGGGCATACGCAGTGTGAGCTCCTTTATGGGGACGTTGTTGTGGAGTGCAATCAATACTCCACCGTGTTCTACGCTAACCCGTCAGATTTTCCTAATTACTGAGTAGCCTTTTAATGAAACCTTGTATCGAGGTCGAAGCTTTATTTCCTGAAGGCACACCGGTAGAGGGCCATGCCGAATTAAAACGATCTGGAGATCATGGCACTGGTTCCAATACCTCTACAGTTCCATTGTAAAACGGTTAGCGTAAATGTCATACAAGTATCTAGAAGTTGGTGGTCATAAAAGTATCTAGAAGGTGGTGGTCCTGTCTAGACGTACAGACTTCACCTGCCACATGGCATCCCTGTTCCAGATTTCAATACAAATATCACATTAGTTTTGACTAGCATGTGGTAAGATCAGGATCCACCAGAGTGGAAATTGGCATCTGCGGACGCCGAATGCGCCCGTGGCCGGGACCCAGGGGTTCCACCACCACGAGGTGAACCCAACCAAGGGGAGACCGCTTGCGTCCTCAAATTGGGGACCAGCGGTGGGGAAGCCTCTCGCCTTCACGAGAAGGGACGGGAGGCGGCCCCATCACCTCACCTGAAACCCTCGCATGGGAAAGTCTGAGGGGTCCCAGGTACCGATGAGATTGGAACGTCGGCCCGTGGTGTCGTAGGACGACGTGTCACCCGACCCAACGCGACTCGTTCGACTAGAGGCACCTAAATCAGGCACCCCGGGACGAACCGCAACCGTCTGTGATCGCCGCAACAAGACCATGCCCTCCAGGAAAAACGTGCAGTCTTTCATGCGCGGAATTTCCCATCTCCTTGGAAGGGTTTAGTCCGTCAAATACATGTACATTCTAACATCAAATCCTATGGGCCTGCCCCCTGCCCCCAGCCTGCCATGTGCTTTGAAGAAGAAAGTCTTAGCATTGCTCAGCCCTCCAAATACGTTCTTCACAGTTACGCTCCTGCGGACAATTTCTCAAATGAGCGCAGGTAGCAATGGATGTCCCTAAAAATTGTTGAAAATCTGACAAGATCGGATTTCAACACAACATGACGCAAGATGCTGAACACGCCACACAAATATGGTGTATTTAGGGTCTCAGAGAAGATCAGTTGGTCATAAAACCTTCTGGGCGTCAACAACATTCATTTTCGGTTCGGTGCTTCATATCAACAAAACCATAGAATGTTTGCTATCAAAGATGAGAATAAGATGCCAAATTGCTTAGCTCTGTGGTGCAGCGTCGAACAAACCTACACAAACTTGAAACTGAGCATAGTAAGCTTAGATGTATCTTGTATATCGTGGATCTCTACAATACAAAAATACCCCCCCACACTACCATTCCGGCGGCGATTGTGTATTTTCTATAATAGACAAATCTAGAGAATCGCCATTTTGCATCTTCGGAAACCATCAGAGGGCTCGGATAATTATTGGATGACATCTTCGTACCAATGGGAATGCGCTGACCATACCAAATACATGGCAAAACAAATATTTTCCCTGCTCTATGAGCTGTACCAAGCAATGGTAAATGAGTGCAGCGAATATAAATATGTATTTTGAACGGCCATCTTAAGATCATAACGCAGATCTATGTAAATGACGCATTTGGTACAATGGGACGCATTGAGCTCTGTTACACCAAACACTTATACTCGTGTATCTGGTTGAAGTGCCAACAATAACTACGAACAAGTAAAATTGAATATAGTAGTGAGTAGCTATCAAGTCACCTCGAAAATAGCCTATCACATCTCATACAAATTCAGGAATGACGTAAGGTATGCGATACTTGAAATCCCACTTGTGATTATAGCATTAGTCATTCACAAGGCAATGGCAAGAGCACTTAACATATACCAATATGCTGATCGGTTCCAATTTTCCAGCTCCATGAATCATGCAACAGGAACGTGTACCAAGAACCATTCTCACCATCAAAATAATTCCATATCCTATGCAAAATATACGGTAGTCGTTACCGATACTTCATCATCAGCCAGATGACAAAGAACACAAACAGTGCGAAGAGGAAGAGATAGAAGATGTATCGGTTGTGCCCAGAGCGTGCCATCCTCATCACGCGCTTCATTGAGTTGCCCAGCAGGCCGCCGGTGGAGTCGAACTCGTCATCCTGCGACCAGGTGCACACTTGTTACAGGCAGCCTCAAGCTGCAATAACGCACGCTAGGTGGGGCGGACGAGCAAAACTGACATTGGTGGAGCTTTGGTGTTAATCATTAAGAATTACGAGACTTACGGTGAGCGTTTCTTAGGGCCGGGGATCGAACCGACACGCATCGATCTCTCGGAATTGCTGAACACACCAGAAAAAATGCAACGAAGTTGGAAAGATCATTCGGTTCAGTATTTGAACGTGATACCCATGTGCCAGTGGACGAGACAGATTATCTGTTATGGCACGCTAGCTGGATCGCGGCTCCATATTTTTATCAAGTAATTATTGAGATCTTTTGGCTTCAGGTTTATTTTGAAGTAGGCACATAACAAAAAATTTTCCAATTGTGGGATTACGTCGAACAAGTCGTGCACGTCTCGACAAGAGGTTATATGATGGGCAAAGGCAAGGGATAACGGTTCCAGCGGGAAGATGTACGTTCGGGACCAGCTAGCGCAGGGCATACCGCAGCACGTCTCGTGACAATGATACACTTTGATACACATTTCCTTTGATAAATTACTTGAGTATGAATTTGCCGTTTAAGGGACTGAAACAAAATAGTTCCCTGATGAACTAACCACAGAAACCGATATGCACAAACACATATACAAAGAATTTGTAACTTACCATGTCTTTTAGCATTTTATTCTGGTAGCGGACCTCAGTTCCAATGTCGATGGTTAGCTGAAAACAAGCCGGCATTAACTATGGCACCTAAAGCACGAAGCCGAGCTGCATGCCCTCCACTTCTTAAGAGGAGTGCACATTAACGGCATTAGCAGTGAATGGCAGGAATCGATTTTAAAGTGCATTTCTATCACAAACATAGAAACTTGGAGAAGAGAAGGGGGACATGAGACGCTGGTCTGAGTGAATCAATGAATTAATTAATGAGTGAGTTATTTGGGTTTAAAGGGCGCATCAACTGCAATGGTAATATAGCGAGTGAGTGAGTGAGAGTGATATATAGAGAAGGGGAGGAAGAGAGGAAAATGGAAAGCGAAAGAGGATGGAAGGAGAGGAAGGAGAGGAGAAGGGAGAAGGGGAGAGGAAACAGTCTTACTTCCAGGAAATTGTCATGAATGACGAAATCGGCTCAATGTCGCCAATACTGTGGTGGTGATGGTGGTTGACTGGTGCTTTAAAGCGCGCCGGCTACTTGGATAATTTCGCGCCGAGTGAACAACCACTTCAAAACACCATTAGGGGCATTGGAGGAGCAAGGGCAACAAGCTGACAACACAGCTTCTGTGCTGCAGGTGCATGACCAGGTCTCATACGATTTTCGGCAGAGTAATGTGGTGGAATGGTCACAGCCAGTGCAGGTGGCGTGGCGCGACACGCAGCGCCACCTGGTGCCCGCCGCTGCAAGTGGCGCCACAAAACCAGTCCTCTGAACAAAAAGGCGGCCACCGCAGAAGAAATACTGTGACAAGTCATCAGAATCAAAGTTTAATGAGCTGGTATGATGATGAGTAGAGATCAGGAACCTCACACGTTGTAACGGAAACAGCAATACGTTTTATCAGGCGTAACTGTCAGGTCAGTTCGGATCGGGCCACCCGGATAGACTTTCTAGTGTATACACAAGGGAAGACTTCGAGCTTCGAGCTTCACCCTCGCTCGTAATCATACATTTCCGGTAGGTGAGGGATGGAGTCGCTGCTTTTTCTAAACGCTGCAGGACAATGACGACTGCTGGCCTGTAATGGCAGGCCGAATTACTTGAAATTTCTCAGTTCCCACATTGTGTCGCTAGGACGCCTTTTTAAAGCATGATGTACACAAATTAGACGACCAATTCATCAATGTCACTAACTGAAATAGTTTAGAGACTATCATCTAGTAGACAACTACCGCGCATATAATGTGTCTTTGTAGGAATTACTTTTCTGAGCCCGCAGCGAAATATCCGACATTTAAAGTGCAGCATTGTTTGGTGTGTGTGTGTGATTAGGGTTTTAGGGCGAATCGACCATGGTAGATCGTTTAGCGTTTCAATTGCTGGGCTATCACGCTTGAACAAAACGAGAACACAATGCATAATTATTGCGAGCCATGCTCTTTAAAAATGGAATGAACAACAAACGTGTCCAAAAGTTGCAACATGTATCCAAACATTACCACTGAATACAAAAAAAAACAGCCCTGACACTTCCATATTAGTGACCCCAAAATAGCAATATAATGGACATGTTTCATGTCGGGACAAACCGTATTTTTTCAAGTTTCACTAGTGATTTTTAATTCTAAATACGATGGTGGCATTCATTAATTTTTTAAAGTCCTTAATGCACTTAAATAATTCAAAAATCACTTCAGAATGTCTCCCTTTGTGATTGGTCAAAATATATGTGACGTCACGTATGTCGAGGGGAGCGAAGGTCGAATGCCGGGCATTCGATTTTGCGTATTGGACGCTGCCGAGTTTGGATTAATCGTGACTGTTTTAGCTTAAATGGCATACGACCGTCGAGACAATGGATCGCAGAAAACGCCGCTATTATACTTGCTTTGTGCCAAGGTGTAAAAATACAACTTTCAGTAAGCCAGACACGATATTCATCGGCCTTCCAAGTTCAAATAAGATGAGGAAGCCGTGGAGCGATGCTGCGTGCCGAGATGGTCAAAAATAAACAGAGCACCACATTTGTTTTCATTGGTAGCTGTCAAACTTGTTTCATGCACAAAAACCCAGCTGCCTAGTTAAGGTGTGTCTCATTCATTCAAAATACTGGGGTAGGAAATGAGGGAGATTGTTTGCGCTTTAATCATGTTGCATGTACATATTTATTGATTGGACATGGACAATGTGGTGGTGTAGAAAAGGTACTTGCCCAAGGCCTCTTGATTTTCTTACCTCAAGTTATATTCCATCAGGTTCATGTATTTCATCTCCCTGATGCCTATCTTTGACCTGTTGCATTTGGGTGTGGATTTTCTGAGGCTGGTGTGCCTCGTCAAGCAGTTGGCCATACTTTGCAGTCTGGCTCTACACCCGCGTATGATGTATCACACAAGCCTACACTTGTGGAGAGCATCATGTCTTCCTACACCTATTGATAATTGATTACATTGACTGCTACAAAAGGTAAGAAGGCCCATTAGAATTCCACAACATGCCTGGCATTCCATGCACCTACATAATCAACCTGAAAACCTGTACCTCATCTAAAAACCATATGTTGTGGTCAATGCATTTAATTTGCTATTTGATAGCAGTCCCTTCTCGTAATATCTCCATTGACATCAGCAACACATGGCAGCATTTGCATGAGGCATCATACTCAATCTTTTCCATCACAATGCTGATTAGAGGTCTTGACATCAGCCAAAATATCATCAACGTATGCACACATTTCACACACATCCCCATGTAGGGGAATACATGAGATACGTCGAAATGAAGGTGTTGGGGAAATGGAACATGTTCAGATACCCCCCTTCCCCTATTTCCTCATGTAGGTATTTTAACTATCATGTACTGAGAAATTAATGCTCAATAAATAAACTAAGCTTGTCATGATTCATCAATCAATTATCAAGTTAGTACAACATTGGGGTACAGCTTACAATGTAGCATTACCATGGAATGTCAGTTATCCCACTGTGGAATAAAATATAAAAGAAATTTGAATGTATAAACAGCTTCTCTTTCACTGGAGGGGAAGCCATGGTGTCCAGCTAAGGCACATATTTTATGCCATGACCCTTCCCAATATTTCACACGTTTTACTAAAAAAAACATTGTACAAGCTTTTGCTGTTTGTTCACACGACACCACAATGCCCTGGATTTGAAAGATAAAGGTTAGCTGTTGCATTACCACCATAATAGGTTATCTACCTTTTTGAGCTTCATATTTTCTTCAAAATCGTTCAGTTTATTGCCACAAGCACTCACTTTGTTCTCCGTGACGTGATTCGGTTGAAAACTTCGCGTAAAAATATCCGATCTAGACTTTACTGCGCGTCTCTGGCTTGGCCACTTCGAGGCTCGACATATCTGACGTCATCACCACGAGTAGGTTTTTTAATCGACGACAACACTTAACTGAAATCATTTAATTAGGTAGGAAATGCACCTTCTGTGAGCAAAATACTTCAGTTTCGTATACGAAATATTACATACGTTTTTTTTCAACCCAAATCCCCTTTACGTGAAACTTGTCCATTACAGCGATTGCATACAAAAATAATCATAGCTTGGGCCATAGGCCCTATAACTGCGTCCGGCAGAAGTGATACATGACATTAGCACGTCATGACAAAAGGTATTTCAAAAGGGCTGTCATGACATGACAAAAGGGCTCATTAAAACAATCAGAACGGATCAGAATGGAGCAGGGGTACACACATAGGAGGCAACAGGATTTGCAGCTGGACATTACCAAGTTCGAAAGGGCGCCGTCTTATTAAAACACCACTAAGTAGCGAAAGACTTGAGCAGATTTAGTTGAAGTTATAATGAACCTGAATAAAACTGAACTTAACGGAAGCTTCAGTGGGACAAAAACAGCAGCAATGAGTCTGATGCAAACGGTGGTGTTAGAAACGCATGCCCTGTATTCTGGTAATACGAAATGCTTCTTACAGACTTGAGTGCAGAAACCTTCCCCTTTAATTCATTCTCAAGCAGGTCATTTTCTTCTTCAACTTGCTCATTTCCTCGAAGACGGTGTTCGTCAGCTGGAATGACAATGAAAATAGCCGTAAGCGGTTAGATACCACGCATTAAACAGGATGTCATCTAGAAACCATAAAACAAGATTTCTTAGGCGAATAGACCTTATGAGTGATGAACACGAGGCATATTTTAACGACGCATTGTATCCACCTGAATCTAATGTGATATGGCACGACTATGAATGGAACTTCTGGAGAGTCTCCGTGCGGATTTCTCGATTAAAGTGACCACACAACACAAGATGCTGGCTATTTTAGTCTGAATGGGACCTCTACAACCCAAAGAGATGTCTTCCAGTCTGAAGGAGGTTCATGCAGTTTAGCATGGCACTTTGGGGTACAAAAGGGCTCTGTGTGGTCAGGAGAGGGAAAGAGACGCTACTCTACTACACTAAATATCTGTGGAGTAGAATTTGCACATTTAGGATTAGGTATATACGAACATTCTATGAAACATCCAAGGTTGTCGATGATGTTGATGGATAATGAATTAAATGGGGCCATAATGCTTTGTATGCCCATAAACTTTGATTGGATACTCCTCAGATTATTTCCGGGTCTAATTTAAAAAAAAACATGACACTTTTTGGTTGTGTTCGCCGCTCATGCCACAAATAACATTGCACGACATATTATAGCATAATATGACAGAGCTGTTCTAGTATTGAGGTAGAGCCGTTGGAAGGGATGTATTCACAGCATGACACAGAACCGTGGCTTAGGTAGAATGATCGAGCCCGATATGCAGCAGACTCGATTCTTCAGAGGTGGAAAGTAACGATATGCTAAATCGAGTACGAACAACACACGCAGATTACGACACTGAAGACGCTATCGGATGCAACGGATGGATGTGCTTTTTTTTTTGTTTTTGCTCATTCAGTTTTGGCGTGATTTTACCAAAACCTTTGCTACCACAAGCAGGGTTGGGAAAATATAATGTTCTTGGAGTTTTGGAATCCATTATCCTCTAATTTTTTGTCATTCGCAAGTTGAATGGTGCTGTTTGACAACGAACTGTTCGGTGATAATGTACTCAAGATTCACTGCAAAGAGCAAACGCTTATTTTGAACTGAGATTCTGATGTCACAGGTTTGAATATAATATCCCCTCCACATTCGATTACCTCAAAATTGTCCGTTACATATCCACGATTACAACGCACAAATCCAACCCTTACCACAAGGCGCCTATCGGAGCGCTGCACCAGCTCGAATGCTCGAAATGCGCGGGTTAAGTTGAATATCCGCACATATCAGCCATACCCATGGGCGCTTTGCCCTGAATGTCCATACAGTCAAGTGCCTTCCAGCATGTATGCAGAGCTAAAGTGATTTTGGATGCAATGTATTCACCAACTTGCTTTGCTAAAAGCGGAAATAAAAAGCAGCCGCCCCTCCCTGGCTTTGAACTTGAGACCCAGAGACACAAACCGGACACTATATCCATGTTCCACCGGGGACGGACGGCGGGCGCCAGGTTTCGGTGCGAGATCCATGGTGAGCTGCTCGTCGTATCTCAACGTATCTCAGCCAGTTCATGTTCCTACGCCTTCGGCGCTAAACATCATTGAATAGCTCTTTTTCAGCCAGCGTCCCGTTTTACACTGAAAACAAATCGCTTGCTCTCCATACGTCTGTGAAAATACTGCTTCTTACATCTTGAGGCTGCATCTTGATACTTCAACGACAAATTTGTCGCTGGCTAGTTGTGATTGTCAGTATTTGCTATGAGAATAATGAAAACTACATATAGAAATTATCATCCCACAGATTGTCATCAACTAAATGTTATATAACAGGCTAGCATTGGCTAGCCTTGAACATATTTCAGCAAGATCTGCCAATGTTGAATTTCCGAAATATTGGATGGATACCTTTCTGGTATATTGTCAAGTTGCAATCCTCATACAGGCTTTCGAATGCACACTTGAATTGCCTGTTCTCCCTAAACGTATGGAAACGTTCGCTAGAAAGGAACTGTCAGGAACTGAAGGAGTCCAGGGTCGAGGATATGGGTGAGAGGAAAAGCAACATTGGCCATGGGGCTGGCAAAACAGTTTGGCATGCTTAAACGTAACTGTAGTCCTGAGAATGAGTTTATTCAATATTGTGAATGGAACATCCCAGTCATAATCAAATTTGCTAATCTGCTTGGTGCACAGCAATCTCAGGACACATAAATAGTACACAGTATTTTCTGCAATGAACCAGCATAGCTGCAACTAGCACTGACCTGGATAATTTGGACGCCTCATAATTCTGCCAGCTTGCCTGAAAAAAAGGACCAACCTGTCACAGTTAAAATGATGCATGCTAATACACCAGGTTTCACAGAATCAATCTAATCTGGCATCGCCACTTGTCTAACACAGACATACATGACTGAAACAGCTGCATGATACTTGATTTTTGTCATTCAGAACATTATCCTCCCAGCAAAATTACCCCCTTTTTGTCACTGAAAGATTGAATGGTAGATAGTGAAATGAGGCGAAATTAATGTTCCTCAATAAATATGCCAGAATTTATGGATTATCAAAACCAGGTTTTCATCCCATGACCAGTGCACTGCATAGTTTTGGAATAAAGACATGGACACATCTCAAGTTCCTGCATTTCTTTGCTACAGTCCTTATTCCTAATCTCATTATTCTTAAATGATGAACCAGAAGTAGATACCCCAGGTCTGGAAGTACACAAATGAGCATATTATGTCAAGAAAAGTACATCTTCTGAATTTAATGGTCATGAATGTCCTCTCCACCTCCAGGATTTCGGAGTATATATCCAACCCTGAGCACAAATGGTGTCGGCACTTAAATACATGTAGGTGCAGAATATAGTATTGCTAGTATTGTCTGGAACACCGGTTGTTGGAGCTGCAACACTATTTTCCTAAATTTATATGCATAGCCTGCTGGGCAACATCAACTTCCTCATTTGTCAGCAATAAGGAATAGCAAGTTCATTGGTGATTTTCCACCCATGCAGAACTACAAATGCAACATATAGCACACAGATTACAAATTTGATTCTGCTATTAATCTTGTACCAGAGAAGGCAACAATTAAAGTTAACTTGTTTGCCTTATTATTTTACAAGCTTTGTGACAATAATTAGTGATAATTCTGAGCATATACAAGTCTGAAATAAATATAAGGACATGGAACTTAGTTAGTTAGTTATTTGGGTTTAAAGGGCGCATTGACTGCAAGACATGGAACTTAGCACCATGGCATTGCATACAATGAACAATTTAAAAGTAGGGCTAGGGCTGGTCTGTTAGATTCTTACATTGTGCACCTGAATTCATAAAACATAATTTGTTCTTGTGCATATAAATGTTGTTAAATACTTACCTGCAGAACACCATGTATTGAATGACAAAATCAGGGCATGTTTTCTTCTCCAACTCTATCTCAAGCTTGCACAATCCTAGGCACTTGAATATTTGATGGATGTCTTAGCTACAAACAAGGAATAAAAGCTTTGCTACATAACTCTACATCAAATTTCTGTACATATTTTGAATGCCAGTATGTTGCGAACCTTGAACGTAATGTTATGCATCAGGCTGTTGGCAGATAGTTTTTGGTATTAATATCCAAGACTTTCAGCAGTGGATGACTTTCCCAGCATCATATATTTGTGTCAAAATTATGGGGGATGAATTATTTCTGGTGAGAAGGAGAAGATGGGAGGAGAGAAGAAGCATCACCATCAAATTGGTGGCAGTCAGTATGAGTTTGCACTTGCAGTAGGTGACTTGAGAGATAACATCACAATTCAGGGATGCCCAGGTTACCAGGGTGCACCAGTAGGACACACTTAGAGGCTCCCTGTCTGCCAGGGGCAGTAGTAGGACATGCTTAGGGATGCTCAGGTTGTCTGCAAACACCAGTGAGACACAACTGGTGAGCTTCAAGTGGCTTATCAGTAGGCACTAGTAGGACATATCCAGTGGTACTTGTGGTGTTGGGGGAGGGGGAAGGTACCAGCATGACTTAGTGAAATGGGGCAACTACCGGAGGGGGACTCCATGAGAAAAACAGGGACACCCAGGCTATCAAAGGGCACCAGATGAACACATTTGGGGCACTCAGGATGTCAGGGGGCACTAGTAGGACATATTTAGGAACACACGACTCTCAGAGGATGCTATGAGGGGCATCCAGAATATTGGCTTCAAAAAGTGGAGGATGAGCTAGCTACCTGGGTAATCTTTACCTTTCGGCCGACACATACTGCCAAGGTTAGTGATTTGTAAAGAGTTGTATAGTGGGGAACAGTGATGTCACAGAAGTCAGGCAAGTGACGTCACAGGAGTCGGGTGTCGGTAAAGATTACCACCTAACCTAGACTAAGATAATGTAGCATAATATACAAAATGTATGATAGCATAATGTAATCTAACCTAACCTAACCGGAAAACCAGAATCCTCCGGAGCAAATTTGTCGGCCATGACGTCATGAAATATATGCGACATTGTATGCGACACCTCTTTCCAAATCACTAACCTTGGCAGTATGTGTCGGCCAAAAGGTAAAGATTACCGCTACCTGTCCCTTTACCCTCTCCCCATGAAATATGTCCATATTTTCAATCAAAGTGCAGCAGAACATTCCATTACTTTCTCTTTATATTTTCACAACCTTACTTTTGGCACATGACAAAATGCTTCCAAATATCAGAAAATACCAGAAGACAATTTCAGTCACACAAATTGGCCCAGGGACCTCTATATTTACTTCCATTTACTTTCTTCATAGCATGCAAATTGAATACAATGATAAATTAAATTAAATAGCTGAACTAGCCTATCACCATTATTGTCATTCTGATATATGTAGGTCCCTACCTACATTCCTTCTACTTTAGCCTTGCTGCAGAATTGTTGGGTTACTTACCTTAATAAAGGCCTGAGATCAGATAGGGATGACCTCCGTGAAAACGAGAATTTCTTGCGTGCTGCCTGCACACAATTTTCGTGCACAGTTCCTCTTTGATGGAAGCTGCTGCTAAAGTTGATAAACTACGCAACATACAACTTTTCTGAACAGTGTCCCCACATGACGTGTCGGGAACATCCCAAAAAGTGCAACTACTGCGCAGTATATGCCGACGAATACAAGTCATATTCAGCTGATTAATTTGGCAGCACTTATTTCTTGGCCCATTAGCTGGTCCTACAAACCGCCAAAATCGATTCTTATAGCTGGCCATAGGTCTAAAGCTCGCAATAAGTTGAGCATACAAAATATTTATCAACTAGGGTTCCTGGCGAACAGGTGTCCACTCACTAACTGCGGAACATACAAGAGTTAATTCCTGGCTGCAGGTTCCATTCGCGGCATTGACTGTAAAGAATGTCAATATAGGGCAATGAGTGGAACCCATGCAGCCATCCCCGACCAGTAAATAATGGGAGCAACATAACCGTAGCAGTCGAGCGCCTGAAAGCCCAAATAGCAAACTTGACTGTGAAGTACTCAACTAAGGTACGATCTGCGCACCTTGCCATGCCAATGTCCATATCCAAGGATGGAAACCTGTCACCAAACCAGGGGTCCAAGACCTCATTTTCGAGACATATTTTCAGATTGAATAGTGAAAATGACAAATCAACATTACCAGGGTACCAAATTACCGGGGTCCGTATCACCGAGGGTCCATTGTCTTTGATGGTCTAATGGTCTAGGTGACAATAAATACTTTATGCATATGGGGATACAGACATTCTTGCATGGTATCTTCCTCTGCTAAGTTAGTTTTTTTTTCAGCCGATGGCACTATTCAAAGCAGAAAAACTTCTCCGGAGAAGTTTCGCCCCTTCAGAACAAGTTCCTCCGAGCGAAATTAATTCTGAATCCGCCCCTGGTTCCTTGCATCATACAAAAATGGATATATTTTGGAATGTCATGTAAAATTGGATGCTTACCACCTAGGACATAATGAAGCACAGCCTCATGCATAGCCACCCATTTTTTAAAAGTCGATATAAATAAATGCATAAAATTTCATTGAAGAGTACCTTAACATACAATTTTCTTCCACTGGTCAGACTAACATATCTGGGCTAATTTAAACATGACTCTCGTACGAGTGTCGTCGAGGTTAAACTTATGGCTGAATTTATCGCTCCTGTCTCTCGTTTGTTGAGGCCAGAGACTACATGATGTTGGTGTAGTTATCACCCCCTTCTACTGGCGTCGGGTAATGCCATTCTGGGATAGATTTTCGCGTTCCTTTGACAATTTTGAGACCCTTTGATGAATGCTGTGGTTCATCCACGATTTTGTATAAAAGCGTTGAATTTTACATGGACTTTATTCTGACAATAAATCATGATTTTTCGGAGAATATATATATATATATATATATATATATATATATATATATATATATATATATATATATATATATATATATATATATATATATACATATATATAATTGTTGTACCCCTGGCCCCTTGGCCCTTGCCCTGGCCAGTTTTTCCTCCTCTTGAAAAAAAATCCTGGGTCTAACGCTGAGTGAAGCCGCTTGTGTCTGATCAAGCGCAATTGTGAACATTTGTCTTTGACATGCGAGGGAATCCACAAATGCATTTTGGGCCAAGAATATCCAATGTGCGCATAGTAAACGCCAACAGCCGCAACATTACTGATCAAATCGATATTCAGATGTCGAATTATATTAAACACACAAATTGAATGCTCCTGGATCTAATCTGGAATTACACATAATTAATACAGTCAATATAACGCAGAACTAGGTTAATATACGTGTAGATCAGGTCAGTCCCGACAACTGCATTTGCTTCAGGCAGGGGACGGGGTTACAACCAGAAACTCCCTCGGTGTCGTCGCCAACAAGTATGGCACTTTCCGGCTTAATGTCTTCTTGCTTGGGTGCTTGCAGTGCTGACACGACAAGAGTCGCCAACTACTAGGCGAATTTGGTAGCTCTTAACCAATTTCACAAATGTGACGCACGCGCCAAGGGCTACGCCGCGGATGCTGGACATTGCCGGCTTCCGTCGTCTGCTTGCGGTATTCTGACACAGGGTGCTGCGCTGCGAGAGATATTGAGTACCAAAGTCCGATATTGTGATATCAAACCAGCAAAAATGGCGGAGAAGATGGTGGGAAAGTGGAAGATGGAGGAGAGTGAGAACTTCGACGAGTACATGAAAGTTCTAGGTTCGTATTCCTGAAAAGAATTCCGTTTCGTGGAGCCGCATCGGACTAGGTTTAGATGAAGCTGGGCGGTAGTAGGGCGTACCGACATAGGCATTTTCTGGGTTAGCTTTGTCGATGTTTGGTTTCATCCCCTTCCTGATATAAACAAAATACGTCCTCTAATATGTATATAGCGGATTAGCACTCATGGGTGGAAAAAGCCATGAAACAGGAGTGGACTGTGCGACACCAATGCAACTGAGTGCCTATGTGCATTGACTGGAAAGAATGACAGAACGACTTCGGCCCCACCAGCTTTGAGTGAAATTCTCCACACATATTCATAATATGATGTGTCTGATAGTATCATGTCGTTTTGTTATAATGCATATCTCGCAGTTCACATTCATATGTGCCGACGCCCGTCGGCAAGTCAGGCATTCATACATGCCTGATGGGCCACGTCAGGAGGTTCGGGATATTGCCATCAAGGATATCAGGAATAAACCGAAGTTTTCAAACGCAATGCTATGAATAACCTGTATTTAATTTTGTTTTTCTCGCGAACTTGATCAAAATAGTTAGTAATTTCTTCACGGAAATAATTCGATGAGAAAAAGGGAAAGATGCCATGCGTAGATGGAAGGCAATTGGTTTCAGGAGCGGTTTCAGCGGTGGGGGGTGCAGAGAGGTGTGCGCTCTCCAATTATTTCCCGCAGTGTTGAGGGGTGGAACTTTATGCACTTCGTGTTGCCATTACAATAAAATGATTTCGTAATTTTGTAAATTGCATGCGGTGATGCATGGATATAGTGGACTAAAAATTCGATTTCCCAATACCAATCATTTTGGAAATCTTCATCTATTGGTTGTGTTGTACTCTTGCCTAGCATAACCACTAAGACACTTTTCCAGGTTCCATTCCCTCCCCTTGTTTGAAATCCTGAATGCGAGCTTGAACATCGAGTTTCAATGGTCGGTGGTACATCTGGAACGGTGGAGACACAGGCGAAATTGTATTAAATATATTTGGGAGGGGTGTAATGCATGCATTAGCTATCAGCTTCTCGGCATTGGAAAGGGGCGAGATAACTCCATAGTCCATTGTCTATAGAGTCCTATCTTAAGTCCAGAAGGCATTGAGGAACGGGAATCAACTATTATTAAGAGGCGATGACACGCGAAAAAGAATGCATCAACGCACCGTTGTATGTATGGGTAAATTTGTTGTGCAAGCGGGAAAAGACTTCCGATTCAGTCATGGGAGGATATAATTTTTGAGTGAATGATCACTGGGTGGGAACATTCGTAAAGGGTCATCTATGCTAACAAGAAATGGCACCTTTGTGAATAATAATTGGACAATTCGATAGGGCGGGTCAAAATGGGGACAAGAGCAGGTGGGAAAACCAAAGGGCTTGGTGGAAATCCCCCCCCAGTTGGGATGCTAAAAATGCATACCCTCCCTGAGTGGGAAGGGCATGTATTTTATCGGTGCTTGTTCTTCAGGTGCATATGACCAGTCACACAATGTGTGAAACATTCTGAAATCTACATTTTCATGCAACGCCACACGGTCAAGCTAAGACTTTCCTGGTCTGAAATTCTATTGGAGCTTTTTTGAAGAGGGATAGTGTTTTCTCCAGTCGCACAGGGTTTCACTCACCTACAAAAGTTGATTGTATTTCGCAAATTCCGAAGATCCTTCCATTTTTTGGCATTTTAGAGGCCAGAGCCATGGACGTTTGAGCGTCTAAAACGTTATAAAAGCGGTGGAGAGGAGGAGGGGTATGAGTGCGACAGTGGCGGCGGATTACGATTTGACTTGGGGTGTAAAATGCTTTGGGATTCCTGCTAGTAATATTTATAGGTATTCTTCCGTGCCTCCTCTCCCATGTTAGCTGGGAGCTGTACACCCTCTCCCTCAGCTGTACCCTGGAACTGCACCATTGAACTCTCCTTTGAGAACGTTGGACGTTTGTACTATTCAATAAAGCACAATTACAATTTCTCGGTTATTCTTAAACATGTGAAAATAATACACGACAGATTGACCTATCAGTGCCCGGTTGCAGCACCATTTCCTCTTAAAATCACATCAAGCAGCCAGCGTGCCTGATGTAATGGCTTACATGTTGAAAAGCTCAGATCGACGCACCTTTGTGGCATAATAATGAGTATCTTTGTAGCAGTCAAATAACGATAATCCTAAATTGGCGCCACAAAGAATCTTTGAATCCCACCAATAATCTTTATAGGGGACCAACTGCCCCATCTCCAGCTTCCACTATTTCATCGCCCTTGCGCGCAGGTTACCATAAGTCAACTGCTTGGATGCAATGTGCATATGATTAATGGTTTTAATAGACTATCCTGTAAAAAGCGTAGCAACTCACTTTGTCCTGCAGCCTCGCTCCGTTGGATGGAAGCTCCAAGCTCGCCTCTTCACCCCAACTTGACCGAGCCATTAATGTGTCACTGGTTATGGAGGGAAGAGGGGGTCCTAAAGATTCAGAAGCCAATTTAATATAATGCACTTTGCCTGGATAATGGAGTCCCCAGAACCAGGGACGATGGAGCGATAGCGCTCCGCAATGCAACGTTCCCTGTAGGTGACACAATTTATCATCTGCACAACGGCGTTTGCTGTGGAGTAGAAGTCTTATATATGGCTTGCTTCTCCATCAAACCTGCATGTTGCATCGTATAGTACAGAACATAAGTATCCTGAGATGATACGTTCCGCCAAGCATGGTGGATTCAGTGTTTTTCTCCATCCCATTCTAGCCATGTAATTAGATCAGCTAGCTCCACGAGTGTATCAGTGTATGACCTACAAGGGCAGGGCACTTCACCCCTGTCATTCTGCATGCATCATGACAGCACTGCATGCCCAGAGCGATTGAGTGCGGGTGGGGGACATGTTCTCCACCATACTTGGAAAACATACGTTTAGCATCCACAATATTTGCGAGGCAAGAGCACGTATTTCATTGTTTGCCTCCCTATACGTCTGAAAAGGCGAAATGTGTTGCGGCAGATTAGATATGTAAACTCAAATGTCGAAAAAAAATACTTCCACGCATGATATAGCAGGGATGCATATTGTCGTGTAGCACCTCTGTTGAGTAGAATTTGGGTCACTCAGACAAAATACTTCGGCCCTGGTTCAAAATTGGTGAAATAATAACTTTCGTGAGATATTTGAAGCGGTGTTTATTTCGCCAGGCGTGAACTTCTTGATGCGTAAGATGGGCAACCAGATGGTACCGACTGTGGAAATATCTGAGAAAGACGGAGAGTTCGAGCTCAAGACCATCACCACATTCAAGACCACCGTCATCAAGTTCAAGCTGGGAGAAACGTTTGAAGAAGAGACCGCCGACGGCAGGAAGGTCCAGGTCAGTGGGCCCATGTGTCGGTGGGGGTCGCCAGCACAAGGACTGCTGGGTGGATCGAGTGACGGAAGTCAGTGGCGCCGGGTGCCAGGCTAGGGTGGATCAGGTCACCGACACCTGCGACCGGATCGGATCAGATCCGGACCCGGCCTGAACTGGCCGACCTGCTGGTCGCTGCAATAATGCTTACGTCCCGGGGCTGATCCTGCGGTGTGGTCACAGGAGGATGTACTCCGCACGGCGATGTGGCGCCCCTCTGACTGGAAAACGGTGTCACTCTGAGACGTTCGAGTTCCCCTGGAATATTTCAACCGAAGGCGTCCCTTGGAGTAGAAAGGCGCCCTGCAGGACGCTAGAGTGCACCCAATTCCATGGCGCTATTCTATATCAGGGCAAAATGGAAATAGAAAATGACAAGGCCATCTGGGTTAAGCCTATTCGGGGAAGATATAATCATTTTCTAAGTCATAATAATGTTCAGGACCCAACGAGAATCAGTGGGCCTATCCCAAGGGGAAGGCACTATATGCAGCATATCATGTTATCTACCTAATCATATACCATACCTGATTCCTGAAGAAAATATCACAACCATTTTCTCTCTAAGAGACGCAATGAAGTACTCCCCACGACCTCCTCGGGTAGCCTATGCCAAAAATTTACTATTCTTTGGATGCACCTCATTTGTCCTGTACGCTCCGTCGATTCCCTGGAGAACGGAATCATTATTCCCTCGGTAAGGTAATGTGAGGCTGGCCTCTTTGATATCAAGGTCAGCGACAATGCGTGTAAAATTAAATGCAGGGAATGGAGATCGCCTTTCCTGTCATGGCGAAGCTCAAACATACAGTGTGTCCTCTCGCGTGCTCCTCATTGTGTGTCACCACACACTTGACCATGTGACGTATGATGTGTGACGAGACAGACCCACACTGCCGCTGTGTGCCGTGCCCACCGCGTACTCCGCCCGCCCGGTGGACTGACACCGCCCCTGTGCGAGCAATCGCTGGAAGTTGGAGCATCAGCCTCATGCTAGCAGAAATTGATTTTGTCCATTTCCGAGTTCTGCGACTTCCGCGACAAAGGTGAGCGCAACTAGTTTTTCCCAGCCGGCTTTAATTACGGCTAAGACCGGTTATATCGACGCGCTCGACGTAGCTTGCCAGTCATGGTTATTTGAGTTTTAGGTAGCGCTGATCTTGCCGATCGTCCAGCGCGCCCTTTCGAGGTCGGGCTGGTGACCCCAGTCCGTTGACAGGCCACGCTGACTATGGACGGGGACACGTTGATACACGACCAGAAGGGCAGCAAGGAGAAAGAGGAGAAGGACTCGGTCATCAAGCGCACTTTCGACGGAGACACCATGACGCTGGTGAGTGAAGCACCTTCGGTCGCCGAGCTGCAGTCCGCAGTCTGTCGCCGAGCTGCAGTCTCTGCAGTCGGTCGTCGAGCTGCAGTCCGCAGTCCGTCGCCGAGCTGCAGTCCGCAGTCTGTCGCCGAGTTGCAGTCTGCAGCCCGTCAGAGCTGCAGTCTCGTCGAATTCCATTTCTGGAGTTGGTCGCATACTTTGTGCTCCCATGAATAAAATAGCTCACTTTCAAGTCCATGTCTTTAATTTAACCAACGAAAGAAGCAAAGTAAATGCAGTGGGTGCGCTTGTTTTCTGGCGCTATCAGTACAATTGTGCAGACTAAATTATTACATCGGCCGTGGAAGACAATTGGGTTTTGCAGAAGAAGAATGAAGAAGAATGCAATTGTTTAATGGCTCAGGGAGCCCCTACAAAATCACAAATCTTGCAATTCTGGCTTGGATAGAAGCATTGGTGTTGAGTTCAATCACTCGGAGTACACTGTTATATTGAGGGCTTTGTGTTTGATCCCGACAGATAAATATGTGTACCATAGTATGGAAGTTGATGAATTTCGCGGTCTCAGCTGTCATGCATGCCGCTGAATGAGGACGTCTGGATGTGAATCTGGGTGCAGCATGAAGTATGGATGTGTCTTCAGTTGTCATTTTCTTGCATCACGCTGTGTCGCAGCGAACCTCAACGGAGGTTCCTGGGCAACAATGAAGAGGTTTTGCGTGTGCCAATTGCCAGGGTGCTGGCTGCCGGTCAGAGTGCAGTCCTGTCCGGTTTGTCCGAGCCTTGTCCTGCAGATCAGGTCGAGCTGATGCGGACAGTGCGGCCGTCCGAACTGGGCTGGCCGGTGACGTTTCCGGAAATGTTTGCGTTAGAGTCGTTGCCACGACGACGGGCAGAGTGATCGGTCGTCACCGACCACGGTGTGTGACACCGGATAAGTGAGACGTTTCCAGTTTGCTATTTCACGGGGAACCGGCGGGCTTCTGTGTTGCGTGTATCGCGGTTGTCCAGCTGCATTCCCCCACGGGCGCATCCGGGATTTTCTTGGAGAGGGTGTTTTGTGTAACGGACTGAAGATACACGAAAAAAATGACTGTATTTTAGTGTGAACACAAAATATAATTGATGAATCTAAACGAGGGAACTTTGTCGGAGGCGATCTGGGAAGGGTGTCAGTCGTGACAAATGTATGGGGGAAAACGTACAAAGTTACTAAGATAGGCACCTCCGGCTTTCTGGTGATTTTTTTCCTTCCGTGAAATTCAGAGTAGGGCCACTGGAAATTAGATTACTGAAGGGAGAGGAGAGGGACATGATTAATACCTGTGTTCGCTCACTCCTGGCCATGTCAACGTAGCCACCGAAATTCGGCAGTATCCAAGATTATACCGTGGACGGAGATGACTTGTGAAACGGCCTCCGAATCAGTCCTCAATGTCAGTCAGAGCCTCAATGTATCCCGAACTTCTGCCAGGCGGAGCGGCCCGCCTTCATGTGGTGAACATTCACAGACCAACGTCGCTACGCAGCATTTTGAGGTGACCTTTCCTTGTGGCCGGGCCACATCGGACCACATCGGCGCTGGCCGCTTGGCTGGCTGTGACAGCCGCGTACCTGCATATCGTGGAGAAGTATACATGCGGTTGGGTGTCTTCGGGCTGGCACTTGCCATTGGGTTTGCCAGGTGGTCCCGAACTGATCGCGTGATTCGTACTGCCGTGATTTTCATCACACTGTGACGCACTCACGGACTGATCACGTGACCCATACTGCTGCGATCTTCATCACACCGTGACACACTCACAAACTGATGACGTGACCCGACCACAAGGCCGGCCGGCGTGTTGCGGCACGTGGCGCGTCTCCGGCGCCGCTGCCGCTCCGCCGCCGCCGGCACCGTGTTCTGTTCTGTCGCATCAGATCCGTCTGGACACGACGGTAGCTTCTACTTCTACTGGGTACACGTGCAAACGGTAATAGCAGAACAATGTGGTACACCCGTGCCGTCCCCGGCTCCAATCCCGACGCGATGACCCGGCCCCGGCATGCCAGGTCAAACACATGAGGTCACTCGCGCCCGCCGTGGCGGTTGGTACGCTGGCATCCGGTCCACCCCAGGCGATCGGCAGGACGCCGTCGGCCGCGCTGATTGGTGTGGCCGGACACCGGCAGCCGGCGCACAGCACCGGACTTGATGCTAAACATTCCCTCTCCCAAGTGCTAGGGCACGTGGGGCTTTTTCCTTGGATCCTCTTGCAGGAAAGTCGTCTGCTGTCGGTGGCGGCAACCCCGCTGCGTGCCTGTGCACGGTCTGTCTGGCCCGCTGTTTCATATGACAGATGCCATGATGACTGTCCCGAATTCGCTCCATGCTATTTTTTCGCATGGTTTTCGGGAAGACGAGACGCTGTCCGTAGACGAACAGACTATCGTCAAGTGTGAGCATGGACGTTGCAAAAGACCCGCACACCGTGGTTCGCTTGGACTTGTGTCCGGAAGTTCGCTTGTGACGTCTTTGAGCTCGGCGTATTCAGGGTCTTGATCAGCTACCTTGCGAACTGTGTCAAGGGTGGCGTCTCAAAAAGAGGTGACAGCGATGATCCCTGTTCATCGATGGCAGGCACCGTCACCAGGAAGAAACTGTGCAGATGATGGCAGTGTGGAGCTCGGTGTCTTCGTCTTCGTTAGATGGATCTTCAGCTGCAGCTCGCGACAGCGCGTTTGGGATCGAGTGCTCACGGCCTTGCCTCAGCTGTGAAGACATAGTTCAGCTTTTCTCTTACCCGCTGGAGGCGAGTGCTCTCGATCTCGCTCATCGACGTCGAGGTCAAGATCAAAATCAAGGACCTGTGGTCGGCAATTACGTTGCAGCTAGGAAGTTCTGCCGAGTAGAGTCGACACTTACCAGCTGCCCACGCGACAGCGTGCCTGGACTCCGCGCCAGACACGAGTCCTGATCCGCACTGGACTAGGCGCCAGACTCCTTCGTGTTGTTGCAGCAGTGCGAGCCTAACGCCGAGGTGATGCTGCCTAGACGCATGCGTTGCAGTGAGGTCGGCAATCGAGAGTCGAAGTAGGTCAGAATTGGAGGTCGCCCCAGAGCTCTCGCCACCTCACAGAAGGCCTGTTGCTCCCCCAGCTTGAATCCCGCCGCGATGACCCCGCCCTGACAGGCCAGGTCAAACACGTGACGTCACTGGCGTCCGCCGTGCTGATTGGTGGGCCGGCGTGGCGTGATCGTCCGCAAGAGTCCGACACTCAACACACCGTTCCCCGAGACACGCCAGGTGGCGATCGGCGGGCGCGACGTGTTCGGCGAACCAGGAGGGGGCGGCCAACGCGCCGGCAATTACACCGGCGGCAACGCTGCCGTCGCCGTGACGTCACGTCCGGTCACGTCGCGTCGCTGAGCGTGGTCGGGCGTGGTTGGGTCGGCGGTGGATGCGGCGGCTGTCTTGCGTTCGTCGGCCACGCCGACGGTGGTCGCATGTGCAGAGCGGAGCACGTGCGACACGGTCGCGTGGGGCGACGTCGTGCCTCCGCCACCGTCCCCGACAGCTCCGCGCCCGGTCTGGTCAGGTTTCCTGTTCCCCCGTCGCGAAACTTGTACCGGGCTGTGGCCTGCTGCCGTAGTTTGTGGTCTCGATGACTTCCGAGTCTGCCCCTCGAGGGGCGAGTGAGGCCGGATGCCAACGTGTCGCCCACCGTAATCGACATCCGGTGATGTGCTGGTCTGCTGCATGTCCTGCCAGCTGGCGCGTCTGCAGCTGACTGCGTAATGTCTCGCGCGCAATGACACCCGCATGTCTCTGACATGTCGGCCATTCTAAAGACCATCATTAGGACGATATTTTTTCCGCGGTAATTGTATAGTTCATAGTCTGGGTCTTACGAGGTCAGGAGCCTGACGCAGTGTGCTGATTTTGGTTGTTAATTTGCTGCATTGCATGCAGGCGTTTAATTTCAATGTTGTGAAATAACTTGTACGTGCAGTGTGCATGCCCAGTTTCAGCTGGGATGGGGAGGCCTCTGCGTTGAGGGCGAGCGAACTAGTCTCTCAGTCAGAGGAGCCTAAGTGATCTTAGGTTGCTTCAATACCCGCAGAGCTGCTTGGGGCTGTACGAATCTATCTCCTTTTGCCTCCAATCAGTTGTACTGACTTCGTATTTTTGAATGTCAAAGTTGAGGTGCAATGCTAACTTTGCGTTTGGGCTGCAGCTAACATTTTTTCAGCCCCATATCATGTTGATGTTGGAGATATCATTTCCAGGTCCATTGTTTCCCTTTGTTCGCAAGCTGTATGTTCGATGTAGAATATTCCCGAAGTTTCAGAGGTGTGCGTGCACGATCAGTAGTCTGCTATTTTCTGTTTTTCTATTTTTTTTGCATTGGCACATGCCCCAATGCATTATGCCAATATCAATACCCAATTTTTATCAGAGGAATGATAGTGGGTGACGGCGGACGTATCTCCAGAATAAGTCACGACTACCAACAGTTTAGTGTGAGCTGGATACCGCTGGCATGATGCAGTGCATCATATTAAATAATTGACGACAGGAATATTGGAGGTGTTGAATGGATGTGCACTCATGATGAGACAAATCGGCCCGAAGCCGGATTCTTAAGGATCACACTGGACTGAAACTGGAGCCATGTGGAAATTACTGAATTCGTGGGGGGGGATGAAGTTGCTCGAACAGGGCACCTTTAACTCTCAGTTGTGTGGCTATTTGAAAGGTCACAAAACTGACAGCCAAATTAAGCTGTTTCAGTTCAGTGGTGAAGCCGCGGGAGGGAGCAATAGAGATAATTCCCCTTCGTGCACGGGCTGATTTGTATTTTTCCGATCACAAACTACCCTCACTAGCAATTGCCTAATTATCATTGGCTTGCTCCTTTAAGATCATCCTAACCGCGCTCCTGCATTCCGATTACGTGATAAAGTGAGGAACATAGGGAAGCAGATTTGTGCTGTATAAGACAACCAGGTCCCGTTATTAGTCAAGATCCAGGAAATATGTTGAAGGTACACTTGGGTTCGAAGCCCATTCCAACATTTTTTTTTCGACAGAAGAAACGGCAGTCATATCCAAAGTCAGTAACTGACAGTATCGGAATCAACCAGAACCCTTTGTCTTTGCATCGTCACGCCCAAGCCGTAACTGAAGCTGACATAGTTCCCATGTTGCCTGGTGATCACTGGGAGAGATTTCTGAAGTCTTCCGAAGATGTTCAGTGGTGTCCTTACAGCAGAGGCGCAGCCAAGTGGGAGGGGGCGGGGCATGGTCCCGCTTAGCAATGAAAATACACTAGATCAAACAAACATGAAATTGTCAACACTCAAAATCATAAGTTCTTGGCACGCGAAGCTTGCCGAAAGCGGTTTCTTTTTCATGACATCTTCTTTTTGCTGGGTCCCCGGTAAGAAATTCTGGCTGCGCCCGTATCTGACAGCGACGCTGATCGGTCTGGAAGTGATCCTTAATCCGTACGACCATGTGTTGATGCACGAAATCCTTTTGCAGCGCTGAATCAAATTACCCGAGCAAAGGTGATGCAAATGCACAAATTGTTCGGTCCGTTGACCCGAATGCCCCGCCCACGCTCGTGATGCTGCAAAGCACCCGCGTTCAGTTAGCAGCTAGCCGCGGCACAGTACAGGATTCAGTGGCACCAACGATAATGGCACGCGCTCCGTCACTCACGACACCTCCATTTTCAGGTGTGCACCGTGGACGACGTGACGGCTACTCGGATCTACAAGCGGGCCCCGTAGACAGCGATGGCGGCGCCTGTGTCGCGTGTCGTGCCGCTCCGAGTCTCCGCAGCTAGTCAGTGCGAGTAACTGGCGCTCCGCCACCGTCTGGTCCTCCGCTCGCGCTCGGCTCGCGTCGCGAGCCGCTAGTCTGAGACGGCGCGGTCGACGTTTGCGGTCGGCCGGTCTCGTCGGGAGCGACGCGGTCCTGTACGCATTTACCCGGCGACGGCGGCGCCGTGGCGCTCCATGTATTGTCATTTTGTACTCGCGGACTTATTCAGACGGGAGAATCTCAAATACACTCGCCAACATGTTGTAAACGCGCTGGTCTGTCGGATGTGGTGCGGACTGAACGGTAGTCCGTCGAGGAGCTGGACAGCATTTGCGTGCGTATTCGCAATGTTGACTCATCATGCTATCTTCTTCGCCCCGTGGACATCCCCCCCCCCACATAACCATGCAGCGCCTGGCCGGAGGAAAACGGCCGGCCCAACAGTGCCAGGATGTAAAGTTTGCCACTTGTGTTTGTGTTAGAGTGGCCAAGTAGCTCGACCTGTCAGCCCAGAGCGATTTCCTGGTCCCGAATTTGTACTCACGCCACTCCGCGACTATTCCCGACATAGACCACATCACCAGGGACTTCGACAAACAATGATTTCACAGAAATATGCCGAGCAATCATCATGGTCTTGAACAAACTGGATGTAAGATTGATCTGAGCAGACGTGAAATAATTATCACGTATCTTGTCCGAGAAAATGTTTAGGCACTCTACGAGAGCATTGTCACTTCAAAATTGGCGGGTAGGCGTTCAAGGGGTCCACTCTTTCCATGCAACGCCCAAGGTGAAATTTCAAGCTGTTGGTGAACATGTCCCCTCTGCTCCCTGATGGCGGCTCCCATGATTCTGCACTCTCTTGGTTGGACACATGGTTAACACATGTTTCCTGTCGCCGGAGACGTGCATTGCTGACATCCGCTCCATTGGTTCTCTACCGTCTCCGAATGCAATTGAATGGGCCTGACGGTCAATGACGGTTACGGAACGAGCTCATCATAACTTCCAAAAATAGCCGATCGATGCATTCCGATATGCGCAAAGATTGCATTTCGTGCGGGAGTCGAGCGGAGGCGACGGCCGCCCGGGGGCCGAACTGGGCGTGGACGTGGAGGTGGCCGACAAGTGCACACCACGCATGCGCCACCAGCCGTGTGGAGTGACCACACGCCCACACATCTGGATAACACGCGGCGACGACATCTGGAGCCATGGGGTCGAAGGGAGTGGGAAGGGGCAGCGAGCTGGCGGTGCCGCCGCTGTGGCAGACTGACAGCACTTCTGGCGTCAACTCAACGACTCTGACGGTCTCCGCAAGCTGCGTCCAACGGTCCATGGCGTAGCCAGTAACCAGACCGGCTGGACTGAGGAGCCGGTCTGACCTCTGACGCGGCCTGACGGGTCCTGTCCTGCCCCTGTCCGGCGGGGCCCGTCCTGCCCCTGTCCGGCGGGACCAGTCCTGCCCCTGTCCGGTGGGACCCGTCCTGCCCCTGCCCGGCGGGACTAGTCCTGCCCCTGCCCGGCAAGAAGGCCCAGACTTGCGAATGGTGACGGATGTGTGGCGCGACAATCATTGAGAAGGTCGGGTGACGGGACTACCCTCCCCTCCCCTCCCCTCCCCTCCGGCCAGCACTCTCCACCGGCGTCCTGCTCTTCTCCGACAACTGAGTTACACAGGAGGGGGCGTCCCGCGTCCCCCAGCCGCGGCCTCGTATTGATTTTGCTCCATGGCCGCACCCGCCAAGGCATTACTCGTGAGCCAATGAATGTCGAGCAGAGCTGCAGGATTTCCGCACGACGGGGTGCGGCCAGATCCGCAGGATTTAGAGGCGCCGCATGGGTTCAGCCCGGCCATCGGCGTACTGACTGATATTGTTGCCATGGTGTGATTACTTTTGACGCGAAGGATTCGGCAGCAATAGCTTGATAGAGAAACTTGTATTAAGGTAATCCATAACGGACCTTTGAGTATTATCGCCTCTGGTCGATATAAAATTGAAGCTGGCAAAAATAATATCAGCACATACAGATCAGCATACATCCTGTGCTGGACTCCTGACCTTTCTTCACATGCTAACTGCTGAGGCTCAGCCCAGAATATGAAGCCTCTGCCTCTAGTGATGCCAATGTCAACTAACTGAGAGGGGCAGAATGATATCAAAGTGGACTAAGTCTGGCGAAAAATTCACCTATTGCTAGCAGGCCCCTACTCCCACGGTATCAAAACGTGAACGAGTTCCTGGCAAGCATTCACACAACAGTTGTATCAAGAGAGTTACAGAGAGGAATACGAGCGACGTAGGACACCGGTGCGAGTCGCACCCCAGACAGGTGCCACTTCAAATGTCGGTTGAATAGTGATCGAATAGTGGCTACAGACGACTGTCATGAGTGTCGTTTTGTCTATGTATGGGGGGACACGTGTTCCTGCAATGCTGTGTTGCGCCCCTCCAGTAAGTTGTGTCCATCCAACGTTAAGTGTGAAAAATTTTAAGCGCACCCCTCCCCTTGCTCAAAGGATTTTTCTTCGAGCGCCGCAAGCAATATTTGCAAGTACCTTGAGCATCCAGTTCATCTTTTTAAAGTGAACGCAATGTGCCTACCAAGGGCCTAGAAACCTTTAAAAAAGTGTGAGGGGGCAAAACCCCTTTTGAAGTTGATTCTTACCATGTATCGCCATAGCATTAATGTTATACTTTCATGAAAAATGTGGGGCCATGTCCCCATGGCCCCCGTTCCTACACATATGATACCCGATTGTTCTCATAACGCGATACCCCCGGTACATACCAGTCGAGACAGATCAGGCGGCAGCGCGGTGTGCATCATAACGCGATACCCCCGGCACCAGTCGAGACAGTTCAGTGTACGTCATAACGTGATACCCCCGGCACCAGTCGAGACAGTTCGGTGTACATCATGACGCGATACTCCGGCACTAGTCGAGACAGTTCGGTGTACATTATAACGCGATACCCCCGGCACCAGTCGGGATAGTTCGGTGTACATCATAACGCGATACCCCCGGCACCAGTCGAGACAGTTCGGTGTACATCATAACGCGATACCCCCGGCACCAGTCGAGACAGTTCGGTGTACATCATAACGCGATACCCCCGGCACCAGTCGAGACAGTTCGGTGTACATCATAACGCGATACCCCCGGCACCAGTCGAGACAGTTCGGTGTACATCATGACGCGATACTCCGGCACTAGTCGAGACAGTTCGGTGTACATTATAACGCGATACCCCCGGCACCAGTCGGGATAGTTCGGTGTACATCATAACGCGATACCCCGGCACCAGTCGAGACAGTTCGGTGTACATCATAACGCGATACCCCGGCACCAGTCGAGACAGTTCGGTGTACATTATAACGGATACCCCCGGCACCAGTCGGATAGTTCGGTGTACATCATAACGCGATACCCCGGCACCAGTCGAGACAGTTCGGTGTACATCATAACGCGATACCCCCGGCACCAGTCGAGACAGTTCGGTGTACATCATAACGCGATACTCCGGCACCAGTCGAGACAGTTCGGTGTACATCATAACGCGATACCCCGGCACCAGTCGAGACAGTTCGGTGTACATCATAACGCGATACCCCGGCACCAGTCGAGACAGTTCGGTGTACATCATAACGCGATACTCCGGCACTAGTCGATAGTTCGGTGTACATCATAACGCGATACTCCGGCACTAGTCGAGACAGTTCGGTGTACATCATAACGCGATACCCCGGCACCAGTCGAGACAGTTCGGTGTACATCATAACGCGATACTCCGGCACTAGTCGGATAGTTCGGTGTACATCATAACGCGATACTCCGGCACTAGTCGAGACAGTTCGGTGTACATCATAACGCGATACCCCCGGCACCAGTCGGGATAGTTCAGTGTACATCATGACGCGATACTCCGGCACTAGTCGAGACAGTTCGGTGTACATCATAACGCGATACCCCGGCACCAGTCGGATAGTTCGGTGTACATCATAACGCGATACCCCCGGCACCAGTCGAGACAGTTCGGTGTACATCATAACGCGATACCCCCGGCACCAGTCGAGACAGAGGGGCGCCTCAGAGGGCCGTCTCTAGCTGATAAATTCGATGGAGGGGGGGGGCGAGGACTCGAACCTTCCCAGAGGGACGTCACCTTCTCAGGAGGCACATGCTCCCAATGCCCCCTTGTATCCGCCCCTGTTTTCGGAGCTCGTTACTGGGCCGCTTAGGCTAGCCAGAGAGTTCAGACCAGAGCGAAAATGACCCAAATTTTCAATCCAGGACATACCCTCCCGCTAGCTCCGCCAAGGAAAGACGCCACACAGCGCAGGCGGAAGAGGTAAACAAATATTGATTGTTACACCTGAATAGAAACGGCCAGAAGAGGAGCAGCTGGCTAGGAAGAAGCGACGGCTCGGGCTAATACAAAGGCCGAAACGGCAAGAAGCGGTGCAGCTGGTTCGGAAGAAGTAACGCAACGGGATAATACAAAGGCCGGAAAAACAAGTTGACTTTTTCAGACGATGAGAAGAAAGGATCTGTTTCGTCTACATGGATCCGAACAGCAATAGCCGTCCGCGAAAACAAGCGGGCACAGTACGCGGGCTGCCGCATGTGGCACAGGTGGCTTGTTCGGCTGGTGAGTGGTCATGCGTGTGCCACAACTATGACTGAATAGGTAATCGGATTGATGGCTGATGTAGCCATGAGCGGGACGCCCTTGTCATCCGCTGTCGCAACCACTATCGCAACCATTATCGCGGTTGCTTGAGGCCCTTGTCATCCGCTGATGTGCGGAACGATCCATTGATGTGCTGGATGCTGTTGACGTTTTTCTTCATGGAACGCACTTCGACTTTGCCACTTCTTCGCCAGAAAGCGATCCTTGAGATCCTTGAGTAGCAGTCCCTGGCAGGGATTGAGAATGCTCTGGGCAAGGGAGCCTGTGCTGCTCGCCTAGCAGCACTGTCGGCTTGTGCATTGCCTGCGATATCTGCATGGCTCGGAATCAAGCAGAAACGAACGGCTCTCCCTGCCTGATCTAATAAAGTGAGGCGACGGACGATATCATGTACTAAATGGTTTGGAAATTGAAACTACGAAGTGCCAAAATGCAGGAGGCTTCTCCAGGGGTCGGGAAAATGACATGATTTTTCCATCCCGACCTCTATGAAAGCCAGTGCTTAAAAACTTGCCACCGACCAGGATGTGTAAACGGATGTCCCGGTAGTAGGAACGATCGGGTGGCTGTGTCGCTTACAAAGGCGCTTCCAACTCCGGCGTCCGTCTTTGGCCCATCCGTGACCGTTTTTGTATGATTGTCATAAAATGTTGATATGTGCTCAGAGCCCGTGCTCGAAACTCATCAGGGATAATAACCCTTTACAGATGTCAGTCAAGACGAAGCCTATTCTCGGTTCGCCATGGAGTATTCAGTACTATCCGCTCACATATTGACAGAGCTGACTACTCCGCTGTACCATATTTTTGGTGCTACTGACTGCTTGTTACTGCAGTTCTATATTTTTCATTTTCGTGAGGTGGCACCCGTCGCTCTTTTCTCATTTCTTTTCTAGTGGGGTGACACCCGTCACCCCACCCGTTTTTGTCGTCTTCGTATTTCCGTTCCCTGAGTTTCTGTGTGTCCGTTATCTTTGTTTATATTACATTAGGTAGGATTTTTTCCCCGTGATGGGGAAAAAAACGAAAAAAGGACACCGACCCATGCTCGCCAACGGACTCAGACTCGGATTTTCCTCCTCTGACCACACCCGACGACCATCGCACGAACACGGGCCTGGCCCCTGATGCTCCCTCGATTGATGGAATTGATGGAAATGGAACCCGCGCCGAACTATTCCCCTCGATAACGCTATGGAAGCCCTTTGCGCCTCGCCGACCCCTGCTCGTCCCAAGACCACGACATCGCCTCGCAATCCAGACCAGACCATCACTCCACGCCGCTGACCCACGCTCAAACCAGACCACTTCATCCCAACCTGAACCCATTGAACCCTACCTCGACAGTGCTGGATCATACATCGTAGTAAAGCCTGTCGAGGAGTCCGTCTCCTTTCGTCGTGTCAACGTTTTCTGGCCAACCAAGCAGCTCCTCGCCATTTGTTCCTTAGCCAATCCTGACATTGAAGCCCCAGCCAACGGAACCCTCGTCATCAAAACCCAAACCCAAGCCCAGACCAAAGCCCTCCTCTGTACCACCACATTTTGTGGTAAATCCGTGACCATTTCACTCCACTCCAACCGCAATTCCACCAAGGGCACCGTCTTCGCGCCGGAGCTTCGCTTCATGTCTGAGGAAGATATTCAAGCGGAGCTCAGGCCGGAGGAGGTGACCCACGTCCGCCGCATCACATCCTTCAAAGATGGCCAGAAACGTGACACGAGTCTCCTAGTCCTTACCTTCAACTCTACAACTCTTCCCAGGACCCTCCTTGCCGGCTACATCCGATGTCAAGTCCGTGTCTGTATTCTCAATCCTCTCCGCTGTTTCAATTGTCAGCGCTTTGGGCATGGCAGCAAGACTTGTCGCCAAACAGCACGCTGCCCAAAGTGTGGTGAATCACCCCATCCTGATTCCACCTGCTCCAAACCTGTCCACTGTTTCAACTGCAACACACCCGACCACCTGACCACATCACCCCTCTGTCCAGTACGGCGCAAGGAGAAGGAGGTCTGCGCTGTCAAGGCCACGACCGGGGTGTCATACCCCCAGGCCCGACGCTCTGTCGAGGCCGCATCTCCATTAACTAAAACTTACGCCCAGGCGGCCACCGTTGCTCCCCTCACACGTCGCGTCAACACTACTTCTGCCTCGATACAAACAGACATGACATTTTTAGTGGAGCCAGGTTCAGCTCCACTAAAAAAAACTTACTCCACTGACTACACCGACACAAACCACCCTGGCTCCCAACACTCAGACCACTCCGACACAAACCACCCTGGCTCCCAACACTCAGACCACTCCGGCTCCAAACAAACGGACCACTCCAGGGAGGAGTGATAGGCCCCGCAGTCACTCCGCTGCGGGAGCAAATTCTCGTTCCCCGTCAGCGGGCCGCCGGTCCAACGCGGCTTGTCCAGCGACGGCCGGCGCCCACGTGACCCGACCGACTCCCAGCCGGCGGGCGTCCCCCGCGGCAGTGGCCGGCCGGCGTGATCCTGCCAAGGTCACCGGTCGGCCGGACGGCTCGAGCGAGCCAACCACCGCCGGCCGCACCCAACACACGTACCCACCTAAACTGCACTCCTGGCTCCGACATGCACCGAAAGGTGCTGACAAACATTAACTATTCCGGATGTCTACTTTTTTGCAATGGAATTGTCGTAGCTTGATATCAAAATGGGCCGAAATGAAAGCTTTTTCAATATTCTCGCACCTATTCTCATAGCATTTCAAGAAACATGGTTTTTGCCTACAGATACATATAACTTCAATCTTTCCAATTACTCACTGTACCGTCACGATGATGTCCGTGGACCACATCGCAGTGGCGGTACAGCACTGTACATCAACAATGATTTTACACATACCCAAATTACACTGAATTCACCTTTACAAGCCGTAGCTTGTACTTTACGTTTGCATGGCAGGAATGTGGATGTATGCTCCATTTATATTCCACCACAAACAGATAACACAAACATTTTGATACAATTAGACAACCTCATAACACAATTCAAGAATCCTTTCATATTACTTGGCGATTTTAATGCCCATAGCCCAGCGTGGGATAGAACACGCACACTTACAGACACTCGTGGCCGCATCATTGAACAAATTTTAGACCGACATAATTTAGTATTACTGAACACCGGAGAACCAACCTTTTTCACCTTGGACATAATACAGAAACAGCTATTGATTTATTAATATGCTCTCCGACTCTGGCCAATGATTATGATTGGACCATAGACACTGATATTCATAACAGCAATCATTACTCCATTAAATTAACACCCACATTTTCAACTGCGGCAGATACGACACCCAGTTTTATCTCTCGCTGGAAATTTCGAAGGCCGATTGGACAACTTTTCAGGAACTTTCACATATTCAATACAACCCCAACATTTCTCCCGTCGAAAACATCAACCGAGTTACCAAAACACTTCTCGAAGCAGCTTCCATCGCTATTCCACTAACAAAACCTTTCACAAAAATAACACCAGTCCCCTGGTGGTCGATAGAAGTTTCCCGAGCAATAGCCGCAAGAAAGAGAGCATTTAGAAAATATTTACGCCATCCCGACCAACAAAATGTAGTCAGCCGCAATTATGAACGTGCGAAGACACGCCGCATCATTCGCGAAGCTCGTCGCCGTTCATGGTCACTATATTTACAACAACTGACCTCTCGAACACCTTCAAGCAAAATCTGGCAGTTAATCCGCCGATTATCAGGACACACTCCATTTAAATCACTCCCGGCACTCAAAGTTCAAAACACCACAATTACAGACCCACAAACAATAGTAAATACAATAGCGGACACCATGGCTCACAATAGCTCTGACAACAACTACAGACCGGAATTTCTACAAAATGCACAACACACGTTTCACACCGATTTGGCACAATTCGATTCGGACAACACTGAAACATACAATATCAGTTTCAAGCTTCAGAACTAGATACTGCAATTTCCTCAGCCGGTAATACTTCTGTAGGTCCCGACAATTTACATTATTCCTTTTTCAGACATTTATCCAACGACACAAAACATTGCATCTTACAAACATTTAATGCATTATGGTCTGGCCATACTTTCCCCGAAACCTGGAAGGAAGCCCTCATCATCCCTATTCCAAAACCCGGCAAAAACCACAGCAACCCCAACAATTTCCGACCCATCGCTCTCACCAGTTGTCTAGGAAAACTTTTAGAACGTATGATTGTAAAAAGACTGACCTGGTACTTAGAAACAAATCATCTGTTATCTCCAATTCAAAGCTGTTTTCGTCATGGCCACAGTACAATAGATCGTCTCATTCGATTAGAAACTGATATACGCCTTGGTTATACAAAAAAACATGAACACACCATTGCAGTATTTTTAGACATTAGTAAAGCGTATGATATTGTATACAAACCGGCATTAATTTCCAAACTTCTTCACTTCGGCGTCAAAGGAAATTTAGCTCATTATTTGATAAGATTTTTGTCCGGCTCCCGTCATTTTCATCTCCGGTGCAGGTCAGCGATTTCCGAGTTACATTTTATGAAGAATGGATTACCACAGGGAATCTGTTTATCACTAGTCTTATTCAACATCATCATTAACGATATTTTCACCGACATGCCACCTCAGATATCACACTCCCTTTTTCCAGATGACAGCGCAATTTGGTGCACAGATAAAAATGAAGCACATTGCTTATTTAGACTCCAAAACGCACTTCACCGGATGCACCAATGGTCCATCAAATACGGTTTCACATTTTCAGCTCCAAAATCTGCCACAATCATATTCAGCAAATCAACTCCATGCCCAAATCCAGATACACCACTTCACCTCGGAAACACTGACATACATTTTGTAAATTCGTTCAAATTTCTTGGTGTTATTTTCGATCGCAAGCTTTCCATGCACCAGCACGTCAAACACATCCAGACCAAATGTTTTCAC
This sequence comes from Ashinkailepas kermadecensis, assembly GCA_034440615.1. Taxonomy (NCBI): domain Eukaryota; kingdom Metazoa; phylum Arthropoda; class Thecostraca; family Neolepadidae; genus Ashinkailepas; species Ashinkailepas kermadecensis. Next base: position 379,845 of record JAOTOM010005137.1, on the reverse strand, counting down.
AGACTCAATTTATTTCGCTGTATTACGTCTTCATCATTCGGATCCGATCGTCACACGCTATTACAATTATACAAATCCTTGGTTCTTCCCATCATATAATATGGCTCCATAGTTTACGCAAGCGGCAGTACCTCCGCTTTGAAACTTTTGGACACCTTAGGCAATAAATTTATTCGCATAGCACTCGGTGCAATGACCACGTCTCCCATTACTTCTTTACAAATCGAATCAGAAATTCCACCATTAGGTCTCCGAAGAATTGAACAAACACTCAGAAATGCGCAAAAATTCAATTTAGAGAACACCACCCCACACACGCATCTTTACAAATTCTCCAAAATCTACACCATGAATATTTTGGTCCCGCCGAAAAGCGAACCGGGCTTACCATAGCTTCACGCATTAAAACATTTTCTACACAACTCCAATACAACAATCCACATATTACAGCTCTTTCTTCACCAACTACACCACCGTGGCAGATGGCCGAGAGACATATTTTCTATCTTACCACCACTCCAAAATCACAGCTTTGTCCAGAATACGCAAAACAAAAATTCCACCAGTTTCGTTCTCGTTATCACCATGTTCGTTTTGTTTTCACCGACGGATCCAAAGACGCAAATTGCACAGGAAATGCCATTGTTTCCGGTACATACACACAACAACATCGCTTGCCAAACGGGACATCAATTTTCATCGCCGAATTACACGCCATTCTCACTGCCCTTCGCTATGTCCGCAACCGTTCAATTTGTCACCCCATGCGCCATGTCGTCATTTGTTCCGACTCAAAATCTGTTCTTCAATCTCTTTCTTCACTTTCCTTTTCGCACCATTGCCATATTTCCATTTATAACACACTTGAAACACTTCATCTGATCGGCATGAAGGTCCGTTTCCTGTGGGTGCCCAGCCACTGTGGCATCCCAGGAAACGAGGAAGCAGATCATTTCGCCAAACAATCATTACAATTACCACACATCACAGAAATCCCACCACATTTTGACGCCATCAAATCAACAATACGACAAAACATTCGACATTTTTGGAACCAACAATGGACTGAAGCCACAAACCACACACAATTACGTCTCATCAAACCTATCATCGAAAACTGGATCACATCATACCAAAAAAAAACAGACAAGAAGAAAAAGTTATATAACGGCTCCGCATAGGTCACACTTTTCTCACCCATCGATATATTTACACTGCATCACCACGACCTTCATGCCCATCATGCAACACTCATCTTACCGTTTCACACATTCTCCTACACTGTCAAAAATACCATGAACATCGAAAAACACTTACCAACTACTGCCGTACACACAACTATTGCCGTACTGCCGTACATCCCCTTTTCTCTACCCACACTATTAGGAGATACACACCCTTTCCTCATCAATCTACTTTTCACTTTTCTCCGAAAAACCAACTTACTTCAAGAGTTATAAACTGACTGTCATAACATAAATTTTCATCCATTCTGCTCACGGCACGAAATGGCCTGAGCAGGCCGAAGTGCCCAACTCAACAAAACTGAAACTGAATTATCGGTTTCAGTGAGAGGAGTCGCCAGGCGGATGTTAACACCTGCAGGGAACGTATCATATTGCATATTTTTAGTTGACTTTCATCAAAAAGGTCACGAATTCTAGTACACAGGTATGTAATTTATATATATATATATATATATATATATATATATATTGGAAAAACTGCAAGGTCCTCTCTGTAACTCTCTCTCTCTCTCTCTCTCTCTCTCTCTCTCTCTCTCTCTCTCTCTCTCTCTCTCTCTCTCTCTCTCTCTCTCTCTCTCTCTCTCTCTCTCTCTCTCTCTCTCTCTCTCTCTCTCTCTCTCTCTCTCTCTCTCTCTCTCTCTCTCTCTCTCTCTCTCTCTCTCCTCTCTCCTCTATATATATATATATATATATATATATATATATATATATATATATATATATATATATATATATATATATATATATATATATATATATATATATATATATATATATATATATATATATATATATATATATATATATATATATATATATATATATATATATATATATATATATATATATATATATATATATATATATATATATATATATATATATATATATATATATATCTATCTCTATCTCTATCTCTATCTCTATCTCTATCTCTATCTCTATCTCTATCTCTATCTCTATCTCTCTCTATCTCTATCTCTATCTCTATCTCTATCTCTATCTCTATCTCTTATCTCTATCTCTATCTCTATCTCTATCTCTATCTCTATCTCTATCTCTATCTCTATCTCTATCTCTATCTCTATCTCTATCTCTATCTCTATCTCTATCTCTATCTCTATCTCTATCTCTATCTCTATCTCTATCTCTATCTCTATCTCTATCTCTATCTCTATCTCTATCTCTATCTCTATCTCTATCTCTATCTCTATCTCTATCTCTATCTCTATCTCTATCTCTATCTCTATCTCTATCTCTATCTCTATCTCTATCTCTATCTCTATCTCTATCTCTATCTCTATCTCTATCTCTATCTCTATCTCTATCTCTATCTCTATCTCTATCTCTATCTCTATCTCTATCTCTATCTCTATCTCTATCTCTATCTCTATCTCTATCTCTATCTCTATCTCTATCTCTATCTCTATCTCTATCTCTATCTCTATCTCTATCTCTATCTCTATCTCTATATCTATCTCTATCTCTATCTCTATCTCTATCTCTATCTCTATCTCTATCTCTATCTCTATCTCTCTCTATCTCTATCTCTATCTCTATCTCTATCTCTATCTCTATCTCTATCTCTATCTCTATCTCTATCTCTATCTCTATCTCTATCTCTATCTCTATCTCTATCTCTCTCTCTATCTCTATCTCTATCTCTATCTCTATCTCTATCTCTATCTCTATCTCTATCTCTATCTCTATCTCTATCTCTCTCTCTATCTCTCTCTCTCTCTCTCTCTCTCTCTCTCTCTCTCTCTCTCTCTCTCTCTCTCTCTCTCTATATATATATTTATATCTATATCTATATCTATAACTATATCTATATCTATATCTATATCTATACCCATATCCATATCTATATCTACATCAATATCTATATCTATATCTATATCCATATCTATATCTACATCAATATCAATATCTATATCTATATCTATATATATATATCATTGCGTGTAAAGAAAGCATACGACCTTCAATATACCAGGAGGTGCTGAGTGACATCAAAAACACGCAAATACAATCAAATACACGCAACGTCTAAAACCGAGGAGCATCTAAGAGCCATTCTTCGTTGTATTAAACAATGCTATATATATCTCTCTGCCTTTAAATTCGGACCTTTAGCCACCTATGCACTTCTGCATCAAGCGAACTGATCCAGCCGAGGGAACTGAACTGTTCCGGAAGGGAAAAATAGTCCCACAAGTGAAGAAGCACAATTTCTTACTGATATTTTGATATCATGTTATGTTCGCCATATTCGGATTTATGGTATATGGAGCCTGCAAAGTAAAAGCAAACATTTCATGATGAAATGTTTACGACGAAATTGTTTTTGTGCTGTCCTAACGGTTCCTGGAGGAGTGCGACCTGAATGACCTCCACCAGTACAAGTCACACCGTCACGACCGCTCTGGCCCGCCGATGGTCAGCCACGGTGGCCAGTGTGGCAGCCATGGGCGTCACCACGCTGGAGGACGAGAGGACGCCCCCCCCTCATCACTCCCCTAAACATCGCACAGTTTAACGTTGCGCCTATGGTTCCGCGTGGGAAAACTGGCGTAGAAGCCCGCTGGTCCCCTCCCCTCCACTATCAAAAATCTGCTGTGGCGGCGCCCATGCTGGCAACCACGTGCACGATGTCCGGCCGGCCGACCGCAGCGTGACGATAACGCCACGTCGCCGGGTGAGTCACGCGTCACGGGAGCGCGTCTCCGTCCGGGCCGCTCCATCCAGCTGCTGGCCGCTCCGTCCAGCTGCTGGCCGCTCCGTCCAGCTACTGGCCGCTCCGTCCAGCTGCTGGCCGCTCCGTCCAGCTGCTGGCCGCTCCGTCCAGCTACTGGCCGCTCCGTCCAGCTGCTGGCCGCTCCGTCCAGCTGCTGGCCGCTCCGTCCAGCTACTGGCCGCTCCGTCCAGCTACTGGCCGCTCCGTCCAGCTCTGGCCGGTCCGTCCAGCTACTGGCCGGTCATTTCTGCCGCCACCCTCGCCGACGGACACCATCATGCTGAGAGAAGGAAACCCCTCTCTCAGCAGGCCACGGGAGGTTGGTGGGGGATATCGAGCTATGACGGCGATGGAGGAATGAGGTGAAATGCATAACGAGGAAGCTAATTTGAGCCAGTTACGGGGAGACGCTATCTCTCCAGAGTGGCTGGGAGGGAGGTGTGTGTGTGGGGGGGGGGGGCGGAAGCATGACATGTCTGGGCGCCTGGCGCCCGACCACTAGAGCCTGTAAGTGGCGGACTTCGCTCCTGCACCCTGAACAGGCTATCGTCGGCCGCGAGAAACTGGAGTGCGCTGGGCGTCGCTGAGTAGGGCCGATGAGTCCGTCGTCGACTGCGCCGCTTCCGAGGCGGGTCTGTTGCACGGCGTCTCGTCGTTGAGTCCAGGGGCGACCAATTGAGGGGGTGGTGGCAGGAGGTCAATTGAGGGGGTGGTGGTGGCAGGAGGTCAATTGAGGGGGTGGTGGTGGCAGGAGGTCAATTGAGGGGTGGTGGTGGCAGGAGGTCAATTGAGGGTGGTGGTGGCAGGGTCAATGAGGGGGGGAGGGGGGGGGCAGGAGGTCAATGAGGGGTGGTGGCAGGGTCAATTGAGGGGTGGTGGTGGCAGGAGGTCAATGAGGGGTGGTGGTGGCAGGGTCAATTGAGGGGTGGTGGTGGCAGGAGGTCAATTGAGGGGTGGTGGTGGCAGGAGGTCAATTGAGGGGGGTGGTGGCAGGAGGTCAATTGAGGGGTGTTCAGGAGGCAATGGGGTGGTGGCAGGAGGTCAATTGAGGGGGTGGTGGTGGCAGGAGGTCAATGAGGGGTGGTGGTGGCAGGAGGTCAATGAGGGGTGGTGGTGGCAGGAGGTCAATAGGGGGTGGTGGTGGCAGGAGGTCAATTGAGGGGGTGGTGGTGGCAGGAGGTCAATAGGGGGTGGGGCAGGAGGTCAATGAGGGGTGGTGGTGGCAGGAGGTCAATTGAGGGGTGGTGGTGGCAGGAGGTCAATTGAGGGGTGGTGGTGGCAGGAGGTCAATTGAGGGGGTGGTGGTGGCAGGAGGTCAATTGGCCCCTTGTCACAATTATGGGGTTAGGACTATCTTTTTCACCCCCCCCCATCCACACAAGTTTCTATGTTGAACCATTAGAAGGGCAGGGTGCCAAGCGAGCCTTCGTGGAGATTATTTTCATGGTAACAACGCGGCATTTTTCTAACCCCATCTTAAACCCAAATATACCCAGCGTGTTATGAGTATGCATAAGTACAATTACCTATCAGAAGATATAAACGCTAGTAGAAAGAAATTCCCATCTCATCAATATGGAACTAAATACCGGCGCGAATAAATGACGCGAATAAATGAAGTGATGTACATCTTCCCAATGCTTAATTAAAGAAGGATGAGATTAAAGGCCATGCATAAGGGCTTTGTATAATACTACACCGGTAAGAAGCGGAAGAAACAGCGCAATCAACTATCCATTTCTTATTTTTCACGACCCACGGATTTCTTTGCTACCATGGAGTGGGTGGGTACTTCTTCGCCTACCTACGTAGCAAGGGTGAAAAATCGTATCTAGTTCGCCTCCTCAACTAGCAGATTCCTCGAAACGTGAGTATTTCTCGTCCGCTCATCCGCCGCCGCTGGTGGAGTGCCCCCGAGAGCGGGTGTCACCGTCTGCCCCAACGCCAGGCCCGACCTGGCCGGCCGTCAGCGTCCGCTCATCCCCCGCCGGCCGCCATGTGATCCGAGCTTTTGTCGCCGGCCGACGGGTGGGGGAGCGGCAGATCGTGACTCATGGTGGCGCCGGCTCGACTCAGCAACACTGGCGCGCGCTGCACATGCGATGACAGCTGTCGACAGTGCGTGCTGCACAGTTGTGCCGGTGCGCTGCCGACACCGGCCGGCCGGTGTTGACAGCCCGCATAATCACAGTGATCGCAGACACACACTGCCGACACTGCCGACAGCGGCCGGCCGGCGCTGACGGCCCGCATAGTCACAGTGATCGCAGACACACACTGCCGCCCGCACCCAGGCACAGCTCGTCAGCCCACATACACAGTATCCACGCGGATCCAGGCCCAGTTCATCGGCCCACAGATACATCGCCCACCCGGACGCAGGCCCAGTTCATCGGCTCACAGACACACTATCCACGCGGGTCCAGGTCCAGTTCGTCGGCCCACATACACACTATCCACCCGGACCCAGGTCCAGTTCATTCGCCCACGGACACACCAACGCCCGAGCCCAGTCCAAGTTCATCAGCCCACAGATACACTATCACCCGAGCCCAGGCCCAGTTCATCAGCCCACAGATACACTATCACCCGAGCCCAGGCCCAGTTCATCAGCCAACAGATACACTATCACCCGAGCCCAGGCCCAGTTCATCAGCCAACAGATACTCATCACCCGAATCCAGGCCCAGTTCATCAGCCCACAGGCACAATGCAACCCGGTCCCCTGCCCAGTTCATTTGCTCACAGCCATTCTTGACGCTACCACCCGGGCACAGGCCCAGCTCATCAGCCTGCAGGCACACTTCCGCCGGTACCCAGTCCCAGTTCATCGGCCCACATATACACTTCGAGTCCTAACCGGGACAAGGAAATACGACTGAATCAGCACTGCACACAGACAGCTGGAACTGCTCACCGCCAGCCAGCTGGTCTGCCATGCTGACCTGTGTCTGCTGCACTCTGTGCTTCGTGACATTGGCGGGACACCAGCTCCACTCGGTGGCGTCCACTTTTGTCACGATTCTGCGCAGTGTCGGTCACATGTGCCACGCTACATATACCGCACGCTAAAACCGGTATTCTAGGGGTAAGTTGCCCGTCTCACAATCGAAGGATTGTGGGTTCGAGTCTCGCCTGTCGCTACTCTTCGCCCGCGACCAATCGGCGTGAGAGATTGGCGACGCCAAATGACTCAACGGTCGACGTGTCGTAAAACCAATAACCACCACCAACCACCGGTCATGGCACAAGCAGGGGTGTCGTTTTGTATACTTTTGGGATGGCACAAGCCATCTCGACCTTCTTTTGAGACTATCGAATAAGGATTTGCGCCATCCCAATGGATTTGGAGAAGAAAATAAGGACGATTATAGCAAAAGTGCACAATGCAAGCGTGTCCAGAGATGAATTAACAGTCATTCTTTCCAGCTTATGCGTCCCCCGTACGGTGTAACTGTACATTTATCTGGATCCTCTGAATTATTATCCCTTTAACTACTGTGTTTTGTTATCATTACTGGGCTTGCACTTCAGCTAGCGTTACCACGGCGACTGCTAATGGCAGTTACACCCAATGAAAAAAAAACGTTGAACTGTCTGACAGCCAGGCATGAACAGACTAACTAACTAACACATATCATCATACTCATTAAGTTGTGCAGACAATTAGCGACTCTGCGGTACAATGTGGACGATCATGATTGGGTGTGCTTTTTTGCAAACACTAGTTCGGCCAATATCATGGAAAGCTACCATTGTTTGGTATTCTGAGTCAGACAATCCTGTTCACCCGCAGTGGTGAAGTTCAGCTGTATTTGGAAATGGAAAACGCATCTCGATGTGGCCCATTTATAATTTCTACTAACCGGCATACTTATACTCAGCTATATCGCTGGCAATAATTAAAACGTTTATTTTTTTCAAACCTTGAGTCTCAAGATAATACATGTATGCATTGCCACAAAACACTTTGTTCATGTTAAATATCGCAATTGGTAAATACGTACCACTCACCACACAATAGGTGCATACATCTACCTTTAGGGACATGAAACTAGCAATTCTCGCTCGTCATGTGCCGACAGTTCGTTTGTCTTCTGTTTATGTATTGCTTACTCGGTATCTGCCGCGGTCACATAATGCGCCTTATATGGGATCAAGACACAATATCTGCCGTGTGAATATGTTCAGTGCGGTTTTTCAGGTTCTCGTCCGCATTCGTCGCATCTTCGAACATTTCAGCCATCCCGATCATTTTCATAAAACGACACCCCTGGGCGATAGAACATTTCGCGTCCGAGCTGCCAACAGCTACAATGAGCATGCTATCGGTCATGAGCTCTATCGTATGCGCACTGACTTTAAAAGGCGTGTGAGTTCGTCTCCGCCATTTAGTGAGGCGCAATTGTGTGGTCATTGTCGCTTGTTAGCTGTGTTGTGTATGATATTTTATATGGATTGCTCGTAATTTTTTTGGGGGAAACTGTGACTGACAAGGCAAGAAATAGCCACTTACAAAAGTGGAGCGTACCTGCTTCTGTAAAACAATGCCATACGACACAACGTAGTTCTGTCCAGAGCTTTGGCATCCCATGCGCCCATGCATTGTGTGGAAAATGTAGCACGCTTACTGGTACTTATGTGGGTAACTTAACCGGTACTTAACTGGCTTCCTGGTATATATTACTGCAACATGCTTCCTGGTCGACCTTAATGGAACATCATAAAACTAGTGTGAGTGCTAGCCATATAAAATCAGTGACCTGTCTCACGACCATTACAATGACGGACTATTTATGCAATTTAAATACATTCTGGTTCGCCACGCAGTGTTCCTATGCGTGATGGAACAATCTCTATCCGTACCAGATAGAGATATCCATCCGTTATCCACTCCGTTTCCACAAATGAAATATAACTAAACCTTATTTGGTTACAGTGATCAATAGCAACTAGACCATCCAAAATAAGCAATGCTTTAATCACCAAGGTCAGGCAAAAAGCTAAATTGACATCTGATGCAAAATGTAGATTGCAATGTTTGTTCTCAGCACCATATTTCATACCGGCATAAAATGTCGCTTCGAATCACATGAGCAGTCTTAGCTTAGCTAGTTTACGGAGTATGAGCATGAACAAAGAATAGAAGAAACAGGACTACCACCATCAATTGAAATAAGCAAAGGTAACAGCTTCAAAATGGAATATTAAACAAATATGCCTCGCAGTATCCATCTAGACGCCTAGCTAGGAAGTGGCACCCTCTCTAATGAAACACAGCCATGGGCTGAGGTACCTATATACTTAGGTAGGCAGGTACCTGTTCAGCATACCACTAATTAATGGTAATCAGAGGCGCAGCCCAGGGGACCGGGGACCTGCCCCCTCCCCCCCCCCAACCAACCAAAAATGCACAGCAAAAATGCATAAGAACCAAAAATGCACTCTATCAAATAATTAATTTTGATAATTTCGCCATCCAAAACCAAAGATTCTCGGCGCGCTTCGCGCTCCGAGATCTGTCTGCGATCATATTTTTTCCGTCCGACCCTCTGATCAAGATCTGGCTGAGCCGCTGTATGGAAATGTTTAATTCCTTCACACATTGACGTATTTTCATATGTCACTTTTTCATATTTCAAAGACAATTTTGCGTAAAAACTACCAGCGTCAACTAATCCCAACTTTTGTTCTTTGAAGTTGTTGTTGAAAAACAGAGGGAAAGAACAATATTTTGTCAAATTATCGTTTTTACCTAAGAAGTTGAAGGGTCAATCCGCTGTTCAATTCGTGTCCGTTTATTTTAGCCAATGGCTATCCAATCCGCCCCGTTATCTGTACCAAACGAATATCCATACGGATATCCAATGTGTGTTATGTGCTTTAGTACGAGGCAGGATTAAATGATAATTCAATGTTTATACCCATTTTCGGCGTCGTGTCACGAATCACGACACCAAACCTGATAATTATGGGACAACTTCGTTATCTGGTCATCGACAAGTTGGCGACGATGCGCGATGTCGGCAACGTTGCTTGTCATTTGTCAATGTGATTCCTGTTACCTGCGCTGCATGCATTGTCGACGACAGGTCTGCTAATGTTTTGTCGGCTCACATTGCAGTGCCTCATGGTAGAATGAAATGGGAATGCATTCAAAAACTGTCCGGTCATTGCAATATGTAATCGCCGACTAGTAAATATATGTCAACCGTCTGGACAGACGGCGCCAGCACACAATCGTTTAATCTCTCGGTAAACTTCAGGCTGTATGCACAGACTTCACGGCGCAGCACCCTTTATCTAGACCAACAGAAGACAGCACACACACGATTGCTCTGCACTTGACGGCGTCCAAGGGCAAGTGGAAGCCGGCGGTCGCGATTCGACTTTGGCCGGCGTCTGTCGATATCTTATCGGTGGCCGAGCCGACGTGTGAAGCGGCCGATCAGCGAGCTGCACTCGGTCGTTCGCCGTCGCCTCTGCTCCTCCCGTCGGCAGCCGCACCACAGTCAACATGGTCAAGTACGACGGACAGTACAAGTTCGACGCGTCGGCGTCGACCAACAACTTCGACGAGTACATGAAGGCCGTCGGTGAGTCCGGGGCGGGTCGCGCGTGCTTCGACGAGTACATGAAGGCCGTCGGTGAGTCCGGGGCGGGTCGCGCGTGCTTCGACGAGTACATGAAGGCCGTCGGTGAGTCCGGGGCGGGTCGCGCGTGCTGCGCCGGCCACAGAGTCCGGTGTTGTCTTTCGGCTGTGGAGGCCGGAAGAACCAGCGGTCAGTGACAGTCCCGGGAGGGAATTGTGAGCTACGTTGGGAGGGGTTATTGGTTATCAACCGCGCCAGAGGCTGGGAAGAGTGTTGGCAAATATGGAGCGAGACTTGGCCAGGTTTCGGAAGAGCCGGCAACTGTTAAACCTCGGGGAGTCTGGAAGAACATTAGTGAATGTTTATCGAAGAAACTATGCAGGGCGCTTTTGGTATGTGCCGCTCGGCATGTCGGTAATCTTTGCTTGCTTTGGTATAACCTTGGCTTGGTCACGTTAAAGTATCGTTTAAGCTGGAAAATCGCGCATATGTATTCCAGCAGCATACTAGGCGAACGATGAGGGATGGAAGTCAGGCACGAAATACCCGCTGGAAAGCTTAAAAAGCCGCGGTGAAGTAAAATGCTAGTGTGGATGAGCCATTTCGAACCTCTGGTAGTGATCTGATATTAATTGGCATTTTTCGGCACGATAGCTACTCCAGCTGTCAATCCAGTTCAATGTGTTAGCGAGAATGAGCAGTTCATGATAGAGAATACTTCTTCGGAGGATTTGAGTTTCCAATGCAAAACGTTTCGATTTTGAGTCGAATTTCTAATGCAATCTGATACTGCCTGGTTTGCGGCATGTCTGATAACGTAAATTGCCTTATTAAGCGGCGCTACTTTGCACACGTCCAAAACACAGGCTTCGGCTGACCGCTATCTACACTGAAGACGCCCGCCTGTCATCAGCAGGCCACGCTGTCGTAGGAATGTGGGTTTGTGACCTTGACTTCGACTCTGCCACCCCCAGGCGTGGGCCTGGTCACCCGCAAGGCAGCCAACTCTTCCACACCCGTGATCACAGTCACGGTCAACGGCAACCACTGGATCTTGAAACAGGAGACCGCCTTCAAGACACACGTCCAGGAGTTCGACATCGGGGTGGAGGTGGAGACCTCCACTCCCGACGGCCGCAAAGTCAAGGTCAGTTAGCACCATCGCAGGTGCAGCGTCCAGCCTACACAGCTGAAATTGTTCAAAATAGTGATCGCCAGCTCAATATCACAATGAATGTCAGCATGGACAGAAGATTAGAACAATATTTTGATGTGTGTGGCCAAGTGGTGAAATGGCCGGGCCCGCCTTCGGGTGGAAACGATGTCTGAGTCGTGAGTTGGGGCCCACGCATATCCGAGACTTTACTCAATAGCAAACACCACCAGGTAACATGCCTAAACATGCCTACGATAAGCATTGATTTGGTGGTAACATGCCTGAGAAGTAATCTTACTGAACTGTCGGCAGGGTCAGGTGAATTTTTTTTATGGAGACGGCAGAAGGACCGAAATGATAGAGTTTCCGTTCAACTTTTGTGAAACATGCTCTCGGCGACACTTGGTGTATGTCCGCCGTAGCTGCAGCGTCACGTTATATAACATGCTCTCGGCGACACTTGTTGTATGTCCGCCGTAGCTGCAGCGTCACGTTATATATCCGTGAAAGTAAAGGCAGGACGTTTTATGGGATTTGGAAAACATGTCTGATTTCAGTACAGACGGAGAGCCGCATGTTCCGTAATTACATATCTTCGGAACGGTCAAGGTGCAGCCAACACAGCTAAGCGAACCGAATTAAGCGGTGTCGGGTGGGCATAGGTCGGAAAACCATTAACTTGATCACGATGTGGGAGGAGGGACAGCTCCTATATCAGTACAAATGGGACAAAGAATATGATTCAAAGGGAAACATTGGGTCTTCTATCAGTGCACGAAATACATAACCGGCAAACTAAATGGAACAAAACTCGCCGAAGTATTTCAGCGGCTTCGACTTGTGCCGTGTGACTCTCTGTTCCTACCGCTCCCTGAGTCGACGTGAAGACTAATTAATCAATCATTGGACCAGATACGCACGCCATGTACTTTTGTGGAAGACAGTTTAGTTTTTCGACTCTGCTTCCTGTGGAATCCAGCGGGTACAAAAGACTACTTTCTCACCCAAGCTTTTGTGTTGGAACACAAGATGGTGCTTTTTAAGTGCTATCTGTCTTAGGGCAACGGTGCCTATTATTTGAAGCTTGATTCCTAGGATCGCAAGAATTCAAAATCGAGGAATTTTTCTTACTTCCGGGCCACTTTTGCCAGTGCGGTGGAGAGGGTGCATTTTATATAAGCACCCCAGAATATCGGAAACTATACGACCCGCAGACAACATTAAAATACCGTCAGAAAGGGCTCCTTGAAATTTGAATGAACCTAAGATTTTGGTTTATGGCCAAAAATGACATTACTGGAGATCAGCATTGTGGAAATTCAGGTATATAATGTTCCCCTTGCGTATAATGTATTTGGTGAAGACAAAGCAATTTCTGCTTGCAAAACGAACTTCCAAGGCATTGAGCAATAATGAAGAAGTTCAGCTGATGTAAAATACACCCCATCCCCCCCCCCACACATACACCGATGAATATAGACCAACATCTACAATCATTAAATAGGGTATTCAATGGTTAAATATCGAACTTAAAGTTATGAATGTGATCTAGACCAAAACGTGCCTTCGGTCGCGTACATATATGGCCAAGAGGTCGCCAATCTTTTGGTGACCATAGATGACTTCTGGTAACCTTGAGTGGATTTTGGCTGGTCCCTAGTGTATTTTGTGGTCCTGAATTCGAGCTTAGTATACGCTTTTGTACTCCACAGAACTGCAAAGTGCTGTTCTTTATGCCCGAATTTCAATCCCAGAAAAAGTCTAATTTTATCCATGCGTTGTGGGTGAATATCTGACTAGATGCGTTGTTACTTAGCTATGCCTTATCGGAGGTGTCCTAGACAGCTTCTATTCACACCCGATTTTCAGCTGGGCATCCGTTGTATTATCGAGTGTGGCGAACACATAGCGCAACGCGAATTCACTGACGAAAGTGCATACAATTAAGTACCGAATTTTTTTGCATATTATATATATATATATATGTATATATATATATATATATATATATATATATATATATATATATATATATATATATATATACATACATACAATTGTGTCTGCATTGGGTAGGCGTTGATACCTGCATTATAATGGATTGGGCATCGGATGAATATTCGCAAATATTCCAGCAGCAATGACATTGCCCAGATCCAGAAGAGCCTCAAACTATATTTTCCCTGGTCGACTGGTTTACGGCGCGCCAGACGCATTGTGAAGTGGCAGCCCCCCCAAGGGCGTCGCCACCGGGGGGCAGGGGGGGGGCAGTCGCCCCCTGCCGTGAGACTGGGGGCGCCGCCCCCTGAAATTTCAGGAGGCCCCTATCCGGGAATGCACAGCAAAAAAAGTGAGCAAGGAGGCCGACGAGACATGAGAAAAGGCCTCCAAGACGTGAGAGGAGGCCCCTAATTTGAAGATGGAGTCACCTAGGAGAGGATAGGAGGCCCCCAGGATTACAAAGGAGGCCCCCAGGATTACAAAGGAGGCCCCCAGGATTACAAAGGAGGCCCCCAGGATTACAAAGGAGGCCCCCAGGATTACAAAGGAGGCCCCCAGGATTACAAAGGAGGCCCCCAGGATTACAAAGGAGGCCCCAGTATTGAAAAGGATGCCCCCAGGATTGCAAAAGAGGCCTCCAGGATCGCAAAGGAGGACTCCATGATTGCAAAGGAGGCCCCCAGGAATGCAAAGGAGGCCCACATGATTGCAAAGGAGGCCTCCAGGATTACAAAGGAGGCCCCCAGGATTGCAAAGGAGGCCCCCAGGAATGTAAAGGAGGCCCCTGGATTGCAAAAAGGCCTCCAGGATGACAAAGAAGGCCCCAGGATTGCAAAAGAGGCCCCCAGGATTGCAAAGGAGGACTCCAGTATTACAAAGGAGGCCCCAGGATTGCAAAGGAGGCCCCCAAGATAGCAAAGGAGGCCTCCAGAAATGCAAAGGAGGCCCCCAGGAATGCAAAGGAGGCCCCCAGGATCGCAAAGGAGGACTTCAGGATTGCAAAGGAAACCCTCAGGAATGCAAAGGAGGCCCCAAGGATTGCAAAGGAGGCCCCCAGGAATGCAAAGGAGGACTCCAGGATTGCAAAGGAGGCCCCCATGAATGCAAAGGAGGCCCCAAGGATTGTAAAGAAGACCCCCAGGATTGCAAAGGAGGCCCCCAGGAATGCAAAGGAGGCCTCCAGGAATGCAAAGGAGGCCCCAGGAATGCAAAGGAGGCCTCCAGGATTACAAAGGAAGCCCCAGGATTGCAAAGGAGGCCCCCAGGAACGCAAATGAGGCCTCCAGTATTACAAAGGAGGCCCCCCCAGGATTGCAAAGGAGGCCCCCAAGATTGCAAAGGAGGCCTCCAGGATTACAAAGGAGGCACTCAGGATTGAAAAGGAGGTCCCCAATATTGCAAAGGAGGCCCCCATGATTGCAAAGGAGGACTTCAGGTTTGCACAGGAGGCCCCCAGGAATGAACATGAAGTTCACAGGATTGCAAAGGAGGCCTCCAGGATTGCAAAGAAGGCCCCAGGATTGCAAAGGAGGCCCCAGGATTGCAAAGGTGGCCCAATACGGGAAGGGAGACCTCAGAAAATGAGAGGAGGCCCAAAGACGGAATATAAAGCCGAAATGAGGTTTCGGAGACGCAAAAGCAGTCCCTAAAACGGGTAAGGTTCCACCAAGATAGAAAAGGATGATCCTGAAAAGTGGCAGGAAGCACCTAATTCGGAAGAGGGCGATATATGATTGGAAATGAGACCCTATGATAAACGAGGAAGCCCCTAAAATAAGAGAGAAGGGCAATTAGATAAGAGGGATGGCTCCCAGGCGAGAAAGAAGGCTTCAAGACCGGTAAGAGGGTCCCCAGGAAATGACAAGGTAACTGAGATAGGAAAGGTTGCTTGTAATTTGGGAGAGGAGGTACCTGAGAGAGAACAGGAATCCACCAGGAGATAAGAGGCCACCCTTAAAATGGGCAAAGATATAATCAAAACGCAGAACAGGAGGCTCCGAAGACGTGAGAGGAGGCCCCTAATTTGAAAAAGAAAGCCTCTAGAAGAGAAAAGGAGGTCCCTGCCGGACTCGAGAGGAGTCCCTCGAGATCGAGTAGGAGGTTTCCAGGGCCGAATGAAGCCCCGACGACCGGAAGCAATTCCCAGGAAATGAGAGAAGGCACTTAAGATGGGAGTGGCAGGTAGCAGGTATGGAAGGAGGCGAGGTTTCCAAATTGAAGATCCCTCAAGACGGGTAAGCTTTGCGAGGACAAAGGAGGCCCACGAGGCGTGGCAGGAGGCCCCTAATTTGGCAGAGGATGCCCCTGGAACATGAGAGGAAGCCCCATACCACGTTAAAGGGGCCTCAGGATTTGTGAGGAGGCCATCCAAAACGGGAGAGGAGGACCATTGACTATGGAGGAGGGTAGGATGCACGAGAAGACGTCCAAAAGCCGGTAAAAAGGCTCCAGGAAATGAGGCGAGACCCCTAAGACGCGAGAGGAGGTCTATAATTTGCAAGAAGCCCCTGAAATGCCAGGGATCGTGCCGGGGTACTTGAAAATCACGATATGGGCCCAAAAAGATCCGGTCGGGGCCCCTGAATATCACGCTGAGCCTTGGGGTACCAAAAATTCACGCTCGGACCATGAAAATCACGCTAGGGGCACGATAGATAGTACCGTTCCCGAACAGTATCATTGGGACACAAATGAAGCCGGGGCAACGAAAAACAATCCGGACATGGATAATCACTCTGGGGCCCCAACAACGACACCAAAAGCATCAACAACGTATTGGACACCCACAAAGTGTCTAGGTCGCTAAAACTCGAGCTAGGGATCCAAGCAAATGACGTCGGGACATAAAAGATTACATTGGACTATAAAAAAAAGTCGCGTCGCAGCCCTTGAAAATCTCACTGGACACCAAAAAGGTTGCGCCTGAACCCAAAAGGTTACAGCTGCCCCAAAAAATCAATTATCAACCGGAATGTCACTCTGCTCCACAAACAAAAATCGGGTCAAAGTCCCCCCAAAACCCGTTGGGCACTGAAAAAAACGTGTCAGGGCACCGAAAAAAATCGCACCTGGAAACCGAAGAATCGTACCAGGACCGAAAAAATATCGCATAAGGACCTTTAAGAAAATAGAACTCGATGTCCAAAAGTTCACACCGAGTCTCGATAGAATCGACCCCAGCACCGGAAAATTAAGAACAGGTCCGGAAAAAATTGCCCGGAGGGCATTTATAGTCCGAAAGGTGCCATCGGCTGAAAAAAGTCCTTTGGTGGCCGCAGTGACATCAAAAGGGCAAATTCCCCCTCCCTCCTAAGAGGGATATGCTCCCAAGAATCGAGCCGAGGCCCCCAAAAGTCGCGCTGGGGCCACACAAATTCGCGTCGGTCCACCAGAATTCGCATAGAGACTCATAGTAAATACGCCGGGCCCCAGAAAACTCGCTCCGAGGCACAAAAATCTGCAACAGGAACCGCCGAAATCGCGTTGGGGTCACAGCTAGGTACAACGCGCCCCGCAAACTCGAACCGGTCCCACCAAATTTCGCGCTCGGACCCACAATTCCCATCGGTATTACCAAAAATTTGGCCTGGGCATAACAAATTAACGTCGGGGCTGCCAACAATTGGCGTCTAGGGCCCCACATAGGCACCGTGTGACCCCCAAAGTCGCATCGGTATCCGAAAAATAAAGCCGGAGCCCTCCAAAATAATGAGGGATTCCAAAAAAGCCCAGGTCAGGACAATGGTTCTGGAGCACCGAACATGTCATCAGATGCCTTGACAAGTCGCGTACGGCATCGAAAAACGTACCGGAGCTCGAAGAAAATCGAGGTGAGATACAAAAACATGTCGCCAGGGACTCGAAAAAATGAGGCCGGGATTCGGAATTTAAAGAAAATTCAGAAGAGATCCACAAAATCGCGTTGAGCCCAGATAACTGGCGTTGGGTCCCGGAACCACGCGCCTGGACGCGATAAGTCGCGATAGGACCCAGAAAAAGCCTCGAAATCGTACCGGGACACCACAAATGTGCGTCAGAAGCCCCAAATGAACACAGCGGGACCCTAAGAGCACAACGAGGACCGAGAATGCGACTGGCCCTCCAAAGCGCAGTCTCGCAAAAAGCGACAGGACCCGAAAACATGTGTTGTAGCCATAACTATATATACCGGGAACTCTAGAAAACATCATTAAATAAACACCGGAACCTCTCAAGGCACACAGGGACCATATGACTGCACAAGGGCCTGAAAAGAGGCTGGGGCCGCAAAAAGCAACATGGTCCGAAACGAACAAAAATGCCGGCACTAAGTAAACACATCGAGATCTTTGAAAGCGTCCCGACAACTAAAAAAAAGTCTTCGGTGCACAAAAAAGCAACAAACCCTAATACGAGCAGTAGTTTCCAAAATGCGTTCGATCTCTAACAAAAATGGATTGGAGCCCTAAGACACATCCGTAGACGAAGAAATACGAACGGGTTCAAAGAAGTACACTCAGGCTGGGCCTCGGTTCGGTAGCCAACCTGGAAGCATGTTTAATCAAAGATATGAGGTGAATCAAAGCTCAGCGGGTATCCGCACTTCTTTACCATAAAATATGGGAAGTAGGGAACTAAGGATCGAATTTAATTCATGGAATTTTCGCAGCGAACGACCATACGAAGCATTTTATCACGTCACATATGGCACAAGTCTATCATGTGGCAATAATTAGCAAGGCGAAGGAGGCCCAGCAGAATCCGTAGCATCGCACGAAGTGTGGCGAATGCGCCGAATGCGCAAGATGGGTGTGCACGTGCAATA
The DNA here is from genome assembly GCA_034440615.1 of Ashinkailepas kermadecensis. Taxonomy (NCBI): domain Eukaryota; kingdom Metazoa; phylum Arthropoda; class Thecostraca; family Neolepadidae; genus Ashinkailepas; species Ashinkailepas kermadecensis. The sequence continues at coordinate 361,307 of JAOTOM010005137.1, read as the reverse complement.
ACGTTGGACGACCCGAACGTTGTGGCGACCGGGCACTATGAACCGGAATGTCTAAAATTGGGAAATTTTATATTTTGAAGTGATTTGCGTAGGTGTAATTTCAGCAGTGCGAGGTGACTTGTCAAGGGATATCAACATAATACATTCGAACAGGGTGGGGGAGCTAGGGTTGAAATCAGACGAATCAGAAACGATGGTGATAGATTAGGCCCCTCCACAGGATAATCCAGTCGATCACTAATTATTGTATTTAAAATGGTCCCCTTTGACAAAATAGTGGTCCAAATCGGAAAACTTACGCCCATGGAGCAAGGTCAACATTTCGGGGGAAAATTTCCCCACACAAACATGCAAAACAACGCCGATGCCCCATATTAAAGGGAGGAACGATGTTTTAAAACGTATTTTCTTCCTACAAAGTTGTCTTCTGTGATTGCAGCCTGCATGATTAGAGCTTCCCAGCTTCAGTACCTTCTCAACGACACAATTTACAAAACGGTACATCACAGCGATATCCATGGGCGTGAAGGCGTGGAATTCGAAGGTGTGCATTATTTATGCGTTATCATTGTTACATTGTTGCATTGCCATTGATGCATTGTTGTTCAATGCTTGTTCTTGCCGTGAATTTATTCGCGGAGGATTTATTATCTTAGCTTCTGTGCCAAGTGCCTTGCAGCCAGCACCAAATGTTATGAAAAAAGAAGAAATAAATTTCCTAAGATGACGATCAGAAAACCAATTCAATTCACTTCTCGTTGTCGCATTCGCGAAATTGTCGTCCGAGGACTGAGAAATGATCGTTTAAGCTTGTTTATGAGATCAAGCTGGTGGGAATTACTAACAGTAGTGATGAACCTAGCTATATTCAGTTAAACTTGGTGGACATAGAAGTGGGTTGATCAATGGGAGATATCTTTCAGATATGCTCAGCACGAGCCCCACCAGCTCGCTACAATCTAGAGGCCAGTGGGAAGATTCTTCTCGTCGATAAAGCATACAGATATTGGTTTGTTTTGGCACTGACGTATTTATCCACATTTGATTATTTATACCCTGGTATGGCTTAGTTCTCAGCGAAAAAAAAATTATTCTTGCTATTGCGTTTTGCGTAAATGATGCACCATGCTAAGAACAAACAAGACATCAATATGAAATCATGTTCACATTCGGGAACCATGCTAAGAGATTAAAAAGCAATAGGAGACCCTAACACAGGACCTCCTGGAACAGTGTAATTTGCCAAATATTTCCCAGAATAGAACAGGTGCCAAGGAAAAAAGCAGTGCTAAAGAAATATCTTGGACGTCACTTTATGGAATTATACAAATCAAACGAAAACTGAAGACAGAATCTAGTTCATATAATTCATAAAGATAACTTTTTAAAAAAAGTATACCTTGCCATAGAGGATGTCATTGTTGATGATATATGACAACACAGAAAGGTATGATGTGCCTGAATGAATGTGTTTTTTTTCTTCTTTTTTGTGATGGATTATTTTGTTAGGTTCGTATTCACCCATGCATATTCTGTTTAATAATATTTATTTAAAAAAAACAGTGGAGGCCCCCTTTTGGGGAACAGGAGGCCCCCTATGAACATTGCCCCCCCTAGAAGAATTTCGTGGCGACGCCACTGCCCCCCCCCCCCCCTCCCAACAAACCCCTCCAACGGCCCGGCCGGCATCCCCTCGCCTTACCCCAGGCCACGTGTGCGCCAACTCATGGAAACCGACACCGCTATGCCCGATGTCGCACAGCATGATGCAATGTTGACCGCCTGCAGGACCGGTGAAGATAACAACACGAGGGCACGTGACGCCTTCAAACCGATCGACGGTGCTTTGCATACCTGCTCTTGCAGGAATAGTTGGGTTAATGCTGCGTTTTCACCTGTGGTCTAGCTTGCCGGCCCTCCGAGTCTCCTATGTATTAGGTGTTTTGTCCATCATCAAGAGAAGCGCACTCAATCTCGCTCATAACAGTGGCGACCCTTAAAATCTGCGATACACAAGCTTCTTAAAAGAAAAAAACAAAAGCCCTCTCGCCGAAAAACTTCAGAAGCCTTGAACAAGGAAAAGTGTCCAGGAATGTTACCAACAGTTGCTCGCACTCGGACTATTTTTAATTGCACAATGCGGTTGTAAGCGACCCAGGGTGACAGCCTCCATCACGCCGTCCACGGCCGATGATAGGACGATGGCGGACGCGCCGTCCACAGCCGATGGTGGGACGATGGCGGACGTGCCGTCCACAGCCGATGGTGGGACGGTGGCGGACGCGCCGTCCACAGCCGACGGTGGTAGACTCGCCGTCCACGACCAATGGCGGGACGGTGGCGGACGCGCCGTCCACGGCCGATGTCGGGACGGTGGCGGACGCGCCGTCCACGACCGATGTCGGGACGGTGGTGAACGCGCCGTCCACGGCCGATGGCGGGACGGTGGCGGACGCGCCGTCCACGGCCGATGGTGGGACGGTGGCGGACGCGCCGTCCACAGCCGACGGTGGTGGACTCGCCGTCCACGACCAATGGCGGGACGGTGGCGGACGCGCCGTCCACGGCCGATGTCGGGACGGTGGCGGACGCGCCGTCCACGACCGATGTCGGGACGGTGGTGGACGCGCCGTCCACGGCCGATGGCGGGACGGTGGCGGACGCGCCGTCCACGGCCGATGGTGGGACGGTGGCGGACGCGCCGTCCACAGCCGACGGTGGTGGACTCGCCGTCCACGGCCGACGGTCGGACAGCGGCGGACGAGTCTTCCGGCTTGATACACAAGGCTGCGGTCGGCGGCGGGACCGCAGCCACCGGATACACCGGCGCAGCGTCACTGGCTCTTCACACGGTTTTGCGGTGTCACACAGCGCCGCCGGTACTCGGACCGTGGGACTGAGTGCAGACCGACGCACGTGTCGCCGGCCTGGCGATATTTCGGAACATCAAATGTCATCGAAGCGACATAGTCACGATCGATCAGTGATCATGTCTCTGATTACATCCATTCCACGGAATACATGCAGTGAGTATAGGTAACTTAGAACATGGAGAAAGGCTTGTGGCATTAGATATGCACTCACTCAAGTATAGGAGATTAAGGGGGGGACATGATTGAAATGTACAAAATTGTTAAAGGACTAGATCAGGTCAATTTGAATGGCGCTCTTCAGTTTATACTATCACATAGGGGTCATCAATTCAGGTTAGACAAGTTGAGGTGTAGGACAGTTAAGCGACAACAGGCATTCAGTCAAAGGGTTGTTGATAAGTGAAATGGGCTGCCTGCTGATGTTGTGGGGAGTTCCTCATTGAATGTATTTAAAAGTAGGGTGGACAATTTTTTAGACAGGAAAATCTTTTTTTGAGTTCTAATTTGTGATGGAAGGGGTAAGATTTATGTCAAGGAAGTGTGCACGGCACAGACCCCTTTAACACGCGCACTGGAGGGGGGGGGGGCGAAATCCGCCCACCCCTCCGGTTTTTCGTATATAACTGCAGATTTTATCGGTCGATATACCCGATTTTCTGCGTACCTGCTTAGAAATGACCGGCGCGTCGTTTAAAGCAAGAAAAATCGAAATCGGCCGATTTTGTTTTCAAGTTAGGGGCCGTTAAGGTCAAAACAAAATTCCTAGCGCCAGACCACAAAAATCGGCGCTGATGCGCTTCTCGTATATTTGCAAAAGGGAAGTGTTCCTGGCAACACTAGCGACTTGTTTGATGTATATTGATATGCTATATAGCTTCAAGGTCATGTTAGGTCACCGAGGTCAAGTCAGGTGAAGTTCATGACAGGTTATTGGAACCAAACTTGATCAACTAGAATGTTGTCATAAATGCACTACTGTTTGTCATTTGTACTGTTTATCATTGCGTTTCCATACTTTATTCATGTACTTCACTCCTTTCTTCACGAAGCCGATTGCGCCGAGCTGCCCGACGGAGCAGTGGGGCGGGTGGCCCGGTTCCGGTAACTGGAACAGGTAACTGACCTGATAAAGTGTTGCTATATAGGTGACCTCAGGTCAAATGTTGGGTCTAGCATCTGCATTACATCATTAGTAATGTCCAAAACATCATTGATGCCCATTTTGGAGCATTTAAACACAATCACAGCGATCCATAACAATGACAAGCCAAGCCGCGCAAAACAAGAAAATTTTGCAAATGTGGCGTCATTTGACCTTGAAGATATTGACCTAAGGTCATGAAATTTGCGCACAATAGAGTTCACTACCGTACCCATCCACCCTACGAATTTCGTTCCTCCAGCTTTAATAGGAGCCGAGATCTTAGGGGGGGGGGGCGGAATCCGCCCCCCCTCCAGTGCGCGTAATTTTCAGAGGCCCTCCAGGGCGCGTGTTAAGGCATGGATGCAGTTTGAAAATTTGTGATAAGGCATTCAATCCACATGTGTTAAGAGGGATCAGGGGAATAGGGCTGGATAGCTAGGGTAGATAGGCATTGATAGGTGTGTGGGATATTGGTAGACTGGTTTCTTCAGGATGTGGGATGGTTGGGGTGGGTATTTTTACCAGGCTTATGGTATCTTCCATTTACAGACTTAACTGGATGGACCCTTGGGTCTCTTATTAAGTCTAAGCGCTTTAGAACTTTATATAGGGTGTACCTAGCAGTGGATTCAGCACCTTCCTTCGGGATGTGATACTGATGAGATTGGCTATGGTAGCACAATGGGTATGATTGGAGGAGTTCGTAATTGTTGAGTGTGTTATGCAATAGCAAGTTAATGGCGCTGGATAGGTTGGGATATATAAAGCTCCCTAGGAACTTGAGATAAGGGATTGATTGGGGTGAGCGTATGTACATTTCTAGTATCTTTTCTAGATAGGCTTAACCCAGATGGGCCCCTGTGGCTCTTATTAAGCCCTTAACACTTTATGACTTAATGGCTTAGTGGGTAACTGGGCTTGTCTGTGGGCGCCTTGCCCAGTAAAGCTACATTTTTAGCACAGCTCAAGTTGGATAATCTCAATAGTACCTGCTTGATTTTGCACGTCACCGGGGCGTCTAGAGCTCATCATCGTCGGCCGGGACTCGCGACTGGCAATTCACCTACCTACCTTGTCGGCCACAGCTGGCTCGAGCACCTCCCAGCATTCCGATTCGAGCGAATCCACTCTGGCAGATATTTTCAGGTACGTTCAGCTGATCAATATGAACTAGAGGTACGACTCGGTGGTGCCGAGCTCAAACTGACGAAGGACTTGAGTGGTTTTTAAACGTCATGTTACATTTATGATCATCGATACAGAAGTGCGCGCGGAGGGCGAACGGAGGGTGGGTGTCGACAGCGTGTGTTGCGGGATTGATGGTTCATTCCCGAAGGACTGTCTTCTGATGGTCAGATCCCGACCACGGCAGCCCGTGGATTTGGCGTAGTTGCATGAATGCCAAGTTGTGAAATTATTGGGTGAAATTGCCTTTTTGTTGGACAAAGCTTCCTCGAAAACCATTTGATTCTAATATACGTCAATTGGTCCAATCCGCGCCGTCCCGGAGGTGTTTTGTCCACGCCCCCCCCCCTCTAAGTTTTTATGCGAATAGTGAAAAACGGCGCGTGGCAGCGCGCCGAAGCTTCGCATACCTTTTCTGACATCCATTTGACATGTGTGAAGATTTTGAGATCAGATCATCCACGGTCACGGAGTTAGTCAAGGTCAAGTGAGGTCACCTCCAAACAAGTTCAGCCACTCGTCATGCTTTAACGGGTAAAGATACTTGAATGAAACTTTCAGCGTTTACTTATCGTTATGGACCCAACAAATCGCACCAGAATATATATTTTTTTTTCATGACATTTGGTTAATTTCATGACATTTGCCCATTAGGGTCAAAATTGAAGATTTTGGCAAAAGTAAGCACTAGTTAACACCGGCTAAGTTAACTTAAAGCAACGTTTCTCTCTGCGATCTACCCATTAGGGAAAACGTCAAAAATATAAAATTCGGAAGTTTACAAATTTCAACAACTGTTTTTATGTTTCTGTGGGAAAGCATTTCGTGATCATGGTCGATTTCGCCTTCATTTTCTGATTCCAAATACATTTTGTCAAAAAATTCCCAAAATGAACTCCCAGAGCCAAAAACATGACGTCAGTCGTGATCTCAAACCCTAGTAACATCACTTTTAAGTGATTTTTTTTGTTTAGGGGGGGGGAGGGGAGGGGTCTGGCCCTACTCATCGAGCGCTTTCCAATGCCACCATTGACTGAGGTGGGCAATGACCTCCTTAGCGAATACAAAATGACACGTCGCGTAATTTCTATATGCGGCGATGTCCCTGTGCTCCGGGTCTGTGACCACCGACCACTGCTCACCTCCCCCCGGCTGACCCGAGCCTACTCCCCCACATGCTGCGATACTCACCGCCATCTTTGACCACTGACCACCTCTCCACGTCGGCTGACCCGAGCCTACCCCCCCCCCCCCCCCCCCCACCCCTCACATGTCGCAGTATCCTCCGCCATCTCCGGCCACCACCCCTCGTCGGCTGGCCCTGTCTGCGCCACCAGAACTAGCCAAGTCGTGTGGACCTGCCAAACGACTGTAACGTTCACCAGTGACGTTCACGACTCTCACGTGTTGGTTTAGCATGCAAGAGACTTGTGTGTTGAGCAACAAAGATGCATGGGCTTCGCCACGGATTTTGGATAGGGGGACATCAGGTTTTTCTGGTATATTTTTCAACGCAACGGCTTTGACGTGTCATGTATAATAATTTCATATAATAATACTTAAAAATAATGTAGAATTCACATCATATTCAAATTTGCCACTGCAATACTAAATTTCACAAAGTTTGGAGAGTCGCGTGCCGCGTCCCCAGCCGTGCCACCACCCATGCACAGACGCACCGAACGCTATGTCGAATACATCAAGGCAGTTCGCTGCTGACAGGACGCATGCACAATAGACGAGCATGGACATTGCGCAGTGCACTGAGATATCATGGACTTGTCATGGACATGCGCGGCCCGGTTTGATCAGATTCGAGCCGGTCGGACTGAGCAGCTGCTACCTGAAATTTGATTCGTCAGTTCATTGATCGAGCCGGTTGGGCGGACGCGTCTGGCGGCGGCCGTCGTAACAGACCATGCCACGTGGACGGCCCACATCAAACATCTCGTGCGGCGCCCGGGCGGTACGGCAACACACCCCGGCCAGCGTCCGGCTGTACCGCAATACTCCCCACCCCCTCAGCAGCACGGCAACACACCCCGGCCAGCGTCCGGCTGTACTGCAATACTACCCACCCCCTCAGCAGCACGGCAACACACCCCGGCCAGCGTCCGGCTGTACCGCAATACTCCCCACCCCCTCAGCAGCACGGCAACACACCCCGGCCAGCGTCCGGCTGTACTGCAATACTCCCCACCCCCTCAGCAGCACGGCAACACACCCCGGCCAGCGTCCGGCTGTACCGCAATACTCCCCACCCCTCAGCAGCACGGCAACACACCCCCGGCCAGCGTCCGGCTGTACTGCAATACTCCCCACCCCCTCAGCAGCACGGCAACACACCCCCGGCCAGCGTCCGGCTGTACCGCAATACTACCCACCTCCCCAGCAGCACGACAACACACCCCGGCCAGCGTCCGGCTGTACGCATACTCCCCACCCCTCAGCAGCACGGCAACACACCCCCGGCCCGCGTCCGGCTGTACTGCAATACTCCCACCCCCTCAGCAGCACGGCAACACACCCCCGGCCCGCGTCCGGCTGTACTGCAATACTACCCACCTCCCCAGCAGCACGACAACACACCCCCCGGCCCGCGTCCGGCTGTACTGCAATACTCCCCACCCCCTCAGCAGCACGGCAACACACCCCCGGCCCGCGTCCGGCTGTACTGCAATACTCCCCACCCCCTCAGCAGCACGGCAACACACCCCCGGCCCGCGTCCGGCTGTACCGCAATACTACCCACCCCCCAGCAGCACGGCAACACACCCCGGCCAGCGTCCGGCTGTACTGCAATACTACCCACCCCCTCAGCAGCACGGCAACACACCCCCGGCCCGCGTCCGGCTGTACTGCAATACTACCCACCTCCCCAGCAGCACGACAACACACCCCCGGCCCGCGTCCGGCTGTACCGCAATACTACCCACCCCTCAGCAGCACGGCAACACACCCCCGGCCCGCGTCCGGCTGTACTGCAATACTCCCCACCCCCTCAGCAGCACGGCAACACACCCCCGGCCCGCGTCCGGCTGTACCGCAATACTACCCACCTCACCAGCAGCACGGCAACACACCTCCGGCCCGCGTCCGGCTGTACTGCAATACTCCCCACCCCCTCAGCAGCACGGCAACACACCCCCGGCCCGCGTCCGGCTGTACTGCAATACTCCCCACCCCGTCAGCAGCACGGCAACACACCCCCGGCCAGCGTCCGGCTGTACCGCAATACTACCCACCTCCCCAGCAGCACGACAACGTTCGTGTCAACACAGTGGTCAATGCAGAAATTACCTCTTTTCTAGAATTCCAGGACTGTGCTTTCTTGACAACACTCGGGATAATGATATTCGGGATCAGTGCGTCGGAGTTTAAAAAGCGAGTAGTGGTCTCCGTCCACACAAAGCAGGAATTTTGGGTATTTAGAGTTTGCAATCATGTGTATTGTGCATTACATGCTTATATTAAGCTTGGTGCTAGGGCGTTAGCTAGGAGATGTGTACTTGAGGGTTGTATTTGTGTGATGAAAACTTGTGATGTATTTATTGTGCGCATTTTTGTGATTTTACGTCGATCACTTCATCTATCATTGGCCTCCAATTCCCGGCGATGATATGCAAATAAGCTAAGCTATAGACACTACCACCTCCGGGTATAGTGGGGAGCTACTCGGTGGTGGTACAACCGGGCAGTCGAGAGCGTGTTGCACGGCAACATGCTCCTGACCCACCCCCGGCTGTACCGCAACGCTACCCACTTCCACCAGCAGCACAGCGACAGTACCACTGCCAGCAGCACGGCAACGCTACCGTCACCAACAGTACAGCAACACTACCACCGCCAGCAGCACGGCAACACTACCACCGCTACCAGCACGGCAACAATGCCATTACTAGCAGCATGGCAACACTACCACCGCCAGCAACACGGCAACACCTCCAAGATGACGCTGTCTGGACGCACAGCCAGATGACCTCCGGCCGACGCTGTCCGGTGTCCGGGCATGTGCACGCCCCCCCCCCCATCCTACGTTGTTCGTGACCTGATGCACGAGATTAAGCATTGGTATAACGGGGAACGAGACGCACCGCACACCCCGACTTATAAGTGTCACAGCAACTGCGGGCACCGAGATTCTGCAAGCACCGCCTGATGCAGCTGTGAGGACCAACTCTATCTGAATCACGTAAATTACATGCAGTTCTGGTATTTTAATTCGATCTAATGCATCAACCAGGTAAATTATTCCCTTTCGCGAAAACACACAAATGGTGTTACTGTTGTTCTTCTAATTTGTAGATCACCCTAAGCGTAGTTAGACGCTCAAAATCTACTTGAATCTCGTGCACTTTAATATCCATGCCGGCTAAATGACAAGGCTACCGAAGTTCCAATAAGCCATTATCAGGCTCTGGCTATAGTAATGACTAAGCAATACCATGCAATATAAATTATTTGATTGGTGTATAACTTGATGATTTGCGTCAGTCGAGGGCATAGTTTCCCTTAGTCAGCACAGTTAATACATAACCTCCAATTTCCAGCCATCCGGCGACGTTCACGTGTCGCCGGCCTCAGTCTGCCGCTGACGACGCAGTGTCTATACATAGCCGCCGATACAGGGCCGTGTCCGCGGGTGGGCGTCACACCGACGTCACGCTCGCAGACCAGGCACGCTTCGGGACGCCAGCAACGAGCTGTCTGCCGGCCACCGACGCGACCAGACACATGCTCCGATATCGCAGAGAAGTCTGCTTCACGCGGGATGCTCAGTCAATCACACTGGATCCCCCAACCAAACCGAAACACATCTGACGAGCCTTGATTCTGGAGTATCCTTTCCGCCCCCAAAATAACACCTTGGACCGGAATAACACCTTGGAGCGGAATGCTTGGAGCCTATGGACGGGGCTCACGTGTGTTGGGCGTCTGGTGTGGCCGTGCACGCCACTGTGCTGCCACGGCGCGCCACGGTCGTCACGTGTGTTGGGCGTCTGGTGTGGCCGTGCACGCCACTGTGCTGCCACGGCGCGCCACGGTCGTCACGTGTGTTGGGCGTCTGGTGTGGCCGTGCACGTCACTGTGCTGCCACGGCGCGCCACGGTCGTCACGTGTGTTGGGCGTCTGGTGTGGCCGTGCACGCCACTGTGCTGCCACGGCGCGCCGCGGTCGTCACGTGTGTTGGGCGTCTGGTGTGGCCGTGCACGCCACTGTGCTGCCACGGCGCGCCGCGGTCGTCACGTGTGTTGGGCGTCTGGTGTGGCCGTGCACGCCACTGTGCTGCCACGGCGCGCCGCGGTCGTCACGTGTGTTGGGCGTCTGGTGTGGCCGTGCACGCCACTGTGCTGCCACGGCGCGCCGCGGTCGTCACGTGTGTGTCACGCTACCGGAGATGGCATTCCGCTCCGGTGTCAGATGTCCTTCCGGCCCGGCTCAGCAGCCTGGAGCTGTATCCCGACCTGGCTCAGCGGCTGAGGCTCTGACCTGTCCCGGCTCGGCAGCCTGGGGATGAATCCCGACCTGGCTCAACGGCCTGGGGCTTTGACCCGGCCTGACTCAGGCGTTTGAAGCTTCAATCGGCGGCTGGGGACGGTCAGGATCCGTCACGACCGTGATACCCCACCTGGTTACCATGGATACCTGACCACGCCTAGCCACTGTTCCGTGCAGACAAAGTGAGCCGGAGTCTTACACAACCAGTCAATGTTCGACATGTAAAAGGGAGTGCTCCCTTTTCCGGTTGGTTTTCTGTGGATTGAAGCATGTTCATGCTTCAATCCACCGAAAATAATCCGCCACTGCGGACACATCACCAGCAAGCAACATAATATTTACCGCTAGGATCTCACCTCACGGGGAAGGACAGGGAGAAGTAGGAGATAATACACGTCCGAAAGGGGCGACACGACACCAGTGTCAACCTGAAGAGGGGTTGCTTGAATCTTCCACATCATAAGCATGTACAGGACTATTCCGCTGTGTACATACATATAAACAAATGCGGACAATATGCCGCAATTTCTCGAACTCTGCATACTTTGGGCGGATATGCCACCGTGTTGTGACGATAACCGAGTGCAACTCCACCCGACTGAGTGTCTGTGACCGTGACCTGGCCTTTCCCTGCGGACAGAGCCTCGTCACGAAGGACGGCGATACCCTGACGGAGAAGCAGACAGGAGACAAGGTGGCCACCCTGGTGCGCGTCATCACCAACGACGGCATGAAGACGGTATGTAGCCTCGACCGCGACCACCCTGCACATGCTTGAATAGGTGCCCGCGGTGGCGTTGCGCCGGCTGGGTAGAGTTTGATGTCGCTCTCTTTTCGAGACCAAAAGGTGTCACTGCACCCAGCCGTCGCATCGTGCGACAGAGCGCAGGAGCCCCTCTCACTCCCAGCCATCGGTCGGCGAAGCCAGTTTCAATTTTAAGTCGTGTTGCTGAGCATGGGATAGTCGAGGGCCTGTTCGGGCCAGAGAGTGCGGGGTGCTTAATTACGTGTTGCGACTGCAGGAAAGGTATCCGTTCGTAGCAACAACCACCAAAAGGCTCCATATCAGGCACGGACTATTCAACCATGTCGGTGACATAAGGTCTCGACACCGTGTGCCAGGCAACTTGTGGCACCCGATTAAGCGGTCTAAAATTTGGAAACTAAAAAGTATGGCGACGACAACCCAAGCTCACTGCCTTCACTCGACCACAATGTCCAATCTCAATTTCACCCTCGGCACATGCTCGGAGCATCTCAAAGCATAGTCCCAATAGCCAATTCAAAAGCGCAGGTTAGTTCCGGCACAAGGCTAACCAGCGAGCCGACTTCACGGCTGACTAAGACCAGCACAGGTGGCGTGCGTCTGCGGACTGTTCAGCTTCTGTAGTTCCACCCTGTCACAGTCGGGGCTGTACGGCACAGTCAGCCGCAGCGAACCGAAGTCACAGCTGGGGCAGTCACCAATGAGCATCAGCTGCGCTCAATTGGAAAATTGCTGTTTGTTCGCTCGTTGTCACGCCATGGAGGCGCAGTGAGAGGTGCACCAGCACGCAGCAGGCTCGATGAAGACTAATATCGCCCACCGCGAGCCTCTGGTGGGGAAATGGGGACTGTGCCGGTACCGCGATCACGTTCTAAGATACGTGGTACTGGTGTGTCAGTAGTCGTACTGGCATGAACTGTACTGGTATGTATGTACTGGTACTGGTACGTGGTACTGGTATGAACAGTGGTATCATTCAGTGCTCCCCAGGCTCCAGGATTGCTACTTTGTCGAAAATTCGCGAATATCCAGTAATTCGGCTTTCTATTCGGCCCAACGAATTCTATACGAGATAGGGCCCTATTGTAACCTTCACAAGCGGCATGATTTTATACTGCTCACAATGCGAGGGGGAGAGGAAGTTCAATACAACGCTCTCCCTCACTAAATTTCGTCCTACACTAGACAGAGATGTAGTAAACGACAAGATGCAGCTCCGTTCTTAGACTTTCGGAGTTACTTGGAGCATTTGCATCCGCCTCTTTTAGTTCACATTCCAGGTCAAATCCAACAGGTTAATGTCGGGGTGCAGTCAGTCACACGTTCTTCGCCGTAGTTCTCAGACTGTGGTCGTGAAACTTATGCGATTTCGTGTTGCAATATCGATGTAATGCAAACTGCTTTCGTCGTCACACGAATCGACGAAAGCAGTAAGACAAACTGCTTTTGACGACACACTTCGAGGTGTGAGTCGTCGGGTGCCTGGAAACATGAACATGCTGAACTGAAGCTGATGAGTTGTGAAATAGACTATTGAGGAAAAAGCAATAAATTTCATGCAAGTAAAGTCAAATGTTTTCTCATACTGTCATGATTTTGAGGGAAAAACATCTTGTTTTCCAACATAAACTGACATTTTTTCTGACTGACATAAACTGACAATAGTTTCGACATTTTCATCTCAAATCCCCCAAAAAAGGAAACCAAAGCTGGCAATTTGAGCTCAGGCCTACAGAGGGCCCCTGAAACGGGCCCCTGTACCGACGTCTTGAGGGGCCCTTGCGGGCCCCGCACGGCGGCCGCCTGGAGGGCTCCTCCAACCCCCCATTGGGGGGGGGGGGGGGGCTACCTCCTTTTCCCCCTTGGCTACGCCACTGACTCCATCAGAAAACAATGGGATACTTCGATATCCAACAACTAATGATATGATAATGACATTCGTTGTGTTAAGGAGTAGTTGTAGGACGCACTATGACCGCACTATGTGTAGTCCCAGTACCTGGAATTGTATCATAAGATGTGGGTTTCCATAATAGTTGAAATGTGCATGACAGTTCTGAAGTTGCAAACACAGCCATGTTTTAAGCACGAAATGCAGACTGCCTAAGCATGCCTAAGCCGCATGTCAAAATTCGGAGGGAAGAATTTCGATTCAGCATTCGGTAAGTGGTATGTTTCACCCATGCCCACGACAAATGTATCACTGCCACATCAAACACTGAAATGCCCACGACAAATGTATCACTGCCACATCAAACACTGAAATGACTGACGGCAGCAGTAAATATGAAGGCGGAGCACTATGCATGAACTGAACGGATTATGACTCGTTCTTCCGTTTAATTTCAGACATGTTCCTGTGACGGAGTCACCTGCGTTCGCTTCTACAAGCGGCAGTGAGAGTGCAGCTACCTCCTGTGATAAGGAATGAAACGATCGCCAATGTGGAAGGCGGTGACGTTTCCGGATCACTGATTTAATTGAACAAATTAAAATTACTCTTGGTTGTGTGAACATCTGGCGTAAAATTGTACCATGTTTGGATCTCGGTGAATGTCATGGGAGGACATAGGCCTGCGGCAGCAGTACATCTGTGCGTACAAGCAATACAGTTGCCATCAATGTGCCGTTTCATGTCCCACTGGGATCAAATACGCAATTTATGCATGTGATGCATAAGTCGGACGCAAACGAAAATAGGCGAAATGAAAGGTAGCCAACTTGGTATGGCGATGCCTAGCGGGATAACCTAAGACCATAAAAAATTATGAGTTTGAAGCCAACGACCAGGGTTAGTAAAATACTATTTATTTAGCGCTCTGGCGAGGAATATATCATTTCATCAATATCATACGATGACCTTTCCTCGATGATTAGAACATACACTCGAAAGTTACTTTGCTCTTGGTGTATATTCGGGTACAACCCTTCGTCAAACCACAAAATATAAGCAATAAGCAAGCAAAAGCAACTGCTTGCTTTTTGTGGTTTGACGAAGGGTTGTACCCGAATATACACCAAGAGCAAAGTAACTTTCGACTGCATTTTCTAATCATCGAGGAAAGGTCATCGTATAATATTGATGATTAGTAAAATACTTACAAAACATGTTTCATCCAGCAAGTAGCCTGAATAGTCCAGACCCACCGTCTAACTTCCAAACTAAGCCTTGCACGAACACGACCGGGGTACCATCGGAAAGCCCTCGACGAATAGCTTCTCCCGATGCATCTGCATGCATATCAATGTATATATGATATTAGAAGAACATGCGTATTACAAAACTAGGAAAATTTCCACCCCATGGGCCAAAATTGGGCGTGACTTCAGGTCACTGTCATCACCTTAAACGAACAAAAAACCGACATACATGTTTCGGAGGCACTGCCAAATTGCAATAGTGTAGCAAGTTTTATTTCAAAATCTCTTCATGTATATGAGCTATCGATCCTCAAACATTTTCGGGGGTGGTCCTTTTTGACCTGAGCGTGGCCAATGACCTGACATGACCTGAAGGTGAAATTTCCACATCAGACACAATGATCAAGAAAAAGGCAGTGACAATTTTGCAGCACTACGCACCGCCGTTTTTCCGCTGTCAAGGAAAAACCTTAGGGGGAGGGGGTAAGAAGATCCCCGAGACGTGGCGGATTAAGCATTTATGTTTGAACTGCAAATCGTAGGCAGTTCCCGCGCTTTCATTCCAGATAAATGGAAGTACATTTCTCGCCAACAGCATATTATCTAAGCACATCAATGCTGGTTTTGCAACTTTACTTTGGGTTCTGTTCTTTGTAAAAAAAACAACATCGACCTTACTCAAAGTGAAAAAGAAACGAAAATCGAGAAGTACCCAGAGTCACCTGCCCCAAATCTAATTTATTTAAGACAAATTTTTAATTCAGAAAAAGAAGAAGAAAGACTTCCGGAATTTGAGTGTGAAGTGGTCATAATTCCAGTTTTTAAAAAAATACATTTTCGGGGAGTTGGCTAAGGCTGGTGAAATTCCGCAAATTATCGCCGATTCCGGTTACCTTTTTGTTGACAAAATAACACATTTGCGTATACTCCTCAACGTATCATATGCGATATATGAATGATTACGTTACTGCTAAGATCGAAGGCTCAATTTGACCTCATGGATGGGAACAACGGCGAAACTTTGCAAAAAGGTCATCGTTACTCAAGGAAATCCGGCGAACCCTACCTTCCAATCGGGGGCGTTGATTTTTGAAAATTGTTGGGGGGCTCAATACATGGAGGCAATGGGCGGACCCAAATGTATTGGGGGGGGAGGGGAGATACTCCATAGGGCCTCATGTTAAAAGTTGAAATAATTCGGGGGGGAGGCTAAAGGAAACATCAAGGCGGAACTTGCTACCTCAAAAGTATACAAAACTAAATACTTAAAAGTATGGCTGTAGTAACTGCATACTCAAATGTATGGCTTTCAAACACCGGAAATCCCATTTTTACCTTGTTCCCGTGGAAGTGTAAAAACGTTCAGATTGAAGGTGACAATGGTGGGGATCTCACGATTTCCGTTTTTCTTAACTTGATTCAGATGGATGTCTTCATTTGCAAAGGACATGATCCAAAGGAAAATTAGGAGGCCACTGGTGATGGGCTTATTGATTGGTTGATTATTTGGGTTTAGGGGCGCTCAACTGCTACTGATAATGTAGCGCCAATATCTCCTTTTTCACAAGATTCCGCTGAGCGGCATGGGTCTATTTTTTATTGGATAAATTAGGTCTAACGGACCGTCGATATATATATATATATATATATATATATATATATATATATATATATATATATATATATATATATATATAGAGTGTATATATATATATATATATATATATATATATATATATATATATATATATATATAAATATATTAGGGTGACACTTATTTTCGAAAGTTAGATTTTTTCGGGACGGGCGCGTTTCTGGTTCCATTCCGTCAAAAAATATGGTGTGTAAAATATTTTTGAAATAAAACAATATTTAGAACTGCTTCAATACGGTCAAAGTTAGTATATTTTCTCGAAAAGTAGAAATTTTAGAACATGATGTTCTATCATGCCTCTAGCAAATACAATATCACTTCTAGCTTGCTCAAACTACTAATCTTGACCTAAAACATATAACTGGACTTCATACTTTCAACTCTAGGTCCCCCTCAACTCGAGCATTAGCCCCTCAAAGGGGGGGGGGGGTACCATGGGCGCCCATCTCCCACTCATTGTTGCCTACTTTGCAGAGGTCACAGTGGACTTGCGGGCGGTTGGGAAGTCACAGCGGTGCTTCTCGACCACTTGTAAGAGGAACTGCCTTTGGTCTTCACTCTTGGTAAGGGTCAGGTTGAAAGACTGCATCAACGCCACCCCGCGCTCCACGAAGTCGTTGACGACTTGAAGGGCTTGGACTCGGCGGGATGCGGCGATAAAGGCTGGGTCCGTCGGCCACTCCTCCGGATCCTTGAGCAGGAAGGCGGTGCTGATGTCCAGAACCTTGAAGAACTCCTTTGATGTAGTCGTTGTGAACTTGGCCAATGTCTTGTTGGCGATTGAGGCGGTGGACAGGTCCACATTGATACGCCGCGGGGATCCTCCGATCCTTCCTCTTCTTCCATCGCTTTAATCATCTCCCGCTTTGTCGCCAAGTCGATCCCCTCGTCGAAGATGGCCAGGGTGACGAGGCGCTCGCTCAAGTACCATAGGTGTCTGGCGAAGACTGTCGCCGTCGCCTTGGCCACCACTGAGTCCGGATAATAAACGACGGCCTTGAGCAGCACGAGGTCCGCGGCTGGGGCCGTTGCCGGAAGCGGCGCTTTGTACCAGGCCGTCACGTAGATGGACACGGCGAAGATGGTGAATCGCCGGATTCCAGCCGCTTCGCCTGACGACATCTGAAACTGTTCCCGGAACAGGAACAGTTTGATGGCATAGATGACTTTTGCCATCCAGCGCGCGCGATGGAAGGCGCCGGGACGAGCGAACCGGGCACCCCGCTTGTTCGGACCGCCCAGCACAATTACAGAGAGCTCCAGAAGCTCCCTGTAGTCATCACGTGGATGTTGACCGTCGAGGAGGCGGCTGAATTCGATCAGCAGGTCGTCGCGGGCGTCCTTCAGGTGCTGCGGCATGGTTCCATCCTCGAAGGGCTTCGCTTTGGTTTGATCGATGCAGTCCCACTGGGCGGCGAATCGTTTGAACAGGAGGATGTCAGGACCAGTAGAGGGACCGAGGCACGCCGTGAATGCCTTCTCGCACACCAGTTCGTGGATGTGGTGGCGGCAAGCCAAATGAATCACTGTCTTCTCGAGTTTCTGCTCAATGATAGAGCAAGCTCCTCTTGAGAGTCCTGTGTTTGAGGCGGTGGTGTCAAAAGAGAGGGCACATATCCATCCCTTGATGTCCCAATCCTCGAGGGCAGAGAGGACGGCTTCCGCCATGGCGCGGCCGGTGCCGTCGGGGAGGCTGGGCACAGCCAGAAGCTTGTCGACGTTCTCCCCAGAGACCAGAACTGGAAGGCGATCTTCAGCAGGGCCTCCGTCAGCCGCTGGTACGATTTTCCCGTCTCAGTGAACGTTCAGCGGCACAGTAGGATGGAAGGCTGCCTTCATTTCCGCTGCTACCATAGCACGGAACTTTGCTCGGTCGCGGCGGGATGATTCGCGGTTCAAGACCAGCTCCTCAGGGTCGTGGCCCAAGCTCCTCGCAGCCGCCGACAGCAAAAAAAAAACACCTTCTCGGTCGGTAAGTTTCGTCCGATCCATCGCTGCGGAGAGATCAGGAGTGATCATCTTTTTCGACGCGCGGAATCGCTTGGGTGGTAAAGGGGTCGTAGATGCTTCTGCATTCGACGTGGACGGGCCCGGGAGAGAGAGCTCTTCCTCTTCTTCTCGGCGACGACACCGTGTCGGTGACCGAGTCGGGCTGCTTGCACCCGAGCTGGAGCTCGATGCCAGTTCGACGAGTTCTTCTCGGCTCTCTGTTCGCCCTTCCAGCATCTTGCTGGCGGCTCCTTTCCGCTTCCTGTCTCCTCGCACGCTCCTCCTCAGTGCGCAGCGTCATGTCACCTGTAGAGGAGATGCGGCCGCGCCGCACCTCGGCCCTTTGTCCCGTCAGGAACTCCCTGTCCTCTTCGATTGTGATCATCGACATCGCCTGTTCGTGTGCGATGTCGAAGAGGCGGTCAAGGGATGAGAGGAACTCGGCCTCGTTCCTGATTTGGGTCACAGTGCGCCGTTTCGAGTTCTTGTTCAGAGCCCGCCACTTCTCGTACATTCGGAGGACCTTGTCCCTTGCGCGTTGGTCTTTCTGCGTAAGAATACGGGACCGGTCCCAGAATTCCTTGACTGCGGTCACTGTCTCAGCGGCTGCTTCCTTGATCGGTTTCTTGACGTCAAGGTGAAGGTGGAAAAAGTACTGAAGCGCCTGCTTTCCCGTAGGCAGCATGCTTCCTGTGATGCTGTGGTCCACGGTCCCCAGGAGATAGACTGCTGTTTTAGATCTTGTTGCCGAAGCCATCACGTCGTTTCAGAACTCACTGAAAAAGAGAATGAAACACTGTTAGTGTTGGCAAACCTCGTCCCAACCTTATCCCACGGCAGCAGGAGAAAGAACATGTTATTCTAAGTAGAACATGTTCCATACACATATCCATTTTGAGGCTTTGTTTAGCGGTAACATCAAAGGGAAATTAATGCAACAGTGTATGGTGTTATCGTGTCGCAAGGTGGGTATCGGGAGGGGAGCTGTTGCGAGTCTAGCGATCAGCTGGTGTCAGTCACTCAGTCTTTTCTGCTAAGAAGGGTGTGTTTAGATCATGAAATGCACATTTGTTACTTATTTTGTATCAATTTGAGATAAAGGAACTGCAAACAATGCCGTATGCTTAAAGTAATGAGGAGTATTAGGATATGGTGACAATTAACTGATCGCTAGCCTAGCTCCATCACCCCGAACGCATCATCGGACATGCACTGTCCGCATTCATTTTCCCTTTGATCTTACCGCTAAACAAAGCCTTAAAATGGATAGGTGTATAGAGCATTTTCTACTTAGAATAACATGTTATTTCTCCTGTATCAATATTTGGATAAACTCGTGTTACACCCTGTATAATACCTCATTTTTAGTCTTCTGTACACCAGTGCGTGAGAAAGGCGTTAGCCGAAACGTTGTTAATAAAGCTATGCTCCCATTGCTCTGTGCTTTCACATATATATATATATATATATATATATATATATATATATATATATATATATATATATATATTATATATATTTATCGATAAATCTGAACTGTCTGGACGATTTCCGAATTGTCACCTAAGACATTACAGTACAATTCGTTGAAATCGGAACCGAAATGACGTCTTCGTTCCACCATGAATTTGGGCAAGCAAACAGCATGTGTAGGACCGTCATAGGTGAACCACATCGGGAACAGCGTGGACTCGTCTCCCGTCTCAAAAGGTAAGGGAATGGGGGGGATATATTTTTAAAGGCGTGCCGAACCATGAAGGATATTTGCGCCGCCTTTAAAGCCAGTGTGTTCTTCAAGCAAAGCTAAGGCAAGTGTACATTTACGTTAAGGGAGTCTTACATTATAGTGTGTGTGTGTGTGTGTGTGTGTGTGTGTGTGTGTGTGACGTTTTAGGTGCTGAAGGCGGGGCTGGATGGAGGGCATTTCCCGGATTCTAAATGGTTTTAGTTTTACTTAACTCATCCACCAGATAATTGTCATCTGTGTTGGGGATGGTGATTTTGA
The DNA here is from genome assembly GCA_034440615.1 of Ashinkailepas kermadecensis. Classification (NCBI taxonomy): domain Eukaryota; kingdom Metazoa; phylum Arthropoda; class Thecostraca; family Neolepadidae; genus Ashinkailepas; species Ashinkailepas kermadecensis. The sequence goes on along the minus strand of JAOTOM010005137.1, from coordinate 341,051 downwards.
GAATGACGAGGAAGTTTATTTTGCCTGGCTGCCGGTATTAGCCTTCTCTTGTCAAGGGCACTGAGGGGTCTTTACCGTGCGAACAAGGAGGAAGGAGGCAATTGTCCACACCGCCTGTCACGCCGTCCACCGCGTGCCGGTTGTTAGTAGCGGGTTAGTCGAAGCATGCCATACAGGGTTGGCAGTGGACTTAGTAGGGTGTTTGGCAATTCGGCTCATCTACGTCCGCTGTACCTCTGGGTAGCCGTTTTACGTTGAGTTGTAAGGTAATTCGGCTCATATACGTCCAATGACTTCTCTGGGTAGTCGTTTTACGCTGTTTTTTTTTTGTGTGTGGGGGGGTGTATAAAGCAAGTCAGCTCATCTACATCCGACGGCACCGTCAGGTAGCCATTTATTTCTAATGGGAAAGCAAATCGGCTCGTGTACGTCCGATGTTATTCGTGAATGGCTATTCACGTGTCTCCTACAAGTGCATCACGGACATGCATTGCGTGTTGAAGTGAGTGTTGGCGGTGTTGTGTCTACGAGGCTCCTGCTAGTTTTGTGGCGTATAGTTATTCAAACAGCAACTGAAGGAATTCTGGGTGGTTGTCACCCAGAAGCGATGACAGGGTGATGCCGTCTTTCGGGCAGGAATGTCCTCCATGATCACGTTTGGCTTCCGAGATGGTGCGACGTACCATCGCTGCTGCCCTTCGAAACAAAATTAGATTTGTTGTGGTACTGTAACGATTAAATGTTTGAATGACCGGCGTCGTGTTCCAAGGGCATCTCGACATTTTGTGGTCCACCATGGAACAGGGGTTCGACGAGGGGGTTCGGACGTTCTCGGCATGCACCCTGATGTTGCCTCCAACGGCAGCGATGAACATCTATCTATTCAGTGTAGTTCTTGTCCAATTGGAGCGGAGAATACGTCCTTCAGTTGATCTTCGAATGTTGCCCAGTCAGCCTTGCGTAGGTTCCATCGCTGAGGTCTGGCACCAAGTGTAGTCTCTTCGACATGTCAGCCAGGTGGGAAATGGTCACTACACATGGGGTCACCAGATACCGACCAATCGAAATGTTGTGCCAGCTGTGGGCAACACAGACTTAAATCTAGCACCGAAGTATGTCAGTCGCACCGTAAAGTGTGTGCGAGTGCCAGTGTCTAAAACGCATGATACTTCCGTGATGAAAGACTGCTAGATGCGACCTAGATGTGTTCACATTTTCGAGAACCCATACAGTGTAGTGGGAGTTGAAATCTTCTAAAACAATACAGGGGAGGGCGCTTCTAAAAATAACCGGACGACCTCACCTTGGATAAAAGCAGTCACAGGAGGTAGGTAAGTGTATAAAGCATACCTGTATAAAAATGATATCTAACTGGATGCGAGCTGCTACTGCTTGGGGCCTTGTCCTTAACACTGCGGGTCTGTTACCCTGGCTCCACCAGAAGGAACTCAGTGGAGGTTAGTTGAGGCTAGTTGAGACTTGCCCGCGGGAACGACCGGTGGAGCTTGGTGGAGAAATCAACTGACAGCGGTGTGAATTCCGCGACAAAAAGGAATCATTTGGCGCTGTATCATAAATTGGCCAAATTGCCTTTCAAATGTTTGTCCAGATGATCGCACAATGTACATAGTATGACTTGTTTTACAAAGTCCCAAATTTGTCTTTATTTCTGGCTCTGTATGTGTCATCAGAGACTGTGGGGAGCACACATGTCCTTTTCGCCTATGGGATGGACCAGGCAATCTCTCTTTCCTCTCGGTTGAGCATCGTCTCCCCCTGTTTGCAGTTTGGTCTGCCTTCTTAACGTACAGCATATAATCTCGTGTCCGGACCCGCCGGGCTCCCCCGGCCCCGAGGAGCTTCTCTACCCGATGCTGACTTTTTCTCATCTCAACTTGCCCCACCTCGTCGATCGGGATCGAGTAGGATTTTAGTCGGCGCCGGGAGAACGGCGGTGCTTCTGAGCACGGGAATGGACAAGTTTCATGTCGGGACACACCGTATTTTTTTTCAAGTTTCACTACTGATTTTTAATTCTAAAGACGATTGTGGCATGCATTTATTTTTTACAAGTCCTTAAACAGCTTAAATAATCATAAAATCACTTCAGAATGCCTCGCTTTGTGATTGGTCAACACATATGTGACGTCACGTATGTAAGCGAAGGTCCACCGCCGGCCATTCGATTCTACGCATAGGACGCTACCAAGGTTGGATTAATCGTTACTGTTTTAGCTTAAATGGCATCCGACCGTCGGGTGACTTAAATGTCCCGGCAGGTTGTTCGAGCTCTTGTCAAAAGGCACCCATCTCGGTATATCGGTGTGCCTCCAGAGCACTTCTATATCGTTGGTCTATTAGCCAATATGATTAAATATGTAAACAGAGGTCAGGCTTGACAGCGGAATATTTAGTGTCTGGCAATGATGCGCATAAGATTAGACATGCCGAGTCACCTGCTCGCCGATCTGTTGGGTGTGAGCACTGGTTGCGTATCCAGGCTGCTAGCTCTTGTCGTGCCTGTGCTTGGGAGCTGTTTAAACGAATTGGTTGCTTCGCCAGAACAGCAACCGATCCGTGATAATCTGCCTCATGCATTGATGGCAAATTTTCGTCCTGTAAAAGCATTATTGTTTGCTTCGAGATCCAAATTGAAAAACCGGCTCACGCGGTTGCGCAGAGCACGTCATGTTCAGAGTACAAAAAAATGCAATAGTCTAAAATATCTCATTTTTGCTACCCCTGACGGGCTGATCAACCTTGTACCGGATGGCAAACCAGGGCGCGTCAGTGACATGGACATCGTGTGCAGTTCAGAATACCTGGACTGTCTGCGCAACGGTGCAACAGTTTTAGCAGATAGAGGTTTCAAGGAGTTGGAGAGCGAGGCAGCAAAATGCGGCTGTTCATCAGTCCGGCCAGCAAGCGCTCGAAAGGATGAAACTCAGTTTAGTGCCACAAGCACTCACTTTGTCCTCCATGACGTGATTCGGTTGAAAAACTTGGCGTAAACTACCCGATCTAGACTTTGCGCGTCTCCGGCCTGGCCGCTTCGAGGCTCGACATATCTGACGTCATCACTACAAGTAGGTTTTTAAATCGAAGACAACACTTAACTGAAATCATTTAATTAAGTAGAAAATGCACCTCCGATGAGAAAAATACTTCAGTTTTGTATACGAAATATTACATACGTTTTTTTGCAACAAAATATACCCATTACGTAAAACTTGTCCATTGCGGCGGATCCGGCCGGTAAAGCAACATCTTTCCTTAGGCCGAATGACGTAGATCAAAGGCCTAAAAAAAGATGTTTTGTGGTCTGCGTCTGTTTCTTCGATTATTGTTCATAATTGTAGTAGTAATTTCATATTTCCTTTGCGAAGGATGATCCTGGTATTCAGTTGATGCATGAAGATGACATTCATATGATGGAGGACGTTATTTACGCGCAAATATATGGCGCAAGTGCGCTATGATTGAGTTCAACTGAAAAAACACAATTGGACCCTGCTCCTGGGCTGGTGGAGCCAAGATAGGAGCTTTTACTCCACTGGTGGAGGTTGGTGGAGGAAAAATCTTCACCGGATTTGCGACGGGAACGACCAGTGGAGGTTTGTGGAAGTTAGTGGAGCCACGGGAACAGACCCTACGTCGTGCTGAAGGCAGACGTCTAAAAGATATTATATGCGGACGACAATTAATTTTTTAATCAAGCCAAGGGAATTTCAATGCAGCGCTGGAATTAAGACCTATTTTTAAAATATGCACACTATTCATCTGAACGGATTCATTACTTCAATTGAAAAATGTTTCTTATGGACTAATTTTGAACATAAAAATATGCAATTATCTAATGGATGTAAATATTTGCCAAATATTTGTAAAAGTAGAGGGTAGGTCTCATGGGAGCCCTTGTCATACCCATGCCTTCCTGCGTGACGCCTCGAGTGGTACAAATGACGTCATCTGCGGTACACCTTTAGGGCCGTTTTAATGGTTTGGTGTTTATTAAAATCAAAATATTTTCAATTCAACTCACTTTCTAAATCTTCTAATATCGCGTCTGTGCTCTTAGAATCTTGTTCAGCTGTTATTTTATAAGTTTCAGTTAGGCTGCGAATTAGACGACCACCATCACGAAACGCAGCGTTTTAGGGGTACACTTTTTCTCAAATTCTTAGATGACGCGGTAGAGTCATAAATGGCGCAGTTGTTTACATAGCTCTCTTGTAAGTTCTATGCTTCATTTCACACCATGTGTTCGCTGTCCCCGCCTTTTAGTTGAATTTTGTTTTTTTTGTGTTGTGCTGTGGTGTATCTTGTGTGTAGTTGCACGGTTAGCTGCAGATTTTGCTGTCGTTAATTAGTGATAGAAATTGAGATGTGTTATGTATCTAATATGTTGATGCCGCTTATCCTGTATATTTGCAGTTTCAGGTAACTTCTGATTTCCCGCAATGTCTTTTTCTAGTGCAATGCTTGTGAATGCGCTGAACATGATGTGAACACTTATTTCCTCTGCAAATGCATACTTTTCAGTTGGGAGGCAGCATGCCATGCAAAAATGGGCTTGGAGTTGGGTAATATAAAGGTAATGAAGTAATGTTCCAAATGAAGAAAAAATGAAGTAGCATAACCTAAGCTAACCTAGCTTAGCCATCTATGGAAGAAAGCAATTTATTTTTGTTCAAATGGAAAATTTCTCAGCATCAAAAAACGTTCAAATTCAAAAAAAAAAACCTAACCTTACCTAACCTATCCTGAACTGTTTTTGAAGAAAACTCAATTAAAAGAAAAATCACCCACACCCCCAATTTTTTTCATAACTTCCCACAAAACCCTAACCTAGCTAGAATTAACTAAACATAGCCCCTTGTATGCTTCATGGAGGTATAATGTGTGCAAAACGTGTTCAGTGGTTAACTTAAACTCTAATAATCTATCCTACATATTGTGCTTATCCTACATATTGTGATTGAGATAGAGAAGGTGGCCCAAAATTCAGTGTCAGTATCCTATGGTTTATTTTTGAAACATCTGGAAGAAACATCTGGAAAGAAGAGAGTTTTTAAATCAACATGGTTAAGTTTCCAAGAGATGGAAGACTTTGTTGACTAAGTGTAAAAGATCTGATAGAGTTTATTCAACCAACTCATTCACTTGGTCCAACCACTTTACCTCTGATGATTATGATCCTGGCTATCTGATGCAGCTGAAGCTGATGCTGCAATGGCAACACCTGCCTCTTCCGAAACCTGGTGCCATTCCATGAATTAACCTGCCTACCAGATTTGTATGGTATGAAGTGTTGAATCATGCATATCTGTTGTGCTTGCTGTATTTTGCATAATCTTATCCTTGTATAGCTAAATGAAGAACCAGTTCAACTAGTTTGATGCCACTTCAATTCACATGAATATAGCACGACCACCATCAGTAAACTGGGACTGGAGCGTGACGGCCTTGCTGTCGTAGCCGGCTTCGTCGCCTACAAAATGAGGCGTGTCAATACAGCGCTTGGCTGTTCCACGTCTGAAGCACCGGAGGGGAGGCGCTCCTGACAACTGTGTCCAGCTCTTGGCTCACCACCATCGGTTGCGGCTGGCTCTACGTGCCACATACCTGGTAGACGGTGTTCGTAGACCAGTTTAATTCTTATTTCTGCTCCATCATGGGCCCAACCTGCACCGGCGAGGCCAGCATTGTGAGGCGTCTGGTAGGCGTCATCAGCAGCCGGCGGTCGAGGCTTTGACTATCGGTGTGGCACGGAGGCTGACTCGAGTTGGGATGCATGTGCGCATCGGCTGGTTGCACTAGAATTCCGCTCGGCAGAGCGCAGCGAGGCGGGCATCTAGGCAGGTACGCCAGCATGTCACCAGCCAGCGATAGGATGTCCACCCTTACACTGCCGGTCATCTGTCACCGTCCCTGCTGTGTATCGTGTCGTGTCGCCCGGTTCTGCTCTTTTTCTCCGTGTTTGCTGCTGCCGCCGTGACCGCTAGTTAGCGGACTGGCGACGCCCCCTGTGCTACCCGTCCTGGCGGCACTCGGCACTGCTTTCGTGTCACCCGATCCTGCCGTATTGTCAGCGTGTTTTGCTGTTGCGACTGTGACCATTGAAGGGTTGGCGGCGATCCCTGTACCGGCCCGTCCTGGCGGCACTTGACAATGCTCTCGTATCGCCCGGTCCCGTTTATTTATTTATTTATTTATTTATTTCACAATACATGCCCTCCACGTATAGTGGCTATTATGGACAGTCTGGGTATAATTCAGATATTTACAAAGAAAGGATAGATTTGTGGTCAATAGTGGGAACACATGCGCAACAAACATTCATACACCAACATAATACAATACCCATATCACTCTGCACTACACACACCGTGCTTACAACACGAGCTATAAACGAGTAGTTTATGGAAGTGATATGAAAGCGATGGCCTAAATGTGAGTGCATGGTGTACACAAATCTATTTTGTAAGTGTTTTTTTTTGTGACTAGTGTTGCTCGTGGAGATGAGCTCGTACACGCTTCTTGAAGTTGGACAGCTTCAATGTTTTTGTTTCAGTAGGGAGTTTGTTGTAGTGGAAGACAGACGAGTAGAGAAATCTCCTGCGGCCCGCCTCTCTGTGTATGGCTGGTAGATGCAGGTGGTCGTCTGCACGCGTATGACGGTTTCGCAGGGTAGAGTTTGCAGAGATTTGACCTTGTCCTGTTGGCGTGTTTTGCTGCTGCCGCCGTGACCAGGGGCAGACTAGCTGCGCTCCCTATGCTTGCCCGTTCTGTCTGCACTTGGCACTGCTCTTGGCTCTGGCAGTGCTATGTGGCAGGTGTGGCGTATGCCACTTCATTGTTACTTGTATCTATCATTTGGCCTATGAGCATTGATCGGAAAGAACGACATGCAGTCCCTTTGCTCCACGAACTTTAATTGCGATCCTTCATTCATGCTCTGAACCGGAACCAGCACAGAAGCCGACTAGGTCGACTACGCCGACGCGTAGGAGCGTTTTGGAATAATCAGATCTAGATATAAACGCATTGCTTGGGAATGCCACCAATACTTGCCTGGCCGCTTTTTGAGCCCCATGTCTTCAGTCCGTCCATAGCCACCTAACTAGATTGAAATTTTACTTGCTTTTGGGAGGCGTCAGCTCCCTTTAAGGCTGACGTGAGCCCACCTTCCCCCAATAATTTCATATTTTAACATGTGGCGCTAATGGGGCCTTTCGACTGAAGGTCTTCCTGTTACCTCCAGGCATTGCGTCCCCCAAATCATTTTCTGAAAGTTCCACCCCCATTGCTGAGCTGGCACGGGGGCTTACAGATGCCCCCATAAAAAGAAATGTCTGCCTCTCACGTGCTCCCCATGGTACTATCGATGAGAAAAAAAAAACAATTGTCACCTTCCTTGACATCTAAATCAGGGGTGTTGCCGCAGATAGAGGAGGATGAAAAGGTGTTTCGGTTAATTACTTTTTCCATGCAACACCACAAGCACAATGCTAAGTTTGATACAGATTGGGGCTCCCCCCCCCCCCCCACCTGGTTCCATCATGGCGACGACCACGCCTCAGATACGTCCTTACTGCATCCCGCAGCGGTAAGATGTTTATTCTCTGCCGTATTTGACTTGTCTTACCTCCCTTTGCACGCTCTTGCGGGTATAATATGCGTATGAAAGGTTTTGGAGATCCCTTCCGGAACTATGACGCTCCAAGTTTTGCACATAAACCTCTGAAACCCTCGTTTTCTCCCCCGTAGTGTACACACGTTGCGTATCTTCGAAGCATGTAAGCGGCTGGCCCATGTTAAAGTGGGTACCCCTGATGACGTCATTTATGGACCTGCGCAAAAAGCTGCGCAGTAGGGATGACACCACCTGGTATATGTCGTCTTGACTAAACGTATCACCTGCGCCAAAAAATCGTTAGGATTCGGGGCTGCGTTTGCGCAAGCGTTTGCGTTTGCGTTTGCATAGATGGATTTGTTATCAATAGGTATATACTATAAGAAGAAACATGTCTCAAATATTTAACTCTATCAGATATTTTACCACTGGCAGAATTTCTGTGAAGGTACGTGCATTGATATTGATACTAGTATTGATGCTCATTGGTTGGTTATTTGGGCTTAGGGGCGCGTCGACTGCGATGGCCCTACAGCGCCTATTATTGATGCTCATTACGATGCCTATTCCCAGGTTGTATTCCTGTCAATGCAAGGACAAGAAACTTATATGACTTAAGTATATAAATTATGTGGAACAGCACAAGCTGGTGTGCCAGTGCAGGTAGGTAGGTAAGGGAAGCAGGGGGTAGCTGAACATGTTCCGTTTCCTGAACACCTACCTTTTGACATCTCCCATTTCGAGTTCAGAGCATGAATAACAAAAAGATGGTGGTATTCATAAACGATGTACCTTTCTCTACCACAATATGAAGGACTGATCACCAGGGTGGGAATTAAGGCACTTCTTAGGATATTCTATCTCTAAAAACATTTTTGCACTCCAGGTTCATGCTGGATAGGATGGGCCTCACATGTACTCCGACACACATGTGGGAACAAAGATATCAATAGAAACAAACACAGAATGACACAAAAAAAAACGTTGGTTATTCCACTTACAGTCACTACTCAAACTAACCACTTTTTGTAGCCATCACCAGTCGGACCACAGCTCCACACATTCAATCAATCTCAACCACCAGAATTGCCGACAACAACGTGTCAACAGCACTGGCAAGATGGTGTGCATGCGCACTGAATACAATGTTCTCCGGCTCTGGAGCAGCGTCTCAGAAAACCTGTGTTCTTGCCACCCATATAGTGGGAAAGTTTGACAGTTTTAAGAGACGTCCTCAGGAGTCCTGGAGGCCACTGATCAGAATTGGCTGCATTAGCATTTTCTGTTCTGAAATCTGTCCAACCAATCAATGCAAGGTATTTTTGTATGATGTCATAACCATTAGCAACTTTGAACACATGGTTAACAGTGTCATACTGCAAGCACAACACCTTGACTGATCCTTTGCTTTGTTCACATCCAACTGTAGTGTGTGCGGTAGCGCAGTGGTGTTTGTATTATGTAGGAAATTGGCTGCGTAGGTAGGTATGCGCTCTGAGCTGAGGGTAAAGTGTGCAGTATTTTTGTTTGTTTTTCATGTGGTTGGCCTTGTACTGAGACCAACAGTGAAAGGAAAACACATTGCTCCTGATGAGTTATGAGAGACAAAACTTGAGGATTTTTTATTGAAAGGAACTGTTTGAATAGGTATAGCTTGTTCATTTTTGTGTTCATTAAACACAGTACAATTACTGGTTTGGTGATACAGAAGCAGCAGTAGAGCCATTTGTTGTGAGATACCTTACATGTTTGAAAACCCCCTCTTCCCATGGGCACACAATGACCAATGCAGTCAATGCACCCTAAAGCACAAATGCACCACCACCTACTCTTCCCCTACCTACCTACCCAGGTAGGTACCTAGGTACATGCCTAGGAACATATTGCATGCATTTGTTGCAGTAATACAATGTGAGCATGTTTACCTTCTCTGAGCACTATGCATGACATTGATTGTGAATGAGTTGGCATACATAATTCATTATGGATGAGCTGAAGATTAAGTTGTAAATTTGTCCTTTACTGTGTCTTGGAAGTTTTTGTAATTTTTTTTTAATTCTCTGAATACCATGCTTATGAATGTGGATCAGAGGATGTGTCCACTCATTTTTGGTCCTGATGCTTACTTTTCAATTTGAACAATGCTCTCATGGGCATGTCAGTATGATGTGATGACATTATTGGCATGACACAGAAGCTTCAATTGGCTAATGCTACAAGCAGTTCACATACCTGAACAAGATGGTCCCAGCTGTGGGCTTTTGGCTTCATCACTAGTTTTTGGATGGACAAACATGGCCCTCAGATTGCAGCTTATACAGCTTTGCAACTTCAATAAGGAAGTTGTGCATTTTGGATCAGCACATAATGTTTCAGAACTCTACCACTGATGTCTATATTCCTAAAACCAGCAGGCCTTCTACCAATTATGGCAAATAACTTTGATTAGAAGAACACTGGAGCCTAAATAGTCTAAACTCATGTGATATTTTTCAAAAAGAAAGTTGTAGGATATTGTACAGAACTGGGCCACAACTCACACACACCAAAGCCATTCTCACACTGAACTGACTCACGAAAGTCATCCTGATTTCATTTCTGCACTAGCTCAAGAATTTCAAGACAAGTACAACAAGAATTACTACTTAAATTGGAAAACCTAACCTAGCCTAATCAAATGTAATCTAATGTAATCTAATATAAGCTAATATATTATACTCAAACATCATAAATGGGAAGAGTGATATGTAGGTTATAACGTCATGCACACATCATATTCAGACAGTTAAAAAAAGTTCCTTAAAATAATACAATTTTCAAACAAAGAAAATTTTGTTTTCAAAATTAAATTCAGAATCTAAATACAACCTAGCATAATCCATTTTTGACAGAAACAACTTCAACATTTTGGTGAAAGATAAATAAGGGCATGCATTTGAAAATGTTTCAAAGTTAAAAGAAAAGCTCAACCTAACCTAACCTAACCTAACCAACCCTAACCAAACCTAACATCATGGTTTGCTTCATGGAGATAAAACATGTGTAAAACTTGCCTTGCAGCTACCTTAAAGTGCAATGATACCAAAAAATCAACTTGAGTGATGCTTGTCTTCCAGCCCAAGGGTTGAGGGCTTATTCCACCTGTCACTGCCCAATGCTTTAAATCAACTGGCATGAGATGCATGATGCCACATGACCAAAGCAGTCAATACATCAAGTCAATGCATCATGAAATTTGTTGATGTCTAAGCAGATGGGCGCTAAATGACCTACCATGGTCGATGTGCCCTAAAACCCAAATCACTCACTCATGTCTAAGCAGAATTCCAAAAGTCACATGGAGAATGACATTTTTTATTTCTGGCCTGATGTGCAATTTTGAGATTTTTTTTGAAAGTTTTTTATGTGGAACATTTTGAAAACTTTTCAGTTTGAAAATATTAAAAACAATTTTTGTTTAGTCAGTTTTCCTTAAGTGCAGGTTAGCCTAGGTTATGTTATGTTCTTGAAGTCTGAAATTATGATTTTTGTGCTTTTTTCTTCAAATTTCACAAAAGAACCTTGATAGGGGTAAGGTTAGGGTAGGGTACATTATGCTTTTTTAACAGTTTTATGATATAAAAAACATTTCACTATCGACAAAGTAGCAAAGTACCAAAGGTCTTATTTTAGCTTTGGCATAAGTGTTCATATATGCACCTAGGATGACTGTTCCTAGCATTGTTGAGTCATTTCCCACATTACTTGATGAAATATATATCAGTGCTGGGGTCCTCAGCATGAACTGCTTGTCCTCAAACTGAGTACTGAATGTTGTACTTACAGTGTTGATTCATACCCACTTCTTGATTTTTATTATAATTAGAACCATGGAAAGAAAGTTATTACAAAAGTGGATGCTGAAAATTTGCTCTTAAACCTCATGTGAACATTAATAACTAAGTAATTAGTTTTTTCACTATTTAATTAGCAATACCTAGATAGTGATTTCTATCATTTTCTCTAATGCATTTCATAGTGTTTTTTCCTCTCCAAATTCCTTTTTTTCTTGCTGGATCTCAGGAATTATTTCTTGTCTTCCTACTAAACCTGAGGTTGTGGCCCTGGCCTAATGCATGCAATAGCTGATCATCTTTGAGTTAGGTGTGTGCTGGCATAAGCAGACCAATCACATAAAATGTAACCGGAAAGGGGCTATGCTGTTGAATACAATGTCCCCAAACTTGCAGGATTGGTGGAAAGTAGCCTATAAGGGGAAAGCTTGTTTACATCCAAAGTCTGGTATTTTCTTCTTTGTTGAAGCCCTTCACCAGTGTCCTGCACTTCCCAAATTTTAGTGGAGACTCAAAATTAATGACAATTTATTGATATCACTTTCTCTTTTTGACATCATGTGTCATTTAGCATTTGGAGCTTCTTGCAGCAGCACTGCCAACTGGTCAAGGTAACTGATACATCACCAGGATTGTATTTGTACTTTGTAATCCTGGATGATGAGAGGGATATTTCTGGGCCATTGAACATGGAGTGGATGGTTTTCTTCAAACCTGTGACACCAGAATCTCAGTTTGCATTTTCCAGTGAATCTTGAGGACTCTCATACATAGCAATTCATTGTCAAACAACACCATTCAACCCATAAATGGCAACAATGAGAGGATAGTTTTCTGGAGAGCATAATGTTCTGGATGTCAAAAATCCAGGAACAACCTGTTTTTCCAATCCATCACCATCAAACGATCAGCAAAGGTCATCAAAGATCACTCAATAGGCATTATCCATATACCTTTGAGCATGTTTTTGACATCAGCTGGCCCTTTTGACATCACCCCCTTCCACGTCCACTCTATGCAAAATCAATTTCAAGACACTGCCCTTCACTAGTGCATGTTAATTGTATCCTAGACATCTACAACCTACAAGATGCAGCAAGCATTAATTCCCTCCAGCTTAATGTTTGTGTGGTGTTGTTGGGTACAACACAAGACAACACGTTTTGTATGCAATTGTATGGAAATTGCAGACAAAAGTGTCATGTCCCATTTACATTTTTGCTACATACATTGATAGTTTTCATTTACATCTGATGCTCAACTGCAAACAAACTTGGATGCAACAATAGTACATACATTGCCACATTATAGGTGTGTGGCAGGTATTTATTCACTGCTGCCTCATCTCACACTGCTTGCAGTCGAAGGTCCTGCATGTACTGAAGTCGTAGACCAGCGTTGTACAATTAAATATTCTATTGACAAAAGTGTACCATTTATGCTTCTAAAGGTTGTTAAAAATGAAATATTAATCCTTATAATGTGTGGATGTGAACATTGTACTGCTAATTGCACCATAATGCACTGCTCAGAATATCTGGCCTCTTTCCAGGTTGAAGAGGAGTTGGAAAAAGGCGGCGCCAAGAGAGAGACATACTTCACTGATTACACAACCCACTTGATTGTGGGAGAGTCTCCAGATGAAGATGTCGTTAATGAAGCTCATGACCTGTATGAACGCCCTGCCCTCAGGGCAGTTTGGGTCTCACTCTCTGCAGCTGCTGGAAAACTGCTACCGTATCCTTTGCGTGACCGCTACTGGAGTGTTTGAGCCCTGGTGCAGGAACAGTTCGTGTAATGTTATGTCATTTGACTGAACTATTCTTTACAGTTTTTTTTTACTGATGTGCAGGCATAGTAGTACTTAGGTATCAAATATGCGATCTGTGTCCAACTGTCAATCACCGGTCGACTCACCAAAGCAAGCTCGGTCCACAGATGGAGTTAATCCGCTTCTAGGAAGATGATTATTCCACTTCAAGTCTAAGATGGGAATATAGGTATTAGAGAATTTGACACACCATTATTTGACGACTATCATTGTTTGAGAGCTTCTCAAGCAGTGCATATTGTTACATGTGTAACCTCACCATAAAATATCGTATGTCTTATGGACTATGTCTTCTGGACTATGCACATCTTCTGAACCATACCATGGACTGTATGTCTTCTGGAAATCCTCTCTTCCCGACGCCTCCTTGTTTGCTGATGTATTCCGCCGTACCTGTCAAAATGTACCAACCAAGGCTATCAGGGAACACGGATATGAAGGTGCTGTGTGTCTGAACACAATCGCACTTCCTTAACGCGCCACCGCAGTCTGGCACCGTTCAACTATGCGCCGAGCCAGTTGTTCCGCGGCGTGCGCGTCTGCTGCAGCAGACTGGAGGCCGTCGACGTGCACACCATCTGGGCGCTAGTCACCTACCACGGCGGAACATTTCAGAAGCGGCTGGATGCCTCCTGTACGCACCTGGTGGTCGGTCAGGCCGAGGGGGTGAGTACGACATGTTCCAGGATTGGTTGGACGCCCCCGTACACACCTGTTGGCCGGTCAGACTGAGGGGGGTGACTATCGGCATGTTCCAGAAGCGGGTGGACACCTGTAGATCATGATGGTCAGTCAGGCCGAGGGGTAAGTATCGGCATGCTCCAGAATCGGGTGGACACCCATAAGCCATGATGTTCAGTCAGGCCGAGCGTTAAGTATCGGCACGTTCCAGAATCGGGTGGACATCTGTAGACGATGGTGATCAGTCAGATCGAGAGGGTGAGTAGCGGACAGCGGTGTGGATGATGGCCAGACGAGAAACGCCCGGTGACAAGTACTTGACCGGAATCGTTTTGGAGTACTTCTGCTGAAGTATATCATCGATCTGTGTGACCATGTCCATGTCCATGCTGGACAAAGACGTCTAAGTATTTTCTTTTTAGGGTGCCATAGATATCTTTGTTCATCATCTATGTTCTTGTCACCAATATGGATCGTTCACATTGTGTTTGCGGGTTATGCTATCGCAGTGATGCATCGGTCTTTATGGGTTGCACCAGCTATCGACACGCTGGTTCTCGCGGGCTACACTAGCTATTGACCCGTCGATCCCCGCGGCTTCACCAGTCGCTGACCGTCCCCACCGCACGGCGCGCAACAGCCCGGTAACCCGCCGGCCGCCCGCAGGCTATGTACGAGCGGTGCCAGGAGGCGGACTCGCCGGTGCCGGTGACGCCCGACTGGGTGACGTCCTCGGCGTGCGACCTGCGGCTAGCCGAGGTGGCCGCGTTCCACCCGCAGCTGGTGATCCCGCCGGCGCCGGCCGACCCCGCGCTGGCCGCCATCACCGGCTTTGGCGAGGAGGAGGCGCGCCGGCCCAGCGGCGAGCAAGAGAAACAGCAGCTGCTGGCCAGACTCAAACAGAACCTGCCCTGGAACCAGCCGGACAAGGTCAGAGGCACGAATCGTGCGGCGCGAGCGGCTGTGTAGAAGCAGATGCCGTGCTGGCGTTTAATTTTGGCAGGGCTTGGGGGGGATACACTAAGTTAGTGAGAGCAGCCATGTATTTTGGCGGGTAGTGCAAAAGCCTCCTGAAAGTCATGTTGCTATTTTGCATATTCAGCTTGCCGTAGTTCCTTGCTATCACTTGGTGTCGTCCTTTCGCCATTTAATATTGTGAAAATATAGGAATTTTGTCTTATTCAGTTATGTTGTTGAAAATTATTGGGTGTTGGCTAGGTTTTTCTGTTCTTACATTACTGTTGGCTCCAGCTATGGCGCTCTGATAAATCTACCCCGTCACCAGTTCGTCCGACTACCTCAGAATTAAAATATTGGTTTTTCGTTATGTGTGAGATGTCGAAAGGAGTCCACTAAGATGTCGATCTTCCCCATGGAAATTATATCGTTTAGAATATTGTTTAGGTCCTTCAAACCCAATTTTGAGCCCATAGCCTGTTTATATGAGCATCTGTTTCGGTTATTTTGGGATACACCTAATATAGGGATACTTATGTTAATTACAATGATAAGAATGGCATACTATCAGCAAATTATCTCTTGAACAGTAGACCGTATCATGGGTAATCTCTTTACTTGAAATCGCGTTCGGTACAAGATGTATCACGATCTGTAATGTAATTCAGCCCTATTTCACGAATAATTTATCACTGGACTACCTTCATCCACTACAATCACTAACTGGGCGCAATGTTACGTCGTCGATGCGCCCCTAGATATCAATTCATCATCCATCAATTAGCAATGCAATGCCACCACCCGACTCCTACCCGTCACCATCCTACCCTACTCCCCTCACCAGTGTCCTGAAATTCCTTTGTGTGGCGTGGAGGGGAAGGATGGTGATGTAAAACAAACTGGTGCAAAATGTGCAAATATGTATATGGGTACCTGTTGACGAGTTACTGTCTATGAGCTATGGTGATTGTTTGATGATGGTGATGTCAGTGGTGTACCTGTTGACGAGTTACTGTCTATGAGCTATGGTGATTGTTTGATGATGGTGATGTCAGTGGTGTATCTGTTGACGAGTTACTGTCTATGAGCTATGGTGATTGTTTGATGATAGTGATGTCAGTGGTGTACCTGTTGACGAGTTACTGTCTAGGAGCTATGGTGATGGTTTGATGATAGTGATGCCAGTGGTGTACCTGTTGACGAGTTACTGTCTATGAGCTATGGTGATTGTTTGATGATGGTGATGTCAGTGTTGTACCTGTTGACGAGTTACTGTTTATAAGCTATGTGAGGATGGTGATGTCAGTGGTGTATCTGTTGACGAGTTACTGTCTATGAGCTATGGTGATTGTTTGATGATGGTGATGTCAGTGGTGTACCTGTTGACGAGTTACTGTCTATGAGCTATGGTGATTGTTTGATGATAGTGATGTCAGTGGTGTACCTGTTGACGAGTTACTGTCTATGAGCTATGGTGATTGTTTGATGATGGTGATGTCAGTGGTGTACCTGTTGACGAGTTACTGTTTATAAGCTATGTGAGGATGGTGATGTCAGTGGTGTACCTGTTGACGAGTTACTGTCTACGAGCTATGGTGATTGTTTGAGGATGGTGATGTCAGTGGTGTATCTGTTGCCTTTACCAGTTGGCAGTGCAGCTGCCACAAGCCATACACACCTTTAAAGATGCAAATGTCATTCAAAGCCTGCAGCAATAAAGCAAAAATGGCAGTTAATGATGTAAAAAGAACAATTGTCACTAAGTATCGGTCTTCACTCAAATTCAAGAATTTCAGGACCAACTGAAGACAACTGCCCCATCCATCTGACCCTGCCCATCTGACCCTGCCCCATCACCGATCATCTGACTCTGCCCCTCATCATCTGACTTCGACCCATCACCGATCATCCTTTCCTACTCCCGTCACCATCTGACTCCTTCCCGTCGCCATCCTACCTCTACTCCCGTCACAATCCAACTCCGCCCCGTCATCATCTGACCCGTGTGCTCTCCAACAGCCGGCCCCGGCCTCCAGTCCGGCGACCACGCCCAGTCCGCGGCCGGCCGGTCCAACGCGGCCCGCCTCCGTCACGTCCGGCCCGGCCATGGCGATGGTGGCGACATCTGCCGGCGTAGTCCGTCAGATGTCGCCCCGGTTGGCGGTGGCCGGCCAGCAGCCGCAACGGCTGCCTGTCCAGCTACAGCAGCAACAGGTAGGCGGCCGAACGCCGGTCTGTCGCACAAAGCTGGCGTGTGAGCGTTCGGCTCACTGCTTCCCTGAGTTACGTGTTCCGAACGATTGGCAACGTTTTTCTCTCTTCAAATAGCCATTACTGATGGAGGATTGAGAGCGCCGATGGCCGAAGAGGTCACCTCCCAGCTTCCTGTTCCATGGATCCCCTTGCACCGGTCTCCATGCTCTGTGCACCAGCATCCCGCGTCCATGGGCAGACAGCGATGGCCGACGCACCTGCAGTCGGCGTCTCGCATACGCTGTATCAGGCGCCGTGACTGGCGGGCCAGGACCGCCCGTCGCTGACTGTTCTCCCCGGTGGCCTGCGCCGTCATCAGCTCTTCATCCCAGCCATTCTATCCGAAATTGTAGGATTAAATCGTGAGGTAAGCATCTGTTATTGGTGGTACTTAAGACATTTTGTATTGGTAAATTGCATCTAAAGCATTTGATATATTTTGTTTTAAGACCATGGAATAAGTTTTATATTATGATGTTGGATGGAGCCAAATTGTCATTTCATGTGCTCCTCCAGTAGGTATTGCGGTTTTATCTTTGAGAGACCATGGCATGTAAACTCTGCAATACCGACCCAAAAAACCATCAGTATGCCAGTGTTAAAACTGCGTCACGTGCCGGAAAGATAATGTGCTTTGTGGTGTCCTGAAATCCTTTGTTTTCGTGGAGTGGACGGTGACAGGTAAAGACGCCAAACCACCGATGACGTCAAAACAATTTGGCAATATGATAGGGAAGCATACAGGCAAACGAGGATATTGACGAATGAACATGGAATCTGCGGGCAAGATTATGATGGCACAAATGCCAGGGATCAAGCACTGTGAAAAAGTAACAGTTGCCACAGTTGTACGCCGTGAAGTTTCATGGAAATCAATTCAGGAAGTCAAAACTGTCCGCAGGGTGTGAAGACAATCGCCTGATCATTGCCATTTTCCACACAAATTTTGGAATTCCAGGACATTCGTGCCCGGTGACTAGATTTGTCCGGCGCGCCCCAAAGTCTGAATTGCTAAATATCAGGTCGTAGTCATTTTCATAGCAGTACCCCTTTTCAGCCGTGGGTGTTATCTACAGATCATGTCGCCATTCATACGTCGTCTATCCAGTGTTAAACTAGGAAGTTTTTTTTATTGGGTATTGATGTCGAAAGGAGTTACAAAAGCTGACGTGTTGCTGATGTAGACATTCTTCATTGTAGTGATTCCATTTGAAATACCGTTTTGATCCGTGAAACCGAAAATATAAAAATGGGGTACTTCCAACGTACTCTTTTTGTGGTTTGTAGGGGTTGTGATGCCTATACTATCAAGAATTGGCACTGTACGGCACATTCATCATAAGCTATGGCAGGGGACGAGTGGTCTAGGGGTAAGATGCTCGTCTCGCAATCGAAAGATTGTGGGTTCGAATCTCACCTGTCGCTACTCTTCGCCCGCGACCAATCGGCGTGAGAGATTGGCGACGCTATATGACTCAACGGTCGACGTGTCGTAAAAACCAATAACCAACCAACCATCATAAGCTATGACATAACCTGTAATTGCACTACGCGATATGGGTGCATCAATATTCGTAATCGTATATGCATTATACTTAAAAACACAGTGCTGTTAGATGTGAGGTATTCATACTACCTGAAAACATACATATAATGGCGCGGTGCTTATTTTTTTTTTTTGGGGGGTATCGATTCAGTATGGAGTATGTGAGATGTTCCACAGATTATCACACCAAATATAACAAAAATGCATCTGTCACTGTCCGTGATATAATTGAACTAACCGATGTTCCGACGTATTCGGGCATACTTTCTGATGTATTGAGCTGGTATTTCATTAAATGCAACCGCCTACCCGAAAATGTAAAGTAGAGCAGTGTAAGTTACCAAGTACCAAAGGTCCCAGGTTCAACACTCGCACCACTCAGGACATTTCCCAATCCCGCGGCCCACCTGCGAAACGGTGTGGGCGGCGCCATTAGCCGTGATCGTGCATAAAGTGCGTCGAGAACCATCCAATAAACAAACAAGTGGCCGATCACATGACGAATGACGGTGCTCTCTGTTCCCACAGATCCGCTCGCCTCTGCAGAGGAGCCCACAGCAGCAGCAACAGCAGCACCCCAGCCTGGCCGGACAGCAGACGCGACCACAACTGGTTCAGCAGCAGCAGCAGATGGCCATGACTTCGCAGCAGCAGCAGATGGTGCTGACTCCGCAGCAGCGGCAGCAAATGCTGGCGCAGCAGCAGCAGCGGATGCGGACCCCGCCACTACAACAGCAACAGCAGCAGATTATGGGCCAGCAGCAGCAGATCATGACATCTCAGCAGCAGCAGATCATGACGTCCCAGCAGCAGCAGATGGTCACTCAGCAGCAGCACCCGCAGCAGATGCCGTCCCAGCACCAGCAGCGCGTGCTGACGCCGCAGCACCAGGGCCAGCAGGTGATCCTCGGACAGCACGCGGCGCCGCCGGCCGCCGCCGCCCAGGCGCAGTACAGCGGCCCCGGCCAGCAGCCGCAGCAGCTGATCCGGCACCCGGGCCAGCAGCACTACCTGCAGCGGCAGCAGTCGGGCTACGGCCAGCAGGCCGTCCAGCCGCCGCCGCCGCAGCAGCAGCCGCCGCCGCCCCCCAGCCGCAGCCGCAGCTGATGGGGGTACAGACGTGGCGGCCGCCCGTGCAGCCGGCCGACGGCATCCGCATGACGCTGCAGCAGCAGCAGCAGCAGCAGCCGGCGGGCGGCGGCCAGCCGGCGCCAGCTGGCCAGCAGCGCAGCTGGCGCGAGGAGCAGATCGTACAGGTGCACCAGCAGCGGCTGGCCAGTCTCGACCCGCAACAGCGGCAGCAGTATCTGGAGACGATGGACGCGCAGCACCGCAACATCCTCATCAGCCACTTCCAACGGCAGCGTGCTCTTCAGCAGCAGCAGCAGCAGCAGCAGCAGCAGCAGCAGCAGCAGCAGCAGCAGCAGCAGCAACAACAGCAACAGTGGCAGGCGCGGCCGGGGATGCCGCAGCAGCCGGGACAGCCGCAGCAGCCGGGGCAGCCGCCGCCGCGAATGCAGCAGATGCCGCGGCCCCCACACGCCATACAGCAGATGCAGGTCAGAGTTGGCCGCACGGATAGTGCCAGATGCCAGCCCTGCGTTGGGAGCCATCCACTGGCCATCCTGCCCTCCGTCGATGTCGACACAGTTGCCTACCACATGTCAACGCCCGTCTGTATACCTTGCCGTCTACCAATGGCCACCGACCTGTTAAATCGTCTGCAAGCAGCCGCCGTTGTCACATCTTCTGCCATTGTCTACACAGTTACCTGCCTCCGGACATCCGCTGGTATCCAATATGGCATTCGTCAGTCGAGACTGCCAATAAATGCTGGCCAGTTCCCGTTACCAACGGCCGCTGACTATTCGTACCTGCTTTCATCGTTATCTATCTCATCCTGCTTTCTGCCGATGTCGGGTGGTCCATTCTGTCTAGCGGTCATTCTGTCCGAAATGAATGTGTCTCCGTGCTATTTTTGCTGTTGCTCTTTATTGTCCAAGCGAACACCTTATGTACGGGACTAGTAGAGATTCGCCACACACCGAGTTATCGGTGATGCATCAAAACATTTTTATCCAGTGAGTAATTATAAAGCCGGTTGGCGTCATTCCTTCCGTCAATTTCCCAGCCATTGCAGCACCTGCACACACGACGAAGACTGATGTTCCGACGTTGTCGCACCTACAAGCAGACGGCTCCGGTGACATTGCCACGCTGCGACCATTGGCTGATTGTTCGTGGAAAGCACTGACGTCTGGGTCTGATTGTGACTATCGTTTGGCCGCCGTTGTGATCGTGGCTATCGTTTGGTGGCATGGCTAAAATCCTTAGCCATTTTCCCTACCGATGATAAAGTAGTCAAGCTCACTAACCTATGGTTTCAGTAGGTTCAAGCCACCATGCAACTAACACTGGTCCTAGCTAACAGGTATAAACCCCGGCTTAAATCGCTGAAAATCGACAGTGCTTGGCCATGGTTTATTATGCTACTGGCGTTTCCATTTGCCACACACTGAATATTCGTGTTATCGGCCCTCTGTGGTGTTTCGGTTGTTGATTTTTGGACGCTCTCCAAGCTGTGAAGACAGCAGTGCTTGGAATTCCATGTTGGCAGGGTGTTGATCCGGGAGGGGTGGTGGGGGCGCCGATGGACGTTATTTCTCGGCAGGGTGTGGGAGGAATGGTGGGGTGGCGTTGTACGTCATCTGTCGGTAGGGTGTGGGTCCAGGAGGGGTGTTGGGGGCGATGGTGGATGTCCTCTGTTGGCAGGGTGTGGGTCCAGGAGGAATGCTGGGGCGGTGATGGACGTTCTCTGTTGGCAGGGTGTGGGAGGAATGGTGGAGTGGCGTACGTCATATGTCGGTAGGGTGTGGGTCTGGGAGGGGTGTTGGAGGCGAAGATGGACGCTTCCTATTGGCAGGGTGTGGGAGGAGTGGTGAGGTGGCGTTGTACGTCATATGTCGGCAAGGTGTGGATCCTGGAAGGGTGATGGAAGCAGTGACAGACGTCCTCTATTGGCAGAGTGTGGGTCCGGGAGGAGTGGTGATGAACATCCTCTGTTGGCAGAGCGTCGCCCGGCCCGCCCGACAGGCGGTACCGATGCCGAGTCCTGGAGGTCAGCAACAGCAGCCCCGCCTGCCCACGCAGATCGTCCGACCGCAGACTCCTGGCCAGCAGATTATACAACAGGTACTGGTGCCGCTCGCCACTGCTCGTGACGACTACTCCCAGCTAAATGTGCAAGCCAGACGCGACAGCCGCAACGATTTGGAACGCCATGTGCCAGGGACGCTGGCGTCCTCGATATACGGCCAACTCTCGCGATACGTATCGCTGTAGAGAAATGCAAGTCGACGCAGCCAGAAAACCTGCCTCCCGATTAGCTCGGCAAATACTCCGCTTCTGTCGGGACTGTTACTCGTGATACGGTGTTGGACGAGTATGTCCGGTCTGGTTGTGAGCCGTTCGGTGTGCGCGTTCCTCACGTTAACAGCGATAGACTGTTTCTCGCGCCGATGATGCTCGACCACCTCGGACGGGTCCTGTTCGCGATACGAAACAAGGACATGTGCGTGAATGACGACATACCTGCCAGTATCCTCAAGCTGTGCTTAGCTGTGATCGGACGTGTGCTTTTACAGATCATAAATTTTACAACAGTGACGAAAACCGTCCTATCTGTGTGGAAATGCGCGTATCATTTCCGTACACAAAAGGGACCCGGCTGACGCATCTAACTTTAGATAGATCATCAACATACCAATCATAAACAAATCATAGAGAAATTATGTCACAGCCAAGGTACTTCATACATGCTGCGCAACCATCTCTTCCGTTCAAGCCAGTATGAATGAACAGCATCAGACACTGCATCCAGATGCAACGCAGGCATAGTTGCCGAAGCTCAGAAAATCATCTTTGCTGCAATTGTGATTTGCGGTCCCAAGAAGTATGACAACATCTCAAATGCCGCGATAAATCTCCGTTGGATGTCCGCCGTTGATCTCGCCGCGTACCATGAGGTGTGCCTGCTCCATAAGAGACTTAGGTCACCCATCTCACTGTCCGAACAGATCGCTTCCAACCGCGACGTCGTATCTCGTTGCACCATACAGTCCGGCATGCCACAATTCCCACGCGTCAAGACGAACTCAGGAAAGCGAGCATTGATATATTGAGCGTGTGAAGCGAACAACATATGTTATCTTGGATAATCTGAGTGCTATTTCGGTTTCTGAATTCAAGCGGAAAATGAAATGCCATTTTACGCAATATCTATGTGGGAGGCAACTCATCTAGTCATTGTGTATATGTGTTGTTATATTCATTTTGTGTCATTTTTTATGTCGCCTGTGTTCTTGTATATCATCTTTTATAAGGTCAGGCTGTGTACCCATTTATCATGTGTGCTTAGTTTCCTTGTATTCCATCATGCACTTTTATGTTATGACTTATTGTGTGACAGAAGCCCATAGAATAGCCCATTTGGTTAATTCGCTCTGATAACGGTGATAATAAACAATAAGCAATACATAAATTGCACAACATCGATCGTTAAGGGCATAGCGTGCTATTAAGATGAGCATTATTTGAAACATGTGCATCGATCTCGCTAGGGTTTTTGTGCTGCCGTCACAATTACTGTTTTCTCCAACATAGCATCAACTTGGTAAGCTGATGCATGGAGTCAGCGTTTATATTCGTTGGAGTGTTTTCGGCCGTACTGATAACTACCTGGCGACCAAGTCATGTGAGAAGGTGGAGGTGTTGTCAGCTGACTATTGGTGGACCTTGCCCCGGACAGGTGCGACCTGCACAGATGTCCGAGTCACAGGAGCCCATCCAGCAGCAGGTGCAGCAGAACCTGGAGAAAATACGACAGACCATGGCCGCCCAGCAGCAGCAGCAGCAGCAACAGCAACAGCAACAACAGCAGCAGCAGCAACAACAACAGCAGCAACAGCAACAACAACAACAGCAGCAGCAGCAGCAGGAGCAACAACAGCAACACCAACAGCAGCAGCAGCAGCAGCAGCAGCAGCAGCAGCAGCAGCAACAACAACAACAACAGCAGCAGCAGCAGCAACAACAACAGCAACAGCAACAACAGCCACAACAGCCACAACAGCCACAACAGCCACAACAGCCACAACAGCAGCCGCCAACCAGTGTTCCAATTCTGACCCAACAACTGATGCAACGTCAGCAGCTGGTGTCAGGCCAGCAGTTGCGGCAGCCGCTGCAGCAGCAGGCGACCGTGCCGGGACAACAGCTGCAGCAGCGACAGCCGACAGTTGTCCAAGGAGTCCCGCCGCAGCAGGTGGCGCAACAGGTTAGTGCGGGAGTGCACCAATTTCTCATCCATTGTGGCAATGTGCGTTCATGTGCTCGTAGCTTAGTGTGAATTCGTATGAGTTCTGTAGGCTACCGTGAGGGTTAAATGTGAGTGCTTGGGTGATACCAAGTTATTGGACGTTTTTAATGGTAATTCAACTCGTGTGTCGTGATTCAGCTGCATCAAGTCAACCATTTTTTTCCTAGCGTAGCAGCAACTGCCACTGGCATTGAGCTGCAACCTCAGTGGATGCTTTGTCTAATCAAATGCTGATTCGGTAGAACACGTTATCATTTTTTTTTTTAACTGATGACTGACAGACGGTGACCTGGCATGATCCGCCAGGCGATGCAGCGGCAGCAGGGCATGTCGCAGCCGGCAGCTGTGACCGGTGTGCCTCAGCAGCTGCTGCTCCGACAGCAGAGCGTAGGCCAGCCAGCGGCGGCCGTCCCGCAACAGCTGCTGCTGCGGCAGCAGTCCGATCCTGGGCAGCTGGCAGCTGTCGGCCAGCTGCAGCCGGGGCAACGCGTGGTGCACATCGGCAATCAGCAGCTGGTCTTGCCGCACGGGCAGTCGCTGACGCCGGAGATGCGGCAGCAGATACTGGTGAGGAGCCGGCGGCTGTCGGAACCGCCGCCGGCTGGGCGGCAGGCATGTGGCCTGACCCCGGGACATTCGTCCTCCGCCCGGCAGGCATGTGGCCTGACCCCGGGACATTCGTCCTCCGCCCGGCAGGCGTGTGGCCTGACCCCGTGACATTCGTCCTCCGCCCGGCAGGCGTGTGGCCTGACCCCGGGACATTCGTCCTCCGCCCGGCAGGCGTGTGGCCTGACCCCGTGACATTCGTCCTCCGCCCGGCAGGCGTGTGGCCTGACCCCGGGACATTCGTCCTCCGCCCGGCAGGCGTGTGGCCTGACCACGGGACATTCGTCCTCCGCCCGGCAGGCGTGTGGCCTGACCCCGGGACATTCGTCCTCCGCCCGGTAGGCATGTGGCCTGACCCCGGGACATTCGTCCTCCGCCCGGCAGGCGTGTGGCCTGACCCCGGGACATTCGTCCTCCGCCCGGCAGGCATGTGGCCTGACCCCGGGACATTCGTCCTCCGCCCGGCAGGCGTGTGGCCTGACCGCGGGACATTCGTCCTCCGCCCGGCAGGCGTGTGATTACCTGAGAGACTTTTGATCCGTCTGGGAGACGGGTGATTTCTCATTGGGATACTTATGCAACTGTGGACTGGTGATTCTACCTTGTGACGCTCATTATCCGCCTTAGACACTCCTAACGTGGTCTGATACACCCATTATCCGTCTGGAGATTTGTGATCTTCCTCTGTGACATTGATTATCCGTTTGGGACATTGTTAATCGTTCTGGAAGGCTCAACATCTGTGCCCACAGCACAGTGCAGCAAACGAATTACTGTTGCTTCGCGTGGACGTCACGAGGAAGGAGTGCACACTGCTATGTGGCTCTCAACATTAATAGAAGGATTGGAATTGCTTGGAAATGAGGCTTGGGGATTCTGTTTGGCTTGCAGTTCATCGTGATGCTACGCTTGCTCGGTTACCGCCTACTTTTTGTGTTGAAGTTACTCAGCAGGTGAGTACTTGTGCCTGCAAAATATCACCCACTTTTCTTTTCGATGCAGAACAATCCACAACATCTGGTGCAGCCCAAGACGAAGACGGCGCTTGCCAATCTGCTGAACAACCGGCTGTCGAGCGGTCCGATGTCGGGTTCGTCCACACCGGAGACGCCTGGGACGCCTGTGCTGACCACGCCGCCACAGAGCGTGCCGACGGCCGCGGAGACGCGCCCACCTCCTGCCGGCGCGCCCAGCGGTAAGCTCGGCTATACACGGGGACGAGTGGTCTAGGGGTAAGATGCTCGTCTCACAATCGAAAGGTTGTGGGTTCGAGTCTCACCTGTCGCTACTCTTCGCCCGCGACCAATCGGCGTGAGAGATTGGCGACGCTACATGACTCAACGGTCGACGTGTCGTAAAACCAATAACCAACCAACTCGGCTATACACCATGCTGGCGCACTGTGTAGTGTGATGGGAACAACAGTGCGGCGTGGACGGAGGTGGACGTGAATAGGCTGTTAACGATGTATAGAAGCAATAATGGTTATAGACTTCGCTCAGATCCGCTTCGGGATGCTGCCGTGAGATATGTTGTTGCCTTCGTTCCTATATACCCATCGTTTTGAATATCGGATGTGCATTGATGAGTGCTTGAAAGTGATAACAAAAGGAAAAATGTTGACCAAAAGTTTCGCTGCAGTGTTCTCCGTGAACGCGGCATACTGGTGCTATTTATGCAGATACTTCTGGTGCCAATGTTTTTCCCTTCATCTATGCTCGCCCGTATGCCTGTTTGCATTTATAATTCCTCATCTGACCGAAAGCTGGTTTCTTGGACCGGCCGCTCAGCCCGATCACGTCCATCCATCCATCCATCCATCCATCCATCCATCCATCCATCCATCCATCCATCCATCCATCCATCCATCCATCCATCCATCCATCCATCCATCCATCCATCCATCCATCCATCCATCCATCCATCCATCCATCCATCCATCCATCCATCCATCCATCCATCCATCCATCCATCCATCCATACATCCATCCATCCATCCATCCATCCATCCATCCATCCATCCATCCATCCATCCATCCATCCATCCATCCATCCATCCATCCATCCATCCATCCATCCATCCATCCATCCATCCATCCATCCATCCATCCATCCATCCATCCATCCATCCATCCATCCATCCGCTCGCCGGTCCATCTGTCCGTCCGTCCGTCCGTCCGTCCGTCCGTCCGTCCGTACGCCCATCCATCTGTCCATCTGTCCATCCGTCCGTCCGCTATCCCGTCCCCGTCTCAATCAGTCTGTGTTACCGGTCGGCCGCCGCCCCCAACCGTGTCTCATCGCCAGCCGGTGCGATCGACCCCGCCGCCAAGATGGCCGCCATGCAGCACGCCGGTGTCAGCCCGCAGGCGGGCCAGTCGCCGCAGGCCGGCTACCGACTGGGCGCTAGCCCGCAGAAGTCTGCCCAGCAGCCGGCCGTGCGCGTCCAGTACTACGGCCACGAGCCCGTGCTCAACTGTGAGTGGGGCGCGTACGTCACGGTCACCGACGAGCGTGTTCCACTGCTGCACTGATGCCACCGGGTGCTTTGCACGTACCTGGTGACGTCATATGTGCTTTTTCGCACATGTGCTTTTCTTCTGAAGACACCATTATCCATCCCTCATTACACTCGCTCTAATGTCACACTGGTTCTTCAGCCCGAATGATCAACTCTGATCGAAGCGCCCTAAAGCCCAAATAATTGACTAACTAACACCCTCCGCATCCAACACCACACACCCCCTCTGATCGCACGTATTTTCCTTTAGATCCACAATTTCTCCCTTCGCCGCCACTCCGTCCAACACACGTATGTTTCCTTTGGACCTTACCATGTAACAGAACTAAGTTAAACTGTTTAGTTTTGACGTCGCAACATCTCGCTCTGACGTCTGACGTGTCTGTGACGTGGCATTGCCGCCGGACGTGTATGCTGGGCTGTGTGGTATGTCCCTATGTCACGCTGTGTGTCCGTGACGTGGCAGTGCCGCCGGATGTGTGCATGCTGGGCTGTGTGATATGTCCCTCTGACGTCACGCTGTGTGTCCCTGACGTGGCAGTGCCGCCGGATGTGTGCCTGCTGGACTGTGGGATATGTCCCTCTGACGTCACGCTGTATGTCCGTGACGTGGCAGTGTCGCCGGACGTGTGCCTGCTGGGCTGTGTGATATGTCCCTCTGACGTCACGCTGTATGTCCGTGACGTGGCAGTGCCGCCGGACGTGTGGCCTGCTGGGCTGTGTGGTATGTCCCTATGTCACGCTGTGTCCGTGACGTGGCAGTGTCGCCGGATGTGTGCCTGCTGGGCTGTGTGATATGTCCCTCTGACGTCACGCTGTATGTCCGTGACGTGGCAGTGTCGCCGGACGTGTGGCCTGCGGGACTGTGGGATATGTCCCTCTGACGTCACGCTGTATGTCCGTGACGTGGCAGTGTCGCCGGACGTGTGGCCTGCGGGACTGTGGGATATGTCCCTCTGACATCACGCAATGTGACGTGACAGTGCCGCCGGACGTGTGCCTGCTGGGCTGTGTGATATGTCCCTCTGACGTCACGCTGTATGTCCGTGACGTGGCAGTGCCGCCGGGTGTGTGGCCTGCTGGACTGTGGGATATGTCCCTATGTCACGCTGTATGTCCGTGACGTGGCAGTGTCGCCGGACGTGTGGCCTGCTGGACTGTGGGATATGTCCCTCTGACATCACGCTATGTGACGTGACAGTGCCGCCGGACGTGTGCCTGCTGGGCTGCGTGTTCCTGGTAGTGGACTACCAGCTGACCACGCCGGCCGAGGAGCTCCAGTCGTGGGTGAAGGTGATCACCCAGTACGGCGGCGAGGTGGAGCAGACGTACAGTGGCCGCGTCACCCACATACTCTGCCTCCAGCTCAAGAACCCCATCGTGCAGACGGTACGCGTCGCCGGCCACTCTCGAGGCTTCGGCTCGGAGCTGGGAGTGTCTGAACTGGGTCGGTTGCTGTCGGAACTCCAGATCACATCTAGGGATATTGGGAAGTTGCTCGGTCGGTGGGGACTCCAACTTAAAACCCAGCCAGTGTAGGCACGGTGATGTTAGGCTTGCTTTTGGGTGATATTGTATGCATTGGCATTCGTAAGGCTAGCTCACGGTTTTCTCCCTGTCGACTAGAACTAGGAGGGTTGCCATGCTTCAATGTCATGGTGTATGCAGTTTTTTTAAATCACATAAATGTGTGGTAAGGGCGCTGGTGCCAATGGTGTGAAATTAGTCGGTCTGTGTCGATTAGGAAATAACTAGCGTCGGTGCACATTATAAAATGCTTTTGCGCCAACCGTTTGTACTCTTTCCTTCCTCACACTTGGGCAATGACTGCATAATCTGGCAGTGGTCTCCTGAAGAAAATTGCTGTTCATAGTTGCATGTCTGAAATGGTAATTCAAACCCGCAATTTGATAGGTTCTGCATATGTTATTTCGAATCAGAATCAGTAGGTATGAGGACGATACCTGCGCGTGGTTGGTAAAACGTTGTATGGCGGTTGGCAACATTGGCCTCACTGCCTCATTAATTAATTTAAAATTAGTGCCATGTTAACCCACAATATGCATGTCCGGAAGTGAACATAGGAACGGTAATTCTCACTGATTGCCAATTTATTAAATATTAAAATTTGAATTACATAATATTAAGATTAAATTGTGCAAAGAACCGTCGAGCGAGAAGCGGAGACGATTGACCGGTCCCCGTGCTGCCGGCCCGCCTAAAAGTAGACATTCAACTGCCACCGGTAGTGTTGTCCGGCTCCGTTGGCGGCCACCTGATCTGGATCGCATATGCGTCCCCAGGCTATGCGGGAAGGGAAGCGGTGCATCACCGCCTACTGGCTCAACGACATTATTCTGCAGCACAAGGTCACGCCACCGTGGCAGGCTCTGCATCTGCCTGTCCCATACAGGTGAGTGGTTCTGGCTGGCACTGCACCTCCCTTACACGTGAGTGGCTCTGGCTGGCACTGCACCTCCCCTACACGTGAGTGGCTCTGGCTGGCACTGCACCTTCCCTACAGGTGAGTGGCTCTGGTTGGCACTGCACCTCCCCTACAGGTGAGTGGCTCTGGCTGGCACTGCACCTCCCCTACAGGTGAGTGGCTCTGGCTGGCACTACACCTCTCCTACAGGCGAGTGGCTCTGGCTGGCACTACACCTCTCCTACAGGTGAGTGGCTCTGGCTGGCACTACACCTCCCCTACAGGTGAGTGGCTCTGGCTGGCACTGCACCTCCCCTACAGGTGAGTGGCTCTGGCTGGCACTACACCTCTCCTACAGGCGAGTGGTTCTGGCTGGCACTGCACCTCCCCTACAGGTGAGTGGCTCTGGCTGGCACTACACCTCCCCTACAGGTGAGTGGCTCTGGCTGGCACTGCACGTCCCCTACAGGTGAGTGGCTCTGGCTGGCACTACACCTCTCCTACAGGTGAGTGGCTCTGGCTGGCACTGCACCTCCCCTACAGGTGAGTGGCTCTGGCTGGCACTACACCTCCCCTACAGGTGAGTGGCTCTGGCTGGCACTGCACCTCTCCTACAGGCGAGTGGCTCTGGCTGGCACTGCACCTCTCCTACAGGCGAGTGGCTTTGGCTGGCACTACACCTCTGCTGCAGGTGATTGGCTGTGGCATGCTCTGTATCTGTGTCCTACAAGTGAGTGGCTGTGGCAGGCACTACACTCCCCCCTTTACAGGTGGTCTGGCCATGACATCTGCCCCTCCCCTACAGGTGAGCGGCTGTGGTAGACACCACACCCCACCTACAGGTGGGTTAGGCGGTAGTAGACATCGCACCTCCACTACAGGTGGGTTCGACAATATGGTTTTTTTCAATCAGCTGATTTCATCCGTCCTATTTCGACCAGTTGTTTTAACGTGCTGATACCAAAGTCTCTAGCACTAGCGTCCTTGCTACCCCTGGCATCCCCATCTGTCAGTCCCTTTATACACGCATGTCCATATTGTCCTCGATGCCTTTTTTACTGTCTGCTTCCGGTGTATTATGTTGTCTTGTGGTCTGTGCGTGATTTCTGGTACCCTCCTGCTGGTACTGATGGGCTCTTGCGTGCATACCGTGCGTGTTGCTTGAGATCAGCCCCTCCCTGTGGCAGTGAGAACGACAAGCCGGGCAAGAACCTGATCATCAGCATCACGGGGTTCGTGAAGAAGGAGCGACAGCGCGTCAAGTACATGGTGGAGACGTGCGGCGCCAAGTACACGGGATACTTCTCCCGACACAACACGACCCTGATCTGCCGCAGGTAGGCGTCGCCCAGGCTTGACGCTCGGTGGGCGTGGTCGAAGCACGGCTGCAGTGCCGTCGTTACCTGGACTAAGCACACGCCTCGTGTGTCATGAGTACAAACAGAGTGACCACCAAACGCATATCCACTGCTCTCAGTACCTATTCGCTTGGGGTCTTGCCACGCCCAGGTGTGATACTTTCACCGCGAGTATCGTTTACTGATCAACTTAAATCTGCCTGCCCTAAAATCCAAGTAGCTCCCACTGGGGGGGGGGGCGGGGTTGGCCGTCGGGTGCAGGCCGTAAGCTACGACACGGCTTCCGTCGCTCTGTTGACAGACCGGGAAGACTGTGTCGAGAATGCATCAACAGCCACGCCAACGGTCACGGGATCTCAGCATATTCTTCCTTTTCCTCAGGTCAAGGGAGGTTGTTCTCTGGGACTCTTGTGAAGTGTACCAGGTTTTAGGCCAAAGTATCTCACTGGAAAGTAGAACCAGTGGAAGTTCTCCGGGAAGCTTTTAATTTTAAATGAGAAAATACGTGGTGGGAAAATCAAGTTGCAGTGTTTGCTACCGCCGGAATTGTGGATAGGAGTAGATGTTTCGCAGTGAAGGTTGGTGGTGGAAGGGCAATTATTCGAAACGGATTAAGAATCGCTGGGCTGGACCGGCAAATCGCTGTGGAGTCGCCGACCCAGGCTGCTATCGCAAGTTTCGTGACTGTCCTGTTGGATAATTGGTATTATGTTGTAGATATTGGGAAGATCATATGCCCCAGTAGTAGCGATGCCCATATTTTTGTCTTTCCTGTTGTAGCGGTCTTTACCTGGTCTTTTCTGTGCGGTAGCTGATATGGCCATCTAATCATCTCTTGCATTCGACTGTAAAATCAAGGGCTGTACGTAGGGCTGTAATAATCATTCAAGGGTCTAACCAAGTCACGGCGAGGTAGGTGTGTAGTACTCGGGTTTCGGCCGGGAGGCTGGTTGATTTGTTGGACAATGGCTGATTGACCATTACGCTAGACAATTCCAAATTTGTCAACAATAGGGGGAGGGGGCATTGTAACCACAACCTGACTTCAGTCCCGCTGCCGGCAGACCGGAGGGGCCCAAGTACATCAAGTGTCGCGACTTGAAGACGCCGGCGGTGAACCTGCAGTGGCTGAACGAGCTGCTGCTGGGCAACCAGAACGTGCTTCAGCTGGCCAGCCACCAGAAGTACCAGCAGTTCGGACTGGACGAGCCGTTCAAGATCGACTACAACCTGGTGCCGCACCTCATGGCCGGCTGGAAGACGCCCATCATCGTCACACGCGAGATCTTCAGCAGGTTCAAGAAGAACCCTCCGCCGGTCAACAAACGCAAGGTCTGGTCATGGGTCGGTGGAGATCCGCTGTGAGAACACACCGTCCCTGGGTGTCTTGTCACTCTAATAGCGTGATATCGGCATTGATCGTATGCATATTTGAATAGAAGTTCATTGCCCAAAAATATAAAGTTCTGATATTCTGGTTTGATTATGCAATTCAATTATTTGAGTTTTAGGGTTCATCATCTATCATGGCTATACTTCGGCCATAACTCAGCTATGTATGAAAAGGTTAGCGTGACATTTCTCAGCATTAATTTATCCACATATGGAATACAAAGTGAGACTTGCCTGAATGCCAATTTAGATGAACAGTATGGTGGACGTATGAAAACGAAAATTGGGGAAAATCAGACCCGTTCTGATTTGACCATGCAACCACGTAGAAGTCGTTCCTAAAACATCTCAAACTGAAGCGCAATTTTCACAGCCAAAATTCCCTATGCTCTCCTCAGTGTTGCGAATGCTGCCGGTATCGTCCAAGTGGTGCTTGTGAGTGTGAAGTGTGTCATGGTAGCTCTGGGGTGAGATTACTCGATTGTGTGCAGTTTGCCTTCAAGCCGGGAAAATTTGCCAGCACGTATATCGCCGTACCAGCTGCGCGAGCCGATGCTCCC
Source organism: Ashinkailepas kermadecensis (assembly GCA_034440615.1). NCBI lineage: Eukaryota > Metazoa > Arthropoda > Thecostraca > Neolepadidae > Ashinkailepas > Ashinkailepas kermadecensis. The sequence continues at coordinate 308,075 of JAOTOM010005137.1, read as the reverse complement.
AATAATTTCAACTTTTAACATGGGACCCCGTGGAGTGTTAATGACCTCCGAACTCATTTGGGCCCACCCACTTCATGCATTGTGCCCCCCCCCATAATTATCAGAAATCAACGCCACTGGTAGCCACCACTGAAGTGATGCTTTCGGTACAATAGTGGAATGCGAAATTGGTGGCATCTGATCACTCGTCCGAGGATACTTATGCACCTGCAAGGATAATCTAAGACTACTAATGCGGGCGATGCCGACTATGGCGAACTCTCTGGCCACAACCGACTGGGCTGTGGATGCCAGACACTGACTGTCCTGCCCGGAGAGCTTCAGGTGTCCATTGTGTTAACGCGAACGGATCTCATCTGTGTTCCGGGGCGTTATGGTGTCGTGCTCACTGCATCGGACCGTGCAATCATTCCCCAGTTGAGCCGTTTCCGGTGGGGCTCTGCACCATGATCCCGTTAAGTAGAACTGACCTCAGATCCGAGATATAACAGCAATGCTGCACACGGGTGCCGCGGACCGTTTGCAGCCTATGTGTCCAAAATCCAACTAATCCAATAATACAGCAAATCAATCACGAATGTTCCACTTGCCCTCCACGTCCTGGCGGCTCCACGTGTGGATTCCTGCCTCCTGCCCCCAGCTAGCCAATCATCAGCCCATCCGCATCGGCATCGGCAGCTATCCGCATCGCATAATCCTATCCGCATCGGCAGCTGCAAGAGATCGAGGCGGACCGGGCCACCAAGAAGACGACGCTGTCGCCGAACCTGTCCGACTCGTCGCTGCCGGTGCCGGCGCCGGCCGCCGACCTGGAGAACGGTCCGCGCGTGCTGTTCTCGGCGTGCTCGGTGGTCGGCCTGGCAGATACTGTGCGCCGGCTGGGCGGCTCGGTGGCCAGCGGCGCCGCCGACGCGTCGCACCTGGTCATGGGCCGGCTCCAGCGCACCGTCAAGTTCCTCACCGCGCTGCCCGTCTGCTCGCTGATCGTGTCCGAGCGCTGGGTGGAGGAGAGCGGCCGCCAGGGCCGCTTCCTGCCCGAGCAGCCGTTCATGCTCACCAACGAGGCGTTCGAGAAGCAGTACAACTTCTCGCTGGCGGCCACCCTCGCCAAGTCGGACCGGCGCACGCTGTTCAAGGTGCGGCTGCGGCGGGGTGGGACGGCCCAGCGGTTTAATCGAACAGGGTGGCGAAACAGTGTCGAATTCTTGGCAGGGGTTGACGCCGCCGCTGGCATCGACCATGGCCATTATTATCGGTGCCGCCTAGCCCCGTTCGTTCCATGTCAACCACGTTGAAACCACCCTCGTTCCGTTTATGCATATCTGAATAAGCATTATTTGACTGGTTTGCACTCATGTGTGCATAGTCAGGGCTGAGAAACAAAGTTGTCTGGGCTTTAGCACCCAGGAAATCTGAAGCAAAATTGTGGTTATTTTGTTGACATCTGGAGGCAACGATTCGGTAACTATTTTCCACAGTAATGTGACCTACAGGGTATGTCTACTGACGAGTATTTCATGCATTATATTTGTTCATGTTGCTAGAATTTGACATCCAGACATCCAGAGATCCAATCCGAATATTCAGTTTCGGCCAATAATTACAGTCAACCTCTTCAAAGAGGTGGGGATTGAAGTGGGGTAGGTTTGGCGAATGCATATTGAAGGCTGGGGATAGTGATTGCAGGGCTACGAGCTAGATCGACTCGGAAGTTCTGAGACGCACGTGTTTTGGTTCGACCGTGTATGTGTTGTCAGCTGTGACTATTTTACGAATGCTGGATTCTGATGACAAGTAGCCTGTGTTGGTATGCGCCTGGCGCCTGACGTCTGCTGTGATCAGCGGGCACGCGGCTGAACGTTCCGCTGTGACTGACATGCCGCCACCTGTATGTATATCATGACCGCTGTAGGTGAGGTGCGTACTTCTCACCTGACGTCTGCTGTGATCAGCGGGCACGCGGCTGAACGTTCCGCTGTGACTGACATGCCGCCCCTGTATGTATATCATGACCGCTGTAGGTGAGGTGCGTACTTCTCACGTGCGACTATGGGCTAATGTAATTAATATGATCGATGCGCCCTGAACCCAAATAGCTAACCAACTAATTGTGTCGCCAGGGCATGAGCTTCCACATCACCCCCGGCACGGTGCCCAGCCGCCGCGCCCTCGCCGAGATCATACATAGCTCAGGCGGCTCGGTGGAGGAGCGAATGCGGCCACTGAAGGCCCTCAGGGAGCAGCGGAATCAGAACCACTACATCATCACCTGCGAGACCGACCTGCACCTAGTGGAGGACATCTTCAAAGCCGGTCTGGGTGAGTTATCAGCTGCCAGCGACTCTAGCAGTTCACGCGCCCCTCAGCCCGAATAATACATGAACCTGCCAGTGACCCTGTGCTCGGATGTATCACCACCGGATCATTTATCTACTGTTCGGGTGGTGATGTTTGCTGCTATTGTAGCAGTGGCAGATAGAACGGCTCCTTTATCGTTTATTCGATTTGTCAATGCTACGGATGAATGCTAGTGGGTGTCTGGTTAGTTATTTGCCCCTGTGCCATACATTTGGCCGGTTTACAACAGCTGACACATATTGTGGGATGGGTGCGACCACATGGTGCGTCCACAAGCTATATGGTCCAGTTGCCGAAGACGTGGGATGCTTTTTACCCCGTTTCCGTCGGCGCTGGTCGGTGTGCGCCCACCAGCGTGAGTGATCACACATCTCGTCTCCTGTGGCCAGTTGGCAGATGCATTCTCACGCGAGCCGGCGCGTAAATTCCGGCCACGTCCCGTTCAATTACAACTCGTGAGAAGAAGCGCGAGCAGAGTCTTCGCTACAGTAATTCAGAGCCCGTGTACCGATGTGGGGTCCCAGTCTAACTGCACCGCCGTGTTTGTGTGTTAAACTGTATCGGTGTCGCCAACAGCCATCTACAGCGCCGAGTTTGTCCTGAGCGCCGTACTGCGTCAGATGATCGACTATACGCGCTCCTGTTACGTTCGGCACCAACCCTAGTGGCGGCCAGCACCGATGGCACCGGCGCTCCTGTTACGTCCGACACCAGCTCTTGTGGCGGCCAGCACCGGCGGGCCTGTTACATCCGGCACCAGCCCTAGTGGCGACCAGTGCCGGCGGGCCTGCTACGTCCGGCACCACTTCTGGTGGCGGCCAGCACCCGCGGGCCTGTTGACCAGCACGTCCGACACCAGTGCTGGTGACGTCCGTTACCAGCCCTGGTAGCGATCCAAGTGGCGTTGGCGCCAGGATTCGACCACGTCCAACGGCGCCGCAGGATGACCAGCGGTGAAGAATCGGCGGAGCGGAGGGTGGTCTCAGCCGCGGTATTGATCACGCCAGTGTCGACACGCAGCGGAGCGGCAACATTCGAAATGTCTCCGTGTCCCGGCTGGTGGTGAGGAAGTGGGCGTTCGAGGCTGTTCAGCCCCTGCAGTCCATCAGCCAGTCAGCTTGTGATAGTTACAGAGTTAGTCTGCGGTGCTGGGATGACGAGTGGCCGCGGCGGCAGATGGTGGCGCTGGCGGCACAGCTGGTCTGGTGAGGTATCGGTGAAGTGACCAGACGGATGTGTGTGGTTGAGCCCCAGGCCAGTTGTGGAGCTGCTGCCGGAGATGCAGCAGTCGGCGGAATGGCTGCCGGTACTGCGGTACTAACCGGCGGCTGGTCATGCTGCGCGCCGCGCTCATTTTTTGTTGATGTGCAGCTTGACCTGTTCTTACCGAATTGCGCCGTGGCAGCTTCGCTGGCTGCAGTATATGGTTGTTGGATGGTACTTGGTCAGGTAGCTGCTGCCTGCACTGCGGCGACCCGGCATGGTACCATTGTAGTTTATTGTGGCATTAATACCGAACTGTTTATGTACTAGGCATACATTCATGTGACCTGACGAAGCAGTTGTGCTGTATATTAACCGGCATGCCTCAGACCAGCCTTTTGTTCCGAATCGAACGCTCGAAGCAGACCCGTTCGCTGACGGACTGCATTCTCGACGAAGCTGGAGATAATGCGTTGGGGTGGGCAGAGACTCGCAGTATGTGATGGGAGAGCACATGCATTGTTTTGTGTGCATGAAGCAGCACCTTCACTGCCAATCGGTGAGTTACGTTCATGTGCAAAATCCTGAGCGGCAGTGTGCCACGTTGTACCTGCAAGCTCGCCACTGATATCGTTGGCGACTTGCGTCAGTTTTTATATGCGGTAAATTTGTACGATGTGCCCGTGAATAAAGACCTTGTGTATATTCGGCGTCTTTGGTCACGACTCGACTCCACGTCAGCACGACGTCGCCATCGTAATTACTAATTGAGCGGCGGCTCGATCTGGTCGTGTCCAACGCGACGAGTGTAGACTCGGCCAGGCCGCTGCGCCGGCCCCGCGCACTGCCGGAGTACTAGCGGGCGGGTCCGACCGGCCGGCAGCGCCAACAGACTCACCAATGGATCAGTGTGTGCCGGTGGGCGGTGATGCGCGTGTGTGCCGCCGAGCGCGCCGGCGTCAGCTGTGCCGACGCGATGCCTTCCGCTGTGGAGGCGGTCAGACCGTGCTGAGGTAGTGCCGCACCTGGCCGCGACCCGACTGGGGCCGCTGTGACGCGCTGTTGGTGCCCGCGGCGACCATGGCGCGAGCGGCGTGCGTGGAGCGCGCCGGCGCCGAGATGCCCGAGGTGGCCGAGGCGCGCGCCCAGCTGGTGCAGAAGGAGCAGGACCTGCTGCTGGCCGCCGAGCTAGGCAAGGCGCTGCTCGAGAAGAACGAACAGCTGAGCGGCGAGAACGAGCGCATGGCGGCCGAGTACGCCCGCCATTTGGAGGTCAGAAGCGTTCCGTGTACCCCTGGGTGCCTCTGAATACGCCCGCCATTTGGAGGCCAATAGAGTACCGTGTAGCCCTGGGTGGTAACACGGGTGCCTCCGAATACGCCCGCCATTTAGAGGTCAGTGGAGTACCATGTACCCCTGGGTGGTAACGCACGTGCCCGCCATTTAGAGGTCAGTATAGTATCGTGCACCCCTGGGTGGTAACACGGGTGTCTCCGGGCATTTTCCCAAGTACATTCCTTGAGGGTAGCTTCCCGACTCCCCAGTACATCCTACAAGAACCATACGACAATCCTACAGTATTGTCGGCTTATGCATTGTATTGCTCCCGCGACTGAATTCGTCAGAGCAATATATTTATATGCTACCCCCACCCTCCACATACACGTGGACCATAGTTTATGGGGAGAGGTGCTCCCTCTGAAATTAAAACTGCGAAATGCGGCATAAGCACTTCAGGATCACCTATTCTACGAGTAGCGCCGGAAACTCCGACCACTTACCAAGAGATATATGGGAGATGCTTGATGGCTCCAGTTCGATTCAAGTGCGATTGTGGCGCCGACTGAACTTGAGATATACATTGGGTGTATCTACCACATGCTGTTCATCGTGATTGTATTTATAATTATACCACTTATCACACAGATCATCGGTGTTTTTGTAACGGCTGTTGTCCTAAATGCGTCACAAACGCCTCCGTGCTATCACGGTGGACTGTTGCAGTGGGCGTAACAAACCGACGCCCGTCTGCGACTAACAACCATAAGCGGACTATCGTGGGACGTATCCAGTGGTGATTACGTGATAAATGAGCCCGCTGTGTATTTCGCGCTGCTGCATCCGGACTCAGGACCGTGCAATCTACGTTGGTTTTAATTTGCAATGCATGCACACTTGTTTGGAGGATACACGCATCGCTATTGAGATGCTTGAACAAAAGGGCAGATGAAAACATGCTGAGCCAAGCGTTTCGAGTTCACATTGCTAGACATGACCCAACGGTCTCGTCCATTCAGCACATGACACGCTAGGCAGTTGTTTGTCTGCCGACACCAAGTGGAATTTATCGTTGTGGATAAGCTCGGATGGATCGGAACAGTGTCGACCTTCTGAGGCTCGCGCGCCGCCAGCAGAGCAGACATCCGTGACCGCGTGATGTCACTAGGTGGTGGCGAATTGTGCCGGCGTCTGGGTGGTCCCAGCTATGGTCGCGCCACACGCACAGGTGTCCCGCTGACCTGCCCACATACAGGTGTCCTGCTGACCTGCCCACATACAGGTGTCCTGCTTGCTTGCCAACATACAGGTGTCCTGCTGACCTGTCCACATGCACGTGTCCTGCTGACCTGTTCACATACAGGTGTTCTGCTGACCTGCCCACATGCAGGTGTCCTGCTGATCTGTTCACATGCAGGTGTCCTGCTGACCTGCCCACATACAGGTGTCCTGCTGAGCTGTCCATACACAGGTGTCCTGCTGACTTGTCCACATACAGGTGTCCTGCTGACCTGTCCACATACAGGTGTCCTGCTGACCTGTCCATATACAGGTGTCCTGCTGACCTGTCCACATACAGGTGTACTGCTGGCCTGTCCACATACAGGTTTCCTGTTGACCTGTCAACATACAGGTGTCCTGCTGATTTGTTCTGTCCCGCTGACCCTCCACATGCAGGTGGATGCACCTCTCCAACGCCTCTCATGCAGGGGTTGTGCTGATCCGCCACACATGGCCCCATTGACCTTTCCGCTCCTAGCACACAACCGTTTTGCTGGCATGTCCACGCAGTTGTCCTGCCACCAACCCTCCCGCGGAGGTGTCCTGCTGACTCTTATACCCGTCGCATAGGTATTGTCGGATCCTCCTACCTGCCAGCCAGGTGTGCTGCTGACCTGCTGGTCCAGCCTCCTGTGCCACACACTGGTGACCTCCACCGACTATCCCGCCCCGCTTACAAGACACGTGTATTGGAATGATTCACGCTCATGCTAGTTAGCATCGGTGCGCGGGAATTCATCCACATGAACTAATGATTCAAATGAGGATGGTTCTGTCTGTTAAGTTCCCAGCCGACATTACGTTTTTTGCTCTAGACAGAAGAATGCTCTAAGTACGTGTTTCCTGCACGCTTTTGAACTATTCCACTGTGAGCCCCATGGGCACTTCCAGCATGCCTCTGTCTGGCAGGAAACAAGTGCTATAATGAGCTCAGTGTCTTCAAATTGGGTTGCGGCGGTCTTCCCTGCGCATCAGCGATATTTATCGGTTTGTTTATTGAGAACAAACTCGTGAGCGACGCCGAAACGTGGCGCGATTACACGCCATGCTCTCCTCTCTGATTCTACCTTTGTGTGGGGTGCGTGCCTCGGACATATACGGCACTCCCGTGATTGATGTGGTGAAAAACAACGAAATTCATCACGCTTTCGACGGCAATGTAGCAAGAACCGCATGGAAAAGTCGCCACACCTTGATGCAGTGAGTCAGACCGGTTCCTTGGACTCCATGCGTGCACGTGTTATTGATCTAACAGGATAAAAAATTCCTCCGCCGGCTGGCTTTGTGTCGCCAAGTAAAAATTCGTCCCCACATTCCTTTAAGGGTGTGTGGGATTACGTGATTTATGACTGTAGCCGGGAGCTAGTTCTGGAAAGCCCGACGAGCAGTACTCCAGAGGGCAGCCCACACCTGGATCAGAAATGTGTGATTAATTGGATAGACATTTAGGAAAATGAGGTGGAGCCGGCGGGCGGTGAGACGACTGGCGGTTCACAGCGGCCGACCACGGAATGGGGAGCATTTCGTTCCGCCTCACCAAGCGATGCGCTGCTCGTTATTGACCCGAGACCCGGGGTCGACAGCCGTCTGTCAACAGATGCCCGCGTTGGCATGGGGACGAAGGTCAACACCGGTCAGCTGGTGGGGACGAGTGGTCTAGGGGTAAGATGCTCGTCTCACAATCGAAAGGTTGTGGGTTCGAGTCTCACCTGTCGCTACTCTTCGCCCGCGACCAATCGGTGTGAGAGATTGGCGACGCTACATAACTCGACGGTCGACGTGCCGTAAAACCAATAACCAATAACCGGTCAGCTGGTGAGCCGCGCGCGTCACCAGCGTCGACGCCGGCTCACGTCTGCTCACAGCTCGACTCACAGCTCATCTCAGTCCGGCTCAGTGCACAGAGCGTCCGACACCGGATCGAGGCCGCTCATCGGGTGGCGGCCCGGATGTCGCGAACGTATCCTGTTCATGCGTCAGCCCACCACACGGGCGCGGCCGTGCCACGCTGCGCGCCCGGTGCCGGCGGGCCTTCACGGCACCCCGCGCCCACCTGTTTTTGCCGCGCCGCTCGATCTTGACCTCGGCCTGCAGTGTCAGCTGACGGCACGGGTGACGTCACGGTCGCCAGCGTCACAGCTGCAGCCGATTGTCGGCCGCATCGTCATGGTCACCGAAAGTAACGGGTCGATGGATCACGGCGTGTGGCGGCGGCCTGGCGCTAACCTCGGCCGTGCCGTGGCACGGCCGCCTTCGGTCCCAGCTCCGTGCCGGTCCCGACCGGGCAGGTGATCCAGGTGTAGCTACCGTGGCACGGCGGCGTAAGGTCCCAGTTCCATGCCGGTTCCGGTCGGGCAAGTGACCGCGGCACAAGCACCGTCCACTCCAGCTCAGTGCCGGTCCCAGGTGACCGAGGCGTAGTTACCGTGGTATGACCGTCCCAGTCCCAGCTCCGTGTCGGTCCCGGCCGGGCAGGTGACCTAGCTAATGGTCCTCATTATCTGCGGACGGCTGTCGTATCTCCCACGTATGAACGGTGAGGTGAGATGGCCTGATGGCGAGTGATTCGCACCATCTGGCATCTCTCGGAGAGTGGCCGTTGATTTCACCCGGTCGCCTCCGAGCGACATCAGCAGCATGCACGTGCAAGCTGAGACCAAACCCGGCCTGCGCGCGTTTCAAACCCTGCTTACTCACGATGTTTGAGGCGATCACTCACGCCAAATGCCAGCGTAGTAATTTACGGATCGAAAGTGGTGCCCTCAACTGCCTGAAAGGTCATAGCTTAATCAACCGGCAAGCAAAGAACAGACACTTGCCGCAGCTTTCTGTATCAGTTTCCGGGTATTGTGTTTGTGCCGTACTAGCTTTCTTCTGGCATGACTACGACCCCAGCGGGTGCATTTCTCTGACATGTGTTACTTTAGCCCGGTTCACTTTCTTCTCAAATGATTGCCAATTATAGTTTAATTACACACTGCGCTTTCTGTGCAGCTGACAAGTTAACACTTCACCGATATATCGTTTCTCCACTAATTCGCATCTTCATTGCTGATGTGGTTAGAACAGGGAAGGCTGCCCCCATCACACAGTATAATAATGCGACAGCGCGATAATCTGGTGGCAATGCTATACATCGCTTCAAGTTGTGCATTTCTCCGGTAAACACTGACCTGGGCCATATTTGTCCTCGGTATGTTCCTACCAAGGCGATGACAACAGCCGTCGAGTATTCGAGGTGCGTGCACATCACAGTTCTCGACAATGGATGTGTTGGCAACAGGCATGCTCTTGGCTTAAACATGTGCCTTCAAGCATTGAAACAATGTGTGCCTGCGCATCCCCAGCATAGTAAACACACGGGGGTCAAAAGGACATAACAAGCACGAATTACTGTTTTTTGTTTCGGTTTCGTAGCTGAAAGCCCGGAGAGATTGGAGTCAGTTCATTCAGTTACAATGATCTCGAGATGAACTTCACTAATTGCAGTTATGCGGTTCTGAGTCGCTCGGAAGTCTGACATGAAAGCGCTTCAGCTTCTTGCCGGCGAATTACAGAGACGCACATGTGACCTGACCTCGACCGCAGCCCGTGTAGTTCTGGTGGCCAAGGTGAGCTCATTCGTCTCCCGGCGAATTGGCCCCTGCTCGCCGTTCAGGTGTCTTCACACGTCTCCGTCTCCGCAAGGCCAGCCTCAGTGAAGGAAACGGCGGACGGGCTGGGTGGGTCTGGCACCGTTTCGCAACCGGCCCAACTCCACCTGACCCAATGCACCTCCTCGTGCAGTAATCGCGCCGGTCCGCAACCGGCCCAACCCCACCTGACTCAGTGCACCTCCTCGTGCAGTAATCGCGCCGGTCCGCAACCGGTCCAACCCCACCTGACCAAATGCACCTCTTCGTGCAGTAATCGCGCCGGTCCGCAACCGGTCCAACCCCACCTGACTCAGTGCACCTCCTCGTGCAGTAATCGCGCCGGTCCGCAACCGGTCCAACCCCACCTGACCAAATGCACCTCTTCGTGCAGTAATCGCGCCGGTCCGCAACCGGCCCAACCCCACCTGACCCAGTGCACCTCCTCGTGCAGTAATCGCGCCGGTCCGCAAGCGCAATGGGCTCGGCGTGTTCCCGCGTGCCACATCTCATGACTACAGCCTGGACCGAGCCTCCGCAGCAGGAAAACAGCTGTAGTATCAGTCATCGCCGGCCGGCCTCTCTGGCCGGGGGCTGGTGCACCGGCGGTCTGGCATGTGGCAGGGCAGGGTTCAGGGCAGGGGTCGGGGCAGCGGCAGCGGCTGCGATGTCGGGCGACAGGATTGGGCTAGAAACAGAGCCGGAAGTTGTTAGTCTGGATCAGCACAGTGCTGTCAGGGCTGCTGGTCGAACACCAGGTCCTGTGTTGGTGCAGCATTGGAGGTCGCTGGTTGTAGAACATGACCGGAATCGATACAGCGACAGCGGCTGCACTGTGGGACAGACCTGGGGTCGGCACAGCGACAGCAGCTGCAGTGTCGGGCAGGTCTGAAGTCGGCACAGCGACAGCAGCTGCAGTGCCGGGCAGGTCTGAAGTCGGCACAGCGACAGCAGCTGCAGTGCCGGGCAGGTCTGAGGTCGGCACAGCGACAGTGGCTGCAGTGTGTGGCAGGTCTGAGATTGGCACGGCGGAAGCGGTTGCAGTGTGAGGCAGGCCTGCGATTGGCATAGAGGCTGCAGTGTCACTGGACCCTGCAGGGCACTGAGGTCGGCACGGCGGCCGCCGGCCGCTCGTAACCGTCTCGTTCGCGGTGTGACGCAGTGACTCGACGTCACTGCGTCACGACACGTCGGCTGACAGTGAAAGTGACGACCAATCACGACAGGGTCGACTGCGCGGGCGGCCACCGTAGGCGGTAACATTTCACCCCGCCGCTCTGTCGGCCGGCCGACGTGGAAATGCGCCGCGCCGCCGGCACGTGGCGGCGGGCAGCACAGTTGGGGATGTCTCGGTCTGGGTGAGGGGAGCGACCAACACTCTGTGGCGCATCTTGATAGCGATGGCTCGGTCCGAGTATGGGTGGCACTTTGTATTGTAAGACTGGCCTCTTCAATCATTGATTTGGCCCCCAATCAAGCTGAAATTTAACTATTGGTCCTATATGGGCGCACAACAGATACAAATGGTTTTTGAGCAGCTTTGGCTACCCAAAAGGTTATTTGCTCCCCCAATCAACTTCACACAGTGACACCCATTGGTCCCAGTGTGGAGAGCGACCAAAACTCAGCGGCCGCATCTGGACAGGCTGGAATGTCTCGATTCGGGTGTGGGGAGCGACCAAGAATGTGGCCGTATCTGGAACTTGGCGTGAAGCTTGATGCCGCTCGCGTGACCTGTCTGACTGAGTGACAAAGTGCAGTTGTCGTGCAGCACATTCGCCTTTGTGGTTAATGCAGCGGTTGTCATTTACCGCTTTGCAAAAAAAAACTCAACTGTAACTCACCACACTTCAGGTTAGCACGATGCAACGTTGAGCAGAAATCCTTGCTGTAGGTACGGGGACCGGCATCGCACCGGACCGTGAGTGCATTTTTGAAAATAATTTTGTGAAAATGAGGTCTGTCGGCGATATATTTGACCGAAAGGCGTAATCAGGAAAACAAACTTTGCCAGGAAGCTTGATGACAAGTGGAAGAAGGAGGTGACGGGAGAGAAAATGTGACCGGACGCTGCCATTAAATGACAAATGTGCGAAGTTAGCATCACAGGTATATTATTGACCCTTGGCGCCTACTCCATTTCTCTCCCTTTACAGTTGTGCCAATGTGTAACAGGTCAGTGGCGTTGTCGTAAATATAGAGCGAGACGCAAATATATTGCACTCCTAAGGCACACTTATTTTATAGGCATAAGCAGTACACCCCGAGGGAAGCTGATGTGATAGGACCCTGGCTGTATGTATTTATGTTTTTTTTCTTCAAATAGCATACACTTCGGGCCGTGGCGTGACGCACATCGGCAAATGTCCGGATAAGCAGGCATGAGTCCGTCAGTACGGTATCGAAGTCCGGCGTGAGCCAATCCCAAAACAGGCCTGGGCCGCACACGCGCGTGACATCTCGTCCAGTGGGAGGCTTGCATGTCGCGGAGGATCTCACGCGGTCGTCGATTCGCGACGGACTCGAGCGGGGCGAGTGTCTACAGCGACCCGTGCGTGGCACCGGAACGACCGCCACCCCTATCTCTGATGACAACGCGACGCTTCGGCCGCCGCTCCATTGTGAAAGCCGTGCGACGACCCCTAAGTGAGGTTTGGCCACGTGTGATGCCGAACTGACGTGCGATAGGTCGATGATGAAGGGTGGAACTGCCGCGACCGGCCATTGTCAAGCCGAGCTGGCCCATCAGTCTAGGGTCCACCGGATGCGGTCGGGCTCAATCGTGGTCAAGGGAAATGGGATTCATGACCGCATCCGCATTCACGGCTCGTGCCAGGTTCCGATCTTCCCACCCGGACTGGACTGTGGCGTTGGTTACCGCCGCTCCTCGGGCACCATAGCACAGTAATTCCGTGACACAGAGAGCACGCAATGTCACATGTGGCACAGACGTCGATACGCTCATCATAGTATGATGAGGGTAATGTTCCCTTCCCGGCCCAGACGACACGCACGCTCCTTGGGTGTTGCGGAAACCAACACCAGAGGTCTGACAACCGTGACAGGTGACTCCGCAGGAGGTATCCGGACCGGTACTGTACCACACCCAGAGCGATACTGATGTCACCCAGACCGGTACTGACAACATCCGGATCGGTACTGACAACACCCGGGACGGCACTGGCGACACCTGGACCGGTACTGACAACATCCGGATCGGTGCTGACAACACCCGGGACGGCACTGACGACACCTGTACCGGTACTGACAACACCCAGACCGGTTACGATGGCACTGACACAGACACCCAGACTGGCATTGGTGCAGGTACCAGGGCGGCGGTACTGACGCAGCTATTTTGGCCCATTGCCCGACACGGACCTGTCGACTGTCGTGTCCTGGCATTGTGGTTTACTGAATTGAGCTGTCGGGAATAATTTGGGTGAAGTGATTACCATATTCATGTTCCTTCTTGAAGCTGCTATTCACGCTTCGGTCTGCGATGAAACATAATTTTTTATATAATAAATCAATGAAGAGTAAATAGTCTGGTCAGGGAGCATCTGCACGGAATATTTTGATCACAGAATGCATGTTTCTGAGAATCAAACTTTCCTTATCGTTGCATACCGAGCAACGCTCCACTAGATCACAATACCAGGCAAATGGAACAAAGGATTACCAGCCATTTTTGCTGTTTCCACTTGCAGAACAAAGGCACTTTGACCTAGTTTAATGTCATCATTGAACAGGTGTAACAAACGCGTCTGAAAACCATACAGGCGACATTCCTTTCGACCGCTGCCGTGTTTGCATCTGGCGTCTTTGTTCACCAACTCTGCCGTCTACCGTGTGAAGGTGACACTCCACGTCACGGTCGGCTCGCGTTGCCACACTCGCCAGCCAGATGCCAACGGACTTTTTGTAGAGTAGTCTGTACCTTGGTTCATGACCTGAACAGATCACTTGCAACGTTAAAGGAACTCTTCGCGTCAGGATCTCGTGCGAAATAATAATGAACACGAACAAAACACAACGCCTCGACTTCATCCTGGATAAAACTGCAACAAATGTATCAGCAAATGTGATGTATAATTACGATCGAGGGCGAAGCACGAACTGGATCTGCTGTCTACCCACGTGAATACACCACAAAAGTGCATCTAAGCGACCTGACCCCACATGGACCGAAAAACTTGAATTACTTTTTGTGCTACGCTTCCTGTACTTCCGCAAATATAGGACGCAACAAAGTGTGTGTCTTCACGGGCTGCCAAGAAAGCGCAGTCGTCATTGGCTCAAAGTGTTTTGTCGCGATACTGGTGTCTGGTCCGGTGCCTACAGCAAGCAGCTCCATAGCCTGCCTGTTGCCCTCACTTATCCAGCGCCCCGAAAGGCGCCTTATACTGAGTATAAGCGCAGTCGTCGTCGGCTCCCATTTTTTGTCGCGATATTGGTGCCCGGTCCTGTTCCAACAGCAAGGAGCTTCATAGCCTGCCTGTTGCCCTTACTGGGCCAGCGTCTCCAATGGTGCCTTATACTGGTATAAGCAAATACAAAACGGTGGCACAATGAGCTTGTGTGTGTATTTGCCAGAATGGTCATATAACCTGACCCATCCACGGGCGGGAGCGAGGTCGAAGTTGAGCTTGGATCCAAGAATTTCCGAGACTGTCCTCGGTACACTTCACCAGGACTTTGAACAACATTGCGTTGGTGATAATATGCATTCTCCCAACTTTTCGGCGATGTTAGTTGGCAAATTTGAAGAAAATGTCAAATAGTACCAAAAATCAGAACAAGAATATAATGTTCATGGCCATGTTATTTAAGACGGTTGATTATTGTAACTCTCGTCACCCAGTCATCAACCATGGCTCAACTTACCAACGCATAGTTGGCAGACGCTTACAATTCTGCCTACTCTCACAGGCCTGGGAAATTGTCTATGCCAATTTACCAGACCTACAGGGAATCTTACTAGCTTACTTGTTAAGCCATGTTTTGACAACACATTTGCTGCAAGTTAATCCAGGATGAAGTCAAGGGGTTGTTCCGTTCGTGTTCATTTTTATTTCGCACGAGATCCTCTGATCATGAAACCAATGCACAGTCTACCCTCCAAAAAGTTGGTTCGCATCTGACTGGCTGGTGCCGCAATCAAGCCAACAGCGACGTGGTGCCACCTTTAGGGAATGCATTATCCCATACGTATCATGGTGACAAGACCGGCTTTGGAAAAAACACCGGCTGTTAGAACTTCGATGCGGAAAAGAACTTCGGGTAGAGCATCTCTTCTTTTCTTATCTGTATTTACACCAACGCTTACAGGTCGAGGTTCTATTACGTCTGAGGATTTCGTCTCGAGAGTTCGATGTTTGTGTGTGTATGGCAAATATGCGGCACGAAAGGTTACGGGTCGAGGCTCCATTGCCTCTGAGGATTTCGTCTCCCGCGTTCGATCCCAGGATGTGGTAAATCTGCGACACTAAATGGTTGAGCAGCTAGATTTATCGCAGTCAACCCCAAGGCTACTTCCGTACGTAGGCTCGCGGCCATAGCACGGCACACGGCGGCACCAGTAGCGATCTCCGGAGCCGGCCATGTGCCAGGACTGGTGTGAGAGTAACTGGATAACAAGACTTCCTGTCAAGCAACCAGTGTGAACTATGTGTGTTATTTTTCGAAGACGAAACCCGTGTGATCAGTCTCTGGTCAGGTATCGGGAAGCCTTTTGAGCGGGCTTCTGGGTGGATTTATGGATGAGTTCTGTACGGGCTTCTGGATGGGCTTCTGATTAGGCTGATCAGCTGGCGTGCGTTTGAGCTTCTGCACTGGCTTCAATACAGGGTTCTATGTGGTCTTCTGGATTGGTTCCTGAACGGGCTCCTGAACCGGCTTCTGAAAGGGCTTCAGAATGGTCTACTGGATGGGCTTTGATAAGTTCAGAACGGGCTTTTGGCCATCGAACGGGTTTGGCCTTCACACCGAACAGACCTATTATCAAATCACTGGAATGCCTAACATTGTGTTCTGGGTCACCGAAACAACTGCGACCTAACCCGTTACCCGACGTCCGATCACATTTGTGACATATTTCGAACACACTGCGCAGTGAAGCTATGCTCCAGCTGGGAGCCCCGGCACTTCTTGTGGCTTGAGTAATAGCCGAAGTAATAGCCGAAGGGAACATCGTCCGGATTGCGGATACCTGGCTAGAAACAATTGCTGCCAACTGGCTATTGATTGGACTTCCGAACGGTAAACGGCAGCGGCCGGGCGCTCGTTCGGCTAACCACGTAAATGTAGCGACTGTTCAGAGCAGCGTGACATTCCATCCTTGTCGACAACTTCTCAGCGACTCCTCAGCGCTGCGGGCCTCAGCACAACACTGACCGCCGGCCGGACCACAAGACCCGCCACACACAGTGCGGAATTCACGAGAGGAAGTCGGCCGACCATCGGCACATATAAGACACTGACTCAGCAGCTTAGCGCGCCGTACCAGCTACTGCGATGCGGCTGGACGACGGCTGGCAAGTTCGAACACATATAGCTATGACCTGGCTACCTAATTTGATATCAAAGGTACTACAAGAAGCTAACCTCGCTACAACTGCTATCTGCACTAAAATAAATAAGTGAAATGTCCCACCAGCCAAGACATCAGACGTGTCAGCTTAAATGAACATTCTTCGTGCACCATTCCAATCGCATATTACTCATGGGGACATGGGCAGACATGGCATGACATGGGAATGACATGGATACGGCCATTTTATCCCGTGCGGAAAACCAGGCCATTGATATGACATATGTCAGTTAACATCCCCACAATTTTACTCTTCATGAGCGTAGAAGCGGGCCACAAATAGGGGGAGAGTTGGTGGGGGGGGGGAGGAGTCAAACCGATTTGAAGGCCAATTTTTTCCAGTCAACGCTCCGGGGTTAATGGCAAAGATCGTAGAAAATTCGGTGGGGGACATGTCCCCCAGTCCCCTCTCCTGGAGATTACACCCAAGCTACCCTCTACTCAGTATTCCGGATAGTTGTAGGACAAACGCCCTCAAAAAGAAACTTCACATATAAAATTATTCATAACACTTTTATATATCGGCAACCACTTCGCGAACATTATATGTGCAAGCTTGAATAGGTGTTGTATGACTCACACGTGGACATAGGGACGCATATGCTACGCTTAATGTGCGCAATTGCTTCCAAATTGCAACCGAGGTCATGGATGGATTGGAGGCCCAGTTGTGAATGTAGTGCTGCGTTGTGAATGCGACACGAATGAATTAGCGGCTTACAACATAGCCTATAAAGGCTTTGCATACAAGGGGGTGGATTTCAAACTCATTTAGGGTTCCATAATTTCTAAGTGTCCGCCCTCGACATGGGCCGTATTGCACTGCATGGCAGTTATTCATATTTACCCACTTTTATTTTTCTATGTCGACTGCCACCGGCTTTCGATTTTCTTGCGATGCAAATGAATATCGGAGACAGAGAATAGAGAGAACAGAGAATATCAGCTCAGCGGAGAAGAAACAAGTGAACAATGATCAGAGCGTTCTTAATACTCCAATCCGCCACGCATCACATGTCATCCGCACCCTCAGCTTGTGACGTTAATGACGTGTTTTGCATGGCGATCAAATCGGAACACGTAGCGATTTGTCATGATGTACGGTGACCGGCATCGGCCTCAGTGGCAGAAACACTCATTGGGAGTGGCACAAACACTCGTTGGGGCTGGCACCACTTTCTGGGAGCTGGAGAACACCTTTCTAATATTTCTAGGGCACCAGTTTGTGTCGGGCGAGCGTTTCGCTTTAGTTAATTATTCATTTGGGCTTCACTTCAAGGCGCATCAGCTCCTATGACCACGTAGCGACCATAGCGCTTCGTGTAAATTGCATATTTTGTTTCTTGTTATTGGGATCATTGGGGAAGTTTATCCCCGCCACATCCGATTCGTACTCAGATTTTGGAAACAAACGAAACTGCCACAAATCATTGATGGAAGAGCCGACACTATTGTGGCCATGTGACGGGTTCAGCTGCTTTCGTTATGGGAGAAGGACGGCCTATAGTGGTGTACGGTCCCGGACGGCCCACGGTGTACTGGTCTCGGACGTGCCCGCGGTATATGTCCCGGATGGACCGCAGTGTGCCGGTTTTGGACTCGGTCGCCCTGTGACAACACGGCCGGCGCGCCGGCACCACAGGGCGGGGCGGCACCGACCCACGTCCGGTCCCAATCGACCGCACATCGGCCAGCCCGCTGGACGTGTCTTCGGCGTCACTGAGGCACACAGTGTGCTCCGACGTCACCAAACAGTCGCACCGGCCTCACCGGCCTCACCCGCTTCACCGGCCTCACCGGCCTCATCGGTCCGACTAGCATCACGTGCTTCACCAACATCACCATCCTCACCAGTCTCAGTAGCCTGACTGGTATTACCATCGGCCTTGCCGGCCTCACCACTCTCATCATCACCAACTTCTCAATCGCACCGGTCGCACCGATTTCACCAATCTCACCATCGTCACCATCCCCGCCAGCTCCGCCGGCCTCGCCGTCCTCACCGGACACGTGTTTCAGACGACGCCAGCAGCGCACTAGGCGTGCCAACAGCACGGGTGACTCACGTGAGAAGTCGCACAGAACGGCGGCGCGTCACCGCCGTCGGCTAGCGCGGGAAGCACCCGCTGCTCCGACGCGGCCGACCTACAGCTCCGCGCTCTTTGTCACAATCAATGCAGTGTGGCGCAGCTCACGGCAATGCACTCCAGCATGCCATGCGGCATCGGACTGTGTCACCACGCTTTGGTGATAGCCAGGCTCAAACTTCGGGGCGTTACGTCGGGGCGTTACGAGAGCCGGTGCCGTCAACAGCATCCTCAGCAGTGTGTGCTGATGAGCTATCGAGCAGTGAGGCGAGCCGATGCTTCGCCACCTGCCACCTGGGAGTTGGGCTCTATCTTATTGAGCATGCATTACAGTACGGTTCCATGGACATCGAACCGTTGTGGCTCCCATCAGCATTCATGTGACTTCGTTTTTTAAATTGCGCGGACGCTTACTTAGGTACTCGGTACTGAATATGATGGTAGAATAGGACCGGTTTCAAGTATTTGCTGCCCACTGATGCCATGACAACCAGGATTGCCAAACTAACATAAACTGGGTCATCATGAGAAGCCAGGCCACGATGAGAAGCTTGAGTGTCAGTCGCATCAATGCTACCTCTTCAGCCTTCACTACTGAATTGACGATTCCCGCTGTACCGCCAGACCATCAAACCCAATAAACACCGGGTCCCGTTCGAGATAATCTCGATGCATTGAATAGAGTTCCCGTTTCTCAGTCAGACTCCAAATGGAACGGCTTCAGCAACAACACTGACTTCGGACGTTGCCTTCTCCATGCGAGAGAATACACTAAAATGAATGACGCGATATTTTATTATGCAATGACAAACTCAGCAAGAGTCCAACTCTGCCCATCAGACTGAAAACGGACAGGTAAAGGGTAAACACCAGATATGTAAAGGGTAAAACCAGATTGATAAATGGTAAACACAGACAAGTAGAGGGTAAAACAGGCAAGTAAATGGTAAAAAACGAACAAGTAAAGGGCAAAAACAGATAAATAAATGGTAAAAATAGACAGGTAAAGGGCAAAAACAGACCACTCGGTCAGTAGCACAGAGGCGGAGAGCTTCTCGGTCTTCGAGATTGGAAGTTCAGGCTACAATTGTACCGCAAAATTAATGGGGAAGGGGAGCAGGAGTGCATGAACGCTGGTTTAAACTATGTGTGTGCATGGGGAGGGATGGCGGCGCCATTATTCCTACAGGACTACCGGTTAAGATCACGAAAAGTACGGGACATGGACACTCCCTGTCACCGGACGCTCCTCCGTCGATCGGGGCAGTGACCGATTAACTTTAGAGAACATTGTAATAATCAAACAACCATGGTGTCCGTTAGAAAGAAATGAGAAAGAGAGAAAAGGAAGGACGAAAGACACTAAAAAATATGTTTTTTTCCTCTCCCGACTCTGAGACCATTCCAACGCCTCAGCCGGCATTTCGCCGTCCTGTATGTCATTTCCTGTATGTGGATACAGGCTGCCTGCCACCATTCGGAGCTCGTGCTCAACAGAGTTGCTGCAATGCAGGACCAAGTGAACCAAAGCGTGACTGTGCTGGACTAGCGTAGCCAGTCATCATCACGTCAAATGATGTAACAGGGTGTAATCAGGTTATTCGTGGGCGCATGGCTGCTCGTACAGGGCCGGCGGCAAAGGCCACTGACATACACATCGCTGTCTAGAAGTGACCTTTCCGACCTTTCCGTCGGGGATGGAATGCAGAAAAGACACCAATCACCATAAAAGTGACAGCACCCATAACGAACGGATTCAATGACTCCTGGCGTCCGTCACCAAAGCATGTTTATCTTGTGCTCGCACTTCATCTTCATCACAGCCAGCGACACCTCTTCATAGACGGTGGCCAGCGTTACGTGTTGGAATGGCGTGACGTCTCAAGGTGACAGGGTGGGGAGGAGCGAGTCATCCGCCAGCGAGAGGCGCTTTCCGCAGAGTTGGCAGTGTACGGTGTGATTATACGTTGGCCAATAGCAGCGCGTTGGTTATCCGGACACCGGTCAAATGCACCACGGATGGTGGTGTAACGGATTATAAATCAATTCATTTAACGGACGCCGGGCAATGTCACTCGTCGTGGGTCCAACGCCCTGTCGACCGTGCACTGCGGACGTCTTAGAATATCTAATCCACACCGCAGTTATTCAGGAGCCTGCCCGCCTGGCGATGGAGCAGTTCTCACCATCAACGTTTCTCGAGCTCGGTCAGCACTGGTGACCAGCATACGTGACTGCCTAGTCGTTCCGATAATGCAGCACTGCTCACGCACGCAGTCAGGTACAAGCCTCCACGACGTCTTCATTAGAAAGAACGATATGATTGCATGTGGCGGGCTCGACACAACACGCGTGAGCGTGATGCGGGGTCTATGATCAGGTCCGTTTTTGGTGGTGTTGCGTCAGTGGAGGATCCGGCTGCGTAACATGCTGTTAGAATAGTCCAATCAACCGGCGATCCAAGACAGCTATCTTTCCCCTCTTGATTTATCTTCATCCATCAATCATCCCTTTCTCTCCCTTCCTCACTTTGGCGTTCTTCTCTCTCCCTCGTTCTCTCACTCCTCCTAATTCCCATCTTTTTATCCATTTCTTTTCTTCCCTTCTGCTTTCCTCATATTAACACCTCCCTGCTTTTCTCGTCTCCATGTCTCCACCTCTCTCCCCACGGCTGGCTGTACACAAACACGCACCCGCGCCCTCGCACTCCGGCGTGAAGTCCACGCGCACGGTCCCAGCACACCTGACCTCAGCATGTCTCGGTGGTGCTGCAGACACGTGACGTGCTGCGAAGGTCACAGCACAGAGCGCCCACTGGCCCAGTACCCTGACCGCGCCGAGCACAGACCAGCGGCGGAGCTGGGAAAAAGCACGCCGGCCGACAGTTTGGCGCGGTTTTATCTGCGACGCGGCGCGCTCCCATTGTGGCGCGCCGCCGGAGGTGTGCGGCCGGCCGGCGACGGTTCTGGCGCAGTTGCGGCGCGCTCGCAGCTGTTGCTGACTTGACGCGCGGCGCGGCGCGGCGCGGCGGCGGGGCGCGCGGCGGTGTTGTTCGGCGCCGGCGGGTGTTCGGCGCGGATCTTTTTTCCCGGGTGTTGTTCGGTCGCCGGATCGGTGTTGTTCGGTCGCCGGATCGGTGTTGTTCGGTCGCCGGTGGCGACAGACCTGATTCCACGCGATTCGCGACCAGTCTGCTGTCGACCGCGCCATATCGGAGTCGCTGGGAGAAAAGCGCGCGGAGCTCCCATGAAGCCATTCGATCGCTGGACTGATTTTCGGCATTGTATGCGCGTCGCCAGGCCTAATTACTTGTCACTGATACAGTAGGCTACAGTCATCGCAAACAGTACGACTCGCCCGAGGCCCTGTGAGCCGCTGCTCTGCCGCGAGTGGGCACACTTCGCATAATTCCACGTTCAGAGGAGCTCACTAGGAGTGGCTGATCACATAGGAATTACCCCTATATTACATAGCGATTAGCATGTGCGGGTTTACGAGAACATTGATGTATTCGGACTCAAAACCAAAACACGTCATCTGACGATACACAGACATACTCCCTTTGGCGACCATGCTCAATCGGGAGCCGGAAGATTAGCATGGCAAAAACACGGGAATGTTCACAGCTAAGAAAGGGTGGGATAACTGGCCGCGCTGACTATCTTCTGTCTACGCTACTGTGTCCGTCAATACTCGTCAGTAGCTACTTGGCGTGTTCGTGTCGGGTCGGCTTCCTCCTCTGTTACAATGCCACTGCTGGTGCCATTGACGACCAGGGGCGGCGAATAAGGGAGGTCAGCGGGGGGAGGGTCAGTTGATATGCCTCTCAAAATTATGGGTGTCAAGACTAACTTCTTGACCACCACTTCTGTGTTGACCCATTGGAGGGGAAGGGAGCCAGCTAACCTCCGTAGACGTAATTGTCATGGCAACAACACTACATTTTTACTCTCATATCGAACTTCCATATCGAACTTCCATGCAGTCTAGTTCTTTATGAGTATCCTCAAGTACCTATCAGAAAATATGTGCCCGAGTAGGGAATAGAAAACAGGGAAATACCCGGAATTACACAATTAATTATTAATTAAACGGGAAATAATTGAATCCGTCGCTTCTGTTGACGACACATGCCGTCCGGCATCAAGCTGTTCCCTCGACAAGCCAACACATTCCAGCACGCCTTTATGCGATACCTCTCGTTCATGACAGCAGTCACAAGTGCCTGACGAATTAACTCAGCATACCCGGAGGCAATGGCGAAACCACCAACTTTCCCACGTTCGGAGTCGCCAGCAGCGTGGCTCGTCCAGCTCCTGTGCAGGCAACTATTGCTGACTAGCGATGACTCAATCCGCGCCACCGCCATGGCCGCGGGTACACCGACAGCAGCACAGGTACCGGCGGAGGTGGCGGTCGCGTGTGTTTTGCTGGCGAGGAACCCCCGTTGCGCGATGCACAATTTTGCCACGCCGTAAGCGGTGGGCGCGAGGCACCGTTGGGTTTGATGATCGTGTATTTTCACATGGCAACGAACTGTGACAAGTCCGACCGAGTTTTCGTGCCGCCGAGACTGGGCCGGAAATGGGCCTCGGCGAGCCAACACCGCACTGGCCCGCAGAGACTTCACTGGTGGTGCAGCCATATCAGTACCCGGGAATGTTGCAGGCACATGCCGAGCGCTTCATGATGGGGTCAAGAGAACGACAGAACGATTACATTGTAAAACTGCTAGGTCAGAGACTATATCGCCTGAGCCGCCTAGAGACGGGAAGTGTGGACCCAACCATTGTTAGAGTCTAGGAATAAACCAGTCTTAGATATATACACTAGCAGCCCCCCCCCCCTCCTCCCCCCCCCCCCCAAAAAAAAAAATATATTTAAATAAAAAAATTTTCCCCTCCCAATAATTTTAACAAAATAATATTTTAAAAACCTTATTCTTTTTTAAAATTTTTTTTTATATATATTTTTTTTAATTTTTTTTTTTTTTTTTTTTTTAAAAAATAACTAAAAGGAACGGGGATCCGCTGTCCTCCTTCAAATTAAACAATGCAAAAGTACTATTGTCGCTCGACAATGCAGCCTCCGCGCTATCATACAATAGGATGTTCGACCACTGCTGTCACCAGCTTTTTTGCGATAAATCGCTACACGCATTTCAACAGCGCTGATGCTTGCAATTTGCAGACTAAAACATGTCTGGATTGTTCTGACGACATTCCTCAGTGCCGGTGAACATAACCACTGATGGGTGGCCGGTGACCATAACCACTGATGGGTGACGCCTGGTGCTTCAGGATCTGGAGCAGGAGCGGCACTCGCTGCGGCTCCAGATGTCGGCTATGGAGAGCGGACATGAGGCTCAAGTCGGCCAGCTACAGACCGACATCGCTGCCATCAGGTCAGTTCAGATGGACATCGCTGCCATCAGGTCAGTTTAGGTGACGTAACACTGTCATCAGGTCAGTTCATGTGAACAAGACTGCCATCAGGTCAGTTCAAGTGGACAATACTGCCATCAGGTCAGTTCAGGTGGACATCGCTGCTATCAGACCAGTTCATGTGATACTGCACTGCCATCAGATCAGTTCAAGTGGACATCGCTGCCACCAGGTCAGCTCAGGTGACGCACCACTGTCATCAGGTCACTTCAGGTGGACAGCACTGTCATCAGGCCAGTTCAGGTTAACACCGCTGCCATCTGGTCAGTTCAGGTGGACAAAACTGCCATTTGTTCAGTTCAGGTGGATGCCACTGCCGTCAGATCAGTTCAGGTGGACACCGCTGCCGTCAGGTCAGTTCAGACACACCTCGCTGTAATCAGGTCAGTTTAGTCCGAGATCGCTACCACCAGATCGGTGGGTCATTCTCCGAAATGCAATCTCAAGTCATACAGGTCAGGCATTGCACACGACTACTGCCAGCCGATTGCACATGACTGCCGGTACCACTAGATGGCCGGTATCTTGGGCGATACTTGGCTGGGCACATGGCTGACTGTACCACTAGATGACCGGCACCTTGGGCGATACTTGGCTGGGCACATGGCTGTCGGTACCACTAGATGGCCGGTATCTTGGGCGATACTTGGCTGGGCACATGGCTGACTGTACCACTAGATGACCGGCACCTTGGGCGATACTTGGCTGGGCACATGGCTGTCGGTACCACTAGATGGCCGGTATCTTGGGCGATACTTGGCTGGGCACATGGCTGACTGTACCACTAGATGACCGGCACCTTGGGCGATACTTGGCTGGGCACATGGCTGTCGGTACCACTAGACGGCCGGTACCTTGGGTGATACTTGGCTGGGGTGCCAGCTGGGCCGGACTGATGGGCTGCTTGGACGTGTATGAATGCGTTTTCTCTATGCATGCTTCCGACTGCATTATTACTCACTGTCTACAGTGGCAACAAGGAGTAATAGCCAGCAATGTATTGTGGAGTACCTTAATGGAAATGTCAATAGAATCACTAGGGGATTGTCGTAACAATGTCATTCTATGATAAGCACATTTTGCAGTTTTTATTGCGGCGTGGTGGCCATACACCGAGCCAACCAGGATGGCGACTCCACCAGCCATTCACACATCAATTTGCCACCGGTTGCAATTGGCATCGGGTGACCGGCGACTACGCGACTGCAATTAGTGACTAGCTTCAATTTGGAGCCGAACATTTTTCCACCATGAAGCAGTTATCATTCACAACGCACAAAACACAGGTATCATACCTGTAGTTAGATTTCCCCGGCATTTGGCCGGCCGGATCACTGATGTGGCTGCGCGTAATGAGCCGCCACATTACCTGATCGAGGAGTGGCGACCTCGCCGTGGGCCACGCAAATCCCGCACAGGGCGCAGAGGCGTAGCCTAGAGTGTAGGAGTGTGGGCGGCGGCTCACTGATCAGGGGCGGCGACGCCCATGTCGCCCGCCACCTGCTCAGAACCTACCGCTTCTAAAGCAGAAGAAATCTGGCAAAATGCACTCCCAATCCGGCAAAACGCATCTGGAAAAATGTAGCGCCAGTCTGGCAAAACGTAATCAAATGCTTCCGGTAAAAGCTGGTGCGTGGCAAAACGTACCTCCAAACCCCCACAGGCCGCCGACTCGGTGCGGTCCTGTGTGGGCAGGCGATGTGCCATCCACCGCTGTCGGTGCTGGGGTGCGCCCGCCAGGAATGGATCGCGAGGGCCGGGTCGGGCCATGACACCAGGCTTTCACCACCTACTCCCATCCATTCCCATTGTTGACCATTGCAAAATCGGCCGTAAACGTCGGAAGTGACACCTGTGAACCGGCAGATCAGACGACCCCCAGACCCGGAGCCGCTCATCTTGGACATAGTTAGTATCTGTTCCTGGTTTCAGCCAGTCTCTCTGGTCCGTGTGATCTCACCCATCTGATTTGTACCCCGTGACCCCACCCAGCCTCACCGGTCTCGGTGTGATGTCACCAGCGTCAGTGGTCTCGGTGTGATGTCACCAGCGTCAGTGGTCTCGGTGTGATTTCACCCAGCGTCAGTGGTCTGGGTGAGTCTCACCCAGCCTCACTGATCTCGGCGTGGTCTTGCCCATCCTCACTGGTTTCGGTGTGACCTCACCCAGCCTCATTGGTCTCGGTGTGACTTCACCCAACCTCACTGGTCTCGGTGCGCCCTCACCAAGCTTCACTGGTCGCGTGTGGTTTCGGCAGGCAACAGAGGGAGACACAGCAGCACGACGGCAAGGACACGGACAAGCAGCGCTCGCAGATACTGGAGGACATCACCGAGCAGAACCAGCGGCTGACGCGACAACTCAGAGACGTAAGGCCCCGCAGGGAGGAACCACGCAACACCTCCCACCACCACCACCCGTCACAACCATGCCGAGTGGGTGAGACTCAGTAGACCCGTTAGCGCTGTCACCGGGCGTGACGCCCGCCAGCTGCGGTAATCGGCCATACATCACGCTAAAATACGTGGAAAACCACGCCCTTACACCGCCGATTGCGATCGGATCCGCCAACGTTTCCCCAATGGCCACCGCGGGCCCTCATGGCGGGCAAAACGCGGTACTGAGACAAAGCAGGCCGTGCATATTCACCGGCGACCGCACCTTCATGCATCGGAGGTCATGAGGGGTTAATAGGAGAGCGGCAGCTCTTGGAGGCCTGGATGACTCGCACGGCGCGGCTTCTAATCAGGCCAATCGATCAGTACCGGTTCGACCGTGTGGCTTGTCCCAGCTCGCGAACTTTCCGCAAATGCGCCGCCGTCGCACGTAGTCGACCGTGTTTCTCCCAGGCGGTTGCGTAACGCGACAGCACCTCACGTGACGGGCCGATGTTGAGGTGAGTGTAATTGCTTTACGGACGCTGATTTGGTGCTCTGGCATCTGATATGAAGTCAAAAACTGGACTTCATCCACAGTGTACTTCATGGGCCTTGCATCAGTACTTCGTAGGACTAATGTCACACAAACATAATTGGTACTGCCTGGATACTGATGTTACCTGTACTGATGTGATCAGTACTGACGTGACCAATATTGATGTGACATGTACTGATGTGGACAGTACTGACATAACCTGCACTGATGTGACCAGTACTGACGTGACATGTGCTGATGCGACCAGTAGTTACGTGACCTGCACTGATGTGACAAGTACTGACGTGACCTGTACCAGTGACCTGGATTGATGTGACCTGCGCTGACGTGCGTTTCTGCTCGTACTGCGACTGCAGGCGATGAAGAGCGAGAAGCAGTTGACACAGCAGATTGACCAGCTACGAGGGCAGCAGGATCTTCGCAGGAACAGTTTCGAGTTCCACGTCTCCAACGCGGATGGTATGCGGGACGAGGTGAGATGTCGGAACAATCCGACAATCCGACAGTCGGAACAATCCGACGGTCCAGTTGATAGTACCGCCATGCAGTGCGTCCTTACCGAATTATATGTGGCAACAGAACCATTACAAGGCCTGTCATTTTGCGGAATGGTTGCCGATGTACACAACGTTATCGCTAGAACTGCCGACCGTAGCCGATACGTCTAGTTCTGCCGGGGGTGGGGGAAACTCTTGCCGCCTCTCCCCTACTAACTTCTGTTCTAAACTACCTAGAGAAGAGCGGTTTTCAAAAGCGCGTAGCCCCATCCTTCACCTGTTCACGGGTATCCAGAACCTCCATCTAACTTTTACGGTTTACCTTCCAAGTCAGGTCAAAAGGGTCAAAGATCGGGTTCCGGCGACCGTCTTGTCCATGTTGTCGGTTTTCGACTCATGTTCATTAGCAACATAGATATTTCGAGGAATATGTGAAATATATAGATAGGGTAGTTTCTTGCAAATACGTCGGTGCAATTGGAACCCAAATTCAAGGTCAAGGTCCCGCGTAGGCGGCGTGATATCTGATACAGATTGTGTGCACATGGGATTTTTTTACCGCAATTTTACCGAAACCACAAAACTAAGAATGAAAGAGCGATGGAGCAAAAACCAGTCGACGTGGCACGATGAGAAACCGACTTACGTGACCAAGAATTTGACCAAACGCCAAGAAGTTCTAATGGGCCAAGCGTGGTTACACACGTTTGAAGCTGTATACATTATTCCTGGAGTTTGACAATATCCAATGAGGTAAGAAAGGTCGCCGAATTCGAATTCAGTGTCCACAACTACCACGACAGTCAATTTTTCCACAACATGTTTATCTTATGCCACGTCAGGTCATCTAAGTCATTGACCTAGAATGATCTATGTCACATTGCTGTAATTTGGGTATTATCTTGCTAAAAACGAACGCTGAATTCGAACTCTGTGCCCGAAATTATCCTGGAGGTCAAGTTACCACACAAAATAGGCCAACATAGGCTACAGCCTGTCCCTCAGGCCATTGACATGAGATGACCTACGTCATAATCCAACGATCTGGCATCTATCAGGATAAAGAGGTCCACCGAATTCAAATTCAGCATCAAAACTACCCTAGTTATACATTTGTCACACAAATAAATCAGCATGGGTCACATCCCAGGCTATATAGGACATTGACCTAGGATGACCTTGAAAACTACATACAGCGAAAGTCATTCGCAATCTTCCGAAAATAGTACTTGATACCATTATTGCCAAAAATATTACGGATACTGTTATTTGCCCTGACAAGTGGAGCTCAATATGCATTCAACGGTTCGTCACTACGGGGAATTGAGGGTTCACTATGCATTTCGGGTCATAGTACTGTGGCCTGACTAGACATAGACTTTAAATGTTGCGTGCACATAGAATACACTGTGCTCTATAACATGTGTTCCCGTTTTTACGACAGCCCAACTAGGTTTGAAATGCTAAGCATACATATAAAAGGAAGCTATTACCTTGATCTCACCTAGTAACATGACCCCAGGCGACAAAAAATACATTATTTTAGTTAATTACCTATCCATTGCTGCAACCTTCTTTTAAGCACCGGTATAACTGGATTTTCCACGGCCCTTGGAAGATTACCTTAAAATACACTTCTCGGAAACGATGATCTCATTGACCTTGTCTGGCTCCGAGACCCAGGTTCACCTGACAAAACTTTTACGTAGAAAGATCCACTCTTGAATTGTGAAAAGGTAAATCAAATTTAGGCCCGATCGCCTCATCAGCTCGGGAGTTATCTGACAAAAATGACATCAGTGGGTGAGGATGGTGGATGGGAGGGGAAAATATTCGCCCCGGACTGCTGTAGGGTTAAGGATAACAATATTTTCAGGTCAGTGTTACCAAGAACAATTGTTCATAAATGTTTCCAGGCTATCCATTGTTTCGTTCGCAAAACATATCTCAATGGCTCCATTCCCCATACAACTGTAAGCAGCATACAGGCTTATGACATGCCGTCATCCCTTGGAAGTCTGAAATTGCCTAGGTCTGGGGGGAATCCCAAGGATCCCCTTAGGCATAGGTAATAGGTAGGATCCCCTTCCGTTTGAGATCCCCTGACCGAGAGAATAGCACAGATGCAATGGTTAATATGTCATATTGAGATTAGTCTTCTAATCCCATTAAAGAAGCACGCAATACACTTCTAGTTATCGTTGGTCGATCGCATAATAATCACATGAGGCGCACACATTAATCACAGTATGACATCATTCATCATGGTCTGCGGCTACATCACATCTGTATTCGATATGGGTGCATGCGAACAGCCCACTGAAATTACAACATGCCGGGTAATCCCTACAATGCAGTGGTGACCGGGGGCTCCGGGGGCACGCGTTGTTTTAATTCCGCAACTGATGAAGCGGAAACTGAAATGCTCACGGCCGTCCTTCACTTTCGCCCGCTTTGTACGTGTTGTTTACTGTCGTCAGTGGAGCGATCGGCTGTTTTAATGGTAATGTCTTCCGTGTGCGATTCCTCTGGTCTCTCGGGAGACTGAACCTGAAAAGAATTATTCGCCGCGGCTGAAGCGCCCCATACTCTCTACTTCTTCAAAGGTCTCAGGTGTCTATCTGCAGCCACTGCGGTTCCTCTCTTACTATCTCCCTCTATGCCGTGGCTGACATAGCTTCCGAACAAGCGGTTGCGCCGAGAAGGTTCCTTCTTCGATATCTCTCAGAAATCCAAAGACCAGATCCGGCATCCAGGATCAGATCCCTGAAATCCAATAAACTGACGAAAAATATGACCAACGACAGGCATATCCTTCCCCGTCCCCGCCGGAAAGTCGCGCGTTTCGCTGAATGCCGGCTGCACCTGAAAGCCTCTCTGACTGAGCAGCAGCTGGCACCCGAGAGCCTCCCTGACTGAGCAGCAGCTGGCACCTGAGAGCCTTCCTGACTGAGCGGCGGCTGGATCCGAGAGCCTCCCTGACTGAGCGGCAGCTGGACCCGAGAGCCTCCCTGACTGAGCGGCGGCTGGACCCGAGAGCCTCCCTGACTGAGCAGCAGCTGGACCCGAGAGCCTCCCTGACTGAGCGGCGGCTGGACCCGAGAGCCTCCTGACTGAGCAGCAGCTGGACCCAAGAGCCTCCCTGACTGAGCGGTGGCTGGACCCGAGAGGCTCCCTGACTGAGCAGCAGCTGGACCCGAGAGCCTCCCTGACTGAGCGGCGGCTGGATCCGAGAGCCTCCCTGACTGAGCGGCGGCTGGACCCGAGAGCCTCCCTGACTGAGCAGCAGCTGGCACCCGAGAGCCTCCCTGACTAAGCAGCAGCTGGACCCGAGAGCCTCCCTGACTGAGGGACGGCTGGACCCGAGAGGCTCCCTGACTGAGCAGCGGCTGGACCAGAGAGCCTCCCTGACCGAACAGCAGCTGGACCCGAGAGCCTCCCTGACTGAGCAGCAGCTGGACCCGAGAGCCTCCCTGACTGAGCGGCAGCTGGACCCGAGAGCCTCCCTGACTGAGCGGCGGCTGGACCCGAGAGCCTCCCTGACTGAGCGGCGGCTGGACCCGAGAGGCTCCCTGACTGAGCGGCGGCTGGACCCGAGAGCCTCCCTGACTGAGCGGCGGCTGGACCCGAGAGGCTCCCTGACTTAGCGGCGGCTGGACCCGAGAGCCTCCCTGACCGAGCAGCAGCTGGACCCGAGAGCCTCCCTGACTGAGCGGCGGCTGGCTCTACAAGACCTCTCCTGACGCTGACCAGTGGCCGGACCTGGCACCTTCTCCAACTGACCCCGTCCCGGCAGATCGCCGCCCTCTCCGAGCGGCGGCTGGACCTGGAGCGGCAGCTGCGCGGCCTGCTGGACGAGCGCGCGCTGCTCACGGCTCGGCTGCAGGAGTCGGCTGAGCGACAGCTGCTGCTGGAGCGACTGCAGCGCGAGCGCAGGGGGCAGGTAGGCTGGGGACGCGGCAGCCAGTATGGCCGGCGCACGTGTCGACACGTTGCCTCGGCGAGTGTTTATAATGTAGTAGGTTTATCATAACGAGCATGTGGCCTACATTTATAGCCTTGCATTATAGCCCTGCATAAGAGAGAGATATATATATATATATATATATATATATATATATATATATATATATATATATCCATATCTATATATATATATATATATATATATATATATATATATATATATATATATATATATATATATATATATATATATATATATATATATATATATATATATATATATATATATATATATATATATATATATATATATATAAGCCTATAGCCTACAATTATCCTGGCACCCATTAACGAAAGGGTGATTATCATGCCTCTATGCAATCGCGATTCTCTACATTATACACACATCTCGCACCTCAATCGGCCACAACTTCAGGATTCCATCGGGTTCTTATAACCAGAGCAATGCATTTTGTAATTATCCAACTATTCTGTCTGCCAACGATCTCCGAGTCGCGTGGACTCGAACTTGCAACTCCGACACCGCTCCAACCGACAGCGTCCAACGCGGCCGTCTCCTGCGACTACAGCCCCGAGCGTGCCTGGCAGGCTGACCGGGAGGCTGACTGGGAGGCTGACCTGGCAGGCTGACCGCACACAACGCCATTCTCCAGGCACGGAGCACCCGGCGCCAGCTGGCCCAGTTGGCGGCCGCCAACAGCTCGATGACGGAACGACTGGAGGTGGCGTCCGGCCTGTCGCCGGCCAGCACCGGACACACGTCGCTCCGCAACGAGCTCGACTCGTCCGTCGACGAGGGACTCGGTTCAGGTCAGCACACGTAGCGGGGTGGAGATGGTGTGGACGAGAGACTCGACTCAGGTCAGCACACGTAGCGGGATGGTGGCGTGGACCAGGAACTCGGCTCAGGTCAGCACACGTAGCGGGGTGGGGGTGGCGTGTGGAGGCCGGACCATATACGGTGTACTGTGGGTGGGACTCCGTGAACTGATTACATACGGTGCATGGCTCGAATGGAAAGCTTATTTGACACCCTGGCTGACGTGGCGTTGCAAATTACACGTGCAGCAAGAGCTGCAACAGGGGTGTGACGAAGAGTAGTCCACTATTAGACAGGAGGAAATTGACATTGCGATGGAGGGAATGAGAAACTACATGCAGTCCTTGAAATATATCGGTTCAAAGCGCTCAGAATGGACTGTCAGCGAATACAAAATGTGTTCGCACCGTTTCCAGCATTCATATCAATTTACTTGGACCGGAACAGATAGAGACCAAGAATTAACTGGGGGCATATTGATATGATATGACCTCTTTGTGACGCGAACAACCCTGAATCTACTATCAATGGTTCTTATGGATCGATTTAATGCTGTTCCAAATTAATTTCCATGCAAAGAACACACATAAATACTGCAAGGAATTCATACGACGACAGCTTGACCATAGCCCATAGATCAATGGAGTGATCAGAATGGAGCGCGAAAATTTCGTGATGACATGCCGGAGCCGATACTATTGGTCACATGCGCGACGGTTTACATAGCTATGTGAGGAGCATCCTGAACACGTAACCTCGCTTCCAAATGACGCTCATGGACAGTCAAAGAAAATACCATGCTGGGCCGCCAGCATGCACACTACACCCAGACTAACTTCACTTACTTTGTTTTCAAAAGCGACCCTGTGGGGTGTGAGCTGCCGTCGTGTGACCGAAGTCACTAAGGGAATGTTCCCGCTCTGCTGACCTGACGGCCACCGTCACTGGATAGCAATTACATAATGCTCCCGGCGTCTACCGTGACTGGAATATGCGGCATCACTTCGCTTTGTGACGGAAACCGTCCGTCGCGTGATGTGAACTTTGCGGTTTAGGCAACTCTAGCGAGTGACATAACTGGTACGTTATGTGCCACCGAGTGTGAAGCGGCTCTGATAGGTAACGCGCATTAAACGATGGGAATATGGCATGTGACGTAACCATGTGTCTGGTGATGGCACCTGCCGTCCGAGGTGACCCTGGCGAGTGGCCTCTGTCATGTGACCTAAAGTAAGTCACCTGTCATCTGAGGTGACCCCGACGAGCGACCTCTGTCGTATGACCTAAAGGAAACCATCTGCCATCTGAGCTGAGCGACCTCCGACATGTGACCTACAGGCAGTCCCATGCCGCCTGTGATGATCTGTCAGGTGACCTACAGGCAGCGACCTGTCATCTGAGGTGACCCTGACGAACGATCTCTGAAATGCGACCTACAGGCAGTCACTTGCCGTCTGAGATGACCTGTCACGTGACCTACAGGCAGTCACATGAGGTGACCCTGACGAACGACCTCTAACGTGTGACCCACAGGCAGCCACCTGCCGTCTGGGGTGACCCTGATGGAGCTGGGCGACAGTGTCGAGTGTGACGAGCCCCTGGTGACCTTCGCCGGCTCCCCGGAGCTGTCGGAGCTGTCGGAGCTGCTGCAGCTGAGGCAGGAGGCGCGGGAGACGGCGCGGCAGCTGGCGGCCCTGGCCGAACTGGCGCGGGCCGGCCGGGCCGAGACCGACAGCACGGCGACCGAGCACACGGCTCCGGCAGAGCACACAGCTTCGGGAGAGCGCACAGCTCCGACAGAGGTGCCACAGCTGGACCAGGTAACCACCTGGGTGGGGTCTGGGTGGGGTAAGAAGCAGTCGGCTAACCACCGCTCAGCCCGGGGAAAACAACCGCTCAGCCCGGGTAACTACCGCTAGGCTTGGTGTCGGAAACATCGGTAGCTGTCGTCCAGAACGGTGTCAAAGCCACCAGGCAACCATTCGTTGTAAAATTAGCTATCCACATATCGAATCGAGTGCCGGAAAACGCTGTACTACAGCGCTTTGTGTACAGGTGTAAAGGCGAGGACTTTAACTACTGACCCTGATGTTGGATAAACTGGCAAATCACTCGCCCCTTGGCGTCATATCAACCGGGATATCACCTCCCTATTCCTTCCGGTGGTAGATAAGCCAGCAGGTAACCCTCCCTTCACTCCCTTCTGGGGTTAGATCCAGC
Source organism: Ashinkailepas kermadecensis (assembly GCA_034440615.1). NCBI lineage: Eukaryota > Metazoa > Arthropoda > Thecostraca > Neolepadidae > Ashinkailepas > Ashinkailepas kermadecensis. Next base: position 273,742 of record JAOTOM010005137.1, on the reverse strand, counting down.
AGCCAACTGCTGCCACGCTCTGACCAGGTAACTGTACTGGTGACACTCAGACGAAGCAGGTAGCTGTGGTTAAAACAGCTGACCAGGTAACTGTACTGGTGACACTCAGACGAAGCAGGTAGCTGTGGTTAAAACAGCTGACCAGGGACATGATCCACAAAGAATCTAGCGACGAATTGCGCAACATAGGCAGGACGTCACATCGATTGCATGAGCCGGTCTCGTACAAATCTGGGGCACGGTGAACACCCGTGGAACATAGCCACGGTTATGTGCACGGTGTGGGAACGACTCACGACTGTTACAACTGAAGCCGTTTTATAGTCCATGCAGCCCTGCAGCGTTAACGCTCGTCTTGTGTAAAGCTGGGAGGTCAACCGCCTCACTATGGACATTAGTATTAAAGCCTCACCGGCTCCACTGGCTGCTTCACTCGCGGTACATGGCTACTTTCCTGTGCGCTCCACATACACAGCAGGCATACCATGGGAGCCACACACGCACTTGTGAAATGGTACTGTTGTGCCATCCAATATCGGCACCGTGCGAGTAATGGCGTAGCCAGAATTTGGCCCGGGGGGGCGAACATCTGAAGAGGGAACCTTACCTACTTAGATCCCGCCCCCCCCCCACTTTTCCGAAACTTCTTGGATTTCTGTCACTGTATTTTAAAAGGGCCTTATACACGCACGCACGCACGCACACGCACACACACGCACACGCACACGCACACGCACACACACACACACACACACACACACACACACACAGATATATATATATATAGCAGCCTGGTAAGGACTAGTAAAAAAACCGTTTGGCTGCCGACAACAGCCAACAACAGAAAACCTATTACAGAAAATGAAGGGTTAATTAGCACATATCTAATGAAGGCATGAATATTATTCGCTTGGGCAAAAATACGATTGCTCATCTCCATGGACGTAATTGCTTCTTTCTGTTATCCGCTATGTTCGGACATAGTATAATCGGGACGGCATTCATGGTAAGGATGAGACGCACCAATGGCGCAGCCAGGATATTTATAAGGGGGCAGACCAAAACAAATAAAATGCAATAGTTTTAGCTACGCGAAAACTTATGGTTTGGGTGGTGCAAATCGCAAATTTCTTGTTTGATCTCCTATATTTTTAGTTGCAAAGTGGTAGGGAGAGGGAGGGCTGCTCTCTTGGCTGCGCCTCTAAGACGCATATTGTTGCGCCTTTTATTGTTACCTTCATACTTCCTCAAAATGAGACGCGAATACCAATGGGGAAAATAAGCGCAAGTCTTGGGGACAGGGGAAGGACTAGCAACATGCCTGACCAGCTATGGCAAACACACAGCATCCTGCAAAATATATTTGTCATTTATTTTTGCTTTACCAGTGTCACCCCGGCCCAAGACGAAGCAACTGGCATCGCTGGAGCGGCCGTCACCAAAGCTATCGCTAGGCTGTCTTTCTCGCCATCGCTGGAGCGACCGGAGCTGCCGGACTAGCTGTGGTTAGGCCACTGGGACGGCTGTGACCGCTTGGGTGATCGTCACCGCTAGGACGGTTGTGGCCGTTGGGGCGACCGCCACCGCTGAGTTGGCGGTGACTGACCTTCCCAGCAGCATCTATGACTCCCAAGGATACCTTTTCTATGATACTGGCCCTCAGTATTCCTCGCACCAATCGCCAGTTCCCAAGGACTCTCTTAGCTCCCAGTGGGCCCGATCCCTCAGGTGCCCAACCCAAAGCTCAGGAACATCCTAGTCCGGTCCGTTGGTTGGTTATTGGTTTTACAACACGTCGACCGTTGAGTCATACAGCGTCGCCAATCTCTCACGCCGATTGGTCGCGGGCGAAGAGTAGCGACAGGTGAGACTCGAACCCACAACCTTTCGATTGTGAGACGAGCATCTTACCCCTAGACCACTTGTCCCCCTAGTCCGGTCCTCTCTGACCCTCAAGGGACCTATTCATTCGTCAGGAGCACTCTCTGACCTGCGTGAGCCATTCCCAGTTCTCGAAAAACCTGTCTAGCTTTCAGGGGAATCCTACAGCTCCGAGACAGGCCTCACAATTTCTAGCAAACACCGTCAGCTCTCGGAACTCTCCTAAGGTCTTAGGTGGCTCTGTTAATTTATCAGGAGCCTTAGGAGCATCATATGTAGTTCGGTAATCTCTGGCTCCCAGGGATCCTCCCCAGTCCCCGGGAGCCTTTCGGGCTATCAAGGGCATTCTAGCTCTGAAGCTGGGCTCTCAGTAATCCTCACAAACATAGTTAGCCCTCAGGAACTCTCTTTAAATCTCAGGGGGCCTTGTTCTTCTTATTGGGATCCCTTCCAAACCTATCCGGCATCCCAGTCCAGTGATTTCTAGCACTCAATGACCATTTCCAATCGTCAGGGGCCCTCTTTAGCTGTTTGGGGTCCATCCCAGTCCTTGACAGTCTTTCCAGCTTCAAGGGATTTCTAGCTCTGACGTGGACTCTCAGTATTCTTCACAACCATAATCAGCCTTAGGTACTCTCCTTAGCTCGGGGGGGGGGGGGGGTGCTCTGTTAGCCCCCAAGGACCCTCTCAAGCTGCTAGGGACCCTTCCCAGTCATCAACAGCTGTAGTGGTTTGAAGAACATTCTAGCTCTGAGGCTGGCCATCCGTATTCCTCATAATCGCCAGCCAGCAGCGAATGTTTTAATCTCTCAGGGGACCTTGTTCATCTATTAGGGGCCACTCTCAACCTCAGGAGAATCCAGTCCAGCCCTCTCTGACTCTCAGAGATCCTCTTCATCTTTCAGGGCCCTCTCCTGCTTTTAGGGGCTCATCACAATCCTCAATAGTCATGTCCAGCTCTTATGTCGAGGGAATTTTAGCTCCAAGATGGGCCCTCACTAGTTCTCTTCGGCTCTTGGGGGCTGTGTTCATCCCTCAGGGGCCCTTTCGAACTCGAAGAGCATCCAAGCCATCACTGGCCCTCAGGCGCCCTGTTTATTCTTCAGCTGTTAGGGGCCAATTCCGGCTGAGACTCTTTCTCTTTCCAGCTGGCATGTCCATTTCAGCTCACGGGCTTGTCTTCACGGCCCTGCAAACCCTCAGGGTCGTCTTCAGGTCACAAGAACCGCGGCTACAGAACTATTAGATGCGTTTTATTTTTCCTCGGTTATATTTCTGCCCCTTAGGGTGGTCGCCTGGAAGGCCTCATCGAACTCTCCAGGGGGCAGGTGCCCCTTCACCATTTGGAACGCCACTGCTTTTTAACAGCCCGGGGCCCTTCCATAGGCTTAGAGGCCCTTTACGTAGTACCGGGAACCCTTCGCTTCGGTCCGGATCGTCCCAGTAGCTGGGGGGCCTTTTTATCGGTCTGAGACCCGCTGTCAGCTCTAAGTCCCTCTCGATCAGCGTGAGCTAAAGCCGGCCCAGCGGCCCTGCACGTCCGGCCCGGGGCCACCTCCGTTGGGTCAGGGACCGTCTTTCACAGCTTAGGACACTGTCCGGCCGGAATCCCCTGTTTCAAAAGTTTGGGCCTCCTCTATCACGCACGGAGCCCCCTGTGCGATTTCGGTTCCCATCGGCCATGGGTCCCTTCATACCGGCTCTGCGCCATCGGTCAACCGTTACATGGATTGAGTGGTTGCGATGACGTCACTAGGGAAGGCACCGTGGCGTCCAGTCGGAATATCGGTAATCTCGTATGGGGTGTATGGTAGACAGGTGCATGGTCCTGTTTAAGCACGTCGCTGGTCGACCGACTCTCGAGTCTTGGCACAGTGGTCTGTACACCTGCTAATGAAATCGGCTTGGACAAACTGCAGTCCATGGTGTGGCCACAATACACCACCGGACTGGGCCCAATCCCTCAGGCCAGCCACACTGCTCTATGCTGAACGGAACACATTTAGACGACTTGTTGAACGTTGGTGGGGGCGTCCCTTCACCATTTCTAGTGACGGCAAACACCTCTACGCTGGCTGACCACTGGCCAACTTCAAGCATCGGCGACTCCGCCATCCACCGTCGCTGCTCTCTCCTCCTCAGGGCGGCCCCGGGAAACTGCGTGAAGCGTTCCAGCTGCTGCATGAGCAGGTGACGGCGCTCCTGCCATCTGTGGCGGACGTGGCGGACGGGTGCGCCGGCTGTGGCCGACCTGCACACCTGCCGCTCGAGACCCAGCTGCTGACGATGCGCAAGAGTCACGACCAACTCCAGGAGCAAAGCCGGTTGCAGACGGACACCCTGGCGCAGCTGGAGGACGAGCTGGCACGGCACAGTCACCAGGTGAGGGGACACCCTGGCGCAGCTGGAGGACAAGCTGGCACGGCAGTCACCAGGTGAGGGGACACCCTGGCGCAGCTGGAGGACGAGCTGGCGCGGCACAGTTACCAGGTGAGGGGACGCTCTGGCGCAGCTGGAGGTCGAGCTGGCGCCGCAGTCACCAGGTGAGGGGACACACTGGCGCAGCTGGAGGTCGAGCTGGCGCGGCAGTCACCAGGTGAGGGGACGCCCTGGCGCAGCTGGAGGACGAGCTGGCGCGGCACAGTTACCAGGTGAGGGGACGCTCTGGCGCAGCTGGAGGTCGAGCTGGCGCGGCAGTCACCAGGTGAGGGGACACACTGGCGCAGCTGGAGGTCGAGCTGGTGCGGCAGTCACCAGGTGAGGGGACACCCTGGCGCAGCTGGAGGACGAGGCTGGCGCGGCACAGTTACCAGGTGAGGGGACGCTCTGGCGCAGCTGGAGGATGAGCTGGCGCGGCAGTCACCAAGTGAGGGGACGCCCTGGCGCAGCTGGAGGTCGAGCTGGCGCGGCAGTCACCAGGTGAGGGGGCACACTGGCGCAGCTAGAGGACGAGCTGGCGCGGCACAGTCACCAGAGACAGTCGCCAGGCGAAGCGGAATGGTGACAGGGATAGTGACAAGGTGGAGGGGATAGTGACGAGGGCAGTCGGAAGGTGAAGGCAATCATAAAATATTAACTATATAATGCAATAATAAGTGGAGGCACTCCAATATTGGTGGCAACATTGTATGTGGTATATGAAGCCACCTCCCACCTTTTCACTTGGAGCAAAACATGTTGATGGAAACAAATCATCACGCTGAAAATAAACTGAAGTATAATGAACCACGCAATTTAATTTAACTAACTATGATATTTACATGATGAGGAAAAATATCACTCCAATGTATAGTTCTGAAATCAGGCACAATGAAAAGATGCGTGAAAGCAAATGCATGCAGCAAGGTAGAATTGGTCACTGGTCATATCCCTAACTCAGCTTAGTTCATTGCACAAATCGTCAGCTTGGGTGGTTGGTTATTTGGGCTTAGGGGCGCATCGACTGCGTTGGTCATACAGCGTCCATATAAATATAATATAAATCGTCAGCTGATGAGTGCGAACACGAAGAAGGGCACATGACATGACAATGACGTCACTGTGCTCATGCCAGGCATTGCTATCAAGGCATAAAGGGCGCACGCTACCGCACAGCATAGGGCGAATGGTGAACTTGTACGTGTATTTCAGCTCACGATGCGGGAGAAGCAATATGCAGCTTTACAAGAAGAGAAGAATCTCTTGAAGACGGAGCTCGACGACACGTATGTCGCAAAAGAGGATCTTGTTCGAAAGGTGAGATATCTAGCGGTGGCTCTCGCCTGCACCAGCACTCCATCCGGTTCCAAGCTGAAGTTCCGCCTTGCTCACCAGGTGGCTGATTTACAGCGGCTCAACGGCAGCTACAATTATTTTAGTCCCTTCAGTCTTTTCACGGACCCACATTACACGGAGTGAAGTTGTGGCGACGCTAACGACCACGGGAATGACACAATTCACATGAGAATGATGGGGGTCTGTGAAATAGATGTAAAAAAGAAACATGACATTGGGAGAAGACGATCACACGAAACATAGTAGGAGTGAATGACGACCCGAAACGAAACTTACTTCGTCCATCAGTGTCACCATAGCTGTATGCAGTCCATCCCGCATCTGGCCACACACACACGCACGCACGCATATACACGCACACGCACACATACATACATACATACACATACACACACACACACATATATATATATATATATATATATATATATATATATATATATATATATATATATATATATATATATATACGTGTATCAGGGGGTGGAACACGTACGTGCACAAGGAGGTGGAAACACTGGCAGGCAATGACTTTGGAATGGGGAAAATCACACACGGCTTTTCATGACATTAAATTTTAAATGGAGTGCCATGGAGATGTTTTAAAAAACAAAACATTGTAGTTAAAAACTGCCATTTCTCACGCAAGCCAACTCGCGATTTCGGAACATTATTGCAGGTCAAAACAAATTCGGTTAAGGTGTTGGTTTGCGAATTTCGTGACACTGGTGTACACTAGTACACTACTCACTGTGACATCTCAGTGGGTACCATATGCCAGTGACCAATCTTTGTCAATACAGGTGAAATAATTGGCTATGGCCATTTTTCCTCTTGCTATCTGAGATGCTTATTAACTCTTATCTTATGCTACCTGGGGAACAATACCCACCATGCCGTTATCAAATCCTCATCTTGCCATCTGATGTTCGCTGATCGAGATGCCGAGACTGGCTTATGTGATCCGGACCACCACATCCTCACTTTCCAATTTTTAGCCGCCAATATAATATTCCTCACAGCATTGAATCGCCTCCCTCAAGGCTATTTTGCCTCCTAGGCTATACGATTTTGTCACGTACACCAATAGCTATATCATTTGCGGATGCGTCTGCAAGAAGTGCATGAGAGCAATATAGCCGAAGCAGCTGACGCGCCCAAAAATCCCAACTCCACGCACAAACGCAAACGCACAAGCACACGAACACACACACACAAACGAAGCGCATACATAAATACAAATTCCAATTAGTTATCTGGAAACGTTGCGCCATTCAATGGTACCTTTTCCGCTGATGGTAATGATAACGCCGCAGGTGTCGTTGACGGAGGTAACTGTAGGGTACTGGTGCCGCACCTGGGGTCTGACGTGCTGCACCTGTCAGCGGATACTGCACGCTCGGTTCCCACGGTAGGGTCGCATGACTGTTCCACCGGCGACCAGAGCTGATTCCTACACCCGAACAACCGGACTGACACGACGCACGCTCGCCGGCCTGACCCGAGACTGTCGCCGGTCCACCCAGGCATGGGAGGCGCGGGACCAGGCGGTACGGCGGAAGAATTCCGCCGAACTCGAGCTCTCCCGGGTGAGGATCGAAGTCATGCAGACCAACTCGCAGCTACTCGAGTCGATACAGCGAAAGGTGCGGCTCTCCTGTCAGCTCGACCAGTGGCAGGTGAGATACGAGCACTACGCTGCCCATTTTGTTAATTCGACCAACTGCAGGTGATAGCATTGTATTGCGCCGAGATTGACAACCTTGTTTTGAATACATCTTCATTGTGGTTGATGAATATGAGGTCATCCGGTCTACCTCGACCTTCTGTTTCTTTCTGATCTCTTTCTTTCTGAGGAACCATTTCTGTTTCACTAATTCGGCCAGTACTGGTGAGCTCAACTGGTTTGGGTAGTCAATCACATAATCCGCACTGTGGGGAACAAGTCCGGATACGCTCCACAGAGACAAGGAAATGGTGTGCAGAGAGTCAAGTGTTCAGAATACACGATATATTTACCTCGAGTATCTCCTGAGTGCAGCTGCAATAAATATTCTTGGATATGTTGATCTTTGCAATGGTGAAGAGACGGCTAGGATCCAGCAACCATTTTACATTGGTTAATCATCACGACCATGTCTTGAGTGGTTTATATATTGGTTGGGCACGTATTTGGGCCAAACATGGCGCATATTATTGTTTTCTGCCGCTCTATATGCTGCTTTATTGTATCGTACCTGCCTTAGCTTATCGAAACAGGAACTGTGGCCTTATCAAATGCGAGCAGGGGTAGTGAAATTACAATGCAAGAATGGGAACACTAGGACCAGCGCACACATGCTGCAGCCAACCGGGTCTGGGTTTCTCATCAACGATCGCAAGACGCTTGGCAAAAAAATTGCAGTTCAGTTCCAGACACCCTGAAGTGGCTGGAATATAATCCGTGGGAAATCTGGGAACGTCGTGGATTATCGATCTGACGACTCTGGATTTGTGGTTGGAACGCATTTATCTCATTAGCGATCGCCAACGGGATTAGCAGTCTGTAGTGCTTCCATACTACGAAGTCTAAACGTACTTTGTTTTGCATAGCCCAGAGAAGAGCCAATGCATGATATACAAATTCGGTTTGATCCCCGGTGCCAGCTCCTCGTTACCCAGGATGGACACAGGCACTAATTAACACATATTTTCTCGCCTGCAGTGGGACATGCAGCAGCTAGTGGATGCTGAGATCCAGAAGAAACTCAGCCGAAACGAACACAAGCGCACCACCAATTTCAGCACGCGTTCTGCGCCACCGTCCAAGGGCAGATCAATACTGCGCTTTTTCGGTCGATCTTAGCGCCACTTCGCCGAACTAGTTCTGGGAAATATCGGCAATGTGGCGACGTATTGTTATACACGCCACGAGACACGCCAACGGGTTACTGTGATATGGTGACTGGAGAGCGCAAGTCACTGACGTGGCAACTAATCGCCTTCAAATCTTATTTGTGCATTAATCATGGACACCGCATCGACGACGATTTCATCAGTACGTATATTGTTGTGAGTAATACTATCGAGTACGTATATGCACTCAAACTGAGGTAAATACAAATGCCATATAGTGTCGTTGGGATATTTATGCACATATTCCAGAAGTGGCAAGCTCAATTTCAAGATTCAACTGAACTTCACATCATAAAAACATATTTATCTCAGCTGCAGAGCCGGACCTAACTGATTCAACAGCACATACCAGTATGGGCGGCACGATTTGGCATGCACCAGCATAACGGGTTTGGGCGACTACTCGAAAAAAAAACAACAACCGTAAGCCTATTACATGGCAGCTGGTAGGTGCATTCCTGAGTCAGAGCGCGGTTACAACGCAATAATAATCACCACGCACGGAAAAAAAAATCTGACAACGAACCATGTACATACGAAATCACACCAATTATATTCCAGCCAAGAATAATCTTGAACGCAAACACACAGACTTTTAACCCTCACCCGTGCAGAAGAGGGGGTTGATGCATCTTGCCTAAGTTTCCATCGCTTTTTGATCACAGAAAATGGCCCGCACCAACACAACGCCGCTTGGCATAGTTGATGAGGAATCCTTTGCCGACCTTCTGGCATACACAATTTAAAGAGGTCTTGTCAAGTCACTGAGCTGTAACGTCATAATATGGAACACGTCACGCCGTTCTTCGCCATGGAGTTAATTTAAACGCTGAAACTAAATGTGCTTCCATTTTACCATTGGGTGCAAGAAAACAGTGCTTTCGGGCGTTGTTCCAGAAGTTCCCAAAATGAGATAAACACTTACTTCAACTCATCTGACCCTTGACCTATGTGCCAAAACGTGACATACCGCACATTGGTAGCATCCCAGTATACCGATGAATACTGTGTCCAACGCCTCAAGCGCGTAACTGTTCTTGGTTTTACACAGGGAACGATTAGACGTGAAAATTCTTGATTCTTTTTGCGAAGAATCGACATCTAAGGTGATCTAGGAGGTCAACCAGTAACCCAAAGTAAAGAATGGGATATCAATGGCGAGATCTCGTCATGTGCAGTACGCTGGTTGGGATATCAATGGCGAGATCTCGTCATGTGCAGTACGCTGGTTGGGATATCAATGGCGAGATCTCGTCATGTGCAGTACGCTGGTTGGGATATCAATGGCGAGATCTCGTCACGTGCAGTACGCTGGTTTTTAATTTGTGTCGCTGACAATCTCAGTTTGGAAACGGTAGGAGGGCTCCAACAATCCCCCCCCCCCCCTAATGCACCGGCAAAAGTAGCGAAACGCCGTGCACGGCGCCAGTCGTCATAACGCCAGACTACTTAAAATGGGGAGACCAATATTGGAAAAGCACGCATCCATTCTACACCCACTCACGAAACAGTACCACTAAATTGCACTCAACCCGAGCGCTTCGCGTTACGTCGACACTCAGCCACGTCCCGACCTGACTCCGCCGGGTTGGGTCACGTCCCGACCTGACTCCGCCGGGTTGGGTCACGTCCCGACCTGACTCCGCCGGGTTGGGTCACGTCCCGACCTGACTCCGCCGGGTTGGGTCACGTCCCGACCTGACTCCGCCGGGTTAGGTCACGCGGCAAGAAACGGACACACGGCGTTCAGAAACGCCGTCGGCTTCTCCGAGTGCACCCAGTGTCCGGCGCCGGGGATCCAGGTGAACCGGGCGGCCGGAAACAACGCCCGAATCTCGTCTTGCGCCGAGGGTCTGGGGAGCGGAGGCGGCGCTAACGTATGTCCGTGGATCTCACATTGCGTCGCGGGTCTATCCGATGGGCGGTAACATGCCCCATGCATTTCAGGGACCAGTGAGGGAGTACGTGTGGTCAAAGAATGTCGTTCTAACACCGTCGGAATTTATGTCGTTCGAGAACGCGTCAACCAGGCCTTAACGCTGAGAACCTAGTGGCTGACGTAATAGAAGATCTTTCCTTCCTTCAAGTAATCCTTCAAGTCACCATAACAAAAGGCAACACAAGTTAAAACAATTCTGTTTTGGCTACTCCACCAAACATTGCCCGAGGGGTTAATGGATACAACTGAGACCCGTTCGAAGACTAGCAGACAAACCCTAAGGGAATTCAAGTAGATCCCCAAAGCTCACCCAGAAGCGAGACCCGTCAAAGAACAAAGTTACGCGGACTACTACCCACCTATCGCGACACGAACATATACAGAACTGTTGACACATGAACACACACATGCATAACCTCAGGCGCATACACACGGCTCACTTTATGTAGTCTGAGTTTTGTCCGCCGATGAAGAGAGTGGGTCCAGTGTAGACGGCAGCATCCGGTCGTGTGAAACCGGAGAGGGCCGGCAGGGACCGCTTTGCCACCGGCAGGTTGAACTTCCACCGCGATACGCCACCCGACTCCACCAGGTTCGTCAATAAAAACTGACGCAGGTACCTATCCTGAGCATAGATCAGTACCATTTTCATCTCAGTCGGTTCGTTCTGGCCACGAACAACACACTGTCTCCAGCTCAGCTGGTTCGCCCTGAACACGGAGCACCATCTCCAGCCCAGTTGGTTCGCCCTGAACGCGGAGCACCATCTCCAGATCAGTTGGTTCGCCCTGAACACGGAGCACCATCTCCAGCTCAGTTCGCTTGCCTGAACACGGAGCACTATCTCCAGCCCAGTTGGTTCGCCCTGAACGCGGAGAACCATCTCCAGATCAGTTGGTGCACTCTGGCACACAATGTAAGGGTGACGAAGGGGGCCGTCTATGAACCAAGACCACAAGCTGCATCCCCAGGTAGCCTTTCGTAGTGCAGCAAAAGCACAGTAGCCACTCAGAGGACGTCAGCTACGTCGCATAACCGCTTTTGTTCATGGCAGCAGCGCCTCCAATTTTGCCCTGATCTTGCCAAAATCAAGAAAAAAAGTATATCATACACGCTGGCATATGTGAGCGAGATTTTTCGAGCTGATTGCAGTGGTTGATGACGTCTTGTTAGTAAATCCTTCAAGATCAAAAGTGGGTAACATAATTTCACTGTTGCAGCATCGCTAAGCGCAATCGCCGTTCCCCGACCACACATGTACTGCTGCCACATCCCTCACCACACGACACATCATATGTGACATTCTTTTCTGGTATGACCGGCTGCCTGAAATACACGTCGCCACGGGGTTACTTGTAACACAATATTACCAACATCTCGGTATTTCACGCCTCATAATCACCTCTCTTTAAGCCAGTCCTAAGCAGCTAGCGATTCTCATACTCATACACCCAATGCACCAATGGACTAGTGCACTGTTGCACCAGCGACCAGTGATCAGTGCTGAGCGGCCAGCGATCCTCCCACCCACTTATCTACTGCACCAATGGACCAGTGCACTGTGCACCAGTGACCCATTCTAAATAGCTTGCGATTCTCCCACCCACTTATCTACTGCACCAATGGACCAGTGCACTGAACAGCTAGCAATTCTCCCACCCACTGATCCACTGCACCAATGGACCAGTGTACTGCGCACCAGCGACCAGTGTTGAGTGGCTAGCGATTCTCCCACCCACTGATCCACTGCACCAATGGACCAGTGTACTGCGCACCAGCGACCAGTGACCAGTGTTGAGTGGCTAGCTTCTTCCACCTACTGTCCACTCACTAATGGACCAGTGTACTGCGCACCAGCGACCAGTGACCAGTGTTGAGTGGCTAGCGATTCTTCCACCCACTGATCCACTGCACTAATGGACCAGTGTACTGCGCACCAGCGACCAGTGACCAGTGTTGAGTGGCTAGCGATTCTTCCACCCACTGATCCACTGCACCAATGGACCAGTGTACTGCGCACCAGCGACCAGTGACCAGTGTTGAGTGGCTAGCGATTCTTCCACCCACTGATCCACTGCACTAATGGACAAGCGACCAGTGCTCCAGCAACAGGCGCACATTCTCACATGCGCGTCAATGTGACGTTGGGAAGAGACGACCACGCCAAATACGAAACAACGCAACCAGTGCACATGCAGCCTAAATGGCACCAGTTGACACCATCCAACCATCCGTAGTCAGCACACTCAGAAGCCCAGTAATGGATTCAGTCAACACCACATCAGGAAAGCGATAGTTTCCTCACCGACCGCTCGTCTGCCAACTAACCGCTGCTCCGCCCACTGCACGGTTCCCCGACCACTGTCCGGCGCTCCGCCCACTGCACGGTTCCCCGACCACTGTCCGGCGCTCCGCCAACTGCACGGTTCCCCGACCACTGTCCGGCGCTCCGCCCACTGCACGGTTCCCCGCCCACTGTCCGGCGCTCCGCCCACTGCACGGTGCCCCGTCCACTGACCGGTATGGCAGTCAGCAGCTGACTGTCAGCCTCGCGGCGTATTGCCCATTGCGGCCGGCCGGGCGTGACCTGGACGGACAGCAGAGCGTCCAGCAGCCGGGGGATGTCGGACGATGCTCGAGGACGAGTGTTCGGCGCAATGTCCACCACCACCAGGCTGGATACCAGGTCCGGCTGATGGTGGGCTCGTCACGTCAGCAGGCCACAGCACAGAGTCGTGGCACGAGGTCACACCACCGGATCAGGCGTCAGGGTCAACGCACGGAGTCGTGACACGAGGTCACATCACCGGATCAGGCGTCAGGGTCTCACCGCACGGAGTCGTGACACGAGGTCACACCACCGGATCAGGCGTCAGGGTCTCACTGCACGGAGTCGTGACACGAGGTCACATCACCGGATCAGGCGTCAGGGTCTCACTGCACGGAGTCGTGACACGAGGTCACATCACCGAATCAGACGTCAGGATCTCACTGCACGGAGTCGTGACACGAGGTCAACACCACATAGCCGAATCAGGGTCTCACTGGGAGTCGTGACACGAGGTCACACCCCCGGATCAGAGGGTCTCACTGCACGGAGTCGTGACACGAGGTCACACCACCGGATCAGGCGTAGGGTCTCACCGACGGTCACACCAGGAGCGTCAGGGTCTCACTGCACGGAGTCGTGACACGAGGTCACACCACCGAATCAGGCGTCAGGATCTCACTGCACGGAGTCGTGACACGAGGTCACACCACCGGATCAGGCGTCAGGGATCTCACTGTACGGAGTCGTGACACGAGGTCACACCACCGAATCAGGCGTCAGGGTCTCACTGCACGGAGTCGTGACACGAGGTCACACCGCCGAATCAGGCGTCAGGATCTCACTGCACGGAGTCGTGACACGAGGTCACACCACCGAATCAGGCGTCAGGGTCTCACTGCACGGAGTCGTGACACGAGGTCACACCACCGGATCAGGCGTCAGGGTCTCACTGCACGGAGTCGTGACACGAGGTCACATCACCGGATCAGGCGTCAGGGTCTCACTGCACGGAGTCGTGACACGAGGTCACACCACCGGATCAGGCGTCAGGGTCTCACTGCACGGCTGCACAATTGGTGTACTGATCAGGCCACATGAGATGACATCACCGAGTCAGTGGCTCCGTCAGCGGATCTCACGAGGCTAAACCACCGGATGAAGCCCGCCAATTGTGCTTCGGGGTGCATCTAACATGGTTCGTTCGAGGGGCTTGAAATACTCAAAAGACGCCACACAGACTACTCAAAGGCCGAGCATACGCTAATGGTGAATACGTAATTTATATCAAAATATATCGATCGTTTTGTGTCGAAACACCTCCAATTCGTCCATTTGTCCAAGATTGCAAATGCTCTGATTGCCTGGATCGGCTCCTTAATCTATGCATATGCAAGTGCCTTACTTGGCATCTATGATCTCAAATTATGGGCATCAATATCCAGTAGGTAGCACTGTTCTCAACCCCTAACGGAGGGTGCGATTACGTCCAAAACCATGCTGCTCCGTGCATTGGTAATGCGTCTTACTTTCGGCCGCAGATGCGCAATGAATCACCCGTAGCGACACGCCAGCTGAAAATTTACCGCCGGAGACCTAGTCTAGGGAGACCATGCTTGATCAAATATATGATGCATGACCATACTCAATCAAACTCAAACAACTGATTTGCATTAGGTGTGTCAGCATAGTCATTCATGAACACGCTCAGAAAGATTCTGGGTTGTCAGAGAGACTCGATATATATATATATATATATATATATATATATATATATATATATATATATATATATATATATATATATATATATATGCATATATTCCACTTTGCTTACATCTAATTCGTGACATTTAGCCATTGCCCAGTCCCAGATAAAGTATATGACAGGACAACGATGTCCAATGGTGTACACTGTGTAAACCCGTACTGTGTGACTGGCATGACCCCATCCTATGAGGGGCACCAGTAATGTGCAGAGACAGTCGGAGACGGTCTCTATGCTTGGTAATTGTGCATTCTCCGACATCGCGATTCCTGTTAAATACTTTAGGTGGACCCGAGCAATAGCTGGATAATAAATTAGTGCCACCAAAGCGCAAAATAGACATAACTTAGCGACCTCACACGGCCCGCACGTTCTGAGAGCCTTCATGGAGGACTATACTGACACGTCTAACAGAATTAACTGTTGAGTTTCATGAAATATTTGATCAAGCATCGCCATAGAGAGGGTTCATGGTAGAAGAATATCAACTAACATGTCGCTGAGGGCGATTTCATGCGCATCTGCGTCCCACAGTAAGACATAATGCCAATGCACAGAGCGCCATGCTATTAGGCTCATTGCACGCACTGTGGGAGCCCAAAACCGGTCTCACCTACTGGATAAGATTACCTAGAATCTGGGATGTTGATCTACATCATATCACTACATAATCTGCTTTAGAATCGCGTATGTTTCGTCTTTTAAACATTCGAGGCTCTTCCAATAAACCATGCCAGCCTGGTAGCCATATAAGATACATCATAGTCATAGATTGAGGTTGGAACTAAAATACATATTTTCTTACATGTTTTAGAGCCACAGTCATCATCGTCTTGCCGCCCATGCTGTGTCCCAAAAGTGTGACCTTCTTGTGCTTGAGATCCGAGATTAGCTGAATAACGTCACTGGCCATGACATTATAATCCATTTCATTCGAATGTGGACTGTCACCATGGTTTCTGGCATCGATGTTGATCACCTGGCAGAAAACCATTGAGTGAATATCGGTTTTTCTATTTAATGGTATTTGGCAGATTGGAATGCTTGAATTTGTTAACAAAACTTTGGGGTAAGGTGCATCATGGAACATTAAATTTATCAGCCCTGGGAGAGGGGAGGTCAAATCACAGCTTGACGATTGGGCACTTACCTATGGTAGAACAAACTATTACACAATTATGCTCATGAACCTGACATAAAAACATTGATCAGCATGGCAGAAAAAGTGCTGGGTGGTGGAAAGTTCAGACAAATGCATACTTCCAGCAGTGATGACCTGATAGAAAAGTCTCATAAATGAAAGAGCAGATACCAATGGGCACTCAGAATTACATATTCTGTGGTGTGCAGCCAATAGTAGAAAAACGTGGATTTAAAACGTTTTCCAGGACACATTCAGGCTACAACTACATATAGTTACCTTTCTCTTTGTACTATTGTGAATAAACTTTGCCAGTGAGTTCCAGTTTGACTTAGACCCCATGAGGCCATGCATTATATAAATGGGAACATGATCTGGCAATGATGAAGCAAGTGAGTCATGAGCATGGAATGATAGTTTCAGAGGACATCTGCAAACGAAATGTATGTTACACACAATGCACATAAAACCACATCAAATGAACTAAGCAAACTGGCAGGCAAAGGGATGGCATGGTTTCGTCTAATTGCATGGGAACAAAGTCTGTATGACTGATGTTATTTAAAAGCATTGAATGCCATGGAATGTCATGCAATTAAGCTAAAAACGCGAACTTGTAGCTCTTTTGAAGTTCACACAATACCACATTTAAACAAAGAAGGTATCTGCTTGGCCTTAGTAATGTCATCCTGCATACATTTGTGGATATATTTGTATTCACACACTTAGCTACAGGGAACCTTGACTCCAAATGACCATGCAGGTATACAAATAAAAGTGTCACCAAATTGGATCATTCTGCCAAGATGTGGATCGAGTGAATATGGCTAAATAGGCATTGGTAGGCATGTAGGATGTTGATGGATAATCTCTTTGGAATTTAAGATGTGGTATTGGTTGGGGTGCTGAATATCTTTTTGTGCAGGCTGATAGCATCTTCCCTTTACAGGCTTAACCCAGATGGGCCCCTGTGGCTCTTGCTAAGTCTGAACACTTTATGACTTTATGTGATGATATAACAGCTATAGCTTAGTGGAAACCTATGCTTCCCTCCCCAAAACACATTTCACAGCACATTTTCTTTAATTCCTTATTATTTTGCTGACATGGTACATTTGATCAAGAACAGTACATTTTTTTACCCCACTGCAAGAATGCTTCCAGAATATGCATGTTCAAGGCTATCTTGTAAATGTGACGACAACTGTAAGCTCCATCATGTGAAATCACAGTGTCAATGATTTCACTCAGTGAGTGAAATCATTTTTTTACTGTATAAAGTTGTATGCAGTTATACCTATAGAATAAAGAGATAAGAGCAAGAGGCTACATGACGTTTTTGAAGTGGCTATCTCATTTGGAAGGGCTAGGTCCAACAGAGTCCTGCAAAATTATAATTCTGAAAGATTGAAATCTGAGGAATTGTAGTCATTGATACCTGAAGCCAATAATGAACCCAGAACGAGAAAGCTAATTCCTTCAAGTTGCATGCATTGTGAGTATGGGTTAGTGGAAGGAAAGTGAAGGTGGTGGTGTATGTGATATACTGGGCATATGCTCCTCTCCAAATCCAAGGTCCTAAAACATACATTTTAACACTGATCAATCAAATCAATCCAATTCCTAGATCCAATATTAGGAGAACCAAATCTAACTTGGATAAATTGAGTAACAAATATGCCATGCAGTAGATCACATATAAATATGGCCTTCATGCAAAACAGTTGAATGGTGACAGGCTACCATCTGGAAATACTAGCAGAAATGTTCCGTGTTGCTCCATGTAGTATACCTATGGAGTGCAGGATACATCACCAGGGCAGAGGTTGCAGATGCAGGAGGAAAGGTGGCCAAGAGCAATCTTTCTGCATATGTGGTAGCTATTTGTTGCTTTAGGACATGCTGACTACCAGGTCCTTTTGTGCCAATGATCTTTCTGCATCTTACCATATTCAAAACACTGGTCAAGTTTTTGGCATGGAGATAAGAAGACTATGAGTATATAAACCATATTAAACATATTACAAAATGACACTGGCATTCCACTTCTCACCAGTGTTCCTACAACTTTCAAGGAATGAAGTTGGAAAAATATCAGAGTAAACAAAACAGATGCTGAACAAGCTATTGGCATGAATTGGAAAGCTGACACTAATACTGGACAAATGGATCTTACATACTTGTGGCTATTGTGAGAGGTCCTACAAGTAGATATTTAACAATATAAACATTAAGCTATCAAGATATCCACCAGTGTATGAGCAAAGGTATATATGATACCAGTCATGGTCAATTTTGAGTGCCTGAACAGGCTTTACACCTGCTGCCATATATCATATCATCA
The DNA here is from genome assembly GCA_034440615.1 of Ashinkailepas kermadecensis. Classification (NCBI taxonomy): domain Eukaryota; kingdom Metazoa; phylum Arthropoda; class Thecostraca; family Neolepadidae; genus Ashinkailepas; species Ashinkailepas kermadecensis. Next base: position 255,452 of record JAOTOM010005137.1, on the reverse strand, counting down.
AAAGTATCTACATTTATGACATCACAATGACAGACAGAGACACTGATGGTCACACAACCAGGCAGGATCTGCAGAAGTAAGCCAAGGAGAGATGCTGCAGATATACATCCAAATACTTTGTAGAAGGAAATGAAAGCTACATAGGTACACCAAGGCTCTGCAGGAGAGAGGAAGCACTGAGGAGAAAGTGGCAATGAGGAGAGAGTGGGCACTGAGGAGAGAGGATCTGCATATGTGCTATCAGGGGAGTGCAGCTTCAGTGGTGAGCCAATGGGAGGAATGCTGTAGATGTATATATCCAAACTCTGTAAGAGGGAAGAGAGTTAATAGGCACACCCAGACCAGATGGGTAGGGTTAGGGATAAATACCTACTTGTAGAATCTGCATCCAGAGACATGCAAGATCTACTTGTGCAATATCCATTTCTGTTTTGAATTTAATACTGAAAACTAGCTTGCTCAACACCTTTCATTAGTTACTCTGGGATGTTTTCTCTGAACTTCATTTCTTGACCAGGGTGGTAAGAACATTAATGAAAAGTGGAGATGTCATTTAAAAATTGTCTATTGTCATCCAGAACCTGAGTGGGTTCATTTCCATTTCATCCCTCTTTTAATAATTTCTGGATGTATTCCCACAACAATCCTCCATGTTTTCCTCAGCAACCCTCCTTCTCTCAGCATGCCATTGCATGAGCAGAAACAATCAAAGCAGGTTGAAGCACCCTAAAGCCCAAATAGCTAACTAAGCATGCCTTTGCAGCTCCCCTCTCTACAAAATGTACCCTGCTTCCCCTAGGACCTGGATGTGTCCATGTTCTTTTGCTCCCACTTTCTAGTTACTGGTCCAAGATGCACTTCTGGATAATTATCTTTGTTTTGCTTCTGAAACTCCATTCTTTTTAATCTTTGCAGCTTTTCTCTCTCCTGAGTACACTCCCCCATGGCATGGGTACACCAATGCAGCTTCCAATTCATTTCACAAAGTAGGTACATGGATGCCCATCTGCAGGATTTCTTCTCCTTGGTTTGTGGCTTGCATCTGCAGGTCATCTCTTGTTGTCAGGCCATCAATCTTGCAATGGGTGACTTTATGGTGGATTTTGTTCTTTTGCCAGAAACCTCATCCTCAGAGATAGAGCAAGCTGACAAAAGATAATGTTAAGTAGAAAATAGAAACAAATACCTTGCAGCACAATATTTCCCTTATATCCCAATAATAACCAAAACGTGCTCAGATTAGCTAGTGTTGCATATGTATGGCACCATAAAACAAAATACATGGTCAGTGGTCTTACCCAAGACTAGACATGTCGCATGTTGTCATAATACTGGAAATTCCAGTGCAGCACAAAGCTCCAAACCCTATGAAAGTAGCACCATGCAATCGTCGGCAGGCTGCATTGCTAAATAACATCTTCTGAACTATACAATGCTACTTATTCCTCCACTCCAGCCCCAGTGCCTGCAACAGCCTACACGTAAATCACAACCTAAAGCTAAATCCTAATGCTATTTTGATGGATGCTAGATGCTCCAGTTTTTGTCAGTGCTGCGCCACAAATGGCTTATAGGTGTAGTATGCTGCCAAATTTCACCAAATGGTTTGCTTCAGATGGACGGCGAATTTTCTTTTAGACGATGACTTTGTCAGCTGATGTCATTCACAATGCCATTCTGCCCCTTGGGTTCGTCAGAGGCGCGCCTGATGTCCCGAAGCTGTGGAACTAGGGTGATGGAGGTGGCGAGAGCCATTTTAAGTCTATTACTCCCATGCGACCCCATAGGACCAATGCTAGGCTCGTCCAAAGTTGGAGGAAGAGTGCCGCACCCTCTGCCTTACACCCACTCCCGTTTCCAATGCCCATAGGGTGCATTGTTTCATGAGTCATTTACATATAGCAAGTCATATCTATATGTCCATGCTAATATATAGTACTATATGTCTATGTCAGAGCTTACCCTTAGCCTAAAGATATATTGGCTTCAGGCATGAGGGTTGATTATTTATTCATGTTCATGCTTATCATCCATCCGATGATATTATTGGTGCTGTGACAAAACTGTCAGCAATGAGACACACAACACTTTGCAGGTAATTTATGCTAAAAGTTTTGTATTATTATTTTGTTTTTAGTGTTCCTGTGGTGAGTTTAGCGGCGTTGAGTTCAGCTAGTATGAATAATCATACCTAGAGGTAATTATTGCAATTTTTTGTCGCAACACTCCCCAACGGTGGCGGTGCAGGAACCGCCTGCACATGTCCAACTATTACGCAGATTGCAGGACAGAAAGCCTGATTTGAACCAGACAGAGGTTGAAATGGCTCATCAAGACTTATTGAGTGATTTTGTAAGTGTGGATTCATGCGATAGTTTGAGTTCAAATCCTAATGACAAGAGAAACAAGAACAAATTGCTGTCCTCTGGAAGTAAATTTGATTGCAACGGCACAGACATATATCGGATGTGTAAAAAGATAGCACAACTGACAAAGGTAAGGTGTGTGTGGCCATGAGGATCTGGATAGGTTGATGCACAAGCGGACATGAAAATTTGGTGAATTTCAGACAAATGTGGAATTTGCATGAGGAAATGACTTAGGTTGGTTGTACCTACCTCCATATTTATTGATGTGATTAACAATGCTATTGAATCAAATTTTACCACCTGGTTACATAACTTGGTAGGGGAGGAGGGTGGATTTCCAAACACTTAAGACATCATGCAACAAATAGCTCTACTGCTGCTTCTGTATGGCTGAACCAGTAATTGTCCTATGTTTACTGAAACAAAAATGAACAAGCTATCCATATTCAAACAGTTCCTCTTGATGAAAATCCCCTAACCACTTGCAAAGAGCAACTTTAAAACTGATCATTATTTTGTAGCAGTGTGCCATATTCTGAACACAAAATGTTGTGCAGGAACACTTCACTGTAGCTGTTGTGGTACCAGCTATTAGTAGCTGCTAAAAACACTGGTGTAATTCCAAACAAATATTGGAGGTCACTTCCTTATGGTTTTCTCAAGCCACTGCTCTCGGAAGCCTAAAATGGCACCTGCTGACTTTGCTAGCTTAGTACACAAAGAATCTGTAGGAGTATGTGATCAGACCTTCATAGTTTGGTAGAGAAAGGTACATCATTTATGAATACCACCATTTTTTTGGTTATTTACATGCTGAACTTGATGTGGGAGACATCCAAAGGTAGGTGTTCAGGAAATGGAACATGTTCAGATACCCCCTCTTCCTCTACCTAGGTAGGTATTATTGCAGTTTAAAATAGGTGCCTATCTATGAGATATGTTTTACACACATTTTGCTGCCATGAAGCAAACAAAAGGGCTAGGTTTGGTTGGGCTAGATTAGATCAGGCTTTTGCTTGAAGTTGGAATTTTTTCTTTCAAAAACAGGTCAGGTTAGGTTGTATTACACTTTTCCTTTATTTTGTACCTTACTTTTTATGCTATATTACCCAACTCCAAGCCCAATTTTGGGTGTTATTTTGCCTCCCAACTGAAAAGTATGCATTTACAGAGGAAATGAATGGCTAAATCATGCTTACCACATTCACAAACATTACATTGGGAAAAGCAATTTCAAGAATTCAAAAATTGTCCCAAAACTGCAAATTTACCATTAGCTCAGTGGATAGAGTGCTGGCCTGCCAAGTCTCCTCATCTTGGCACAACAGGTTTCAAGTAGCTCAATTGCTATTAATGCCTCTGGCTATGATGGCTGGTTGGCAACTGGCCATGCAAAGGGGGGTGGGGAGAAGTGCAGGCACCAGGTGGCTGTGGCTCTGTCAGCACATAGACTCTGTCAAAATTGTGCTATATAACTGAAATTTCCCAATCAGAAGGTGGGTTCAGCAGCAGTGCAACAGGCTTGTACTTAGTACTGACTCTGATTCCGTAAAGCCTCCCTAGCAACAATTAAAACTACATTTACAAAAAAAGAATATGTCGATGCATATCATAATGATTAATATATATATATATATATATATATATATATATATATATATCAAATATATTTTGTCTTTGATATATATAGGTATGTCAAAATATATATCAAATTTACTTCCAGAGGACAGCAATTTGTTCTTGTTTCTCTTGTCATAAGGATTTGAACTCAAACTATCACATGAATCCACTCTTACAAAATCATTCAATAAGTCTTGATGAGCCATTTCAACCTCAGTCTGGTTCAAATCAGGCCTTTATATATATATATATATATATATATATATATATATATATATATATATATATATATATATAGTGTGTGTATATGTATATATGTATATATGTTTATATACATATACATATATATATATATATATATACATATATACATATTGCCAACTTTTCATTTTCTGAAGCAATTTTTGGTAACTTTGTAGTTTGGGCCAATATGGGATTCAGACAAAAACAGGGTATTTTGAGAACAAAAATATTTTAGAAGCATGTTTTGAAACTTGATGAAGGCAATCTGACCATTCATTCATGTGAGAAATGCTTATTTCATGGACAGGTACATAATTGTGTACAGGATCACCATGTTGAGGATGGAAAGCTTTTTACAGCTATCAAGGCTGTTGCTTGACACCTATGGAAGTATATGAGCCCATACATATGCTTACATATCCTACATCAGTGGTTCTCAAACTAGGGGTCGCGACCCCAGCTGGGGTCGCGGGGCCCTTCTGGTGGGGTCGCGAGCAATCATCGACTGTGAATTGACCCGACACATCTGGTCCGTTGCGCTCTGATAACGCCGCGCTGTTGTTGATACCGCATGAATTTATGGTGCTGTCGCCATAAATTCATGCACTACCTGTAAATTTATGAGTGATGCTTCGCAAGTAACAAAATACAGAACACTATAATAAAAAATACAGAATGTGGGGTCGCGGCGCGACGCTCCGGGTACACAGGGGTCGCCACATCAAAAAGTTTGAGAGCCACTGTCCTACATACATATCTTCAGATCCTTACAAACATCTATGAGCCTTTGCAAATTTGTACATCCCCTATGAATATCTACAGATTTATGCAAATGTTCACTGGTCATTACAAGCATGGCCCTCATGAATGCTTATGGGCCACTATGAGCACATATGGGCCCTTACACAAATGTATGGGCCTCTGAGCATGTTCAGAGCCTTGCGAATGTTTATGGGTCCTTACAAACGTCTAAGGGTCCTTACAAATGCCCATAGGCTCTTATGAATATCCACAGACATTTACGGAAGGTCACAGGTCCTTACGATCATGCTCAGACCCTCACGAAAGCTCCTGGGCCCTTGCGAACACTTACAGGCCTCTGCGAACGTCTGCAAGCCTTTGAAACCTTACACAAGTCGACGGGTACGTACAGACGCCTACGAACGCTCGCAGACGCCTACGGACGCTCGCAGACGCCTACGGACGCTCGCAGACGCCTACGGACGCTCGCAGACGCCTACGGACGCTCGCAGACGCCTACGGACGCTCGCAGACGCCTACGGACGCTCGCAGACGCCTACGGACGCTCGCAGACGCCGAGGGACTCTTGCAAATGTCTGCAGGCCCATATGAACGTCCATGGGCCACACATTTTTGTCGGGCCCTTACGAACGTCTACGGACGCTTACAAACGCCTACGAGCCCCTACAAATGTGTGCTAGTCCTTACAAATGTTTAAGGACCGTTGCGGGAGTCTACGGGCTCATGGGCTCTTACGAATGCCTACTGGTCCCTACGAACTCCTACTGGCTATCCGAACGTCTACGGCCTTTGCGAATTTTGACAGACCCCTACAAACGTGCGGCTCTTACCAACGTATGTAGGCACTTGCGAATGTGTAGGGGCCCTTACGAGTATGTGCGGACCCTTACATGAGTCTACAGGCCCTTGCAAGCGTTTACTTACCCCTTACCGAATATTGAATCGCCATCTTTCGCAATGAAGTTTTGAGAGCCTGTATCTAGATGTGTGCTTGGGCAGTTTGCATTGCTGGTTTATAAGTACCATGTTAACATACATTTTGAGGACGGACGGGATCAGACGTTTCGGGCCCCCAATGATGATTATAAAAGTAAAATACTACTTTATTTTTGAAGAAGAACAACAATGGGCCCTTCTAAAAATATAATGGCTGAACTTGGGACTTTGGGTAATACAGGCCCCCTTCGCAAAATTGGTCCACCTCTTAGACAATTCATGGCTTTGTCTCTGGCCTAATCAAATCTAAAATAATCTAACCTAACCTAGGCTAGCCTGGCCTAGCCTAATCTAGCTTAGCCCAATCTAGCCTAGTCCAACCCCTTTTTAGATTGTTTTTTTTTATAAAACATAACAAATTTTTTTAAAAACCGAACCTGACATAACCTAACCTATCCCTGGGAAGTGATCCTACAGCAACCATTTTGCTGCAAAAAAAAGAAGTTAATATAGGTACATTAACTTCTTTCTCTGTTACTGACAAAGAAATAAATGCATCTAATACAAATATATGCACTGCATGCATACAAATATATTCGCTGCATGACCTCTGCAGTCGATGCGCCCCTAAACCCCCAACAAATAAATGCATTGTGAAACCGAACCTAACCCAACCTACCATATGCTGACATGAAAAATGAATCATCGAACCTAACATAACAAGCCATGTATATTACCATGCAATGCACCATTTTGACATCAAAGTGCTTCTGTAACAGCTAAGTCAATATATTGCAGGTAATCTACAATCTGAATGTAAAGAATGATGAACTGGAGACATACCACTCCCAGGTGCAGCGTGAATATGAGAAAAAGATGTGGAAGTTGTCTGCTGATGTCCAGCAGTATGCAACAAATGCAGCAGCCAATGTGAGTTGCACTTGTGCTCAGCTGGTTTGACTAAAAATTGGTGCTATGTTTGACATGTGCACATGTTGGTATGGAGTAAATGCATTCTTGTAGTGGCTCTGATGTACAAATGATGTTTACCCTGAATGCAACTATATGTGGTGCACAAGTGTTTCACAATGCAGTCACTGCAGATGCCAGCTCCAAACAAGTGACCTGGGGGTCTGATCTTGTTCTGTTCGGTGGTGCCTTTAGCTGCGGTCCGAGATGGCACAATCTGCTGAGCTATCCCAGCTCCGCACTCACCTGGAAGAACAGATGGTGGGCTCGGAACGACTCTCTGAAGAGCTTGCTCAGGCAAACCACCAGTAAGGATTTGTCAATTTTCATGATTTTCAATGTCTGGTGGACATTGCCTGTAACTAGCAGGTGTTTTTCACGCTCAGTATCATTTATCATTAACTGCCATTGTTTGTGTGATCTCATCCTGGGTGTCTAGGAATCAAACCAACTAACTGTTCTGTCAGTGTTACAAAATAATGTTGTATGTGTGCTGGTTAATTTGATACCATTCGTCTTTGTGCAGTTGCTCATCAGCGTCTTGACATTCTTCCTCCTTTGATTTGTCTTGATGCTTCACTCTCCCTGGTCCTGAAATGTTTTCTCGCTTGTATTCAGCGTGCAATTATTTTGCGTCATTTCATAAGCCGATGCTTACCATGTGTGTTGTCCTGTGACACATCTCTATGGGGTGACGCTCTACCCTGGCGTGGGTCGCCACCACGTCTCACGCTATACGTCTCACCGACCCGTCTCTGACGGAGGTCTTCGTCGACACAGATGCGGTGATATTGTTCCTGAGGCGATTGGGGTGTCTCTGACGCCCCCGACGTGGACGCAGTCCAAGACCGGAATGACAACACCACGTCTCACCTCGTTCCACCCCACCGTGCCATTTGCTATACGACCTATGCATTCAATGCGCCCCTAAACTTCAATAACTAACTACGTTTGCAGACACGCTGACGAGCTGGAGGCGGCCCGGATGGACGCCGAGCGGCGGCTGGAGGCGCAGCGGACCGAGCTGACGGCCGCGGTGGCGGCGCGCCACGCGCAGCTGGAGACGGCGCGCCGCCAGCTGACGGCCGCCGCCGACCAGCTGGCCGAGAGCCGCGCCGAGCGGGCCGTCGTGCAGGAGCGGGCGGCCGGCCTGCAGAGCCGTCTCGAGGCGGCGGAGCGGCGCACGGACGAGGCGCTGCGCCGCCTGGAGGACGAGCGCGGCCGCGGCCGGCGTTACGTCGCCGAGAACGAGCGTCGGGCCGAGACCGAGGCCGAGCTGAGGTTAGTCGGGTGGCGAGGGCGCATATTGGGGGTGGGGGGGGGGACGTCAGGCTGGGTGCCGTAAGTGTCGGGTGTTGGTTGTTGGTTGAGACGAGTGGCACGATACCGTGAGTGTTAGGCGGGTGGAGGCAGTATTGGGTAGATGTAGAAGACTGCTAGCAGAGGTTGGTTCAGGTGTCCTCGGCAATCTGGGAAGTATGCTGCCCTGTAACATGGCTTTTTGCGACCCTCAGCACGTGAAGTGGCTTTGGATAAGTGAAAAGGAACGTGATGTGCCAGTATTGTATAGGCATAGAGAATAGCTTATCGTCTTTATGAGACTGCTATATGAATCCGAAAACAAATCAAAATTTCGAAGTAACAAAGTATTACCGATATCCAAATGTGTAAGGAAAATAAACATCGGTTGACCTTTGCCAGACGGAACCTTACTATCCAAGCATCGGAACACCAACAAGAGGTGGAGCAGCTTCGAGCCCATCTAGCCAATCAGAAGAAAGAGCTTGTCGAGCACACCAATCAGCTGGCTGCTGATCGCGGCCGTGAGGAGGAGCTGAACGGTTGCATCATGGCACTGACCAGGGAGCGTGACCAGCTGACATCTAACCTGGCCGAAGTCAGGTCAGAAGTACAGCAACGCGACAGGCTACTTCAAGAGCGCGACACGGAACTCCGGGGACAGGCGACTCTGGCACAGGAGCTCGAGGCTGGGATAGAGAAAATGGCTGTGCAAATGAGGTCGTGTTCGGAGGAGGTGCGGACCAGCCAGGCTCAACTGGAGGGTAAGTAGGATGGAGGCTCATGCAGAAGCTAAGGATGATATGCTCCGGCAGAAAGTGACACATGGTAGGCTCGATCGGTAGTTTAGGAATGACATGCTAAGATAGGGTGAGTGGTAACAGGCTTTGGTGGAAGGTGAGAGATGGTAGGCTCACACCGCGGGCGTAGGATGAGAAGGGAGAAGATCCGGTTTGGAAGTGAGGGGATTGTAGGAATCGAAGCGAAGGACGAAGAGACTTGCTCAACGACAAGGCAGTGAAATAACCAAGTATGCCTCGATGACAAAGGGAGAGAGATGAGAGCACTGGGGAGAAAACGAGACATGTGGACTCATTAAGAGAACAATAATAATAATTTTTAAAAAAAAACAGCAATCGTGTACAATGCTGCACGTTCATTGTGCAAGACGATCCCCAGTGATGTATTTGTACTAATCCAACTCCCGGTCAGGGTACCCGATGTCATTATCCCGGAAGGGGGTTGCGCCGGCCACTGCTGCTATGATCGTCGTGCTGTCTCGGCTTCAGATAGTCTCCTCCCCCCCCCCCCTCTTCTGGTCGCTACTACTCTGACCGCCATCTCAATCCCGGGTGATGCTGCATTTACTTTCGGCCGCCACTACCCTTACCGCCTTCTCGACCCCAGATAGTCTTGCATCTACTTCCAGCCGCTAATGCCCCGATCGCCGTCTCAATCCCAGATGATCCCTCCACCCCCCCCCCCCCCCCGGCCCCCCCACCCCTTCGGCCCGCTGCTACCCTGACCGCCGTCTTGACCCCAGATGGTCCTGTGCCCCCCCCCCTCTCGGCCCGCTGCTACCCTGACCGCCGTCTCGGCCCCAGACGGTCCTGTGTCCCCCCCGGCCCGCTGCTACCCTGACCGCCGTCTCGGCCCCAGACGGTCCTGTGTCCCCCCCGGCCCGCTGCTACCCTGACCGCCGTCTCGGCCCCAGACGGTCCTGTGTCCCCCCCGGCCCGCTGCTACCCTGACAGCCGTCTCGGCCCCAGACGGTCCTGTGTCCCCCCCGGCCCGCTGCTACCCTGACAGCCGTCTCGACACCAGACGGTCCTGTGTCCCCCCTCGGCTCGCTGCTACCCTGACCGCCGTCTCGGCCCCAGACGGTCCTGTGTCCCCCCCGGCCCGCTGCTACCCTGACCGCCGTCTCGACACCAGACGGTCCTGTGTCCCCCCGGCCCGCTGCTACCCTGACAGCCGTCTCGACACCAGACGGTCCTGTGTCCCCCCTCGGCCCGCTGCTACCCTGACCGCCGTCTCGACACCAGACGGTCCTGTGTCCCCCCCCCCGGCCCGCTGCTACCCTGACAGCCGTCTCGACACCAGACGGTCCTGTGTCCCCCCTCGGCTCGCTGCTACCCTGACCGCCGTCTCGGCCACAGGTGCCCAGCTGGAGGTGCAGAAGAAGACGGCAGAGCTGGGACGCGCTCTGGGGCAACAGCAGAGACTGCAGGCGGAGAGTGCGTCTTCCAGGACCAGGACAGATCAGCTGTCCCAGCTGCTGCTTGCTAGAGACAGTGAGTGTCATCAGTTAAGACCAGGACGGCCCAGCTGTTCTAGCTGCTTCTTACTAGAGACAATCGGTGCCGGCGGCCGGGGCCAGGGCAGTCAACGGGGTCAGATCCCTTTTTCCCATCACTGGTACAGCTGATTCTTGTCAGACTGTCAGTACGACGGCCAAGACCAGGACAGACCAGCTGTCCCAGCTATTTATTGCCAGGGAACGTGAATACCTATTGACAAAACCAGGACAGACCAGCTGTCCCAGCTGCTTCTTGCCAGAGACTGAATACGGACGGCCAAGGCCAGGATAGACTAGCTGTCCCAGCTGCTTATTGCCAGGGACTGTGAGTACTGTCTGATAAATCCAGGCCAGACCAGATGTCCCAGCTGCTTTGCGCCAGGGGCAGCGGATATTGGCCGGGTCCAATGAGATTACTGTGATTGCCAGGAGCACTGACAGACGTGTTTTCTGTTCGTTCAGTTCGCTTGTTCTGTGACAAACTATCTTGCGTTGGGCTGTTGTGTGACAAATTGTTCTGCAACGAATTGTTCTTTGTGCTGGATTCGGTTCCGTGACAGACTGTTCTTTGATGGGACTGTTATGTGACTGCCTATTCTGTGATGGGGTGTTCCGGGATGAGACTTCTTCCGTGATGGACTGTTCTTTGACGGGACTGTTGTGTGACGGGTCGTTTTGTGACTGACCATTCTGTGATGAGACTATGACGGTCTGTGCTGTGACAGTCTGTTTTGTGACGATTTGTTTTGCAGGCGAGATATGTCGGCTGGAGGCACAGCTGGAGGAAACCACAAGCACTTCGACAGCCCCGTCCCCAGCCCCAACGGCGCCGGAGGATGTGGTGGCGCTACGGGTCGAGCTGGAGGAGGCTCGGGAGAAGCTGCTGCAGTCGGCGCCGGAGGATGTGGTGGCGCTATGGGCCGAGCTGGGGAAGGCTCGGGAGAAGCTGCTGCAGTCTGAGCGACGACGGGAGGATCAGGCTAACCTGCTGCAGGCGGTGAGATGAACTGTCAGGAGAATCTGCGACTGCATTCCATGTTTCGTCTTGCGGGTCACTGAAATACACATCAGTGTGCTACTTTCAGTTTTTTTTTGCTGGAATATTGGTTGGTACACATTATCATCGTCGCACAGTGAAAGTCAACTTGAGTTTGCTGACCTGACCCGAGCTGACTACCTGACCTTATGGCAGGCACTGGAGGAATCAGCTGATATGGAGGTGGACCTGAGACGCCAGGTGGAGCAGTTGGAGACGGTGACGTCGGAGAGAGAGCAGCAGCTGATGGAGGACGCCGAGACCCGACTGCGTGAAGTGCAGCGCGACTGCAAGCGACGTCTGGATGAGCAGCAGCTGGCCGCAGAGGTATAATACAGGCACTGTGGACTGAGGATGATGCCTTATATACTGGGAGATGGCAGAGGTATAATACAGGCACAGGTATAATACAGGCAGAGGTATAATACACAGTATAGTACATACGCCGAGGTATAATACAGGCACTGTGGACTGAGGATGATGCCTTATATACTGGGAGATGGCAGAGGTATAATACAGGCACAGGTATAATACACAGTATAGTACATACACAGAGGTATAATACAGGCTCTGTGGACTGCGGATGATGCCTTATATACTGGGAGATGGCAGAGGTATAATACAGGCGCAGGTATAATACACAGTATAATACATATGCAGAGGTATAATACAGGCACTGTGGACTGAGGATGATGCCTTATATACTGGGAGATGGCATGTGGTGAACTGAAAGATGGAACATTGGATATGGTACCTAGTTCATTGAGAAGTACCACCTGGTACACTGGAAGGTGGTACGTGACATATTTGGAGGTGGTACGTAATAAATTGGCGAGCGATTCCGGGTACACTGAACACTGACAACTGCGATGCTGGAAGATGATGTCAATTGACAGGTTAGAACTTAAAATTTCTGTTCTCTGTGACATCAGAATGGCGACGTCCGTGTGGCTTGAGCACGACGTGCAAGAGCTCTGGCAAATGGTAACAATAGTTGACAGCAATAGTTGGCCGCAGATGCATAGCGCGGGGCTTCTCTGAGTGAGTGGTGATGCCTGGTACTGGCGTTCTTGGTTGGTGATTGCTGCTATATTATCTCTAGGCTAACGAACATAGATGAGCAGAGGTACATTGCTCGCCCTGGGACTCTGCTAAAGTGCTCAGCAGTGTGCTTGCCTGGCTGGGCTTGCAACTTTTGGACTGAAAGCGACCGACCCGCCAGCCTGCTTTTGAACACTTGCTTGCACAGTTCATCTCTACTGTGTTTGTATCACTTCATTTTGCGTGTTTGTATTTGTGTGTGTATGAGTGCACGAGTTTCATTTTCCAGTCGACTTTTCGGTGTTGATACTTCAGTCAACATTCAATAGTGACCACTCATATTTTGTTTCTCTTGGTTTTGCTCTATGCTGCGGCAAATATGTACCGTACTTGATGAAAGCTTCAGTGCTGTATGGGCCAAGCACTGCTGAAAGCTGGGTCATGTGGGCTATCTCTCGCGCTCTGTCGAGTTGGGGCCGTAATGCTGCGCTGCTATCCGGGTATGCTTGATGGACTAACCCCGGCACCGGTCAGGAGCGGGTGAAGACAGCACGGCATTCGGTCGAGACTGAGCTGCAGGTGCACATACAGGCTGTGAACGAGCGGGCCGCCATCGCTGACCAGAAGCTGCAGGAGGTGAGTCGGGTCTGTCACGTATAGACTGTGAGTAGACGGGCCGCCATCGCTGACCAGAAGCTACAGGAGGTGAGTCGGGTCTGTCACGTATAGGCTGTGAGTAGACGGGCCGCCATCGCTGACCAGAAGCTACAGGAGGTGAGTCGGGTCTGTCACGTATAGACTGTGAGTAGACGGGCCGCCATCGCTGACCAGAAGCTACAGGAGGTGAGTCGGGTCTGTCACGTATAGGCTGTGAGTGGACGAGCTGCCATCGCTGACCAGAAGCTACAGGAGGTGAGTCGGGTCTGTCACGTATAGGCTGTGAGTGGACGGGCCGCCATCGCTGACCAGAGGCTACAGGAGGTGAGTCGGGTCTGTCACGTATAGGCTGTGAGTGGACGGGCCGCCATCGCTGATCAGAAGCTACAGGAGGTGAGTCGGGTCTGTCATGTATAGGCTGTGAGTGGACGAGCTGCCATCGCTGACCAGAAGCTACAGGATGTGAGTCGGGTCTGTCACGTACGGGCTATGAATGGACGAGCTGCCATCGCTGATCAGAAGCTACAGGAGGTTAGTCGGGTCTGTCGCGTATAGGCTGTGAGTGGACGAGCCGCCATCGCTGACCAGAAGCTACAGGAGGTGAGTCGGGTCTGTCACGTATAGGCTGTGAGTGGACGAGCTGCCATCGCTGACCAGAAGCTACAGGAGGTGAGTCGGGTCTGTCACGTACGGGCTATGAATGGACGAGCTGCCATCGCTGACCAGCTGAAGCTGCAGGTGAGTGGTCTGTCGCGTACGAGCTGTGAATGGACGAGCTGCCATCGCCGATGAGAAGCTGCAGGTGAGTCGGGTCTGCCACACACAGACTAAGATGAGTCGAATCTGCAGGCATGCGAGGATTTAGCAGTATCTTTGCTTTATTCCTTGTATCTTTTCAATTTGTACTGTATCGCCGTTTCCAGTTTGATCGATGGAAGTTGTAGGTTGCAGTGGTGAAAAATGTACGGAAATCACCGTTTGTTCCACGTGAGCCGAGCTTGTCGGTGGCTTTCAAGTGGTGTGACGATGTTGCTGCAGGCTCAGGTCTCATACACTCGCCATGACCAAGCTTTGATTAGCTGTTCCAGTCTGAATAGTGCAATGTTGAACTGCCAGTAAATGCCTTTGCTATTGGCAGGTTTTGCCACGTCGTGCACCTATAGCATCGGCACCTAACACCAGGTGCCTTGTGTCGCCAGGCAGAGGTGCTGCGCTCGTTCGAGGCGGAGGTGGTGCAGTTGCGCGGCCTGACGCACGAGCTAATGCGCGAGTTGCGTGTAGGTAACCGGCAGACTGAGCTGGCACGCACTCAGGAAGCCCGAGCCGCAGAGGAGAACCGTCGGCTCAGCGAGCTCTTGAACAAACACAACGCTGCCGTCGCCAACACCCAGAAGGTAGCGACGTGCCATCTGTATCGTCGTCATCATGATAGTTATCAGTTTACACGTGGATCATTCGTCGTCTTATTATCTATGATTATCTTCATTATTGGGGTTTTATTGTGAGAGTTGGTGTTGCGAGCGATTGCAAAGCCCCAGCGTATATACTCCCGTGTATTTACGACAAAAGTTCATCCGAGCGATCCGACCCAGCCCGTCTCGTCCGTGAAGCTTTTTACACCTCAATAGTGGTTTTGTGCAGAATTACAAGTCCCAATTCCTTCACTCAGATGCAGACTTATTTTAATATTTATATCTGGATGTGTCCATCGCAATATTACCTGTGTGAAGAACTTGTTTTTTTGCTCAAGCAAAAGGTTCCTTGACGTAGCCTAGCTGGTGTCAGCCGAGCTGGTACTGGCTCGGTCAGCCGTTAGTTGCGCGGCTGGGTCATACTACGTGACATGCGTGATCTGAGACCGGGCGACTAGGTAGCCTGTGTCAGTCCGATGGTGGATGCTTCGCTGCATGGCTGTATACGGCATACACTGAGCTGGAAGGTTATCACACAAAGATGATCGTGACACACCTTGGCACCTATGCTAATATTGCCGATAATTCTGCACACTGCATTTCAATTGCGTGTAAGACGTGCATCACATCCGGCGGTAAGCCGATTTCGACAAGAGTGCAGCTAATTTCGGCTGAAGCGGATCATTTTCAATATCGTGCATATGCCGAAATTGGCGATGCTTTCCGCACTCGGGCTCGTCTGCCGAATATGGGCGCTCATCCCAAATTTGAATGCACTGTTCCTAATTGTCGAAATAAGCTTTACTTCTGAAATTCGTGTGCCTGAGCGAAAATTTGCAGTGATAAAGTGTGTCTTCACGGGCTGCCAAGAGGACGCAGTTGCGTTTCGTCCACAAGTTTGCTGTTGCTGTATGATGCCCGATTCTGCGCCTGCAGCAGGGCAGTTGCACGCCCAGCATGCTTAGCGGTGGGGATGCGGTGCACTCGTGTGAATCTGTTCCGACCTCAAACCGGCCTGTCGCCGTTGGCAGGAGCAGCAGCTGCTGCGGCAGAAGTGGGACGAGCAGCTGCAGCTGCAGCTGGAGCGGTGCCGCGCGACTCTGGCGGCCGAGTGGGAGGACCGGCTGAGGGAGGAGCGCAGCCGCCTCAAGGCCGAGCTGGACTGCCTCCACGGCGAGGAGAAGCATCTGGCCGTCGAGTCGATGCGGCTGGGCCGGGAGCAGCAGCTACAGGAGGCCGAGCTGCGCGCCCGGCAGCTGCAGCAGCAGGTGAGCTGCACTGGACGCTGTAGTATCGGTCGGATTGTATCGGGGCTAGTGTGTCCGGGATGGTGGAACAGCTGGTGTAAAAGTAGTGCGACCTGTTCCGAACGGCTTCATGACTGGTAGTTAATTTCAGAATGTCGGCACAGGCGTCGATGAGTTAATATCAATACCCGAATAAAATACTTTTGCTCTATCCTCAGTTGGCGTCTGTACATCAAGAGCTGCAACAGATGCAAACGAGTCATCACTGTGAGCTGGACCGCCGGCAAGGTGAAGCCGAAACAGTCATTTGTGATATGCGGGCACAACTGGAGCTCCTCAGGGAAAATCTCGCAGAAAAAGCGCATGGTCAGTTCTTTCCAGAAGTAAACCGTTAAATGAATGTATTGATTTGTGTTTGTATCTCACAAAGTGTCACTATGGGCGCTAAATGACCTCGTAGTTGGCGCGCCCTTGAGCCCAAATAATCAATCAATCACAAGTTGCCACTCAGTCAATAGGCGACTTTTGATATTTTGTACCAATCTGTGACCCTTCAATACTGCGCGCCGACGGCACTGAAGGTGGGATTGTTACATACGTTTGGGTTCTGGTGTTTTTTTTAAGCGAGTGTTCCAGGTGTTGCTTTTCGGTTTTCGGTCGGTTCTTACCGCGCATTATCATATCGTAAGCCAGTTGAATTACAATTAGGGCCGCTTCTCCAGCACTCCCTGTTTGCATTCAAACTCAGTATGTGTATATATAGCGTGCTCCTCAGTGAGGAGGTGTGTACTAGGCCGTACTGGGGCGGGGATGGTTGGGTGGTTGAGGTGTTGAGCTCTGGGTACAAAGGTCCCGGGTTCAACACTCGCACCGCTCCGGACATTTCCCAATCCCGCGGCCCACCGGTGAAACTGTGGGCGGCGCCATTAACCGTGAATGTGCATAAAGTGCGTCGTGTATCACCCAATAAACCAATAATACATACCAGGGCGCACTAGCTGACCGAGCATGCCATCGCCAACCGTTGCGGCGTGCGGCCGGTTGTTAGTGGCGCCGTAACCGGGCCTGATGGTGCAGGGGAGCAGTGTGACGATGCCGACGACAGTGGGGACGACGGCGGCGGCGGCGGCGGCGGGGACACGGACGGCGTGGCCGACCGCCAGCGCCGCCAGATCGGTGAGTGGCTGCCTGTCCGGCCTGTCATCTGGCCTGTCATCTGGCCTGTCACCTGGTCAGTCACCTGGTCAGTCACCTGGTCAGTCACCTGGTCAGTCACCCGGCCTGTCTCTCGTCGGGCTACGAGCGCGACCACTCCCTTTCACATACGGAAAAACAAATTCACATGAGCGTTCTGACCTGGTCTGGGCCGGCTCGACCCAGACCAACTTTTCAAACCCTTACCCGTGTATTGCAGGGTAAGGGCATTCAAACCCTATACCCTTGTATAACGCTTTTCAAACCCTTACCCGTTTATTACAGCGTTTCAACTTATAATTTCTTCACTCAAAGTTAGACACGCTATTTCATTTTCATTTCAGCAACGTTCATCGCAACATTTTGGTGTGGCCTGGGCAGTTACCGGCTCTAACTCGCGCCACTCGAGTTTTTTTTCCTCTCAACAATTCGGCATAGTGCATTCAAGCGCGTGATCGCGCGCAATATCCGGCAGAGAGGCCTAATTTCGGCAAGAGTGCATCAAATTTTTGGTGAAGCTGATTAGCATGCAATGCTCGTATGCCCAAATCGGAGGTCGATATTAACCCTGTCTGGCATGATGAGATCGGGCTCCTTGGTCGATTATTGTGGACGTACAAACAATTTCAGTGCACTCATATTGTCGAAATCTGTTGTTTATTTCTAAAATGCCTGCACTTTTGGCAAAATTGGACGCAATATCGTCCACACAAGCTGCCAATTATGTCTGCACCGGCTGGCAAAGAATTCAGTTGCGGTAGGTTCACTAATATATCTGTGGGCGTCGGTAGCTCAGTGGTTAAGCTGAGCGTATGACATACAAGAAGTACAGGGTTCGATTCCCAGCGGTGTCCGCCCTTCCTGTCAGGGTGAGAGGCAAGCGACGCCAAATGTCCTCAGCTGCTGAGTGCGTCGTAAAGTCACAACCACCACCACACATTTATCTGTCGTACTATCTCCGGTCTTTTGCCGGCAGCCCTGTAGTCAAGTATAGTCATATTTAACCCGCCTCTTCCACACTATTGCAGTGCCCTCACTGGCGCCATATGCTGATACGTTATTTCGTCTCTCACCTGACCTTCGACTTGGCTTTTTACCTGGTCCGTCATTTGGCCTGTCATTTAGCCTGCAATTCGGTCTGTCACCTGGCCTGCCATTTGGCCCGTCACCGAGTCCGTTATAAGGTCCCATTTAGTCTGTCATCCGGTCTGTCACGTGGTCCGGCATCTGATTTATCGTATATTATATCAACTGGTCTGTCGGCCCGTGCTTCAACCGGCCTATCATCTGGTATGCTGTCTCGTATTTCTGTAACTTGCACTGCGACCTAAAGTAAATTGGACGGTACCCGACTTACACTATCTCACCAACCGGCATGTCATTTGTCATCTTAAGGTTGTCGCTCGTTGTTCTTGGTCGTATATGTGATGTCATAACTCGTGTGAAGAAAAAACTATGTTCTCTTTGTTTTAGGCAGTATGTCTAATAATCTATCATGTCAAACCTACCGCCTGATGAGGTACACAAGTTGCCAAAATAAATGCTTGTCTGGTACCCTGTGTCTACCATTCATTGTCTCCTCTCCTCTCGAGTGTTGACATCAGTGCAGTATTGAATAGGATAGTGGTGAGAGTACATTCGTGGGTGAGATCAGAGGCACGTATTTCAGTGGTGGGGTATCGGCTGTATGAGATAGGACAAGAACGGGGTGTCGGGGTGTGCTGGAAGGATGAAGTCAGACGCACACGTTACAGTGGTCGCCTATTTGCGGTTGGCAGAACGGCAGCTGCGCGACCGCCCCGACCTGCGCGGCGCCCTGGCTGACATGCTGGCGGAGCGCGACTCACGGGTGGCGCTGGCGCAGCACGAGCTGAGACTGGCGCGCGAGCTGCGCGAATGCGAACATAACGAGGTACGGATGAGGAGCGTACGCGTTGGTTGCTAACAAGGAGCTTGAAATTGAGGCCAGTACAGACATCGGACAGCTCCTTATTGTGTGCTTGGGCGATGCAGCCTATGCAATATTTCAAATTCGCCCATAGATGGATGTAATGAGATTCTTTGTTAGACGATTGCTCGATAATAGCAAGCGAGCTTCAAGGACATGGATATTCGCATTCCCGGAATTTGACTGATACAATTGTAAGTTGTGGTGCAAGCAGTCTTGTTTGGTTCTGTTCTCTTTCACGCCAAGAAAGGTGGCAGCCTTCACATTTGCGCGTGTGTTGCAGCATCGTACCGAGGTCAGTGACCTCCGCGACCAGCTGGCGGCCAGAGATCGGCTCACCGACAAACTGATGGCAAGCCTGGGCGAGACTCGGCGCGACCTCGACCAGGCTATGCAGCGCATCACGGTGCAGGACCACAAGAACCAGAGGTCAGTGAGCGGCCTGGGATCAGCAGGATCATAGATCACGGATGGGCGCTGAATCACGATAGTATGGGTGTTGGTGACCGACACATGGCAGGCACCACAAGTCGCGTGACCAGTGCAGTATCGGGAGGGTCAGGTGCCAGTGATCGACATGTGCGGAAGGCCGGATGCCATGTGCGGTCACCGGGGACGAGTGGTCTAAGGGTAAGATGCTCGTCTCACAATCGAAAGGTTGTGGGTTCGAGTCTCACCTGTCGCTACTCTTCGCCCGCGACCAATCGGTGTGAGAGATTGGCGACGCTACATGACTCAAAGGTCGACGTGTCGTAAAACCAACCAACCATTTGCGGTCACCGGATGATATGGGGCCTGTGACCAGGACTGTAGTGGCAACTTTAATTCACTGAGAGTAAAGTAACTACGGGCACGAGGGTCATTGACCGAGAGTGCAAGACTGCAGCCGAGGAGCTGAAGCGAGTAGTGTGAAGTGCTGACATACCATGACCGGGTATATCTGACCCAGTCAGTAGCTGACCGAACTCCATCGCTGGAACAATGGACGGCGATGGTTGGAGCGACCACTCGAATATGGAAGAAAAGCAGTTTATAACCAAGTTTGGTCTCAGATGCCCATTGAAGTTGTGTGTTGTGTTTCAATGTAAATTGATGGGATGTTTCAGTTTATTAGACTGAATAGTGTGCTTCACGAGTCACACCCACGCACACACGCGTGCGTGCGTGCGTGCGTGCGTGTGTGTGTATGCATCACGCTTATCATTGCTGTTCTGTCTGACTGCCGCGGGAGCGTCTGGCCTACTGGTCATTCAGTTCGCATTGCAATAGGCTCCTGCGGTTTTCCGTCCCACTTGTGAACCAACTGGCGTTGTTAGTTGTTGTGACCCGTCATAACACAAGTTCAGTTAATACATGGTAGCGAGAGTTTCGTGCGGTGAGCTCTAGGTCACGAAACTAAAGGAGATCACCTCTTTTAAATGCCGAAAATGTAGGGTAATGGAAATATCTGTCACAACGCAGCTACGATGAGCACGCATGATACGATGAACACGCCATGGATACATGATGCTTTTTTCTTCAGGGCATGCAATTACAGTTGAAATTTTGTATTACCTTGCTTGCCACGTAAATAACGCCGTTTTAATGACATACGAGTCACGCAATATCCAAATAAATTTGGTTTCCGATTAAATCCTGGCGACCTTACAAGCCAACGGTTGACTTCTATCATATCAACAGGAGGTTACAGGGAAGTACAATTCCGAAAGTTATGAAAGGATGGTATAATATCTGTGCCTGTTTCCGGGTTAATTGTTACGATAAACCGTTTCAGTGATGACAATCGTCCACCCCATAATACGATCAAGGGTGAATACGAGGGGTGGGGCTCATAAGATTACTTTCAGAAGATCTATTTTCAGAAGATCTATTTTCAGAAGATCTACGTTCAGGAAATCTATTTTCAGAAGATCTACTTTCAGAAGATCTATGTTCACAAGATCTACTCGAAGACGAAAGTGTTCACAAGATCTACTCCCAGGACTAAATTGTTTAGAAGATCTACTCGAAGACGAAAGTGTTCACAAGATCTACTCCCAGGTTGGAATGTTCAGAAGATCTACAAATAGGCCTCAAGTTTTCAGAAGATCTACTACTGGAAATGTTCAGAAGATCTACTGCTAGAAATGTTCAGAAGATCTACTCGGAGGATGGAAATGTTCACAAGATCTACTCTCGGGACTAAATGTTCAGAAGATCTACTCTTGGCCCGGAATGTTCTAACGTAACCTCACCTAACCAAACCAAACCAAACCAAACCTAACCTAACCTAACCTAACCTAACCTATAGAGTAGATCTTCTGAACATCCAGTCCCGGGAGTAGATCTTGTGAACACTTCCATCCTCCGAGTAGATCTTCTGAACATTTCCAGTAGTAGATCTTCTGAACATTTCCAGCAGTAGATCTTCTGAATAACTGAGGCCTATTTGTAGATCTTCTGAACATTCCGACCTGAGAGTAGATCTTGTGAACATCTCCAAGTATTAGTAGATCTTGTGAACACTTTCGTCTTCGAGTAGATCTTCTGAACAATCCAGTCCCGAGAGTAGATGTTGTGAACATTTCCCTCCTTCGAGTAGATCTTCTGAACACTTCCAGCTATCAGTAGATCCTCTGAACATTTCAAGCTGTCAGTAGATCTTCTGAACATTTGCATTGGGGAGTAGATCTTCTGAACATTTGAGGCCTATTTGTAGATCTTCTGAACATTCAGAATTGGGAGTAGATCTTCTGAACATTCAGACCCGAGAGTAGATCTTGTGAAAATAGATCTTCTGAAAGTAGATCTTGTGAAAATAGGTCTTCTGAAAGTACATCTTCTGAAAGTAGATCTTATGAGCTTCCCCCAATACGAGAAGACCTCGCAAAATAACTCCCAGACTGGAAGGAGGACTTAGGCCAATAAATACCTATGTCAAGTTCCTTGCAATAGAAGAAGCTGTCCCAGGTAAACCCTGATCTCATCCACCGCCTCTCCGCCCTGTCCTGACCTTACTTGACCTCGACTCTTCGGCGGTGGCTCGACAGTCAGATTCAGGCAGTCCTCTCGAAGTCGCTCCACCACGGAGATGCTCTGGAGCAGAAACATCGTCTGGAGCTGGAGCTCATGCGCAATGAGAGCCAGTCAACCGCTCAGCTGGCCGTCGAGAAGATTAAAGAGCTCGAGACCCTGTAAGCCATTTCGGGTGAAATGTGTATGCCTCTCCAATCGTGATTTCTTATGTGCTCTAGCTATGACGGAGCATGTGACGCTAACTTTTCTCTCTTGATAACTCTTATACTGAGGAGCTACACTGCTCCCTCTGTGGTTCTATATGTTCTATTGTGTGGTGTTCAGC
This sequence comes from Ashinkailepas kermadecensis, assembly GCA_034440615.1. NCBI lineage: Eukaryota > Metazoa > Arthropoda > Thecostraca > Neolepadidae > Ashinkailepas > Ashinkailepas kermadecensis. The sequence goes on along the minus strand of JAOTOM010005137.1, from coordinate 233,080 downwards.
GTTGTCGCGTGATGGCATTGCCTTGATGTTTGCTTGTACTTCACTCGTCGCTCGGGGGACGAATACTTATGTTTCTTTTTAAGGGGCCGTTTCCGAGTAATTAGTACCATTAGAGCCCGGGGTATACACTAAATACAACCAAGTTTTCATCGAAGGCTTCTTTGGATGTCCCGACAATTTTTTAGGGGGCTCTTCCCATCACTACTAAAAGGGACAGGTTGAATACGGTGGTGTAATGATATACTCAAATATTTGCAATAGTTTATTTCCAAGTCAAATTCAGGAACTTGAAAGAGCAAAACGCGAAGTTGACTGATAGCGGAAAACGTTCGCAACCGTAATGAATCCTAACTTCAACAGATACTGAAGTTTGACAGAAAAACACTGTTACCCTCTTCATGAACAATATGAACTAATCATGTGAAGTCGTACTACATCGATTAACATTGGTCGATTAATAATAGGCTAGCTACGATTATCAACACTCCAAATTAGTGTGACATCAAAGTTTGATGAAGCTGTTACATCAAAGCTTCATACAACACTAATTAGGCGCTTGACGATCGCTTGATTGATGAACTCTTGATCGTAAGATGTGGGTTCGAAACCCACAACCGGCGGGACTACCGCGGCCAATCGACGTGAGAGGCCGGCGACGCTACATGACATGGCAGTTGAGAGTCCTATCGAAGTAGGCTAATTTGATTCGGTACCAGTTCTGTAGCTGTGACGGAAACCTTTGCCAAAATGTCATTCGTACCGCCTCTGTTAGTCATTTCGCCCATTGATATGTTCGGAATTATATTGTATGAAAAGATGATGAACGATGAGTTAGCTGTTGAAAGGCGCTACACGATAAGCGGCTGATGGTTTTATTCTGATACACTTTATGTTTGATGTAAAGTTTCAGAAGTCAATGTCGTTCCCAGGGAGCGAAACTTGGGTGAGACTTAAAAGTTACGTGACCTTCGCTTTGAATTGAAAACTACCTTTTATGTAAATTAATGGTGGTTCCAGGAACGAGTTTCGAGGGCAACATTCCTGCTGCTGTTGTCAACCTGAGAGCCTGCATGGACCCAATTAGTTGTTGCGTAGGGGCGCGTTTGATGAACTGAAGTTCTTGTGCACAATTTTTATTAGTGGCGGTTCCAGGGAAGGAGGGTTTTGGATGTGATAAGTCACACACTGTACGGACAGGTATCGAATCGCCAAAGTCTTCACATATTCTCACCAAATTCTGCCCTCATTTTTGTTGTGCCAGGCTGCACAATTGTAAACAAAATAATGAAACCAAAGGTGCTTTTAATCTCTGTAGCAGTCATTCTGGTTCTATTGTCTCGATATTCGTTCGATATTCGAGCCGGAGACGGGATGTACAGCATATGACGTAGACTCGATCAACCCTGTATCCATCTGTTCCTTTTGGACGTTAATAAGGAGTCTGTATACATCAGGAACAGATTGCATGATGCATGCATGACTTTATGGCCATGTATTTCAACTAAAAATACACTATCCTGAGTTTTTTATTCATGGCGCCTAAATCCGCCCTTGCTGCTTTCTACAATAGTTATTTGGACCCAAATCGAAAATTGAAACCTAAAGAGTGATTTGAGGTATCACATCTAGCTGTTACATCTAACGGTTATATCTGTATATCTAACTGTTTGTTTTACACCTAAAAGCCGCCGGTAGATGGCACGAAACCCCAGTCCCAATTATCTAGATCAAACTGTACTTTTGCACTAAAACATGCATGCACATGTTTACATTTAAAAACAGTGAAATTGTGAGCGCATAACTATATTTCGTCACTACAGATCGTGCACGCTCACTGAAAGGCACCCCGGGGGGAGGGTGCACGTTCCAGTCCTGGAGGTGGGTAGTGATTGATCAAATCTGCCGCCCGCACAGGATCAACGCGGAAATAACTGCATGGCAATAGTTTTAAATTCCAATACAATTTTCTTCTCTTCTATGGTGGTGCTTTTCTCGTCATTGTTCGCTTTTAGTTTTGTATTCTTATGCACTTGAGCATGATGTTTACGCAGTGTAGCCTTTCTGTGTTTTGTTTTGGTCTAGATGACATCTTCGGAATATGCATGTTTGTATTAAAGATTGGGTAAAAGGATAACTAACATCATAGTTCGTGCAAAAAGAAGCATTCTTCTTGTCTGCAAGCAAGCGTAGTTCATCTGATCAAACAACAGATTTCGTACCCCACCCGACCGAAAGTTCGGGCTGAGTTCTTCTTCGGCATATGCACAGCATGTACAACACCCTATTAATGTAGGGTTGCCTGTAACTGTATTAGTATTTTAACATTAAGGTGATAATATTTATTACAATGCCCGACGTTTCGGTGTCATACCTTCTTCAAGGGCAAGATAAATGAAAAGTTTTGCAGACTGCAAAACAGTTTGTGCTGGTTTGTGTCTACCGAGAGTAATCTCGGAGACTCGTGAGAGGGACTCAACTGCTACATCGCCCCCTTCCGAGGTTAGTCCAGGTCGTTTGGTTACCTGGCCACACACAAGCCATATACTATATGCTTACATTGGTATATAGTTTGAATTCTGAACGTGACAACAATCGTGAACAGTTGTATGACGTCATAGGAAGTGAATACATTCCATTAAGATGCCTGTTTGTTACAGACATTGTGCAAACACGAACTGTATGTCTAGTAATGGCGCACAACCATATCGAGGTCCATGCACCCTGAAATTAGAGATTTCTGCCACAATCTGTGTCTGTCAGAGTCGTCGTCGCCTTTGGGGGTGCTTGTTGTCTGAAGTTTGTTTGTGACTCAAGCTATCTGAAGTGTCGGTGCAGGTGAGTTGTAGGTAATGTCCGATGTTCGCATGATGTGTTCATGTGATATGTGGAGAAATCTTGTTTATCTGTCAGTTCAACGGAGATAGGTGATGGTCGCTGTCCGACGTGATTGTCACTGCAATGGAGGTACAACGGAGATACAACGTGTCTGTGTCTATGTTTGTCCCTATGTGTCCCTGTGTGTCTCGGTGTATCTGTGTGTCAAATGAGTGGCGAGTGGAGATATATATATATATATATATATATATTTAACGTGAGCTGTTTTAAGGGCGTCGGGCAGTTCAGCGCAATGGGGACACAGATGATGGCGGCCGTCTGAAGTGTGTCGTTTCCGCCAGTGTAGAGGAGGCGCAGACGCAGCCGCGACCGCAGGACCGGGACGCCATGTCGCAGCTGCGGCGGGCGCTGGAGGAGCGCGACAGCCAGCTGGAGGCGGCGCGCCGCGACCGCCAGCAGCTGGCGCTGGAGCTGGCCAACCGTGACGCCAGCTACAGCCGGCTGTTCTCGGCCGCGCCGCGCCGGGTGGGCGTGTTGGACCCGACAGCGCCGCCCAGCCGGCCGCAGCGGCGGGGTCCGGCCCGCGCCGCCAAACACTGACGTCGCTCTCACACCACACGCCGCCAGATAATTGTGCTGCCATCCTGCCACCAAACACTGACACGGCCCTCTCTCTCTCAACCAGCCGCCAGACAATGGCGCTGCTCTCCCGCTACCCGTCGACAGTTGCTGGTGCCGCTGTTCCGCCACCAAACGTTGAAACGGTTCTCACACCACCCGCCGCCGGTCTCCCGCCACCAAACACTGACACGGTTCTCACATCACCCACCGCCACACACCGCCGCCGTTCTCCTGCCACCTGCCGCTGCACTGCGTACTGGACGGAAACTGACACGCCAGAAGGCAGGATGTTCAGAGCAGCATTTACCGGGCGCTCGGCACTCATACCACACGGGTGGCTCTTTTGCCTGACAGATAACCTTCTCACAGAGCGGCTAGTCCGCTCACCCGTGCGGCAGTACTTTGGCCTGGGGGACAACTTTGTACGGACAGTCCTCATCGGTCGGATGTAGAGTCAACCGCGATCGAATGACAAACGGCAACGTTTGGACGACTGTACTGACCTCGATGAGGCCCACGGTATCGGTATGCTTTGAAAATTGTACCCAGCCAGCATTACGGCCCCAACCGCGTGGTGTCAGGACCACGTGGTACCGTGTCCGCATGGTGTCGTGTCCGCGCGGTGTCATGTCCGCGCGGTGTCATGTCCGCGTGGTGTCGGGACCGCGTGGTGTGTCCGCGTGGTGTCGGGACTGCGTGGTGTCGTGTCTGCGTGGTGTTTGGACCGCGTGGTGTCGGGACTGCGTGGTGTCATGTCCGCGTGGTGTCGGGGCCGCGTGGTGTGGTGTCCGCGTGGTATCGTGTCCGCGCGGTGTCGTGTTCGTGTGGTGTCGGGACCGCGTGGTGTCGTGTCCGCGTGGTTTCGGGACCGCGTGCGGGCTACAATGAAATACTGACTGGATAAATGCTGGCTGGGACGGAGCGGGTCCCGATGTTCGTTGGGTGAAATGGCTTGTGAAGTTTATCAAGAGTCCCTACGACTCGGTGCCTTGTAGACCTGTCTGTGATGGCTTGCAGCACCTGATTATGGTCGCTGTTCTAGTCAACTAAGCGAGCTTCCATACTGCTGTGCTGCTGATCAAATTATACATATTTATCTTGTATTTGCCCTAGATTAGACCGCGCAGTCTTAGCATAATGTGTACCGTAGGCGGTTTAAACAGAACGAATCGCGTGCAAAGATTTGTTTGTAATTGTCGGTTATGAATGATGCTGTCAAGTTTCCGGTAATTGTACTTGCCCCAATAAATACTCAGGGCAGCCAAACTTACCTGTAGCCGCTCAGCCTCGGGTGCTCTAGTCAATGTCCAGCTGTCATGGTCTAACGGGCAAATAAACGTGAGACGATGTCTCCGATGTGAGTACTTGATGTTTTTTATTGTTTTTTTTTAAATAACAAATGATGATAATTGGTCTATCACTGTCACCTGTCGGCCACTATGTAGTCTCAACCGTGCACTTATGTCACGGAAGTGTGATTGTCCGAGAAACTCGCTTGCCTATATCGCTTTCCTTGTCAAGAATTAACTTTACTATGGCATCTTGACTCCATCACTTTAGATGTTCTTGCGCTTCCACATTAAGCATTCGAACCTTCTTGTAGAAAAAAGAAAGAAAAATAACGTTCGGTGGAATATCCTTATGTTTCTATCACTTAGCTTATTGCATTTTCACTGTGCTTTGATGGTGAAAATGCAGCATAGACCTTCCGAGCATTCTTATATAGCTTAGAAATACATGAATGAAAACTTGCCCAAATGGTCGGGTGAATTCAATTTTACAGCTACGTTGTACTTGCCTGGTTCGCCTTAGTTTTCATGTTAAAATGGGAGAAGTGGATGAGCTTTTTTCGCTAAAGATGCGAAGTCATCTCACTCGCCCCTAGAAACAAATCGCCCACCGTACGACCATCACATTCACCACCACCTTGTCGCTATCTTCCACTGTAACGGTTATCCCCTCGTCACGCTACTACCACGTCCATGGAAATATATTTCGTCATTGGAGATTAATGTAATTAATTATAGCGAATTTGCTAACCGCTGCTACACTGGAATGTCGTTACTGATATCACCGAGCGGATGTAGTAAGTACGTGCAGCTTGCGCCACAGGCGTAGCAAAATTGGAGACGGGGGCGGGCACTGGGAAAGTGCGCCCCATCCCCTGTCCCGCTCAACGGGACTCAGTCAAAAATACTTTCGTGAGAAATGCCTCTCCTTCAGTATGCTCAAGTGCAATTCTGCACCCTCTCGCTTATATATGTGCCCCTTCTCCATGAAAACTCTTAGATCCGCCCTGCCAGAGGTGGTCCCATCACTCCGTAATTTTAACTATTAGTCCTACGGAATAAAGTGGCGCTTGTCCCTCTACTTGTCAACAACGTTCCTACGCTCCTGGGTTGTGCAATCATTGCCAATCACTAAATTATTTAAACGTGATAAGTGTGATATAAATGTCTAGCTTACTTTACCTTTCCCGAACCTGAGCATTAGCAGGATGGTTGTCATGGTAACGCCTGACGCCGCGTGTCTCGAACGCTTGATCGATTTTCATTTCCATGCGCTGGACAGGCTTTGACGCTGGATATTCCGTTCATCGTTGGGCGGGCACAAACCAACAGTATCTTATTGGTTAATTTTCGCTATATTGGTCGCACCGGCTCTGCTTACACTTGCGTGCATCATTCTCACTACAGCGAAGCGTGCGTTATTTTAAACAAAAATGTTTTTCATCCAAGGGGAGCTAAGTATCTAGCTGAACGACAAGTTCCACGGAAGATATTCCACGATGGACGCTGAGGAAAAAGGCAAAGGGGACGCGGATGGGTAAGTTTGGCCGCTTCTATTGAACCCATGATTGTTGAATTATAATACTTGTATGTATGCTCATTTTATATTTGTTTCCTATGAAATGAACCACTTGCAGAAAACACCGTATTTACGAGATAATTAAAATTCCTTGCCATCTAGACAGTGTCACAGGCGTCTACATGTTAATCGCAACAGCATGCATTCCATATATACGCAACTAATTCATTTTTTTAAAATCAATTAGGGGATTCAAGAATCTCCTGCTCGCCTGCATGAAGGGCTCCAGTTCGGACTTCAGGAACACCAAAAACATTGTCTCCCTACCATGCCTCGAGTCGGAGCGGCTCATCAACACCCTGGACCAGGTGTTGGCCAAGATGCACATAGTGCTGCAGCTGCCGTCCCTGTGGGCCGATCTGGTCTCAAAGCCGGGCCGGCCGATCCCGGAGCCGCTGCTGGACGCCGCCGAGGCGTACCTTCGCCTGCGGGACCGGTTCCGACACGACGCCGAACAGCTGCGCGCCAGCGTGCCGCCGCCCAGCTCCAGTCGCAGTCTGGATACCTTTGACGTCACCGACACGGGCGGCGGTGACGCTGAAGCCGAGTCTGTGTCGGAGGCGCCCAGCGACGGCCTACTGGGCACGCCCGGCGCCGACGAGGAGTGCGTGGCTGTGCTGGCCGCTACCATCGACGGGCTGGCGGCGGCCACGCGCCGTTTCGTGCGACAGTGGCACCTGCACGCCGATGCGGCCGGCCTCAACAGTCGGCTGGGCGCGCTGTTCTCGCCTCCAACGCTCCAGTTCATGGAGAAGATGTTCGTGATGAGGAAGCAGGTGAGTTCGCCGCGATCATCGAAGTCGCGTGTTCAGTGAAGTGAGCGTGTGCAACAGCGTTGATAAAGGAATCAGTGTCGTCAAAGCAGACTACATGTTGATACATCACCAGATGATTGGCGAACGGTCACATGACGTACTGAAGCCGGAGAGTCAGCACCGAAATAGTTCGTCATGTGCAACTGTATGTATATATACATACACTGTATGTATGTATAGTCATGTGCAACTGTCCGGTACGCAAGGAGGCAGCAAGGAATTTCTTCAGGTGGGCACGACCCCCAACAGTGGCATGAAACATGCAACGCTTTCGGCGCTTCGCGCGCCGAATATTTATGGTTTGGCGTTGGGAAAATCTTCAATTTTTGTGTTTGAGGTAGTGCATTTTGGTTCGGAGGGGTGGGGTTGGGGGAGGACCTTGGTTGCGCTTCTAAGAACGGAACATGTTTCGGCCGGTAGTGGAACACCTCCATAGGTACCTGCGTTACCTGACTAATTATCCAATACCCGTGTCTGCGCCTGGTGAGCTACCTAGCATCTGCAGATGCACCTATGGCACCTGAACACAAATCTAGCAACTACATAAATGTACCTGCCTCACCTGATCATCGACGTAACAACTACAGATGTACATGGAACATCGGGCCACCAACCTACCACCTACAAATGTACCTGCGTCACCTGATCATCGACCTAACACCTACAGATGTACCTGCGTCACCTGACCACCAACCTACTACCTACAAATGTGCCTGCGTCACCTGATCATCGACCTAACACCTACAGATGTACCTGCGTCGCCTGACCACCGACCCAACGCCCACAGATGTACCTGCGTCACCTGACCACACCAGAGCAGGAGTCGAGTCGCACGGAGCGGCTGCGCGACATATGGCGGCGCGACAACAAGAACCGCGTAACGCAGGCAGCGCTGGAGGCGCGACTGGCCGGTCTGCTGCAGGAGCGGGACATCGACCGACGGCTCAAGGCTGCCGTCGTCGACCAGCTGGAGCAGCAGATCGCCGCCCAGGAGGCACACGCCGCCGAGGATATCGCAAATATCACGTGAGTAGCTGTGCTGGCACATGTGTAGTGTAATTAGGTAGGTAAGTAGTGTGAGGCTTCATAGAAGCAGATCACGTATATTTTTGCAAGCATGGTAAGTGCTTAAGCAGCAAGAGTGTGATTTACCAAAATCCTGGCGGCTGCACATTGTATGTTGGGACATGACGTAGGCCTTTTGAGGAAGTGGGAGGGACGCAATGACAGATTCGAGCGGGGAGAGGACGGAGAGAGGGAGGGTTGTACTCCATGGTTTCTTTGGTGCAAGCCTCTTGTGGGTGCCCAAATTGGTACGTGGGTGCATTTTTGGGTGCATGTGCACCCACAAAGTTAAGTTCCTATTAGGCAAGTTTGATAAACTGAATCCGCTTTCTCCGAGCTCGATGACGTGGAGAATACCACGAACCAAACCGAAATTACTGTTTTATGACAACCAGTAAGGCTCCATTGAGTGCTTAAAATTGGAGACTTACAGTACACGTGTTTAATGTAAGTGTTTCTATTCCCAATTTGCTCTAGGTTCATGATGTATACGTGTGGTTCTGTTCAGGGAGCTTTTATTGCGGCAACACCACATGCGCAACGCACATGGTATTCCAGCTAAGATACACAGCTACTTCTTTTCTATCCATTTCTGAGGAAAACATTGCCCTCCCTAGCAGGCAAAGAAGGCATTCTTGAAAGTTGCTACCTTATATTATGCAATGTATTAATAGTTTTTAATGACTTAGCTTAATTTGCCCGTGATTTGTTTTTGAGATGTCAGTATAATCAAAAGAGACATTAGAATGGCTTAAAACAGAAAACCTTCGAGTTATTTGTAACATACCTCCCTTCACAGCCCACGCGGTGTTGTCTCTTGTGTTACAAACTCAAACGGAGTGAGATAGGAGACTTGCATTTGCATACAATTAAAAACAGCCCAACCTGATGTTATCACTCGGATCATCTACCAACAAAATAACTTTCGTTGGTGAGTGGATTTCGCATAATCGTTCAACTGCCGTCAACTGACCTGCTACCATTCAGATGGACGACAATTGAAGACTGGGTAAGGATCCTACTACATGTGCTGGCGTCTTCAGAAAGCCCCTCAACAAGTTATCCTCAGTATGGTTCAGTTATCTTCACCTTGGTCAAAAACATCTGGTGCTATTGGGGGTTTTCTATGAAATACCAACTGGGCGGGCTTGTAGTATATCTGTGAACAGCATTTGCTTACAACATCGGAGCGAACCTCTCATAAAGTCATACAGGTCATACAGTTTTGGGGCCTAATAAGAGCCGCAGGGGATTATCTGAGCTAAGCCTATAAAGACAAGATACGTTATATATTCCCATGCATTTAGTCACTTATCCTCTGTTTAAATTCGCCATCCGTGTTGTCATGCGCCTTTTGTGACATTGTAGGTCTCAAAGAATGAGCTCCATGGTAAATGTGGAAAGGAAGAACTACAATGCAATTTAACATCGTCCGTGAATGTGTCCCTGATGACATAATTATGGGTGGGGTGATACCCAAGCCAGTCCACTGTCATGTACATGATATATATATATATATATATATTGTATTTATATATGTATATATATATATATATATATATATATATATATTGTATTTATGTATATATATATATATATATATATATATATATATATATATATATATATATATATATATATATATATATAAAGTGTCCATCTGACAAATATGAATAACGATGATTGACGAATAAATACGACAAATTAACAGAGGACCTTTATTGTAGAAACGTTTCGACCTCAAGGGTCTTCTTCAGTATGCAAGTACAAAATCAGAAAATATCCAAGGAACTTCGAGTCGAATTATCACTAAAAGCACGTGATGTTTCACGGTCGGCGTTTCGCGGTTGCTAACATCGCTGCAGGTTTTGCCCAATTGACAAAACCTACTCTCGAATTCATTGTATTGTGTATTCGTTCCAGAACTGATGGCAGCTTTAATTTCGGCTCTTTCTAAGTGTTTGGCCATTGTCAACGCATGTTTTGAGAACGAGATTGTTAGAAACTTGTCTGGTTTTGATGTTATTTTTCATACTTCTTTGCTTCTTTTCTTGATTTCCTAGGCCTTCTTCTTGAGTTCCACTAGCCAGCCTCTTGGATATTTTAGCTTACTAAAAGTGGAATAAATATGGTCAATTTGTTCAGGAAGGTAGACTTCGCTGCAAATTCTGAATGCTTTCAGGAAGAACCTAATTGCAATGCCACTCTTTACTCTATCGTTGTGTGCTAAATACAATGAACAGTCTTCCTTATTTGTTGGCTTTCTGTAAACTTTTGTAAAGATTTTGGTGCGGCCACCAGGACGTCATCAACGTATCTGAGCCAGATGGCGTCATTCCCAATGATATCCAAGAAGTGACCACTTTCTAAAAACTCCATGTAAAGAGAAGCTGCAACTGGGCTTAATGGTGAACCCATTGCTAATCCGCTGTGCTGATCATATTCTTCACCATTGAAAGAAAATGTCCCAAATTTCATGCACAAGGTAACTAGTTCCATATAATGTAATTTTGGAAGTGGTAGCTTGATGTCATCTTCGAAATGAATAACCTTCTTCACCACTTTCAACACTTCATCTACTGGCACATTCGTAAACAACGATTTCACATCAAAACTAGCGAAATTCATATGAGCTACATCATTGGTATCCAGCCTCGCGATTACTTTCGCGGTGTTTTTAACATGCGCTTTGCTTATTGTTCCTGGCACGTTTGTGAGGGGTTTGGCTAATCTTTTCGCTAAATTGTGCGGAGTACTTCCGATGTCAGAAGTGATCGGGCGCATCGGGATGCCTTCTTTATGCATTTTTGGTGAGCCTTTCATACGAGGAGCCACAGGAGATTCTTTGAACAGATGCAATGGCGTTTTACCTCGTTTTGATTTCCTTAGCAATTTCCGTGCTTTCTGATTGAACGCTTTACTTTGTTTTCCTGCATAGCTGGAATTTTCCTCATATATTGTCCTATCACTGAGCATTTCATTCATCTTGCTGAGGTAATCACGTTGGTTTAGGATTATTATTCCGCCACCTTTGTCTGTCTGTGTTTCGAGCATACTTGTCGTTGGCAAGATTTCGAAGTGCTTGTAGATATCTCCTGCCTCCTACTTGGTTCGTCATCAGCCAATGCCTTACACCAAGCCAAAATACCCTGTATGAATCCTTTATCTGCGTCACTATCATTTGCATTGTAATTGTAATTCACATGTTGAACGAATTAATATTTGTCTTTCCCCGAGTCAAATTTGAGGCCCAATGACAGCGCTTCTTTTTCTTCGTTCGATAGCATTCGTGATGATAAATTCGTAATAAATTCGTCAAAGTTAACAGGAAAATACAGTTCACGATTGAATTAGAAACAGAAGGAGCTATCCCATTTCTGGACACTCTCATAGTGAAAACGGAGACAGCTGTTACCTTTAAAGTTTGCAGAAAGCCAACACATAAGGAAAACTATGTTCATTTTTATTCAGCACACAGCGTTAGAGTACAGAGTGGCATTGTAATTGGTTTCTTCCTGAGAGCACTCAGAATTTGCAGCGAAGTCTACCTTCTTGAAGAAATTGACCATATTTATTCCACTTTTAGTAAGCTAAAATATCCAGCAGGCTGGCTAGTGAAACTCAAGAAGAAAGCTCAGGAAATCAAGAAAAGAAGCAAGGAAGTAAGAAAAATAACATCGAAACCAAACGGGTTTCTAACAATCCCGTTCTCAAAACATGCGTTGACAATGGCCAAACACTTAGAAAGAGCCCAAATTAAAGTTGCCATCAGTTCTGGAGCGAAAGTACGAGACATGACGGCAAGACCCAGAACCGACCGTTGGTCAGAAGACAATGTTGTGTTTGAAATCCCGTGTTCTGGAATGGCCAAAGACGTTTGTGGGAGAAAACAGGGAGTGGGTTCAGACAAACATTAAAGAGCACAAACGTGACGTGCGGTACCACAGACAATGTAACACAATTGTTTCGCATCTTGACGAATATGAAAATCTGCCGAATTGGGCCAAGGTTAATATCCTGGTAAACAATGTAAACAAACGGACTAGAAAGACATTATAGGCTGCATACATAAGTACACACAATACAATTAATTCGAGAGCAGGATTTGTGAAATGGGCAAAACCTGCAGCGATGTTAGCAACCGCGAAATGCCGACCGTGAAACATCACGTGCTTTTGCTGGTAATTCGACTCGAAGTTACTCGGATATTCTCTGATTTTGTACTTGTTTCTGAAGAAGACCTTTGAGGTCGAAGCGCTTCTACAATAAAGGTAATCTCTTGTTAATTTGTCGTATTTATTCGCCAATCATTGTTGTTCACATATGTACACACACACACACACACACACACAACACACACACATCCACATACACATACACATGCACACACATATACACACACACACATATATATATATATATATATATATATGCGTAATCAAGCTGAGTGAACCATTCCAATCCAATATGACTCATCCCCTGATCGGCTGTCAGGATTTATAAGTCTTAATAATTTTAGTAGCAGTGGGAAAATACGTCGCGAAACATTGAAACGAAGATTGTCCAAACGCTTGAAGTCCTACTTTTCTGCGCTAATAATTATATCAGCATCTTAGATGGGCAGTGTGGGAACTTTAGCATCATATTTGTCCTGCTATATTCCCATTCTTACTTCAAAAGGTGATTTTCTGGCGGCACTTCCTTCGCCCGCTCACCATAGGTAGCGCCGCGGGTCTAACCGCCAGGAGTGACTGCGACTGCGCCACTGCCGCTATGTGCTTACAATAGGGTGATGCCCGGTCCTTCGTGTGCAGCATGAGGGCCCTATAGCCTGCCTCATGCCCTCGTTCTTCCAAGCCCCTGACTGCTTCGTGTATTGGTGTTGTTATCAATAAACCGACTTGCGATGCAGATATTTGACAATGACACTCCCAAAATGCACAGGTTGGTTGGCTTCTCGAATACCGACTGCCACCCACTTTCTCTACGTGTAATCATCGTGACGGACAAGTCAGACAGAAGTTAATAGGCAGATAGAGCGCCATGCTGGGTGGAGTGGGGTGGGGGCATTACATGAGGCGCATTGAGACGGGGAGGGTAGTGTATTTATAACTAGCTTCAACAACCCAAAGCGCCGGAAGAGGCATCTCCACATCCCGCCATGTTAAGTCTGGAAACCAGTAGGACGTATGCCTCTGAACAATAGCTAACACGACACCACCACATGCAGTGACGTGATTGAGAATCTGTCCCGCAGTGCAGAAGCAGAGGGAGACATGATTGGGGAGAGGGCCTCCTACAACATGGAGCGAGACCGGCTGCACAAGATCTACGAGCGGAACGAAAGCGGTCTGCGGCAGCTACGCGCGGCCAACCGGCTGGCCGAAGCTGCACTGAAAAAGCGCAAGTACGATTCACTTATTTGTCTGCTGATACTTCTAATTTGACTGCCATGCTGTCTTTTTCAGGGAACGCCATCAGGTTCTTGACACAAAAATCTGAAGATATAGGGCAATACCATGAGGGTCGTTTGGTTCCCTGGGACCCAATTGATTCAATCACAGCTTCGATCTAAGGTTATTGTTTCAACAGCTTGAATTGTATTCCTGTGCTCATTATTTCGCTTGTGACCTTCCATGCCGTATTTGCACGTTACCTGCTCACATTCAGCATTTGCTACGCTCAGCTGCCCTTGATTTATTCAATTTTTATGTGACTCAAAGGATCGAGTTGTACCGTCCCATTCCAAGCATTAATCGTGATCAAGCCGTCTTAGAGCCAACATTAGGTGCCTGCTAATGATATACCACACATGTCCGTACAGTTAGTGTCGCTAACTGGTAATATTGTTAACCAAAGCGAGAGATAATGAAACCTGTACTTCAGCCTGCCATCCGGTTTAGCCTGCATATGCCAGTGGTCTTTTTGCAGATATAAGATTGAGTCGGAGTTAGAGAACTGGCTGCAGAAGTACGATTCGGAAATGACGGAGAAGCTGGAGCAGATCGAGACGACGACGGCGGAGTTTGAGGCGGAGACGGTCGAAAGGGAAAAGTATGACGTAAGCCGGCTCCTGTTTCGTCCTTGTTTCCAAAATATTACTATCAAAGCGAAAGGTTACGTTTCTCTCTCTCTTTACTTTCCGCTGCGTTAGGTGAAGTATGCTGATTCATCCATTGATTGTCACTCCAGCGTCTTTGAACGATTTTCTTTTCAATACTGTGCCATGGTGTGTGTGAATATTTCGATTGTAGCACGACACTGGAATGTCAGTTCGCAGTTTTTTTTAATCGGATACATCTTACCCGTGCATCTTTGAAGCACTCCTTATGCTGTCCACTGAGTGACCACTCCTCTCCTTTCTCGGCCACGAATTTCGTCAGCATCCTGACATAGAAACTATATGACGCCCTTTCATATACATGTTGTGTCATTGACGCTGATTAAACCTTCAGGCAAAGGTAGAGACCATGAGAGACCGATATGACGCGATCATCTTAAAACGGCAAAGGCTAGAAGAACAGCTTATTGCCGAGGAAGCACTTCAGAAGAGAAAAGCGGTGGCGTCTCTTTACATTCAGGTGAGGCGTAGTGAGGTGCCTGTGCCATATCCGTGCAGGTTGTGACCGTGCGAAGTGCTAAACGTTAAATTATTTTGAGTGGTACACGGTGAACGGAATCAATTCAACCATTCTCATGTTTCCATTCTCATGTTTCCTCGGATTTAAATGTTCTGGAAACGAGTGGGAGGTACGACAGCATTCCTGATAAATTTGCTAGTGTAAGACGGTCTTGAAAGCTGTGTTTACAGTTACTTCATGATTTCCTTAGTGATACTAGATGAACAGTCCCAAAAATGTTCAGACAAAACCGCATAGAGGCTACAGCAACATCATGTTTCAGGCGTTCTGGCGTGGCTACCAGGTCAGGAAAAAGTTGAAGAAAATGAAGAAAAAAGGAAAAGGAAAGAAGGGAAAGAAAGGGAAGAAAGGGAAAGGGAAGGGCGGTAGTCCCACAGGAAAGAAGAAGAGTCCGAAGGGAAGCCCAAAGAGCAAGAAGGGCAAGAAAAAATAGATCGGCTCCGTATGGCATGCTTGTGGTGATTGTGCGTTGAACCCGCAAGCGTTGGCATCGACTGTCACTGATCACTGTATGTCTTCTGCAATCAGTGATACGTGAAGTGTTGACAGTTTTTTCTTCAATTATATCTCGCACTGGTAATGCAATGAACGTGTTGCGAACACATCAATTTAATGGAAATATAGTCACTTCGTAGCTGCGGTCATTGGAAGCCGGGCATAAACAAGTGCAATAAAGAAGCTTTTCCGCTCCACAAGACCAACACAGGTAGTATCTGATACTCAATGGCATGGTAGGTGCAGCTGAAATACAATCCCATGAATGCTTGTTTGTTGATGGACTAACGATTAGCGTTTATTTCTTATAGCTAGTCACGAAAAAGTAGCCCATATAAAAAATCGGCCATGGCCGTGGGTGAAAATGCAGGGCAAGTCCGGTGTGTTGGCCACCACACCGAATTTTCCCGAACTTTGGCGTTGCAGCACTAAATAAATATTGTAGCTTCATCATCCTATTAATTTTGTCGTACGAACTGTTTTCGTGATACTTCATCGGTAATGATGGGTATGCAGGCACGGCTAGGCAGACGCTTCCGCCGTTGCCGGGACAACCGCATCGATACTCAAGAATACCTCGGCCTTGGAAAAAGTAAAGTTTGAAGTATCAAATGAGCCGCATGACCGATGCAGTCGATGGGCCCCAAACTCCGAAGTATCGAATGTACACAGCGGAATTGAGCATAACCAACTGTGGCATCCACCGGCCTTAGGGTCGCACTATCTCCTTCAGCAGTAGTGTTCATTGTTTGTACAGTAAAACAAAACATTTAATGGGCATAAAATTTGCGTCAACTGAGTTGTGGACTCCTTTCAAGAAGTAGCCTCACTTCCGTTAGCTTCCACCATTAGCTTTGTAGATCCATTGGCTGTCATTGCAAAACGCAGAGTACATGGGACAATGCTTGTAAGTTATTCCGCAACAGCTCTTACAAATATACCAGCAGTCTGACCAGACATCTTGTGTCAATTCTGGGGATTTTGACGCTAATCACACCTGTGCTCCAAAATGGGTTCACCTCAAGGGATGGATACAGGAGGAAGGCACTGGAAGCATGTGTTGCCGCCATGGAAACGTGACAACCCTCTGACCGGAGGATAAGACCCCTAAGGAGGCTCGAGTTCACCCCCCCCCCCCATGCACAACGGGATTTTCAGCCAAAAGGCGCCCCTCACACGAAGTCATAGGCATTGAGAGGAAAGGGCTTCAGTATGCTCAAATGCACCCGACCCCCCCCCGCCCCTCAACGGATTTTCAGCCGAAGGCCCCTCCAGAAACTTTCACAGTGGTGACCCTCCCCCTCCAGACGAGTGCGCCAGCATGACAATTCCTGGATCCGCCCCTGTCATTAGTAAATTCACCTGGTCTTATTATATTCACGGTCGGAAAAGTCTTAGATCACCAAGTGAGCAGGACACAGACTGCTTCGGCCCACACCCAGTGTAGATAATCCGGATAAGGGATTTTGCTACGCCACCCTATGGTGTACATAGAAAAACGGCCGAACGGATCCCCTTGTCCCAACCCGACCGGCTGGCTGCCCGCCAGCCTGCCGAGCCGAACATCTACTGGCTCGGGCGTGAAACATCAAACCCCTAGCTCGGTCGCCAGGTGGACCGGACACCACGCTCCGCCGCCTTTCAACGCCGCTACATGTCTTCGAGCAGGCGTTTGGGTGCTCGATTTCTAGTGGCGGATCCGTGCGGAACTGAAAGCCCCCCCCCCCTGCCCCCCCGATCGAGGTCGAAAATGCGCTCTACTCCCGGACGCCACCAAGAAGGATGCCTTCGGCGCCATACCTTGGTGCCGCTTTCGCTACCAAAAATGCGCTCTCTACCAAAGAAGACTAAATTTGGTCAGAGCCTATCCAATGTGCCTCTGTGCTAAATAGGCGCCCATGTAAACTGGGAAAGCGCCCCTCTGGTAAAGGAATGCCTACCTGGACGACACAGGCGTCCTTCTGGGTAATAAAGACGCCATTCTGGGCTAGACAGGCGCCCCCTGGACAAATAAAGCGCCCCTCTGGACTACGCAGGCGCCCCTCTGAACAACGAGGGTGCCCTTTGAGCTAAACAGACGCCCATGTAGGCCAGGAATGCAGCTCTTTGGGCAAGGAAAGCGTTCCTCTGTGCAAGAGAGGTGCCATTCGGGACAACGAAAGCGCCCGTCTGAAGATGCCCGTCTGGAGAACGGATGCGACCGTCTGGACGACGGCATCATCTGGATGAGACAGATACCCATCCGAATAACGAGGGTGCCGCTGTCGCTAAAATGCCCGCGTCGGGATAACGAAGACGTTCGTCTGGGAACAAACAAACAAACAAACAAACAAAAAACGCCAGGGACTAGACAGGCGCCCATCTGGACTAGGAAAGCGCCTCTCTAAACTGCGAAGGCATTCCTCTGGACAACTAATGAGTTCCCCACTGAACACCTAGGCCGCAATGGTGTACCGAAGGGTGGGAGTGTGGGGCAAAGGAGATAATTCCTCCAACTGAGGGGTCGTGGCTGCCACCAAGACTCGCGCTTGAGCTGGGAAAAATTATATGGGGCGCTAAAAGATCGCGACGGAGCCCAAATAACTGTGTCGTTTCTTCAAAAATTCGCGTCAGGGGCCCACAAAGTTCGCGTCGGGTCCAATCTAAATATAGCGAGGCCTCGAAAAATCACCCCAAAAGTCGCACCGGGGCCCCCAGAGATCTCGTTGGGACCCCAAAATTCCCGTCGGCAACCGAAAGATTCACGTCAGGGGCCCCCAAATAAAAACAGCAGGGCTCCAAAAGCTTGCACCAGAGCCCAAAAACTCGCGCTGGGGACCAGAGACCATTGGGGCCCCCAAAAATGTGTGATCATTGGGGGCCCAAAAAAAGAAAACGGTTCACAGAAAACTAGCGCCGGAGCCCATAAAATCACACCGTAGCACTGACAAATAGCGCGCCAACAAATTGCATTGGAGTCACAAAAGTCGCATTGGGCCCCAAAAAGGTTCCGATCGAGGGGGGGGGGGGATAAACACATCTGAGCCAAAAGAAATCATACCGGGACCCGAAGGAATGAAACCGCGGGACCCTCAAAATTAAGCTTAGGGACCCCGTAAAGTCAATCCGGGTCCGGACAAACGCACTGAAGCCAAATAAATCGCACCATCTGCCCCTTAAAATCGCGTAGGGCCACGATAATATTGCATCGGGGGGGGGGGCATAAAATCCAGCTGGGGCCCAAAACAATCACGCCTGTTCTCGAAAGAGCGACCCTGGCTCGACAAATTTAGAAAAGTCATGAAAAATCGCGTCTGAGCCGGACAATTTGCGTCGGGGCACCGAAAACTCGCGCATACCCCCCCCCCCCCACACACACAAAAATCACGCCGGGGCCTAGACAAATCGCACTAGGACCAAATAATTCCAGTCGGAGGCCCCAAGTAATTACAACGGGGCCCACAATATCGCGCCGGGATCGAAAAAATACAACCAGGGATGTCAATTGCTAGAACAAGCGTGGGGCGCGGAAAATAAATGACCGCGCCCGGAAAATCGCCTGGAGACCCAAAAATCGTGCCGAGGTCCCCATAAATTGCAGGGGCGCCAGAAAACTGTCGGACCGTGAAAAATAATGCCGGGGCAGACAAATACGACACCGATGTCCGACAAATAAAGCCGGGACATTGGAAAACGACCAGGACTGAAAATTTTTACAAAAATAAGTCCCGAAAAATCGTGCTGAGCCCACACGGAACGTGTCGCATCTAGGGGCCCGAAAAATCGCACCGGGAGACCGAAAAATTGTGCCAGGGCCCAATTATAAACACAGCTTAGTTTACTGGGCCCTAAAAGCGCACCAGTATGCCAAACACATACCGGGGTTCTCCAAAACGCACCGGGTCCCTAAAAAGCGACAGGGCCTACAAATTTACCATGGGAACCTAAATATACCTAATGGAAGCTCTAAATACACACTGGGGGACCTCAAACCGCACCGGGCCCTCAAAGTACACTGGGCCGCAAAGACAGCATGAGGGCCTCAAAAACAGGCTAGACCAAAAAGCGGCAGGGCCCTTCAAAACGGATGCATCCCGCAACCCCCCTCCTCGCTGAAAGCCATCGAAGTAGAAAAGGCACCCCTCCGGGGAAATGGCACCCCTCCGGAACAAAAGGCACCCCGATCGAAGTTATTATATGACCCCCTGTCGAGTTGTCCACCTCTTGAGGTTCTCATAATGCTGCACATTACATATTTTTGCACCAGGGGAATACAAATAAACTCATTGCTAAGCTTACAAAGTCAATGGCAATGCTTGTCGGAAATTCAACTGCCTACTGGAACGGGAGAATGATTTTGGATGAAGTTATGTAGATGAGCGACGGGTACATACCCTTCGACGCTGAAACACTGATCCTGCAACCGCGTCCCCATGCTCTGTTCCTTTTCCCGACAAACCATACATTAAATGGCAGCGATTAAATGGAAATGTGGGTACCAGAGGTGGTGTTTTAGATACTTTGACGGGACAAGTGCCCGTCAATGTTAGCTTTGCCCCCTTCCAATAATTTCAACTTTTAACATGAAGCCTTATGGAGTGTACCCCGCAATCCAGGTGGGCCTGCCCATTGCCTTTCTGTATTTTGCCCCCCCCCCCCAATAATTTTCAGAAATCAACACCTGTGGTAGGCACACACGTGATTATTAGTTTAGGGGTTGTTCAATGGAGCTTGCGGCGTCTCCGTCAACCAAAATATGTTCCACCCTAATCAGCTTCCGTCAGCAGGCCGTGAGCAGCTCATGTCATTAGGTGCATAAATTACGCAGATGATACATATGTGGTGCAATTAGTTCAGTTTTCCACCTTCGCTTTCATTTATCCATTGAACAGCACATTTAAAATGATACGAGATCTGATAGCGCATTTTCGGTTTTGAAGACGTTCGGATATCATTTTTCCTTGCTCACTTGTCCATGCATATCAGTACATGCCAGTGTTGTTTCCTCGTTCACATAATCAAGGCTATAGAACATCAAGGCACATAATAGACAACAGGAGCGGCCATGACGTCAATCGCATCAGTGATCTGGCAACACTTGTCTAATCCTATTGGCCATGTTCAAAGCATTCTAAGCCAATCAGCAGCTTCTCTACTGGGGAAGCTCATAAGATCTACGTTCAAAAGATCTACTTTCAAAAAATATATTTTCACAAGATCTACTTCCAGAAGATCTACGTTCAGAAGAGCCGCAAGCGCCACTTGACCATCCCTTCAGGACCTTGCATGTTACTCAATTGCAGCGCGGAAAAGACAGACGAGCAAGCGATTCAACTTGGAGGAAAGGCTGGGAGGTGAGGTGGCAACTGGCAGGTTACCTATTAAAGCAGTTTAATGTTTGGTACCTTTATATCTAGTTTAGGATGTGCTAATGCTAGTGTTGATGTTAGAACATGTGCTATCTGTTCTCAATTCTAGTCGTTTTGTAATTTGTGATTCGCGATATCTAAGCTGCTGCGTCAACGTGGTGCAATCGTTCATTGTGAAGCTGTGGGGTCATGTTTTGAGTATGGTTTGCAATGCCACTTAGTGGAGGAACCAAAAGAGCTTGAATCCCTCATTTCTGTAAGCTGCCACTGTCCAGGTGGTGGGTAGCTAAAGCCCCATCAGTGACCATTTTGGCTGGGTAAATTTGCAGTTTAAGGTAAGTAATTTCTGATTTCTTGGAATTTATTTTGCCAATGCAATGTTTATCGATAAGCATGATGTGACCACTCATTTCCTCTGCAAGTGCATACTTTTCAATTTGGAGGCATAATAGCACCCAAAAGGGGCTTGGAGTCAGGTAATATATCATAAAAAGTAGCATTAAAAATGAATAAAAAGTAACATAACCTAACCTAATTGGTATATATGTCAATCTAGGTAAATTTGATTTTGTGTATTTTTAAAAATAAATACAGGGTATTTTAACATAAAAATTGATGATGTGGCCACTCATTTCCTCAGCAAATGATTACTTTTCAGTTGGCAAACAAATACACTATCATAATCTTGACTGCAAATATAGCACATCACATATAATTATCCATACCTGGTGTGTCACAGACCTGATAAAGAAGAAATTAAACACTTCATGCACTCATTTTAATACTCTGACATTGAAGACCTTAGGTTTCTACCTTAATTCAACATTTATTTCTGTGAATGAATACTTGCAACCTGGTGTGTCCGCAGCCAAGGCCGGAAGTTCCTTGTGATGCTGTATTATTTTATATTTCATATATTTGATATCATGGCGGGAAAATGTGTTTTGGACGATTCTGGTTTTCCAGTTAGGTTAGGTTAGATTAGATTATAGGTGGTGTGTAAAGAACATGCAAAACTTCATCGGAGATCGTCGAGGAAATAAACATCTCAGTCGGCATGCTCTACATCGTGTATTCGAACAGCGCCATGTTGACGATTGGCCAGTTGGTTAGGGCGTCCGCTTTCGGTATGGATGGTGGTGGGTTCAAATCTCGGCGCCGATGCCCTTTTAACCGATCACACAGTCGTTAGCGGTCATGGCGGTTGGTTAATGTTACACTTTAGATTACCTTACAATATCTATGAGTTACTTGATGTAATATTTGTCCATGAAAAGAAGAGGGGAAATACTCAATTAAGCCTACTCATGCAATGAATGTCCAATTGTTCCATTTGGAATTGTCATCATGGAACTTTGTCTCTTGAAGGGTGCTTCTGGATGAAAATTTGAGGGGCATTTGGGCATACTGAAGGTCAGACTTCTTTCAATGCGCAACTCTGGCCGAAAACCTTACAGGACGCTGGGGACACAGGCCCCCAGCGCCCCTTGTATCCGCCCATCCCAGAAAGAATTGAAAGGGATTCTGATGAACTGGAGCAACTGAGATGGTTCCATGGCAGCTCCATGCTGCCCCACGGTAAGACCTCTCACTTTCTGCGGGCATTCAACCTTTGGTATCTTTGAACCAAAGTGGGCATATGCCTATCTCACAGCGAGGGTTTGTGACCCCATGAAACATTGCATCCATATCCAGTTGAAGTTGTTTATTTCAACAGCCCGGTTCCATACACACCACATTCCGTTACATTTTGAGTGCAAGCAATGCTACCATAGGAAGTGCAGAAGATCCCCAGTCAACATACATGCCTCTCACATAACGTTCACAGGGGGGTCGCCCACCTCAGATCTGAAACTAGAAGCACACAATTTGGAGGAATTATGGCTGTAGTGAACTTGCTGTGGTATACATTTCATGACCCCAGGTCAATGTCTTCAGGGTCAAATGAGGTCACAATCGGCCTCCACCCCAGCTGGCACTGCCCATACATACAGAAAATATGCGTGTTTCACTACCAAACAGTAGATAGACCGTTCATACTTACGCTTGCTATGTATGCTGGTGCAGACAGTGCATGCTGTAGTTACGGTCAGTAGTACGGACCCATCGTGCGATAGTTACGGCCAGCATAGATTATATTATGATATAATATATTTTATATATTATGCTGTTATCTTAGTCTAGGTTAGGTTTTTTTCTTCTATTATTTATATATTCATAGGTAGTTTTTGAACTCTTGACCATAAGCAGAACACAACAGTGTTCGCCAGTATATGCAGTAATAATATGCAGTGTAAGAATGGCAGATAATGTAGCATAATACACAATATATTATATCATAATATAATCTAACCTAACCTAACCTAGCTGGATAACCAGAATCGTCCAAAACAAATTTTTTGGCCATGTCATCAAATATATGAAAAATAAAATAATACAGCATTGCAAGGAACTTCCAGTCTTGGCTGCGGATGCATCAGGTTGCAAGTATTCATTCTTGGAAATAAATGTTGAATTAATGCAGAAACAAGGTTTTTGATGTCAAATAATATTCAATTGAGTGCATGAAGTGTTGAACTTCTTCTTTATCACGTCTGTGACACACCAGGTATGGACAATTATATGTAATGTGCTATATTTGCAGAGTGAAGATTATGATAGTGTATTTGTTTACCAACTGAAAAGTAATAATTTGCTGAGAAAATGAGTGGTTGCATATAGGGACAAGTGGTCTAGGGGTAAGATGCTCGTCTCACAATCAAAATGTTGTGGGTTCAAGTCTCACCTGTCGCTACTCTTCGCCCGCGACCAATCGGTGTGAGAGATTGGTGACGCTATATGACTCAATGGTAGATGTGTCGTAAAACCAATAACCAACCGAGTGGTTGCATAGTCATTTTTATGTTAAAATACCCTGTATTAAAAAAAAATACACAAAATCAAATTATACCTAGATCGACATATTTACCACCTAACCTAGCATAACATTCCATGCAAGAAACTACTTTCATGAAAGGGAGAATTTGCAGACCATTTTTTATTCTCAAAAGTTTTCAATGTAAAAAACCATAACATAACATAACTTAACCTAACCTGAACTGTTTTTTTAAAAAAATAAAAATTCAACAAAAAAAACCTTGTAATTAACCCAGGGCAATATTTCATGGACACTTGACAACTTGATAAGATAATTGACATGCCAGATTTCAGCATGGTACATATGCATAGCAAGACTGGAGATATCTCACCAAGCCAGGGGGTCTGGACTCTTCTAACCCATTCAGGATATCCAGCCATAATGAGCAGTGCAATAGCTTCCTGACTGTCACAAAAATCCAAGGGGTAGCACACAGCTCCCCCACCACCATTATTTTTTGGCTGACCCTACTCAGTTGCACTTAGCGAAGCATGTGAATTGCTGCTTTTTAGTGAATTGATTTGTCATATCAAGAGGGGATCCAGAAATTGTCATGGGGCACTTGTCTTGATGGACATTTTTCTCTCAATTGTGCACCTTTTCTTCTCAAGTGTCTCAAGTAATTAGCTCTAATTACTTGTATCTCAGTGTCAATGAATTCTGCCAACTGTCCATAATTTGGTTTTGGCTCTATATTTGCATTCAGGATGTAGCAGCCCCTGGCCATCTCCTATCTGTTGATGTTTTGCACTTCTGCCACTAGGTGGCTGCAGTGGTTGCTTAGATCAAAGGTACTAACAGGGTGTTTCATATCCATGTATATGTCATCCATGCTGTGGTGCTTACAAATGCACATTTGGACGTCTTGCAAAACCCACCTCCACATGGTCTTTGGGTTCTCACAACAGTTTTCACGTAATCAAGTTCAGTTATTCTGACGCCTTGCGGTAGAGGAGTGACACATAGTGGGCACCTCCATATCATGTATTGCTGCAACAGGATCTTCCATATTTGGTTGTGAGTATTTGCCAAGAACAAGGATAATATACTCGGTATTCATTCCAGTTAGCATTTTCAAGTTTCCATGTCTCTCTAAAAATAGTTTGGGATAGTGTAGAGTTGTTCTAGTAGGAAACATTAATTATAAAATGGTCAGAGAAGGATGGATTAGAGGTCACAGACCAATTGACAAGTGGTGCTAGATGTGACAACACATATCAGTCAATTTCAGAAGTAGTCACTTGGTACAAGTGGATCACCTCACCTCCTCCATGAAGGCATGCTGCTTCCTGTGAGCTGGGAGACTGGCCCCAGCAATAGGTTGCCAGGGTTCCATCCGACGTCTGCAGTGCTGCGTCCGTGGGGGTTTCCACTAAAGCTTACCAATGCACCTGTAGTCTATATGGAAGTGAATTACATCTTATCTGATGTGCTGAAGGGCATGTTGAATCTACTGACAAACTTAACTTCATGTAGGGAATATATTATGTCAAAATATAGTGGTAGGGTTTTTGGGCTGTCCTTTTTGTACAATATGCACATTGAATTGCAGTTTTCACTGCATGTAGTGCTGTGCCAGGGCAAAATATGGGTAGACAAGGCTGTTGGTGTTTGGGCTTTTGGTGTGATGCAATGCTGATGGATGTCATGCTAAGTGTCAGCATATTTCAGAGAGGTGTACCCCTCCCACCCTGTAGCATGTCTTGCAACTGTGTGTGATGCATAATAGCTTGCCGTGGTAGACATATAGTCAAATAGAGGAGCTTCTTCATGGCATCCCTTAGCTGCATCATCAGAATTCCTATCAGCATTATGTAGACATGGTTGCATGTGGATTAGGTATGCTCATTTTCCGAAAAGTGTGAAAAGTTATAGCTTCAACAGGTTTGTCCCATTATTTGAGCTATTTGGAGTCTATCACCAAACATTTTGCATTTTTTTATGGATTGCCACAAAGCCTAAGCGTTTCAATTTGATAGTTCAGGATATTTTGGTATCTGAAGAACTAATAAAGATAACTGTAATGTCAAGCTGTAGTTGTTTGACATTGCAAATGTCAAACTGTAGTTCTTATGAATTGTCTCATTGCGAGTTACTTTTCTGGGTAAGACGATTCATAAGAACTACAGTTAAGTTATGTTAAATTAAGTGAGGTACAATCCATATTTTCAGTTATATTCATTTAAAAACTACTTATGTTTGCCTTTCTCAGCATATGGGCATTAATGTACTTTTATTTATTAATGTTATTAATTTTATTAATTAATTTTGTATTATTAATTAATTTTATTAATTGTATTTTATTAATGTAATTTATTATTGTAGGCATGGTAAGACAACTTATGAACATAAATGTATGATCTGTGTATAGTCTTCATGTGTCAATCAAGATGGAGAGCCAAGTTAACTTCAACATTACAGTTTTCCATTCATTCATCTGCCATCCATCCCAACATGACAAACTTATTTTTAGCAGTATCATTGTGTCACAGTCTTGATACGGGCCATGTCCCAGAAGCACAAAACGCTATGTGCAGTCGCTTCTGTTGCTTCTTTCTTGCTTGATATTTCAGTGTTCATGAAACAACAAGCATTGTAATGCATGCCTTGCTGTTGGGAGATTGCTTCATCTAATAGTTGGAGAAGGTGTACCAATCAAGAAATTGTCAGTTGATGAACATAAGCCCTGTCGTCTTGATGACTGCACTTTAACATTTGGGATGCAAGTTGTATTTCCTAGTACATCACCACTATGTGTAGACATTGGTCTTGTCTCCATTCTTGGTGGACTTAGTAGTTAGAGAGGATAACTAACTTTGGATAGGCAGGTATTACAACACTCACTTTCAAGCTATGGATCGTACCATTTTTAGTTTTGATTGCAACTTGTGCTTTAATGTTTTAACTTTTGAGTTTTGATGTGAGATTTCTTCTTGAGACAATTCATAGTAACCATATATTGATACAGTTGTATTCATTTGCACTCAAGATCCCAAAATAGCACAAAATATATAAATTGAATTCTTAGGCTTGTGCCAAAAATGCCCTCACAACAATAATATAAAGATGTTGGTGGATCTATAATAGACTCCAAATGGATCAATTAATCTGACAAAACTCTTGAGGCTATAACGTTTCACATTTTTGGCAAAATGAACATACCTGATGTGAATGTGTTAAACAGTATCCAAATTCAGCAGACAATAAATTTAGATATCACACTACATGTTAATAAATATTGGGTGCTGATATGTTCAGCTCATATATCTTGCATCTTCTGTTGACATTGGTATGCATATTTTCATTCCAATCTTTGTTCTATATGTTACAGGTGCTGGCATGAAGTGCCACTATGAAATACTTGGTGTCCCATGGGATGCTACTGATGATGACTTGAAGAAAGCCTACAGGAAGCTGGCACTAAAATGGCACCCAGGTAAACTACCGATATTTTGTCCTGTCCTTGTGATGAGTACCTAGGTTATATCAACTGATGGATTCTGTAGAAGCGTATGTTGAATTTGGCTATGGTGGTGGTGTTTGCTTGTGACTTCCATTGATACTAACCATAAGCAGATGATATATGGCATGATAATTATTGTTCCTACTTGTCGAACCTGGTGTATTTTGCTGGGAAATTATGTAAGTAAATGATGAAAGCCTCGCAACGCATCTATCCATGTGCACATAATCCACCTTTGTTGTTTATTGCTTGTATTTTATTAGTCCTCTTGCCATTTCGCTGTATGACAAATCCATGGTGGGAATGTGCATGCAAACATTCGTATTAAAACATTGCACAAATGCGGTCATACTCCCCATTCTCCTCTTTCAGTTATCAGCATTTTGCCGGATGGTATCATTTCATTTTTATGCATATTAATTTTGCACACAATCCTAATCCACCATACTTTGTATTTCACCAGACAAAAACCCAGACAGGCAAGAGGAAGCCACCACGAAGTTTCGATTGATCCAGCAGGCCTATGAGGTGCTAGGTGACGGTCAGGAGCGTGCCTGGTATGACAAACATCGGGAGCAGATTCTCCGTGGAGGTGAGGTCTATTTTTAGGCCAGTGAACATAGCCTTGAAGCCATTTAATTTCTTTTTGCAGTTACACTGTAGACAGAATGAAGCCCCAATGCGATTTCTTGAAATTCGTCATTTGACACTCAGCTTTACATACTAGGAAGTGAGCAAGAATACCTTTCGTATGGAATAATTTTTAGCTGCTTGTCATCGATCCAAGTACAATCGCTTTCAATCCATGAATCTTGCTGATGGCTAGATCACCATTTTTATGGTTTCATGTCTTCGATTGAAATGGAAGTCTGATGTTGACAATTTGTTTATCAATTACTGTGGAAATGATGTGGTGTGTGTCGTGCATTGTTAACTGCATTGGATGCATGCATGTTTTTACTTTTTAATTTACTTCGCTTTCTCAACCTATATCTAGCAGTTTGTATGTATTGTTTTTTTTTAGTCTATTTCTTAAGTGTTTTCACTGTGCTGTCTCTAGTTAATTTTACTATTGTTTTGCTAGTCCCATTGGTACCTGATGCATGGATTTTCAGAATTTCATACTGCTAGCATTGTTTAAAAATTCAAGGAGACATGCAAAGAACAACTTGATATAAGGTATGCAGGGCACAAATACAGTAAAAGATAAGGATTTGTTATGCAAACTTGAGTAGCGTTGTTGTTATTTAATGCTACTGTTAATTAATTGTTAATTAATGTTAATGTTATGTGATATAAAAGGTAACCGTATATTCAAAATTATTTCGAAGTAGTCATCTAATTGTTAAATACCATAATGTGTGTGCCACAAAAGTGGCACACATAATAATTCCAGTGAATTGGTTTCGTAATGTGTTTGTTAAGTGTGTCCCTACTTGAGCTGAAGAAACTCCTGAAGTGTGCAAAATATATTCAATTTATGGTTTTTAATGGTTGGATGATTGCTTCGAAATACTCGAAAATGCATTTGGTTACCTTTGATATTGTATATACAAATTGTAAAAGTTGCTAAATTTACAGGCTGACTTGGTCTCATCCTCGTTCATGTTCCCTGCCATACTATAAATATAACACTACATAAGAATAATATGTCTCATTCTTTGAATTAGCAGAGTTCATCTGCCTGAAGAGTACAACATGGGAAGCTGGTGTTAATTTGAACTCTTTTTATTTCAGGATTTGACAGTGATTACCAAGACAGCAGCCTGAATGTTTATCAGTACTTCACGGCATCTTGCTACTCGGGCCATGGGAATGACGACAAGGGGTTCTTTGCAGTCTACAGGTGGGTAGTGTTCTATGGACAGCCTGAGGCGAGCAGTGTTTTTATTCGCGAACATAGCGATTTGTTCGTGCATGTGTGGTGGCGGTGGAGTTGAATGGGAGATGAACCGTATGGTGCTTCGCCCTCAGGCCACTCTCGCCGGACGGAGGTTTTGAAAAAGTGACCGCAATTAGTTCGTTATTGGTTCAAGTCTAGGTTCAGCATCCGGATGCTGTTGTTAACTTGTGTATGTGAAGCGGACTAATGGTCAAGCTATGCAATTATTGTAGCTCATCCAAAGTTAGAAAGCTACGAAAAACGCGTCCAGTTTGCGCGTACTGAATCAATGCATGCTTCATGCTTCATCAGCATGCTTTATGCTGATTTGATCTTGCCAATAGTCAGTTCTGATGACACCCAATTAACTGCGTGTTGACCAGGGCTAATCGTATATATGCTTCTGCTTCTAATTATTTCATGGAAAGCTTATTGGATGCCAAACCTATTCCAATGTATTTCAATCTATTGTCATTTATATGCTGAATTAATTCAAATCATTGCCCCACAGGTAGGAGTAGTTTTGTGATTTTTAGTTCTGGATGTGCAGAGGAAAATTTAGGATGATTGAATATGGAGAGGACATTTTCTTCATACCTGTAACATCAGAATCTCAGCATACACTTTCCAGTGAATCTTAAGCACTTGAAGGTTGCTGACCCGCCAGCACGTAGCGTGCTTGCGGCACGGTAAACTATATCTCCAAATAGTATGCTGTTGAATTGGAATATCTTACCTGGTAGTGAGTTCAAGCTCCGTGCGACTAGGTCTGCTAAGCATTGGTCCTGACATAAAACCATACCAGCGAACATTTAGACTGAAGGTCTTTAGTTACATATATCTTACCGGCAAATAGTGATGCGGCTTATCTGGATGGATCCTCCTAGTATGCAAATGTCCTACTTGGAACTTCAATGTGTGCCCAATTGGCGGTGAATGCAGGGGCGGTCCGAGGCACCGAAATGGAGTGGGACAGAAAGAGTCACTACTGCACCCCATCCCCCTATAAGAAACTCCCTGGATTTCATGTTCTTGATTCTTCGGACTTCATTTTCGGTTGCCAAAATTCGAAGGTTGTTTGTTTGTTGTTGAAGGTTGTTTTCTTGACATTCATCAAGTCGGCAAGCATGTCAAACAGCTCCATTGCATGTCAATTCCATTTGTAGATGTAGAAGATATGCTATGAAAAGGTATGCAAACATGAATTCAAATATCATTCCAAAGTCGAAAGATAAGGAAAGGCCAGGCACTTGAAAATCATGAACTCACCTGGGCTCCCGAAAGCAGCGCTAGCCTCCTTGGTTCTTTGTTGGTGACATGTATTTTTCGTTTTTTTTTCAGGGACGCGGTAAGCTTGACCAGTATAGTAGGGTAACCCCATTCCCCCGAAAAAAAATCCAGTAATTCAGCCCCTTCTTTTCAATGTCTGGTTTTCAGATTTGCCATTGTTAAAAATGATATTTGCGGAAAAACGTTACGCCCAAATTAGCAGGTTTCACTTCTTGTCACTGCCTATGAACATCTAGCTTCATGTCGCATGTGCTGGGCCCGATTTTACATCACCATAGAGCCATGCTGTAAGTATGCTAAAAGTTGCCCTCTTGTAGTAGGACAAACAAAATATTGGACGATGGTTTTATTGTAGCAAATATGGACATACTGCTTTCTTTGCTTACCTTTCCCATGCTTCTCCTGGTGTACGAGGACACATTTCGATGCAATGACAGCCAGGACAGATAAAGGGTGTGGCACTGAGGGCATGTGCCCCCTCGTGGAAGGTGGCGTCCCTCAGGCCGGGCCCGCGACCAATCGGTGTGAGAGATTGGCGACGCTATATGACTCAACGGTCGACGTGTCGTAAAACCAATAACCAACCAACCCTCAGGCCGGGAAAAGGTGCCCCTCTGAAAAGGTTCCATTGTACCCGCTCGAATTTTTCAGCCAGAAACGCCCCTGTGAAAGAAAAAGGCACCCCCTGGGAAGAAAAAGCGCCCCTTCTGGAAGGGCCGAGTGCATCCCGCTCACTCTAATTTTGCAGCCAGAGGTCAGTCGAGGCCAGTCCAGGTGCTTTCGCAGTGGCGCCGCTCCAAAGAAATGGCGCCCCTCCAGACAAGTGCCCCCATGACAATTCCTGGACCCACCCCTGATTACAACATTGCTCTCTCGTGGTTATGAACTCCAAATTCAAAATTTGACAACTTCCGTTGAACCATTAACAGGAAAGCGGACAATTTGAAAAATATCTATATTTTACATGTTCAGAACAGCAATGTGGCAGTGTAAATAAAAAACCAGCGATGAGACCGCCGTCCGAGCAGGTTATGAGGGGATTTCTTGGAGGAGCTCCTAGTCATATAGGATATGAGTGCCTGCTATCACAACGGCTGCAAACAAAAACAAATTTGATCCTCCTATTCCTATTACACTCAATCATTGTACTCACAGCGGACCTTCGACACCTTAAATTTTTTTTCTCGATATCAACATTCTGATACCGTACGGCAAACCACATCGAATGACACCCACATAATGCAAATTGAAGCCATTGTGGCGAAACAACGCGAGAACATAATTTTGCTCGAGGGTTGCCCACGGGCTATCTCCTGATACCAAACATGGGTAGCTTTTGGAGAAAACGAAGAAACGTTGGGCGACCGAATAAATTAGCTCGACCATTGACTTTGAAATTTAATGTGATTTCTGAGCAGTTTGCTAGAGTACCTCACGGCACGTCGAATGACTCCCAGTTGATGAAAATTGAAGACATAGCGACGAGGCGCGAGGACTTCGAGAACAATTTAAATTAACCTTCGATCTTGTGGTTTGACATTGACATGTTCCGGTTTGAAATGTTACTCGAGGTGCACCACTGGCTATTGCTTAATACCAGATGTGGATAGGTTATGGCGAATAAAAAATACGAGGCGACCAGAGAAATCGGTTTGACATTTGACCTTTCAAATTAGTTCGATTTTATAACATTATAATACGGCACAAGCCACGTCGAATGACACCCACTTCGTGCAAATTGAACTCATAGCGACGAATCGCGAGAACTTCGAAGAATTCAAACCAGCTTTTGACCTTAAGGTTTGACCTTGATATATCCCGGTTTCGAAATGTTACTCGAGGGTTCACCATGGGCAATCGCTTGATAATGGATCTGGGTAGGCTTGGGGGCAAACGAAAAAAACAACAAATGTGAGGCGACTGACGAAATCAGCTTGAATTTTGACTCGTGTCGAGATGATTTCGAATTATCAACTTTCTGATACCGCATAACAAGCGACGTCGAATGGCATCCATTTTCTGCAAATTAAAGCCATAGCGACGAAACACGAGGTCATCGAAGAAACTCAATCAAACCTTTGACCTTGACATGTCCCGGTTTGAAATGTTACTCGAGTGTTAACCACTGGTTATTGCTTGATACGAGATTTGGATGGGTTTGAGCGAAAACGAAAACAAAATTGAACGGACCGGATGATCATCTTGGTATTTGTCCTTGAAAATGAATTCGATTGCGTAACTTTCCGATACCGCATAACTAGCCACGTGGAATGACGCCCATTTTATGGAAATTTAAGCGATAGCAACCGAACCTCGCGTTCGGCCGATATCGCTTCAATATCGCCATCTAATAAATCAAGCTAGCTTTTGACCTAGAAGGTTGACCTTGATATGTACCGGTTTCAAAGGTTACACAATGGTTCACTGCAGGCTATTGCTTGATACCAGATTTGGGCAGGTTTGAATGAAAACGACAAAAAAAATGGAGACAACCGAAGTAACCGGTTTGCGTTGGACCTTGACCGTTAAATTGGTAATGTGAGACCTATGTAGTTGCTTCCAGCATATTCAGTGCAAGCAGAAGCATTTGTGGTAATTGATTCGAACGATCATAAACCCGTCGCTGAATGCCGATGCCAATACAAATACGCCTGTAGCGAACACGTCGCTGAATACGGATACGACGTTAACTTGACGTACCTGCTTAAGGCTGCCCATGACTCCCCTCCATGGTCTTGAATATACCCAAGGACACCAAGGACACCCAGAGTCACGTTTGTTCAAGATATATCAATATATGCGCAGTGGAATGCAACCTAGGACCTAGCCTTCCGATAATGCAAATGTGTTGCCTCGCAAGACACAATTTTCCACCCAAGCCAAAACACAACTATGGTCAAGGTTCATGTTATTCAAGAATGGTCTGGAAGAGAAATTTCTAACGTTTGCTGGTTTACCATTGGGAGATTTTGTGACGACAGATAGCCCGTTTATTGGCTAGATCGGCTTCTAGTATTTTGATGATTCTCTTGCATATATATTTTCACTTTATAACTGATTAAGTAAAATTTTGCGACGATCATACTCAGGTAGCTGAGGCTTGGGGGAAACGGAAAAAAATTAGGGGGATAAATCGTCACTTTTCAGAAATTGTGGGGGGGGGACATGTCCCCCCCAGCCCCCCAGTGGTTACACTCATGATTGAGGGCATCATTTAAAAAGTAAGGGCGTGTGACTTCCTCAGGCAAACCATGCTGTAAAATGTTATCGAAAAAATATAAAACACTTAAATTAGACCTGGATCAAGAGAAATTAATCAAAATGTTAACAAATCCACATCTGAAAAACATGGATAATGCTTGGTGATGAAAACTGTATTTTGACATGTAAATCAGGCCCACGCAAAACATTGAAGTAAGCACACATGCTTTCTTGTCTCCCACGTTAGACCCATGCCATACATTATTGGAGGAATAATTCCATATTTTGCCATTTCAGTTTTAACTCCTTTTGACCCATTATGCCTAAAAAAGCAAACAAATCAACTGACTGGTGATAGCAACACAATCATAATTGTGTTTGGTGTTGCTTAAAGACAGCTGATGAAGTAGTATCAAATGCTAAAAGATGCAATGGGGAACATTTATTATTACACTACATATTCGAAAAGTGCAAACCAAACTTGAAAATAAATAAGAATGGGCTGGAGGTGAAGCTTTGCCCATCATAATTGTTTAAAAAGTCACCATAAAAAGTCACCAAGGGGACGAGTGGTCTAGGGGTAAGATGCTCGTCTCACAATCGAAAGGTTGTGGGTTCGAGTCTCACCTGTCGCTACTCTTCGCCCGCGACCAATCGGCGTGAGAGATTGGCGACGCTACATGACTCAACGGTCGACGTGTCGTAAAACCAATAACCAAGCCAAAAGTCACCATGCCCATAGTATGTTATGCCATTTTATCTACTTTGGTAATTATGAAGCAATCTTGAAACAAGGGAGTTGAACATAAAATGAGGTTTTACATGAATACTTTTCACACAAAGATCATTTTGTCTGAACTACCATTAATATTTACTAAGATTGGCATGGCTACATACGTCCATTCCACAGAAGCGTAGCACACCACGGACAGGATTTTAAGGATCTCCAATCAATTCTTCTTGGTCAAACAAAAACTATCAATTTCCTAGCACTGGAAACTGATTGGTTTATGTACCACTTAACCAGGTATATACTATTATTCAGCTTTTAATCGTTAAAGGGTTCCGATTCACTTACTTACACTGCTGCTGGGACAAACTTATAGGCATTCTACATTTGTCCACCCATTATTACATTCAGTCATAGGTGATAACATTTAGAGATCGCCACCGTCCCCTTCCACTTTCCTTTTAAAATTTATTTGGCACCTGCCTACATACCATGAGGAGGAACATGAACGAAACCATGAGCCCAAAGACCAGACCAAACATCATCTTGCCAGGCTTGGTACCAAGCCATGCTTTGGCATTGGGACCAGTCCAACAAACCAGTACACATTTGGATGCATTGGCAGATCCAGGATGCCAGCTGTCAGTTCTTCACTAGGGCCAAGCAATGCTAATTCTCACATATATTTATTTTGCACAATTTTCAGCCTCATTTGGCGTCAAATATTTCTAGTCTTCCATAAATTGTGACCAAAGACAAGTTTTGTTCCAAAGCAGACAGCTTGGGGTGGGGGATGTCTGCGATGACCCTCCTTGATCCGTCAGTGAATACATGGCAGTTAATTACACAGGCGACTAAGCACCACATCAAAGCCAGGTCTAAGAGCCCACCGGTCCTGAACATTTTCGTTGAACTTTCGGTCTCGGCATTTCCCACCTCTCGTACCTATCTCAGCAGGTAGGTAGCTAATTTTAGGTATCAATGGGGACTTTCTATGTAAAGCCTGTACCAATGCAACTCGAAATTTAGCTTACGTGGCAGTTTCCTTTCAGGATACAATCCACTCCAAATAAACGTTTTCGTTCATCTAACGAAAGCCGTATACCGTTCGCTTGTTATGAAACGAAAGCGAAATATATGACGATACCTGCCAGAGGCTTGCCTCATTCATACGTATTTCAAAACAGTGGCAGAGCTGTTTCAAATTGATTATGCAAATCTGAACTTAAATTTTCACTATAGTCACGTATGAGTTTTGTTTTCTGCCCAGTTTTTATTTTTGTGATTTTCCAGTGAATAAGAGCATCATTTCTTGCGAACATATTTTAAAATATCTTCCAGCTTTACTCAGGTGATGCACTGCATTATGTGCCTTCATGGGCGGACCGTCCCTGAGTGAATATATGTTGCTGTATGCCATATGTGTTGGCTGTTCCAGAGAGGTTTTTAAGACTTTGGCCGCGGAAGACTCAGAATTCACCAAGGATGGAGATAGTGACTTCGATATTCCTGAGTTCGGTGATTGCGACAGCATCTTCGAAGAGGTATGTGCATGCCAGACTCGTGAGTAATTCTAACTCGCTGTAGATTAAAAACCACCAAATGAACGATCTGCCAAGTCTTAATTCTGGAAGTTCCGCATTTATTTCATATGACAAATGCGCTCAAAGCCCTGAAAGAAGGGCTTTGAGCGCATTTGTCATATGAAATAAATGCGGAACTAAGAAGGGGGGGGGGACGAGTGGTCTAGGTGTAAGATGCTTGTCTCACAATCGAAAGATTGTGGGTTCGAGTCTCACCTGTCGCTACTCTTCGCCCGCGACCAATCGGCGTGAGAGATTGGCGACGCTATATGACTCAACGGTCGACGTGTCGTAAAACCAATAACCAACCAACCCTGAAAGAAGCTTCATGGCTTGTCGAATCCTCAACGTGACCATCAATTATATTCTTTGTTGCTGCTGAAATTGCTATAGATGGGATCGTTCTGGTGAGAACCGAGGAGAACGCACTCGTGATGTGTGGTGGCCTGCCAGTGAACGCCCGCAATATGCTTTTTGAGCCGTTTTGCTTCTTACAATGGGCGCGAATGGTCAATTCTGATCGAAGCTCCCTAAAGTCCCAATAACTAACTAGCTAACTGCTGCTTACGAGTCACCATCTCGTTCTCAACCAAGTAAATGTCGCTTTTTGCTCTACTGTCTACATTCTCCATTTGCAAGTGTTCGTACCCACCTAATTGAATCTGCTAAATATCCATGTTGTACTAAAAATATATACATCGCACTATTCTATTATATAGCAACACGAACCAGGTGCATTTGTGTGTGCATGTGTTATGTTTAATGGGTGTCTATTAGAGGTGACAGATACAAACACTTTTTGGACGACCGAAGCCCGGGTCCGGCCGGTCTGCTGTAACCAAGCCCGGTTGGGACCTGGTTAAACTGAACTGAAGCCCGATAGGCGACCAGCTTTTCAAGGCATGCTTTTTTGCATTTAAAATGGCAACATTAGTTTTTTTCTGTGTAATTATGGTCATATAGGCGCTTTACATAACCTTTGATATCCTCGTTCACTCCTATAACGTGAATTAAAATAAACCTATCAAAAAATTTATTTTTGTATTGGCAAGTATTGATAATACAAACACGTTGATTACAAACCAATATATATATATATATATATATATATATATATATATATATATATATATATATACCCACCAGCCAGTGGCGTCGCCACGAAATTCTTCAACGGGGGGGGACAATGTTGGAAGGGGGCCTCCTGCTCCTCGAAAGGGGGCCTCCTATTGTTTTTATGCTCTTGGTATGGTTCAAGAATGGGAAACATGATTTAATATTGATGTATTGTTTGTTCTTGGCATGGTGAATCATTTACGCAAAACGCAATAGCAATAATCTTTTTTTCGGTCAGAACTGAGCAATGCCAGGGTATAAATAAGTAAATGTGGATAAATACCTAAATGCCAAAACAAACAAATGTCTTAATGCTTTCTCGACCAGAATAATCTTCCCGCTGGCCTCTTGATTGCAGCGAGCTGTCGGGGCTGGTGCCGAACATATCTTAAAGATATCTCCCATTGATCAACCCACTTTATGTCCACCAAGTCTAACTGAATATAGCTAGATTCATCCCTACTGTTAGTCATTCCCACCAGCTTGATGTCATAGGTGACCTTAAACGATCATTTCTCAGTCCAAGGACGACAATTTCGCGAAGTGGATCGAATTGGTTTTCTTATCGCCATCTTAGGGATTTATTTCCTTTTATGACATTTGGTGCTGGCTGCAAGGCACCTGGCACACAAGTTAAAATAATAAATCCTCAGCGAATAAATTCACGGCAAGAACAAGCATTGAACAACAGTGCATAAATGACAATGCAACAATGGCAATGCATAAATAATGCAAAACCTTTAAATTCCACGCCGTCACGCCCATGGTTTTCGCTGTGCTGCGCCGTTTTGTAAATGACGTCGTTGAGAAGGTAGTGAAGCTGGGAAGCTCTAATCATGCAGGCTGTAATCACAGAAGACAAGTTTGTAGGAAGAAAATGCATTTAAAAACATCATTCATCCCAATTTGTATGGGGCATCGGTGTTGTTTTGTATGCTTGTGAGGGGGAATTTGCCCCCTCAATGTTGGCTTTGCCCCATGTTTCTGGAAATTATTGGGAGACCAGTGGCGTACCTATATTTGCGTCAAGGGGGAGGGGGAAACGTATTTGGAGGAGGTCCACCTACCCCATTAAAAAAGTCCTGGTATTTCGACCATTATTTTGTCAAAGGGGACCTTTTAAATAAAAGAATTAGTGATCAGCTGAATTGTCCTATGCAGCGGCCTAATCTACCACTATCGTTTCTGAGTCGTCTGATTTTAACTCTAACTCCCCCACCCTGTTAGAATGTTTTCTTTTGGTATCCCTTGATAAGTTACCTCACACTGCTGAACTTACACCGATACAAATCACTTTAAAATGTAAAATGTCCTGTTAGGGAACGGTACGACCTGTCGTGCCCCTAGCGTGATTTTCATGGTCCGGGCGTGACTTTTTGGTACCCCAGGCTCAGCGTGATTTTCAGGGGGCCCGACCGGCTCTTTTTGGGACCATGTCGTGATTTTCAAGTACCCCGGCACGACTCCTACAATTTCCTAGGGGCTTCTTGCAAATTATAGGCCTCTCGCGTGTTGGGGGTCTCGTCCCATTTCCTGGAACCTCTTTACCGGTTTTCGATGCCTTCTCGTGTCCTATACCATCCGCCATATTCAATGGCCCTCTCTCCCGTCTTGGAGGGCTTCCTCCTACATCTTGGGGCCCCTTTAACATGGCATGGGGCTTCCTCTCATGTTCCAGGGGCATTCTCCGCCAAATTATGGGCCTCCTGCCACGCCTCGTGGACCTCCTTCTTTGTCCTAGCAAAGCCTACCCGTCTTGAGGGCATCTTCAATTTTGGAAATCTCATCTCCTTCCATACCTGCTACCACTCCCATCTTAAGGGCCTGCTCTCATTTCCTGGGAACTGCATCCGGTCTTCGGGGCCTCATTCGGCCCTGGAGACCTCCTATCCCGTCTTGAGGGACTCCTCTCGAGTCCGGCAGGGGTCTCCTTTTCTCTTATAGAGACCTTCTTTTTCAAATTAGGGGCCTCCTCTCACGTCTTGGGGCCTCCTGCTCTGCGTTTTGATTCGATATTTGCCCATTTTAAGGGTGGCCTCTTATCTCCTGGTGGACTCTTCTTCTCTCCCAGGTGACTCCTTTTCCAAATTACAAGCAACCTTTCCTATCTCAGTTCCCTTGTCATTTTCTGGGGACCTTCTTACCCGTCTTGGAACCTTCTTTCTCGCCTGCGAGCCATCCCTCTTATCTAATGGCCTTTCTCTCCTATTTTAGGAGCCTCCTCGTTCATCATGGGGTCTCATTTCCAATCTTGTCGTCCTCTTCCGAATTAGGTGTCTCCTGCCACGTTTCTGGATCATCCTTTTCTATCTTGGTGGAACCTTATCCGTTTTGGGTCCTGTTTTTGCGTCTCCGAAACCTCATTTCATATTCACAGGCTTTCTCTTCCGTCTTAGGGCCTCCTCTCATTTTCTGGGGCCTCTTTTCCCGTATTGGGGCCTCATTTGCAATCATGGGGGCCTCCTTCGCAATCCTGGGGGCCTACTTTGCAATCCAGGGGGCCTCCTTTGCAATCCTGGGGGCCTCCTTTGCAATCCTGGGGGCCTCCTTTGCAATCCGGGGCCTCCTTTGCTATCCTGGGCGTCTCCTTTCCAATCCTGGGGCCTCCTTTCCAATCCTGGGGGCCTCCTTTGCAATCCGGGGGGCCTCCTTTCCAATCCAGGGGAATCCTTTGCTATCCTGAGGGACTCCTTTGCTATCCTGAGGGCCTCCTTTGTAATCCTGGGGGCCTCCTTTCCAATCATGGGGGGGGCGGCGCCCCCAGTCTCACGGCAGGAGGGGGCGACTGCCCCCTCTGCCCCCACCCCCCACCCAGTGGCGACGCCCCTGCCACCAGCACGGTAAAACTATTTTTCCATTCTTAGTAAAACACCTCATGAATTTATATTTGTACTGATGAGTTTATCTACCCAAGCCAGCAGTTGCTCTTAACACGCACCCTGGAGGGCCTCTGAAAATTACGGGCATTGGAGGGGGGATTCCGCCCCCTAAGATCTCGGCTCCTAGTGAAGCTAGAGGAACGAAATTCGCAGGGTGGATGGGTATGGTAGTGAACTCTATTGTGTGCAAATTGCATGACCTTAGGTCATGCAGGTCCTTAGGTCATCATATCTTCAAGGTCAAATAAGGTCAAATTTGCAAAATTTTCTGATATTGCGTGCCTTGGCTTGTCATCGTTATGGATCGCTGTGATTGTATTTAAATGCTCCAAAATGGGCATCAATGATGTTATGGACATTACTAATGATGCAATGCAGATGCTGGACTCAACATTTGACCTCAGGTCACCTATATAGCACCACTTTATCAGGTCAGTTACCTGTTCCAGTTACCGAAACCGGGCCGCCCGCCCGACTGCTCCGTCGGGCAGCTCGGAGCAATCGGCTTCGTGAAGAAAGGAGTGAAGTACATGAATAAAGTATGGAAACGCAATGACAAACAGTACAAATGACAAACAGTAGTGCATTTATGACAACATTCCAGTTGATCAAGTTTGGTTCCATTAACCTGTCATGAACTTGACCTGACTTGACCTCGGTGACCTAACATGATCTTGAAACTATATAGCGTATCAATATACATAAAAAAGTCGCTAGTGTTGCCAAGAACACTTCCCTTTTGCGAATATACGGGAAGCGCATCAGCGCCGATTTTTGTGGTCTGGCGCTATAATTTTTTGGGACTGGCTGAACTTGACAAAATTTTCGACCGATTTCCATTTTTCTTGCTTTCAACGACGCGCCGATCATTTCTAAGCAGGTACGCAGAAAATTGCGTATATCGACCGGTAAAATCTGCAGTTATTTACGAAAAACCGGAGGGGTGGGAGGATTTCGCCCCCCCCCCCCTCCAGTGCGCGTGTTAAGGA
This sequence comes from Ashinkailepas kermadecensis, assembly GCA_034440615.1. Classification (NCBI taxonomy): domain Eukaryota; kingdom Metazoa; phylum Arthropoda; class Thecostraca; family Neolepadidae; genus Ashinkailepas; species Ashinkailepas kermadecensis. The sequence continues at coordinate 192,342 of JAOTOM010005137.1, read as the reverse complement.
CCATTTCTACAGTCACCGTGAGCCAGAGCTTGCAATCGGAGATGTGGTCGGGACGGGAAGGAATACCCAAGAAGCCGACACTTTGTGCGCTCCACGTGTGGAGGTTCGACTTTGACCAAATATTAGCAAACACGAGGAGATAAAAACAATTATCTGGATTGCCTTAGACCTTTCTGACAAGTTCCTTTTCGCCACAGTCGCTGATCATTCTCTGACTGGCAGGTGGTGCAGCCGTTCTACGCTTACTGGCAGTCCTACTGCACGCGCAAGACGTACAGCTGGCTGGACAAGTACGACATCCGACAGGCTCCCAATCGCTGGACGCTGCGCCAGATGGAGAAGGAGAACAAGAAGATCCGCGACAAGGCGCGCAAGGAGCGAAACGAGGAGGTGAATTGAATTTCCACTTGTCGCGCTTGAAGGACGCATCATGGTTCCAAAGCCTCTTGTTTGTTTACTTTGCCCTTTAGTGTGCCATTGCGTACAGTGCATTACTGTTCCGTAAACGTAGGCTCCTTCGGCGCACCCCTTGGCCACAATAACCGCCCAAACATAATCTGCTTTAGTTGTATTCAAATGCTACGTTGTGGAACGCAGTATAACCGAACCCAATTCTCAGAGTATGCATATATATATATATATATATATATATATATATATATATATATATATGTATACACATTCATACATTCGTATTTATCCATTACTGACGTATCCATTACCGATACTGTCAGCTCACTGCAACCAGCTGTCGAGTTCCGCCGTGAGCAACACTCCCTCCCGGCAAGCTGGCCTCTTCGGCCAGCGGCTAAGCTCCTCCTGCCGTAAGGTTCGTGCGCTGGTGGCGTTCGTGCGCAGGCGGGACCGGCGTGTGGCGGCGCAGCAGCGGCGGCTGCAGGAGCGCGCCGCCGAGAACGCGCGCCGCGTGCAGGAGCAGCGCGACCGGCACCGGCAGCGGCGCGCCGAAGAGGTGGCCGCCTACCGCGAGGCCGAGTGGGCCGGCGGCGATCAGCACGAAGCAAAGCTCAAGGTAGATGACGACTGACGGGACGTGATGGGCGGAGGAAGCACTGCACACTGCAGCATGTACTCAGGATAATTGTAACAGTAATATTGTACTTGTATTGTAGTGTAGTTGTATGAATTGTAAGAGAATTAGTGTAAAGGAGAATTGCTTTGACATCATACATACCGTTTTTCTGTCTCTTTTAGATGGTTTCTGATGTCCAAATTTCTATGTTTTGATGAGTCTTGGAACTACTATTTTTCGACTTCAGTGTATGTTCAGTCACTCCTTTCCTACATACCTGTCACGAATTCTCACACGTAGCATAAACACCGAACGTTCCTCTGCGCACCACGTTCGACGCGTCCTGAAGCCCAACGAGCCACTTGGGCAACAATTATTTTTTCACGTGAATGTCTTGCTAATTTCTACCAAACGCCACATAGCTATCTTTTCGTTCATTGTTCAGGAGATGGAGGCAGCTGTAGCACGACATTTTGGGGAGGAAGTGTCCCTAGATGACAACTCTGATGGCGAAGAGGATATACTCAACGAACTCTACTGCCCAGCCTGTGATAAAATGTTTAAAACAGACAAATCGTAAGTAGTGAAGTTATTGCACAAAACAGGTAGCTAATCTTCGAACTGCAGAAGTAGTTGGTTGCATAAATCTCATGACCGGCGTGAGCAAGCGGTAGAGTGAAGACATGTTGTTTGCTTACGTGGTCGTGTTTGTTTCGTCATAAGTAGCGTACAGCAGAGGTTCGGTTTGCAGTTCGAACACATGGTTTGGCTATTACCACCTGCTCATTGGTGAACGCTTATCCTTTCAGTTTCAAGAATCATGAAGGATCCAAGAAACATAGGGAGAATGTTTTACGACTCAAGGAGGCCATGCTAGAAGAAGAAAAGGCCCTCGACGGTAATATGAGTGCCTGCGAAGCTGACGCCGAAGTCAACACTGACTCAGGTGATTATTTCTGGGAGGGAATTGTCTACTGAACTGAATCAGTGTGTGTTATCACTTTAGATGGCGCACTTCTGACCCTAAAAGACTATCGAACATTGCTTATCATGCCGAAATAACAGTTCATCCCAAACAATGTGTACACATTAATCTGCACAGTGTCTCTGAATACGTATGTCATATCACAGGCACCCACATTGCCATTAGGCCTTGATAATCACTCCATGCTGCTGCTTAGTTGGAGTCATCTTGCAATCGGAGTCCCGCTGCTATTGGTAAGGCTCCGATAAGCTGTTTTAGTTATCACGTGATCAGATAGGAATAAAACAGACTACCGTACACGAAGGGAAATTGTTCTTGGAAGAAGCAGTGTATCCAGGCCGATTCTCCCCACGAGGCACCACCTTTCCGTGGTTGGGGGATTGTGTGCCCCAAGGACCCGGCGGACCAGGCCATCGGTCCAGTGGTGAGGGGCGATACTAAGAGTGCCTCACTCGTCCTTCCGTCCATACGCTCCCATTCCAATGCCAATCCCATCCAGTTATAAATTATTCGTGAAATAGGGTGGAATACACCACTTTCTGAACACCCAATCGACATCCCTATGCGAGAAGTATCAACATCCTGCTTCGTGATGCGTGTTTATGAAGTTTTCATGTCTCCTTTCTAACAGTATCTCGTTTATAAGTATCATGATCATGCTCTCGATAAGGGATGGTGATACACGAACATTTCGCAACGCAATTTCAGGTAAAGGGATAACCTATGCGATGTGGCATACAATACCAGTGTATAGCATAAGTATTTTTCTCGCTATCCGACTATAGCTCTTCCTAAATTATAAATTTTAACACAAATGATACACGTGCAGTCATAAGTAGGCCATTGGCTTAAATCTGAGTCTGAAAGACATAAAAAATATTTTAAATGGCACTAATTCCAAGGCAAATTTTGACATCCTCCTGTGCTCGTTTCGACATCTCACACCTAACGAAAAACCATTATTTTAACCCTGATCCCATCTCAACGTCCATGTCCTCCGCCAGGCCCTGCAACACCAACTCTCCCTACTACGAGCGGGTAGGACAACTTCCCCAGTCCTGCCCACCAGCTCAGTTTTATCGGGGTAGTCGCGCCCCTTCGGCCCGTCCCCCGGGATTGACGGAGTCCTGGAGGCTGAGTTCCCCCGTCGCACCGTGTTAGTTGTGACGGGGGAGCAACACGCCTCTTTGGTCCTGATATCCCGGAGGGGCGGGCGGGCCCGTAGGGCCCCATGCGTGTCAAGTGGCTTGTCGCCTCGGGTCGAAGCTCTGGGCCTCGGTCCAGTATCTGTCGGCCTGGTCGGCAGGGGTCAAGGGGTGGGCGGCGCTGTAGCGCGGTCGGGGTGGTGAGTCTCTCCCGGCCGCGCGAAGGCGCCGCCTGCCCCGTATGGTTTCTCGGTCACCTGGCGTCCTCCCGTTCGCGGGATCAAGGCGTCCTCCCAGTTGAACCCCCAGGGGGTGGGGTGTCACGAGAAGCTGAACCAAATAAACTCACATGGCAAACATACAAAAACACAACCCCTGGACCTTTTCACAAGGACCAGACTGGCCAAGCCCTTCCAGGGCACGGGCGCCCCACGAATCGGACTGCTCAAACCCACACTTTCCGCACTCTTATCTTCAAATCATTGGAGGGATCAAAGCCGCTTGCGACTTTGTCACCCTTTCAGCGACGTGACGGCTGTGACCGATTTGGGTCCATTCTGAGATGTGAGCGATTAAGAGACGGTGGACTCGAGGTAGAGTTTGGACGCAGCGAGGATGCAGAGAGGGCATTGACAGCGACAGACTTTAAGTACACGATTCGTGACTGTGAGGGGAGCCATGATGTGGCTATCCCGATGTCGGTTTTCCTGCACAAAACTAAGAACTCAGTGAAGGGTATTATAAACTGTTATGACCTCCTAGACGTAAGTGATGAAGATATTGTTGACGGCTTGAAAGAATTTGGAGTGAAAGTCTCGACGGATCAGAATTCGTAAGGGCACCACTATGGTACCAATCAATAACGTCATTTTAACTTTCAACCGACCTGACCTACCACCTGATATTCATGTGTGATATGTCAGAGTGAAGGTCCGACTTTTCATTCGCAACCCGATGAGGTGTTACCGTTGCTAGAGATTCGGACACACGAAGCAAAACTGTTGAAATCTCCCGCTCTGCGGCAGGTGCTCATCACCTGAACACGAAAGCCAGGATTGTAGCGCGAACAAACCGTGGTGCACCAATTGTGAGAATGATCAGGTGCCGCACACTACTTACGACCGAGCCTGTTCGACATACATCAGGGGAAAAGAGATCGTCTGCCCCCGCAGTGGGGCCAGCCTCGTTACACGGCTGGCTAGGGAAATGGCGCTCCCTCGGGTCACCACAGCCGCCCCGATAAGTGGCTTGGAAACACGGAGGTGTTTCCAGGGGCTCACGCAGTCCCCCTCGCCCTTCCATCCATTCTCTTCCCAGTATCCATCCCGCTCCAACGTACCTTAGTATGTCCTGCATCCAACCCTGCAATATCAATCCCTTCCCTGTCACGAGCAGGTAGGCTAGCTTCTCCTGGTCTACCCGTCCGCTCAGTTTTATCGGGGTAGTCGCGCCCCCTCGGCCCGTCCACCGGGGTTGACGGAGTCCTGGAGGCTGAGGTCGCCCGTCGCACGGTGCTAGTTGTGACGGGGGACCAACACGCCTCTTTGGTCCTGATATCCCGGAGGGGCGGGCGGGCCCATAGGGCCCCATATGGGCCAAGCGACTTGTCGCCTCAGGCCGACGGTCTGGGCCCCGGCCCAGTGCCTGCTGACCTGGCCGGCCGGGGTCAAGGGGTGGGCGGCGCTGGAACCCGGTCGGGGTGGTGAGTCTCTCTCTCCCGGCCGGGTGATGGCGTCGCCTGTCCCGTATAGCTCCTCGGGCGCCTGGCGTCCTCCCGTCCGCGGGACTTAGGCGTCTCCCCAGTTGGGCCCCTATGTGGTGGGGCGCCTCGAGGAGCGGAAATAAACACACTTCATGACAACTTCAAATACAAAAAAAAAACATCTCACCTGTCCCCTCTAGTAGGGTACAGACAAGCCAGTTTACCACGAATTCGAGTATCACACATGCAGGGCCTGGCTTTGAGGCTATGTACTCTTCCTGCGCCACGCATCCTTATACTGAAATCATTAGAACAGGGAAAAAGTATTTCATCCCTTACCCCGTTCCAACGGAAAGAAGCGTGTGACAGGCTGGGGGTCGTGCTCAGATGTGAAAAGCTTAGAGATGGTGGGCTAGAAGTGGAATTTAAAAATACTGAGGACGCAAGGAGGGCAAGAAGCGCAACAGAACTAACGTGCACGGTACGAAGCAAAACAAACAGACGAACAATCACGGTACTGATTGAAGTCCAACCTCACAACACCAAAAACTACTCAAAGGGGGTTATAAACTGTTATGACTTGAGAGATGTGTCTGATGCTGATATTATGGATGGCCTGGCAGAGTGGGGAGTAGTAGAGGTACGACGGATCACGATGAGAAAAGGCCAAGAAACGCAAAACACAAACAATTTCATTCTAACATTTCGAACAACTGATCTTCCAGAATTCGTCTACGTCGGATATGTCGGATATGATATGAGTGAAAGTTCGGGTGTTTGTTCCAAATCCGATGAGATGAGATGAGACACACGTCGCAGCATTTGCGGAACCGCTAAACATGTGGACGATGTGGGTCAGCGGAGCATGTGGGAGAAAAGTGTGAATCTGAGAGTGCAAAATGCTCAAACTGCGGTCCTGGCCAAACACCTCACGCATCCTATGACCGTTCCTGCCCCATTTTTCTGAGGGAGAAAGAGATAGTCGCGATCAAATTTTCCACAAAAAAATCACATTTCGGGAGGCGCGTGAGTTGTATGAGGCAGCTCACCCAAAGGTATCATATGCAACAAAGACATAACCGAGCTCCACAACTACACAACAGACTCGCAAGAAATCTCTGATAGCTTCCGAACACACACAGCCCGACATGGCCTCTGAGCTCATAGCTCAGCTCATGACTCTGCTGCGGTCTTTTGGGGTGTCCCTGTCGTCGCCTGAAAGGCAAGGGCAGCGAACCCGACACGACGACGAGGCGACGGAGGTCCCACCCTCCACGAATAGATTCCCCGTTCGCCCATCTGAGCCCCCTTCCAGATCAATCCTCGAGGGTGGGGAATAGACTCTGGTCCAACGGTCCAAGAGGCCTCCTCGGTCCTTTCAACCCAATCCGAACCCCTCTCCATTTACCTCATCACCTACCTCCGAGTCCCCACCTCCCACGTCCCACGTCCCATCCGCGCTCCACCCTCCTCTCGTCTCCCACACGCCCCAGCACCACCTCTAAATCCATCCTCTCCACCTCATCCCTCCCTGAACCTTCTCCCCTTCCCGTGAGTCAGGCCTCGCCCCCACCCTCGTCTTCCACTTCCGCACCTACATCGCCACCCCGAGACGACCAACCACCAATCAAAATTCCCGATATTAGACTGCACTGCCAGGAAGCCGAGAGACGCGCCCGCGAGGCGAAACAAACGCGGCTCGCTCAGATGGAGAGGGCCCGCGAGAGGAGCCGCCAGGGAGCTGAGATGGCTCCACTACGGAGGCCGGCCACCCGATCGACGCGACGGCGAGTAGAGGGACCGGCTCCATCTGTAAATGAGATGGGCCCTCCCCCTCCCCATCCCCGGCTGGGGCCCCAGAAGCGAGGCCTGCCACCATCGGGCTCACCACCGGAGGAGGGGGTCACCACGTTCCCGACCGAGGACTTGGGCCGAGTTAGCTTGAAGCTCACTGGTTACCTCCGGGCATGAAGGCAGGAACAGAGGAAACCTAACCCGGCCTCGTTTCCCCGGTTTTTAGCTCACAACTATCACCTTTATATATTTGACGTATGAGTTTTATTCTCCAATGGAATTGCAGAGGGTTGAAAACCAGCCTCAACGACCTCCGAACCATTTTACACTTACGAGTACCATTAGTAGTTTGTCTCCAAGAGACTAAGCTTTCTCCTGATGCACATTTCCACCTGAATAACTACTCTGTGTTACGTAGGGATGTTACTCCTCGCACTGTGGCACATGGCGGAGTACTTATTGTTGTGCACAACTCGGTTCCCTTTCAGAAAATACCTATATCTTCAAATATTCAGTGTGTCGCTGCTCGCATGATAATAAATATCCACGCACTTACCATATGCAGCGTATATCTCCCACCGGGTGAGATGTTCCCACTTGCTGAGCTGTCCCACATGGTGGAGCAGCTCACTCCACCAGTAATGGTGTGCGGGGATTTTAACGCCCACCACCCTCTTTGGGGCTCAACCACGACGAGCCGTGGACGTGCAACGGAATGTTTTATACGACATTTCCCACTCTGTGTCCTTAACACAGAAAAGCCAACCCATTTTACATTGCCAACGGGGCAGACTTCCGTGCTGAATCTTACCCTCTGCAGTCCAGAAATAACACCCTTTTTAGAATGGTCCGTGGACGATGATCCGTATAACAGTGACCATTTCTCTGTTTGGTCTTGTTTTATAAACCGTGTTTTTGTAAGCCGACGACATTCCAAGTGGATATTTAACCGAGCCGATTGAGGTGCGTTCCAAGGAAGTCTTGAGAGTAGACTCCGAGACTACTCCGATGAACCTGTTGTCTCCGTGGAGACATTCACGACGGCAACTGTGCAGAGCGCCCAGCGGCACATCCCTCGTTCATCAGGAACTTCAGTTCGAGTACCCGTCCCGTGGTAGTCGGAAAAGTGCCGAGAGGCGTTGCGTGCCAGGAAGAGGGCTTTTCGCACCTTTAATAAAAATAGTTGTACGCCAAATTTAATAGCTTTCCGCAAAGCACGGGCATTCGCTAGACGTACTATCGCTGAAGCGAAACGAGATTCATGGAAAGCTTACGTCAACACGTTTAATCGATCCACATCATTGTCATCTGTATGGTCCCGCATTAAGCGCTTTTCTGGAAGGTATACGCCGCTTCAACTTCCCACCCTACACATGGCTGGTCGAGATATCATTGACCCGGAAGAAGTAGCGGACGAGATGGGACGAGCTTTAGCAGCACGCTCGAAACATAGTATTAGCGTGCGCTTCTCGGCCTACAAGGCTCGATGCGAAGCACGCCCCCTTGATTTTTCAACTACAGACCTTCTCGAATACAACATTCCATTTTGTATTTCCGAACTGACTGCAGCAATCAGCACTCTGAAGAGCGTGGCAGAGGGTCCGGGCACATTCCATAATGATATTATTAAACGTCTACCACCAACAGCCTTGGAAATTCTCCTGAATGCACTAAATGACATATGGACAACGGGCACATTTCCATCGTCCTGGCGGAAAGCAATCGTAGTGCCTATACGCAAGCCAAATAAAACCGGTATGGACCCACTGCATTATCGCCCAATCACGCTCACGTGCTCCTTATGTAAGCTATTTGAAAAAATGGTGAATGTCCGACTAATGTGGTTTTTGGAACGTTTCAAAAACGCAAACAAAAACTTTTTTGCTGCAAGAACTTTTCGTGTCAGAGTAGGAGGTTTCCTCTCTGACACATTCCAACAAATTGACGGAGTACCGCAGAGAAGTATGCTGAGTGTCGCATTGTTCGCTATTGCCATCAACGACGTGGGCTCCTCACTGCCAACTTCCATAGGAAAAGCACTATTCGTAGATGATTTTACCGTTTGGTGTTCTTCGCGTACTGTACGCACGGTAGAGAGACAACTCCAACTGACTGTCCGGAAGGTGCAGGTTTGGTGTGACAAAACGGGCTTCGCCATGTCGACATCGAAAACCATTGCTGTTCACTTCTGCCGCAAGCGTTCTTGCTCCGATCCGGTTGATTATGGTGAACGGGAACCGCATTCCTTTCAAACCAGCTGCAAAGTTTTTAGGTGTGTGGATTGACCGTCGACTAACATACAGAACCCACATCAACAATCTTGCGCAGAGACTGCAAGTGATGATAACTGTCTCCAGATGTTCGTATGGCGCAGACAGACATGTCTTACTTCTTATGTATCGATCTCGTGTGCGTTCTAAAATTGACTATGGATGTTTTATTTATGACGGAGCGTGTTCCACAACCAAGCGTTGTCTTGATGTGATCCACAATGCAGCTCTTCGCATCGCTACTGGAGTCTTTCGCACTTCACCGGCTGATAGTGTAATGGCAGAAGTAGACGAGCCACATCTTGCGCTACGCCGTAAGTTATTGGGCGCGAGATACGCATGCAATGTTGCCTTGGCATGTTGCCCCAGTGCAAACTGACGTGACTTTGTCCTGCTCAAAGAAAGGACATGTCAACCGGGAGGAACTCCGCATATTGGCATTGGAAAAATACATGAATATCACGATTTTTTCGCGGATTTACACAGACGGTTCTAAGTCAGTCTCTGGTGTTGGATGATTACGTCAGTCGGGCGCTAAATGACCAAACCTGGTCGATGCGCCCTAAAACCCAAATAACCAACGATTACGTCAGTCGACACAGTGTTCGATCTTTTTGTTTACCGACACAAACATCGATTTTACTGCCGAATTGTATGCAATTTTGCAAGCCCTCTATTTTGTACAGGAAGACCGGTCCACAAAGCACGTGGTTTTCACAGACTCTTTGAGCAGTCTCATGGCATTGAAAACCTTTAACCAGGATCACCGACTTGTTCGGAGGATTATCAGAGTCGTGAAATCCTTACATGACATCGGCAGAAATATCGTGTTCTGCTGGATTCCCAGCCATGTCGGACTCGCGGGAAATGAAGCTGCTGACATAACCGCCAAACACGCCATCAGCAATGGCCGTGTGGTCCATCTACTGCTCCCTCCAAGGGACCTATACCCTACTATATTGTCAAATATACAGTCAGAATGGCAACGAGCCTGGAACTCGTAGTAAGCTCAGGGTTTTAAAACCGACACTAGGAAAGTGGCGATCCTCGCAACGAACCAAACGACGGGAAGAAGTAATCCTCTGCCGATTGAGAATAGGTCACACCTTCGCAACACACAGTTGCATGCTGACCGGTGATGACCGACCTTCATGTCCACGCTGCTCTAACCCGCTTGCCGTGTACCATGTTTTAGTAGGCTGTGTACTGTTAGAACCTCTACGACGCCAGATTTTAGGACGGCTGAGCGCCGACACTTCTTTACGTATGCTAATAGGGAACGACTCTGAGGTCGTGGCATCTGGGAATATTTTTACCTTCCTTCGACAAGCTCGCCTTGAGGTGATATACCGCCACCCGTGAATATTAATAACAAGCTATTATAGCAGCACCGTAGATTGATTATAATACAGTTATGGGCGCAAAATGACCCTGGATGTCGACGTGCCCATAAACTCCAATTCACCACCACAAGAGATCGTCTGTATCAAGGTCACGAGAAACTTGTCGTTTCGTGAGGCGCTAGACAGGCCTACGAATCAGTTCACCCAATAATTTCCTACGCAACTGTTGCGAAAGGAAACAGCACCACACTTGCACCGTTGCAAACACAGCGAGGGAGTGCCGCAGAGCTCATCGCACAGCTCAGCACACTTCTCCGGTCCTTCGGCGTGGCTTGTAGCCCTTTCACGCGGCGAAGTCCCTCACCATCGAAAGAGACCGCGTCTCTGATCGGTATTGCCACTGATGCCCAACCTGCATTCGAAGAACGAGCGCAGGACGCCTTCGTTCCTCTCACACCTGCAGGAAGTTCCGGACACGGGAAGTCGCCCGCTACGATCCCCGCCACGACCCCCCTGAATCCTGAGGGGGCGAATGGCGTGAGGTACAGCGACGGAAGCGCCCCAGCAAGTCCCCGGCTCCCCCTTCGTCACCCACGTCTCAAACCCTCCAATCCACCAACGCCCAACCCTCCCCAAACCACTAACGCCTCACATCCCCCTCCAACTCCATATCCACACGTCCATCAGCACTACCCCATGTGCCAAAATCCTTGCCACTTACCTCCGTACACCCTACCTCCAACACAACCACCACATCCTCCTATCCTACCTCAACACCCCAGTTCACCACCCGCTCGCTCGCACAGACGTCCAGACAGCCCCCGGCGGTCGTACTGACGACCAGAGCATCTGGGGTTGAGGCACAACCCGGAGCCCCGGACTTGGGGGCCCGGGGACGTATATCCCGACGTGGGTCAGTCTCTCCGGGCCCGGTGCCCGTGGGCCAATGCCCAGCAGCGACACCTCCGCCTTCGCCCTCGAGCGTGATGGAACCGCCTGAAGCCCCTCCACGCCGAGCCGGACACACCCCAATATCCCCTCCGACCCCGAGTCGAACTACGAAGCGGGCCCTGCCCGGGGCGATGTCGCCAACCGAATTCGGCAGTCCACGGTCGCGTCCACGAAGTCAAACATCTCCGGCTGTGAAACCGGGAGCAGAGCAATGTTAGCTTATACCTGGTGTTGAATCATTTTAGCAGCATTTATTTTATCCCCTTTTAAACTACAATTTTAATGCCCCCTTTATATGGCATTTTACAGTGGAATTGTAGAGGGCTTCAAACTGGACTGCTGGACCTCCAGCCTGTCATCAGTAATTATATCCCAGCTGCCATCTGCCTCCAAGAGACTAAGTTAGCACCATACGCTCGTACCATCAAAGGGTACTCTGTTTTCCGAAAAGATGTCGTGTCTGACACTGTGGCTTGCGGTGGCGTCCTCATTGCTGTGCACCACAGTTTACCTGCACATGCAATAAGTTTGCAGACTCGTCTTCAGGCTGTTGCCGCCCGTGTAAGCATGAACAAACGAGCAATGACATTTGTTCTGTGTACTTGCCGCCTGGATACGCTCTTCCCACCACAGATCTCCGTCTCTTAATGCTGTAACTCCCTCCCCCAGTTTTACTGTTGGAATATTTTAATTCGCACCACACCGTATGGGGATGTCTCGCCACGAACTCACGTGGTCGCCTTTTAGAATCTTTCATTCACGATGAAGTCCTCTGCCTTTTAATCACAGGACCTCCGACACATATTGCTCTTCCATCCGGAAGTAAGTCGGTTTTAGACTTTCTGTGCAGCCCCCAGTTGGCCTAATCTTTTACTTGGTCGGTAGCCGACGACCCATTAGGCAGTGACCACTTCCCAGTGTGGTTGGCTTATCAAGATGGTGTAGTTCTTGGGCCAAGACCAAGGCGATGGAATTTTTAAAAGGCTAAGTGGGGTGAGTTTGAAAATAAACTGGAGGCGGCCTTTTCTTCCAGCCCCCAGATCCTGCCCGTATCCATGGAAGATTTTACCTCTAAGGTAATCGACTGTGCTGCTGAGTGCATCCCTAGAAATTATACTACCCCTCGATGTGCCCCAGTTCCGTGGTGGACGGACGAGTGCGGGAGGATTATCCGTGCTCGCAAGTGAGCCTTTAGAGTATTTAACCACAACTGCACCACAGGAAATCGTATAGCGTTTCTCCGAGCTAGAGCTGTCTCCCGTCGGACATGTCTGGAGGCGAAACGAGCATATCTGCAATCATTTTTATACTCGCTAACCCATCGAACTCCAGTTTCCCATGTATGGACACGTATTAGCAGGATCGCGGGAAAATTCTCGTCCGCACAACTTCCTACCTTGCAGGTAGGAGATCGTATCATTTCTGACCCCTCTGACTTCGCAAATAAGATTGGACGCGCACTATCAGAGCGTAGCCGACAAGGAAACTCGGAACTACAATTCGCGCGTCACCGAATTCGCCATGGACGGTCCACCATAAATTTCTCAACGTTCGAGATACTCTCATACAACGCACCGTTCACAGAAACTGAGCTGATTTCCGCCATCGGCGGCCTGCGAAGTGTATCCGAGGGTTCTGATAACGTGCATAACGATATGCTGAAACGCCTCCCTCACAACGCGTTCCAGGTACTTCTATCAATTTTCAACCGGATATTGGAAAATGGAGGATTTCCACCTGCATGGAGAGAAGCTATAGTGATACCCATCCTGAAGCCTGGTAAGAGTGGATCTGATCCATTACATTATCGGCCCATTACGCTCGCATTCATCAATATGCAAGCTGATGGAGAGGATGGTTCACGTACGTTTGATGTGGCTCTTACAATCCTCAAATATCTTTACAAACGCCCAGTGCGGTTTTAGGGCAAACCGCTGTACAGTCGATCACATTGTGTCCCTGGACACAGCCATACGAACTGCGTTGAAGCGCAAGCGACACCTGGGTGCTGTCTTCTTCGACATTGAGGGCGCGTACGATACTACCTGGCGCCAAGGCGTTCTTTTGAACGTTTTTAAGCACGGCATACGTGGTCACATGGGCACATTCTTGCAAAACTTTTTAGTTGATCGGTCCTTTTTCGTTCGAGTGGGCAACCAGCTCTCATATCGATACCCACAGTTCAATGGGGTACCACAAGGTGGCGTCTTTAGCGTTCCTCTGTTTGGGATAATGATCAACGACATTGGTGACAATCTCCCAACTACGATCGGCCGATCCTTGTTTGTGGACGACTTCGCTATTTGATGTCCGGCTTCAAAGACTTCATCCATGGAGAGGAAACTACAGGCTGCAGTCATGCGGCTTCAACGATTGAGTGTGGCCAATGGTTTTCGCTTTTCAACTTCTAAGACTGTCTGTATTCATTTCTATCGACGGCGATAGTCCTGCCCAGACATGTCAATCAACATCTAGAGAGAAACTATCCCGTGTAAGTCCGTGGTTCGCTTCCTTGGAATGCACTTTGATAGGCGACTCACATACAGAGAACATTTTATAGTCCTGCGAGAACAATGTTTTAAGTCTATGAACATCTTGAAGTGTATATCTCGCACTACTTATGGGGCGGACAGAAGAATCTTACTACTTCTGTACCGATCTCTAATACGATCAAAACTTGATTACGCTAGCTTTGTATATGATTGTGCAAACGAATCCACTAAGCGTACTCTGGATACCATTCATCATTCGGCTCTGCGCATTGTAACTGGAGCATTCCGTACCTCACCAACTGCGAGCCTCCTGGTCGAGACAAGCGAACCGTCCCTTGCCATGCCATGATACACCTGATACTCAAATCTTTTTTGGGGTTTATAATATTTGCAAGGTTATAGTTCTTTTATCTTTTGCAAAGCTGTGGTTCCTATTATATTTCCCAGCATAACCATCGGAAAGGAAGTGGACTTTCTCCAGTTCTGAATTCATCTGCCGTATACAATGAATTAACACAGACCGGAACGCTGCCACCGCAGCCGTGTTTTGTGTTGGGGATTTAGACCACGTAAAAGCTTTTGTATGAATCGCTGGTGCATAACGCTAACGGATGAAGAGTGCATTGGGAGTTATGCCAATGAAAACTTAGAGCCGCATCCTGGATGACGAATGCAAAATTTAAAAAAGCACCTACCACAACCGCATCACTGCCAGAGATAGCCACGCAGCTGCTTAAGGTATTGCGATTGCGCCTGGGCGATAAAGTGGTGACGCGCCGGCTGCGATGCTGCATCACTAAGCGTAGAACATGCTCGTCAGCCGGAAGCACAACATCAATCAACGTGTAACGATCAGCAAATCAGACACAGACGTTATGAGTGCCCCGCCGTCGGCCAGCACGCAGTAGTGAGCTTCAGACTCGCGAAGGTTGAAAACGCGATACCTGGCCGTCGTTTCCTTCCTAAAATGCAGTGCACAATCAGCGGAAATTGCCGAAAGGTAGGTTTAAGTAGTTAACAAGCTTTTCTACTGCACATTTCGTGCCTTCTGCATCTCGAACAGTTTTAGCATCCCCCTGTCAGGGTTGAACCTATTATTGTCGTCTGACTCGTAAAATTAAGCAACTTTACCGTTAATCTCTGTTCAGGGACGTGCGTGGCCACGGCGGCCTTAATCATGACTCGTAGTCACCAGGTGTCTCGCCAGGCTACTTTTGGGCTGTATCCTCCGAGCATCTGACCTCACTGAATAATAACCAGGGCTGTCGAAGCACTGATGCGTGATATTCGGCTTACCGTTCAAACCTAAGACGTACACCTGATATTTATATGCAGAGCGTGTG
This sequence comes from Ashinkailepas kermadecensis, assembly GCA_034440615.1. Lineage (NCBI taxonomy): Eukaryota > Metazoa > Arthropoda > Thecostraca > Neolepadidae > Ashinkailepas > Ashinkailepas kermadecensis. The sequence continues at coordinate 177,287 of JAOTOM010005137.1, read as the reverse complement.
CGACGCCGAACATACTTCAGAACAGCATTTCTGTGCATTTCAAAGTTGTATTGACCACACAGTGACCGACGCGGTCTCTGCGCCCTCATCAAGTCGGCCCCAAAGTCGGTCAATCATTCTCACTAAAAAAAAGCTTCCAATAATCGGCCAACCAGCGGCATAGATGTGGGTGCGTAAGCCAAGCGTGTGAATTCGCATCTGTTGGCCGTTATTCGAGCTGCGCTTGTCTTAACAAGGCCCGTCGTTTTCACCTGACTATATCGTCTCGTGGTCACAGACAGCAGTCCGGCAGCCAGCCCGGCGCCGGCGGCCGGTAGGAGGGCCAAGAAGAAGAAGAAGAAGCGGATGGTCGGGCCGGAGCTGGGTGCGGAGCTGGGCGCACGCGGCGCCGGCACGTTCGCCACGTCATCCGCCCTGGCCGACCTGAGCGGCAACGCAGACGGCTCCGACAGCGATCTGGCCGAGTCGCTGGGTGCGGCCAGGCTCGCCGACACGGGATCTGGGGCGGAGCCGACCGCGGGACCTGGAGCGGAGAAGACAGCGGAGCTGGATGTTGAGCCGGCGGCGGGGTCTGGGGCGGAGCCGGAGAAGGACGCCGAGGGGGAAGACCGACCGCCGCAGGGCACGGTCAAGTTGAAGGGAAAGAAGGCTAAGGACGCCAGACGAAGGGCTCGGGCTGAACAGGAGCAGGTAAGGCGGCGCGGAGTTGGTTTTGCCCATGCCAAAAGGTGAGGTGATTCATCACCCATTCCGTTTTGAAGAGTTGGATGCCTGCTACTGGTACATGATTGATGACGCATTATTCCGCTTTCGAGGTAGTCTAACACTTGGACTGTTTAACTTTTGATCGCGAGAACTTGGATTTGCACCTCCTAACGACTGAATTTCTGAGTTAGTCCAAGGAATACAAGCCCCAGGTTTGTAACCAAGCTCGGGCATGTACCTACATGGGACCGTATGATTAATGGCAGTTTTCAACTCCGTTGAGGGAACTACTCCGAAAATTGACTTTCTCCTCCCCAACGTTGGCCTGTTCCTTCCCAATGTCTTCCATATCAAACAAGAGGCCCGCTTCTGCCCCGCCTGGGAGCGCCCTCAGAGAAGCATGGCGTCCTCGAAACTGATCCACCACCGCTCTCTTCACGACCATTGCACACCCACCACGAGATTCAGCCGACGTTTTTTTTCAGGCGTCGCCCCGGCCGACCCTGGTAGAAGAGGCATTGCTGAATTGCCAGGCGTGTGGCTCAGGGTTTCCATCAAAGAACAAGCTATTCGAACATTTGAAGAGGACCAGTCACGCGGTTGTGAAGACTGTCCAGAAATCCAGTGAATCGGTGGGCGCGGAACCAAAGAAAAGCAAGAAGAAGCGGTGACAGCAAGTAATTGTACCTTGCATAATTAGTGCCTGCTACTCGTATTTGTGCGGACATCTACGGGCCTGTGCTGACAGGGTCCTGCGGAATATTTGGTGCGGAACGGCTCAGCCAAGCTGAAATCTGGGGAAGTGCCTGTTTGATAGTTCTAAATAAGGCAGACCGTGACATGACGCCAGTGCGTTTGCTGTTGTTTTACACTATTTTTGCTCACTAGGCTTCGGAAGCTTGAACGTGACGGCAGTATTGTGCAGGTTCGTTGAAATGAGTAACCACTTTCACCAACTATGTACGATGTGTTACCTCGGAACAACACAAATACATGACATCCAAATCAAGGATGTTGTGCATGCGAAGAAAACACTGGACTGCACGGGAAACTGAGCCTGGTCATTGGGAAATTATCTTGGCGAATTTTGTAATGACGAGCGTAGTCTGAATGAGTCTACTGTCGTGTATATACGAGGAAAAGGTGAAAAGTAGATGGATGAAAACCGACCGTCACAATTTTAAAACCTCAATGTTTCCTTGTCACGTCTCAAGTCTTGGTGTCCTTACTCATTTCTAGACTTAGCATCAGAGCCACTCTTTTATCAGAGCTGTATTTACTTTCACAGCGATGCTCATGTGAGGTACTTGCAGTCTTTGTTCATACAAGAGGCTTTGTGATAGCGCCTGTCACTCGTACACAGCGTACCCATGCACACGGCATTTTCCTCGGCGCGCCGCCGAGAGAGGACGGCTGTCGCCGTCAGCCCACACGCTCTGTCGATAACGGCGCGATTCCCGAGCTTGTGTCTGCCGCACGGAGCTATGCAGCCCGCAGCTCGCTCGTCCAGCGTCTCTAATGGGCCCTATATCATAATGCCTAATATATCTGATGGGCCCAAAATATAAATATTTTGACGAGAGTGGGAGGTAAAATACTGTACCATAAGCATGCCGGTCTGCAGACAAACATATCGACATCTCATTTCTTTAGTGTGATATGTTGGCTTCATGATTGAATTGCCAATGACACCAGCTGTGGCGTGAACTCCGTGGTCTCGGGAATGACTGGCAGGCGGTCTCACCAGCGGTCTCGGGAATGACTGGCAGGCGGTCTCACCAGCGGTCTCGGGGGTGACCGGCAGGCGGTCTCACCAGCGGTCTCGGGAATGACTGGCAGGCGGTCTCACCAGCGGTCTCGGGGGTGACTGGCAGGCGGTCTCACCAGTTGTCTCGGGAATGACTGGCAGGCGGTCTCACCAGCTCTCGGAATGACGGCACGGCTCCCCGGTTCGGGGGTGACTGGCAGGCGGTCTCACCAGTTGTCCTGGGGGGGGGGGAGGGGGCTCCCCCGGTCAAGTGGCCCCAAGTTACTTGGCGGACATCGCGAATCATCGCATGAGATATGTCACGGGAAAGGGACATGCTCGTTATTGCTTGGAAACTGACACCTCAATAGTCTAGCTGCGACGTATTCAGAACGCACGAATTGTTTATAGATATTTATATGCATGATGCATTATAGTATGCTTATGTTTATAGAGTTCCAAAGTTAGTTAAAATTGTCACTTTCAACTCTGTTTTACCCGTAGCTTTAGTTGCCCAAGAGTTTGCACAATTTTATGTGCCTAACTTGCACCATTAGGAACTTGTACTTAACATCAGGGTAATAATACCTAATAATACCTTTTCGTGTTTAACATGAAAAGTGTGTCCAAATACTGCATCAGCGTGGCTTACCTTGAGCGAGATGCTACTGCAGAATGCGTATGTCGCTCAATGGATTGTTGTCAGTTCAATGCAAGCCAAATTTGTACTTGTAAATTTATTTTATAATTATTTTCGCAAGGTCAAATTGAACGTATTGATTTCGCAGAAATCCGTGCCATCCGTTCGTTTTGGTTCCACGTCCGAGTTTTGCAACAGCTTGTGCAAAGCACAACCATAATATTTACATTACCATGGTTTTCGCTTAGTCATCTGGTGGGCTATCGGTTGACCTGCGAAAACCAGGGTATAATAATATTCGCAAAGGATATAATAATATTCAGGAGGGGACGAATGGTCTAGGGGTAAGATGCTTGTCTCACAATCGAAAGATTGTGGGTTCGAGTCTCACCTGTCGCTACTCTTCGCCCGCGACCAATCGGCGTGAGAGATTGGCGACGCTAAATGACTCAACAGTCGACGTGTCGTAAAACCAATAACCAACCATAATAATATTCAGGGTATAATAATATTCGCCAGTCGTTCGTTTTTGTTTCGTTGCTTTAACATGCTGGGTTTCGGAGCGCTAAGGGCATGGCCGTTGATTGTGGCTGGATGGCGAAGGACACTTTCGTATCACATTTATACGACGTGAGCACCTCTATGAGGTATTAACGTGCGCCTCTGGTAGGCATGGGTAATAGGCGCCATAGGACGCGTCACGCACACGCAGCAAAGCACATATTGTAACAAAGATATTGGGTTTCTCACGCTTGATTGCAGCAATTATTTCCGGAAGTGTTTCCGTGACATCTTCCGGATTACTGCGGATTCTGACACCCTTCCCCTCCATTAGTTAACTGAGTCTTCAAGCTGACTGATTCAACCGGTTTCAAGCGGCCACTCCAGCCATTCCCAATCATTCGTCTCCGGCCTTACGGTGCATGCATCAACTTCACGTAGTAATTTTCGCCGTCAGATGGCAGCATTGTAAATGTTTGCCGTGGGCGCGTGGAGCGGGTGGAACATGGTGAATGAGACGCCTACTGATGTGTCACTGTGGTGACGCACCCTTCGGCGTAGCAGCCATTAAAGCATAGGCGTAGGAGCGTCTCAAAAAGTGGGTGGGCCAGGGTCAACAGCAGGGGTGCACCCAGAAATCTCGCAAAGTACCATAGTTGAGCAATTTTGGATAAAGAACCCAATAATTTGAATAGTGAACACAGCTTTCAAAGGGGCAGGCCTAAGGGGGAGGAGACAGCCCCCCAGGCGCGCCTATGGCTAACAGCAGCATGTGGTACTGAAAAAGAACTATCATCGCAGCATAAGTACTTTCAAATTCACACTTCTCGCTGAACATGGAACTCTTCACGACTGGTGAGTTCAATAATAGGTTACAATTTCTTCCCCTTTCCCTATGTGCGTGTGTGTAGGGAGTGCAAGCTCATTACAGCCTCACTAATGGATATGTGGTGTGCTCTAGTTTACATCTTGTAAATGTTCACTGATGTTGGTGAGGAGAAAGAATAAGCAAGAACGTTGCTGCCTCATGGCAAAAGAAGTCTCATGATTGATGCTGGATGGATTTGGGCTAATGAGCGATTTTCCTGGCTGTGACATTTATTTTTTAGGAATCTCTTTATTTTGGAGGGCTCCGGCTTGATCCTTGTCGGGTTTCTATGCAATTTTGGAGCCACGCTGTGCATATTTGTGGCCATTGACGCCATTTTTTTTGGAGCCCTGAGGATAATTTTTCATGCCCCGACCAGAATTTATGGGAATACCGACAGGAATTTTGGGTCCCAAGCGCGATATTTGGGGCTTGCGCTAATTCGCGGGGCATGTACTTATCTGGGCCTGGGCGCGATTTTGGCATTCCCGAGGCAAACTCCCGTACACTATTCAAATTTTTGGGCCCGGTGCAAGTTTTTTTGGTGCCGGTTGTATTTATTTGTAACCTCTAATTCTGGGGGCCCCGAAGCGAATCTATGGGACCCCAGAATAATTTTTTGGGACTCCGACGCGATGCTTTGGTTCTTGGAAGCCCTCCTCTTCGGGATGAAGGGGGGGAGATATTTTCCTCTTTGGTATGCCACTGCGGCTGCTCAACGAGTTTTTTTTTTCAGCCGATGGCAACCTTCAGAGTAAAAAGGCCCTTAGGAGAACTTTCTTTCAGGACCTGTTCTCAATTTTCCGGTGCTCGGGTCGACTCGAAGGAGTCACTTTGTGATTTTTTTTGGTCGACTTCTATTTTTTGTAAGCCTCCTGCGCAATATTTTTGGGCCTCGGTACGATTCTTCGGGCTTCCAGTGCATTTTTCGGTGCTCCAACGTGCTTCTTTTCCGGGGCCCGACGCGTTTTTGTGGTAGAACGTAAAAAATGTCCACATTTCAATGGATTTTCACAGTTTGGCACAGCACACAGATATCCAACCTTTTTATTAAGATGCTTGGGTATTATCGGTGCTGGTATCCAATATAGCAAAATACTTATTTCCCTCATTTATTATAGTAGCATAGATACAATAATGAAGTCCACACACTATTATATAAACTTTAAGTGCGAGAACGCCTCTCAGAATCTTAGAATCTCCAGAGAGGATTAGGCGCTCGTGATGCATTGACAGCACGTTAAACATTGAATTCAAATTATGTCGTTCAACAGAAATGGTTCGGTAAGATGGTGGGCTCATGGTATATGTAACAATATCTGCTTAGTATTGACTCTGATCCCATAATCTATTAAATGAAGACATTTGGATTAAGAGATTAAGTATATGAGACGTTATCTGAACCAGAGTTAATTTCTATGGGTGTTCCTCAAGGCTCCATTCTAGGACCATTATTATTTATAATTTATATCAATGACTTGTCAAGGCTAGAAATATAGATGAATTACAGAATAAAATGAATGGCACTGTGCCTGAGCTAACAACATGGCTCAAAGCAAATAGGTTATCTCTAAATGTAACAAAGACAAATTATCAAATATATTCTGGAACTCCCAGTAATGACATAGATATAGTGATCAATTTGGCAAAAGTGAACAGAAAACAACAAATTAAGTATATTGGCATAGTGCTTTATGAAAAATTGACTTGGCATGGGCACATTGATTATGTCACAGCCATCATTAGTATAAACTTGGGTATTATGGGGAGGGCAAAATATTTCATTACAAGTCGAGAACTGAAGTACTTATATAACTCTTTAATCCTTCCCTATATAAATTACTGTGCTGTGATTTGGGGTAATAATTATCCCACAAGATTAGACCAAATTATAAAATCCCAGAAACGTGCATTACGGATTATTGATTATAAACATTATACATATCCTACAAATGAGTTATTTATCAAGTACAACATATTGAAGTTCACTGATATGGTGCAGGTGGGCCATGGTCCCCTGCCCCCCCCTGTTCCTACGCCTATGCATTGCATTTAGTAAAGCGACGGTCACATCAACTTTGCAGGTACCGTACCAGATTGACGTCAGATACCGTACCCAAAATGACGTCCGATTTATGGAGTAATGTTATGCTGGCTGTGGTAGCGGTTTCGTCCCATTTGTCTTGATTTCCCCGCTCGTCACACCATTATCCTTGCAGTGCCCATTACCCATGCAGTGCCCACACCATTAGCCTTGCAGTGACCACATCTGTTCAGAGAGACCTTTCTCCAATAGCCAACTTGCTGTCAGAGGTCAACATTCCCAAGGAGCCTAATTCGGGTCACTTGAAATGGTGTCATTTCGCTCTTATTGCCTGAATTAACAATCGTATGACGTGTACCTGTCTAATTATCTCCATGGACCAAAACTTCATATCATTGTAATACCCACACCAACTGGAGCGCAGCCAACGATCACGTATTTTTGGAGACTCGGCGACGGAGACCGCAGCCGCTTGAAGTGAAGTACATCCATCCTCGTGACTTCGTTAGTGCAATACTTGCCAACCCGAGTATATCGGATCCTTATTGCACTCAGGCACCGTAATATATGGGCAGACTAGAGGCACATGGAACGAAAGCATTGCCCGGAATATCGAGTTGTACCTGTATATACTCATTATAGATGCAGAGGACGAGACCCATTGGTGCTGAACAACTCTGGTTATAGGTCGTATCGAGTTGTACCTGTATATACTCATTATAGATGCAGAGGACGAGACCCATTGGTGCTGAACAACTCTGGTTATAGGTCGTATCGAGTTGTACCTGTATATACTCATTATAGATGCAGAGGACGAGACCCATTGGCTGAAAACTCTGGTTATAGGTCGTATCGAGTTGTACCTGTATATACTCATTATAGATGCAGAGGACGAGACCCATTGGTGCTGAACAACTCTGGTTATAGGTCGTATTCATTGAGGTCGTGGCGTCTTTTTCATTTATTCATCTTATAATAAAAACTAATAGCTGTGGCCGACCACATGGATGTCGAAGCCAGATCTGAACCCAAGCAGCTCACAATACCTTGCAGGGGCGTAGGAGCGACAGGAAAAGATCGAGGACGACTTTTAAGGGGCGTCATTTCCTCAGAAACGCCACTGACTGATAACATTATAAATTAAATGTGGGGGGAGGGGGTGGAGGGAGCTGTGCACTCGAGTGTCCCTGGTGGGCCCTTTTTATTCTCAGATGTGCGTTTTCGGGTGCAGATTTCAAGGGGGTGCACTCGAACATCTCTCCAGAGAGGGCGCCGCCGATTTTGTGTTGTTGTTGTTGTTGTTGGGGGGGGGGGGGGACTAGTCGCCCCGACCCTCTGCTAACAATGCCCACGATGCCATGGTTTGTCACTGCTACGGCCACTGTTACGGTTTGTAAAGACAACGGGTATCACGAACATGACCCTTCTTGCAAGGGCTAGTATTATGAGCTGAGATGGTGTGCGGAGCAGTGTGTGTGTGCTGATCAGTACGGTCAGTGTGACCGACTAGCTGAGATGGTGTGCGGAGCAGTGTGTGTGTGCTGATCAGTACGGTCAGTGTGACCGACTAGCTGAGATGGCGTGCGGAGCAGTGTGTGTGTGCTGATCAGTACGGTCAGTGTGACCGACTAGCTGAGATGGTGTGCGGAGCAGTGTGTATGTGCTGATCAGTACGGTCAGTGTGACCGACTAGCTGAGATGGTGTGCGGAGCAGTGTGTGTGTGCTGATCAGTACGGTCAGTGTGACCGACTAGCTGAGATGGTGTGCGGAGCAGTGTGTGTGTGCTGATCAGTACGGTCAGTGTGACCGACTAGCTGAGATGGTGTGCGGAGCAGTGTGTATGTGCTGATCAGTACGGTCAGTGTGACCGACTAGCTGAGATGGTGTGCGGAGCAGTGTGTATGTGCTGATCAGTACGGTCAGTGTGACCGACTAGCTGAGATGGTGTGCGGAGCAGTGTGTGTGTGCTGATCAGTACGGTCAGTGTGACCGACTAGCTGAGATGGTGTGCGGAGCAGTGTGTGTGTGCTGATCAGTACGGTCAGTGTGACCGACTAGCTGAGATGGTGTGCGGAGCAGTGTGTGTGTGCTGATCAGTACGGTCAGTGTGACCGACTAGCTAATGAGGTGGTTTCTAAGACGAGACGACTAGTAGTGTGTGGGAGCAGTGTGTGTGTTGATCAGTACGGTCAGTGTGACGACTAGCTGAGATGGTGGCGAGCAGTGTGTGTGTGCTGATCAGTACGGTCAGTGTGACCGACTAGCTGAGATGGTGTGCGAGCAGTGTGTGTGTGCGACGACTAGCTGAGATGGTGTGCGGAGCAGTGTGTGTGGCTGATCAGTACGGTCAGTGTGACCGACTAGCTGAGATGGTGTGCGGAGCAGTGTGTGTGTGCTGATCAGTACGGTCAGTGTGACCGACTAGCTGAGATGGTGTGCGGAGCAGTGTGTATGCTGATCAGCACGGTCATTGTGACCGACTTGAGTCGAGTAGGCACGCCAATAATACGTTGAAGAGTCATCTCCGTGTCTTCATTCTCGGCGTTCTGTCAAGAAATCTGTTGGTCCAGAATGTGTGAAACTCAATTTAAACCGAGTTGCTTACGCCGCGTTTCAACATGCACACAAGTTGTTTGATGATGCTTAGGTTTTGGCCCAAGTGCACTCCTAAGAACTTGAAACTTTTCACTTCTTCGATGACTTTTCCGTTGATGTGAAGAGAAGTTGTTGGTGTCGCTCTTGAGGGCGGGGGCGCACGACCTCTCCTCTAGGAACCTCCCTACGGAACGGCCTTCATGTTGTTTGCGTACGATATACAATCTAGCGGGAAGTCTTGGAAGGCTTACTTATTGTCAGAGGTACTACTGTTTTTTTAAAGGTTAAAAAAGTTTTCTTTTCTTCAATAATACTTTTTTCAGAGATGAACCAATGGGAGAAATACCACATTAGTGGCATAAGACACTTGGTATCATCCCATGATGACTGATTACTCTGAGTAAGCCGTACCACACATGCGTTTGCTTGGTTGTGCAATCCAATTGATGCCTGCACTTCTGAGTGTGTCGATTACCATAGTTCCAACGCGTGTGATTCGTGTCGGCGCAACGCGAATGTCTGGGCGGATTCTGCTGCGCCAATCGCCGAATCGGCTGATGTTTGTCCGTTCGCCGCCAGACGCAATCACTCGACTTGCTCGGCACCGCCCGCTCGCGCCACCACACCACCGCTCGCGACCGATTGCCGGTCACGTGGCGCGTGATTAGTGACACGGAGGCGGCGGCCGACGGCGCCGCGTTTATCTCGGCGCCGACAGCGTGTGTGTAAACGTCGCCGGACCGGTGCCGGCGGCGGGGCGGCCGCTGTCGACCCGGGCCGGGCTGCTGACCGTGGCGCCAGAGACGCGGCCGGCGCCGACACCCGCGTACAATCAGCAGGCCGCGCCCGCTGCCGTAGGCGGCGCGGGCGGCCGCTGTCGACCCGGGCCGGGCTGCTGACCGTGGCGCCAGAGACGCGGCCGGCGCCGACACCCGCGTACAATCAGCATGGCGCCGCCCCGCTGCCGGCCGGCGCCGATCTGTGTTGGCCGGCGGCCCGTGCACCGCGCGTTGGTCACTAAAGGTTTAACGTCTGCGTACAGTGTCACAATGCTGCGCCGAAGAGGTGCAGGAGCACCCCTTGCTCTTTTTCTGGTTGCATTTTCTGGAGAAAGTTATCACAGACTCATTGGAAATGTTTCACACTGACTCCGCGCTAAGAGGTGTTCATCGTTTGTCTTGCGCCATGTTGTGAATCCCTTCGATCCACGTTGGATTCTGAGCGAGAACAACCGGCCACGTGAGGTTCTGTGTATGCCATTCTATTCATCACAAAGATTCCATAGACTGTGGAATCAAGTTCCATTTTAATAATATAGCGTTGGATAATGCTCGTGGCTGTGACGGGCAGGCACCATCGAGTGGAGTCTGCGTTGTCGTACCTTTCATGAACATGAGCATCCATTAACTTACCGGCAGTACTTTCCCACTCGCGTACACCGTAAGCAGTCATTCAAATGATATCTGACGGTCTCAGCCGACTTGGTAGTGCTGTAGACAAGGGCGTCGCCACCGCTCTGAGGTATGTACCCGGGATTTGGATCCCACCATCTGGGAGAGGAGACAGCTGCAGCCTTGCTCATCTGACATAACAACCGTTCCCGCGCCACTGGGTTCGACCTGACCTGGAGACTGAAGGCGGTGACGGCCCTGGCTGAAGGAGTCGCTGCGTCTGAAACAGCTACCCGGCACTGACCTCCCGACGGGCGACATCGTACACACACTATATATATATATATATATATTATATATACCTGAAGGTCTCCTGCAGGATCGTATGGCTGGAGGGCAGTTCATGAATTTCTTCCCAGCTCTGGTTATCGGTGTTGGGGTTCCGCTGGTTTATCTTCCAGACGTTCAGCACCTACGGTTCAGTTCCTACGTTTTACGGTATAATTGTGAACTCTGCGCGCTGGCCCGCCACGCAGCACCATTTGGTGACGACGCGCTGCTTCTTAGATGCCGATTGCACTAGGAATGATGAACATGGTATCTAGAGGAAATTCGACAGCACTAATGGCCTCGGTGAACCCGAAGAAGAAAAAACCTGGAGTTACTTTACAACGCATTCGAGTTTCGACTGCCTGGTTGAATAACTAGCGGAGTCAACGCCTCACGCCGATTGGTCGCGACTGGACTCAGTGATCCGGTGGAGCCGACCGTTGGCGTATAGACAGCGGGGATATTCATCTAGTAGCGTAGCCGCAGGATGGTCGTAGAGGTCGATTGATTCTTCCCTCCCTTGCAGTAAAGGTCGCGCTTTTCTAGTTCTTGATTGAACCGTGGTGAACACGTAATAAAGTGTTCACCGTTGATCCCCTCATGCAAATTCCGGTCGCACCATCGAGCCCTACTTTCGGTTTTCCGGAGCATTAGCCCTCGATTGGCTAACTGCCCGCATGGACAGAATGGAATCGGTGCCCGTCCTCACTTCTTCGGCTGCGCTATCGCCCTGCATGGAAATGATCGACTTGGTGCTTTTCCCCACCTTTTCGAATGCACTTTCGCCCCTGGAGCAGACACATGCCAGTCACAAAGCGGTATATTGAGAGAACGTTTGTACACATGGACCGCAGTGCGACAGGTGCCGGTAATGCTGAGCCGGTCGCACGCTGTGCTCGTCTGCCCGGCTGTGTTACACGATCCCACCACACCCATCACGGCACGAGCCGGCGACGGCCGACAACTGGAGCACGCCTGGCTGACGTCGCCTCTCGCACAGCTCACTTGGTATGGTGAATCAAAGCCACAATAAGACGATACTTGTTACGATAAAACACGATAACACGACGCTATTAAGAACACGAACTACTCAACGGCATGCACGTCCGTCGGTCACCACTGGAGGTCGCCCGCCTCGTACCGCGATATGACGGTGCATCTACGATGTTCGCGAGTCCCGGGGATTCTACGCCGTAAGCACACACTGCACTGCACTACTCTCCGCGCGCATCCGCTACGATGGCAACTGCGCTGTGACGTCACGCGCCGCGCTGTGACGTCAGCGGGCCGGCGACAATCCTCGTGACAAGACGCAGACAGTTCCTGGTGGCGCCGGCTGGCCACCTCAGGACGGCGCGTTTACCTTGGAGCGCATCCGCGCGTGCACGCGCATGAACTCGGGTGTTGCGTCGGCGGTCAGCTGGTCGTCGGTCGGCTGCAACCGGCGCAAATTGTCACACTGCGCGGCAGTGGTCCGTGCCGCCTCGGACCCGAGGCGGGGTCATGCTCCCGGGAACGGCCCACCCACGACGGCGGCGGCGGTGTCCGGGGGCTGGTTGGTTGGTTATTGGTTTTACGACACGTCGACCGTTGAGTCATGTAGCGGCGCCAATCTCTCACGCCGATTGGTCGCGGGCGAAGAGTAGCGACAGGTGAGACTCGAACCCACAACCTTTCGATTGTGAGACGAGCATCTTGCCCCTAGACCACTCTTCCCCTGTCCGGGGGCTGATTGATTGATTATTTGAGCTTAAGGGGACATGAACTGCTAGAGCCCAGTGGACTTCCAGGTCCAGACGGTTACTGTATAGCGTAAATTGATGGTTTCGCCAAGCCAACCTAATCGACTTCCAGATCCCCAGGGCTACCGTATAGCGTAAATTGATGGCGTCGCCGAGCCGACCCAGTGGACGTACAGATCCCCCGGGCATGCAATGCGATGCACGTTTCGTCTAATATTCTTCGAAGTGTGGGTAATTCTGGCCATTAACATCCAGCTGGAGGACGATAAGAACATAAATATGCGAAGGTGCCTTATATATATTCGAAATATCACCATTTTATTAATGCTTGAACCAAGGACATATTCCTCAAGCAGATGAATGTGTATATTTGTAATGAACATCACCTGCGAATGAGTTTAAACTCATCTCATTGTGCGAAACAATGAGCGAAAGAATGCAATTATAGGTAATCTGATCCCACATAATCCTGGTGAGCGGGTTAGAAACCGCGCCCGCATTAGCTAACTTAATTTGGCTTCCTAACTAAGCAAAACATGGCCAATTCACCCATGAATTTAGCGTGCAATGATATGTCAGCATTCAGATAAGGTGGTTCATAGTGAGAACGGCAAACTCATGAACGCCATGCTTGTGGAGTGATCGATTTCGTCAGAGACCAACCTTCGATTTACCGTGTCCAAGTTTTTATCTGCATTTTAGCCGACCAACAGAGCAGTGATGCGTTGCTTCAGCCCGTCAGTTCCTGCTGGATTGGCCCGTACAGGAGAGACCGACTGGGCATCAACAACTGTGGCTGGGAGCAGCGGGCGGTCCCGGCACAGAGTCAGGTCACCGCCGGCACCACCCAATATGGCGACAAACGGGCGCCGATGGTCGGGGAGTGCCGTTCAAGTTCAGTGCCCAGGCGGCCTCGAAGGCGCTGTGTATGGTGCTAAATATGTTGTGTCGACAGTCACGCTGCATAACCTATGCAGATGATGCGCTCCCAAACACAGCCTCTCGCTCACAAGTACCGAGTATCGGGCATCGAGTAAGCAAGTTGAAACTGTCCCAGTTGCGGCATAAACGTCGGGTGCATTGCTGGATTAGCTATGCTCACACACAGCCTTTTGGTTGACCTTTCAGTCGACTATTTTATTAAATGACGACAGAAAAAACTAATCTCACTTACGCGTGTTTTCGGCTCAGCGCGCAACAACCGCTCCTCGAGCGCGATCTCGAAGCTGCTCCTGTTGCTGTGCAGCTTGTCCTGCGTCTGGCGGCGCTGCTGCTGGTCTCTGTGGCGCTCCATCGCCCGCTGCAGCTCGCTCTTCTGACCCAGCAGATTTTTACCGCTGAAACGTGGCGGTGGCTGTCAGTGATGGTGCACACGATACAGGCACCTGGAAAATAATCGGTGGCGTAAAACGTCCGTTAGTCGCTTCTTAATTCAAGATCAAAACTTCGGCTCTGCTATAATTGTGATGTTTACAATATAACTGACACCCTCAGCTACCAGAAATGCTGCAATAACACCATTTAAGTCATTCCAGGTCATTCCTGACTAAGCAACTAATGAGCTGAAGGCGTTTCCACAATCACAGTGAAGATGTCGTGCCGATTCAGCACCAGCACCAGCAGGTGTGTCGCACGCCGTGAGACAGGTCACACCTCAGCCGTGGCTGAAGCGTGTCGCGGCGACTGCTCAGCACCAGCAGGTGTGTCGCACGCCCTGAGCCAGGTCACACCTCAGCCGTGGCTGGAGCTTGCCGCGCGGACGTGCCCCGCTGAGCGGCGCCGCTGAGCGGGTGACGGCGACAATCGGCGCGTGATGTGCAGCGCGATGGGCCGTGCCTGCTGGCGCCTGGCGCGTCACGTCACGTCACGTCACGTCACGGGCCACTGCCGGCCGCCGCCGGGCCCCGCGCCCGCTGCCGCTCCGTGATGTGCAGCGCGATGGGCCGTGCCTGCTGGCGCCTGGCGCGTCACGTCACGTCACGTCACGGGCCACTGCCGGCCGCCGCCGGGCCCCGCGCCCGCTGCCGCTCCGTGATGTGCAGCGCGATGGGCCGTGCCTGCTGGCGCCTGGCGCGTCACGTCACGTCACGTCACGTCACGGGCCACTGCCGGCCGCCGCCGGGCCCCGCGCCCGCTGCCGCTCCGTTCCGGCCCAGTTCGCGCGGCCATCTCCCGCCGCGGTGAGCCCGCTGTCGGTCCGCGCGCAGTCACGACCCAGCTCTGCCCGCCCCCGGCCGGCGACCAACGGTGCGCAGGTGGCTCAAAATGTGCCAAGTCCCCGCTGGCGGGGACTTGGCCAGCATTGTCGGCATCGGTGTCGGGCTTCATCGGGTCTCCTCAGGATCTGTCAGGACCACCAGGTCTCGTTTGGCACCTGGGCTTCGTCAGGTCCCTAGGCCTAGTCAGATGAAATTTTCCTTTTGACGTCTCTTCAGGTTTCATTTAGTCTCATCTGGAATACCTGATCAGGCCTCGTCTAGACTAGTCAGGTGTCATCAGGCCTTGTCTAGACTGGTCGGGTGTCAACAGATCGCTAAAACATTTATAAGGTATTGAAAGTCTCATAAAGTCTCGCCAGACCTTTACAGGCGGCTTATGAGGTATCGGCAGATACGCCACGAGCCGACAACTCGTCTGACCCAGGCACGTTTAGTTAGGTCTCGACAGGCCCACGCGGGCCTCGACACGACCCATCTGGTCTCGAGCGGTCTAGCCCAGGGCGTATCGCTCACATAATTGACCTTGCAGAATAAACCCCGTCTGTCAAGTCTAGCGAGGAGACGGCACCCGTCTCAATGAGCATCCAGAAGGTCGGTCAAGCTTCGTTTCAGTATACACGCTTCCGCAATATACAGCGCTGGCGGTCGGGTGGTAGCGGGGTGGATGGGAGATGGGAGGGGGACGACTGACGGTGTCGGGTCGGTTCCGGCCTGCCAAGCCGCAACTCAACGTAAACATAACGGTTCCCTTCGCCTTCGCTGTTGCTCACGTCATCTGTCGCGACGACACTGCAGGCATGGCCTATCGAGTTAACGATGCTAGTGTGATGACCTATGCAGTTGTCGACGCTCGCTCTCGAGTCTGAATTGATGGTGGCACCCGGTATCGAACCGCTACCTCGTCCAGGGTCCGACCTGGAGCCCCAGGCACGGTCCGACCTTGGACGTCACCCATGGCCTGGCTTCGCACCTGAGTCAGGCGTCGCCTTCAGGCAGGCATGGGCCTCGACCATCAGGCAGGGTCTGACTTCGACCATCAGGCAGGGTCTGACTTCGACCGCCAGGCAGGGTCTGACTTCGACCGCCAGGCAGGGTCTGACTTCGACCGCCAGGCAGGGTCTGACTTCGACCGCCAGGCAGGGTCTGACTTCGACCGCCAGGCAGGGTCTGACTTCGACCATCAGGCAGGGTCTGACTTCGACCATCAAGCAGGGTCTGACTTCGACCATCGGGAAGGGTCTGACTTCGACCATCGGGAAGGGTTCGGCCTCATCGGGCGTGAGTGATCGAATTCGGGCAGGCATGGGTCTCGGTGTGGACCCAGTTTGATGCAATCCAAATCCACTCAAACTTTGGACTGCATCAAACCTTGACCGGTTTGATACAGTCCAAATCTACTCAAGCCCATCCTGGCTCAAAGCAAGATACCTGAACAGCAAGTCCATTCCGTGAATAGCAGATCAAGTTACATGCCATCTCAAGCAACTAGGCTAATTAGATCGAAATGTGTTTTTTTCTACCTTACGGAGACAATTAGTTCACATCTTGCTGCATATTTTTTTACATCCAGTAATTCAGCCATTACCTTGATGTATGCTTGGATGTGCTCTTCTGCGTGCAATGAATATGCATGACGCGGGAGATAGCATATAAAATATAATTATAGGTACAGCGTGTGGGACTGAGAACAACGACCAAGGTGTGCCATTGCCATTTGGGGCGCATCGTAGACCCAGTCCAGTCCCGTCCCGGCTCGACCTCGGCCCCGTCCATAGTTAGATGCAAATGTTTGGTCCGGTGCTGGTGCACCCACAACACTGTCCGCTTATTGGTCGAGTGAGTGTCATACATCGCCAACACGAACATGCATCATTGCATATAAGGGTGTTGCCACGTGCAATCACGCCGAAATCAGTTCTGTCAAACAGGGAATAAAGCAGAGAATGTCGCGTGTCTCATCAAAATTACTGCTAATCGCAGCGAGATTGCCCGATGGCTTCAACGTGCGATCGGTGCAAATTGGTGGACGATCTCCCAGCTCACATTTTCTGGTTGAAGGCGAGCTCACGATGCAGCTGCTGGGTTAGGCCCCGAGGCGCCGGCGAGGTCACGTCCGAGGTCATGGCGAGGTTGGCGCGTCCCTGACGACTCCACTCCTCGGAGTCCGAGTAGTCCGGCTCCGGGATCACGGACGACAGATCTGCCAAGTCAGGGTCACAGTCAGGGACGGAGTCAGGCGCGTGTCTGCCGATGTTGGCCGAGGTCGCCGGCCAGGAAACGCGTGGTCACCACCCGACAAACACGGCCCCCCGCTTTGACCGCGTCCTGCTCAAGTAGTAGCAGGAGGCGCACCAGCGTCAGAAGTGTCAGTATGGTACAAAGGCGCGGGGGCTGCTGACGCGCGGGGGCTGCTGACGTAACCACACACCTCGTGTTTTGGGCGTGAGGGTTGCGGTGGCACAGCCGACAAATTATTGCAGGGAATCACATGAGCATGCGTACGAGCCATACTATCGAATGTACAGTAGGACGAGCGTAACACATGGTGTAACGACCACACCAACCCGCACAGTAGGCATTACATGCACACATGCACATATGCGTATGTATATGTCTGGCAAACGCACACATGCCCTTTCAGGATGCTCAAGAGGCTCGCTTGATGTTGATCGTAGCGCCATTGACTTTCAATAATTTGACTTCCGGAGCTAGAACTGATCAGTCTCCCATCGCTAGATTCCTGCCGAAGTTCACTTTAAACAACTACATGCCTAATGCTCCTGATACCATCAGCCCGGCCGCTCTCCCGTTCTCTGCTGATCGCCATCAGATGACAGGGATTCCCCCGGGTTTACCAAGTTCAGTTGTACCCTGGAACACGACGAGGCACATGTCCCTAATGCTCCTGATGCCATCAGACCGGCTGCTCTGCCTTTCTCTTTGCTGATCGGCCACAGATGACGGGGATGCCCCCGGGTTTATGAAGGTCAGTTGTATCTTGGAATACCACGAGGCACATGTCACTAACGCTACGAAGCGTTCGAAACACAGGATGGACCAAACGCATGACATGCACAGACATGAGGAAACTTGCCAATAAATCTAGACGTTACAAATTTCACCAAAAATGTGTGCTTTGGGAAAACTGGTCTTGCAACGCGTGCAAAATGATGCATATTGTGGGTAACTAAATTGGTGTTGCATATGGGCGTTGCCAGGGTGAAGGACGGGTGACACATCCCCCAAACTTCGTCAAGTTTATCGTTACGCCTATGGCGTGGCGGGCAAAATTCGACCGGAAGCCCCATCGTCCAAAACACTAAACAGGAGCGCGAATAGTGGTCCCATTCCTGCCTTGTCAGGATGCGGGAGATCGAGGTCCAAAGCCCTACCGACTGAGCTATGCCGGGTCAGAAGTCGCGTCAATGCAACAATTGTTGAAAACACCGCTAGAGGCTACCCATTAGTTGCTCGTATATACAACTCTTCACTTTAAAAACGGCAAACTCTTATCAAGGATAATATGAATGGTCTCGGCTGATTCCGTCAAAGAAGTTTGTTGTCATTCAGTTGCGGGCTCCAGTTGTAAATTTAGCCCACGACATGCACGTGTATCAGCGCTTGTCCATGGCGAGATTAGCACTCAGTCAGCCAGTTTTGTCTCTCCTCGTTTACTGTTCACCCAGGAAGTCAATGAAATAGTTTCACTTTTTTATCTTTCTGCGATAAAAAAAGTGTTCCGAGACAACTCCACCCCTGTTGGGCTGAGGCTCGATCTAATCTGATGAGCGCTAAGGCCATGGCCGGCGGGTGCACTAGGAGAGGTGGACGCTCTGTGGAGTCTGCTGGAATTACATGCTACGTATATGGTGATCAGGAACTTCTGTTCCGGAACATAATTATTGATGATCAAGAACAGCTTGAATATTATTCGATTCCGTTCAAAATTGCCGATTGAAATAAACAGTTCGGTGTAGCCAAACGAACTGCTTTCTCAAGAATGCTGATGGATTCCGGCCGGCCAAACACAGGGTTGGATTTCGAAGCCATGCACTGGTAGACATCTTTTCTCAGACTTGGAAGTTCAACATACATTTTGGATCCGGAATATCTCGCGTATACCATGGACCTAATGCTACATTCGTTTCTAGCAAGAGGTCTAAAATTCCACCCTCACCTCAGCCCAGGTCTCCAGTCATGTAGCTATGGCTCTAAAACGAAGTCGTTTACTTGAATGTGGCTCTGATAAGGGAAAAGAACGCAATAACCGGGCCAACTATTTGGCTGACTAAAGAAATCTAATTGCACTAGATCTGGCAATATCGTTGTGCGAGTTCGACGCGTTGGATTTGTTCGTTTGTTCCACTGTCCTAAAAGTTGGTTAAACTTCAACATTCTCTGAATATAGATAGCGGAACCCTTTGAAGCGTTCCGCGCAGCGCACTTGCTACTGTTCCTACAAGGAGCTCCGTGAACTCTGCACACGGACGTTCTTTTCAATATTGCGCCCACAGTTCACGTTCGAACGGCTACGAGTTCATCATTTCCATTGTATCGGCATGTAGCTGCCATGTTGTTCCCTCCTCCACAATCCCTTCAGCTAGCTATAAGTACTGTTGGCGGCTCTGCCGTCCAAAAGTGTAGCAACGGCTTGCTATGTGGAGACGAGGAGTATTTTTTCTTAATGGGATAACCTTGTACGTAACACCATGTGCGCAATATGCAATGTTCGCCAGCTTTGGGGATGCGTCCCTGTTCCCCTGTGGCGCCGTCCATGATGACGTCACATGTGCGTCAGATCAAGGTCACCCCCATTTCCGAACGCTGGGTAGACGTGTTAGCTCGCAGACGAGTGCACCGACAGGAGGCTTTCTCTTCAAACACTAAAATTGTTTGGGGTATGAGCCAGTAGCAGGGGATGCACGTACACTCTGGCACACCCGCAGCATATAACGGACTTGGCATAGGTCATCTTTGTACCTAAAGCACGTCACCACTGTGCTCTGCTTGATGGTACACGTAACACCCGTCAGGGGTGTTCGCACTCTGGTTCATCACGCCTTATCGCGGCGGGTCGGCCTCTGACTCGGACGAGATCCCGTCTCCAGATAGACATAGCATCAGGATTTGATTCATGCTTTGGCATCCTAGATTTAGAGAGGAAAATATTGCGACATTCCAGGCCCGAGAAAATAACGTCTCTACTTCTGACATCAAGAAGTCTTAAGCCTTTTTGACACGTTGCAGTCAGTTTTGAGCATGCTTATCAAACCGCAGTTGCAGTTTGATTCAGCTTTCAGTCATGTTTAAGCAACTGCATTTATATTTTGGTGAACAAAAGAGGGGATAATTCCTTGGAGAGGATACTGGTCTGGATGGCAAACATCAATGACACGGACATGTTTACAACCATGCACATAACTAAGCTGCAGGCGAGCCTCTCTGATCTGCCACCAAGACGTGACCTCAGGTCTGCGTGAGGTCCAGTCTGACCCGCACCACTCGTCTGTCGCTATAAGGTGGCATCTGGCCGTCAGCAATCCCGCTGTCACCTCCGACCCCAGCAAGATCTTCATCTCGGTACCAGGATGCGAGAGCTACGCGAGATACGCGCTCTGCTCGCGGAACGTCACACGTAAAGCCAGGGAGATAATTCAGAGGCGCCCACACGAATGATACAGTTGGGCATTTTCTCCCCGCTAAGTGGTTGGAGAATGAACAAAGCCCACTTCTGGTGTCCCATCCCCAGTATTTCAAATGCAGAGTGCGAGTCCGCACTTGCATAATGACTCTGCAACTGCACGGTACTCGTGTCCTGTCAGCGGCGCAAGCACCCTGCGCTGTACTGAATCGTCCTATCCTGACCTGCGTAAGATCCTTCGTCCTTATCTCGCGAGTACCTCCTAGCGCTGAGTACCGCGCTCACCGCACCACCGCACCACACCGTCGCCGAGTGCCAACTGACATCCGCCCAGCGCCGCGGCTGCGGCCGCCAGCCCGCGGCCACCGCCGCCGTCGCCGCCGGCCCGCCTCACGGACAGAGAAGGCCGGCCGGCACTGCCGCGCTGGTCCGAGGGGCAGGGCATTAGGGAGAGCCGGCCGGGATGGTCACGAGGGGTGCCGGCAGGGACAGTCACCAGGGGAGCCGGCCCGAACAGTCACCAGGGGAGCTGCCCGGCACTGCCCAGCTGGACCGAGGTAGGGACAATCACCAGGGGGAGCCGACCGGGACTGCCGCACTGGGCAGAGGGACAGGGACAGGCACTGGGGGAGCCGGTCGGGACGGTCACCAGGGGTGCCGGCCAAGACAGTCACTAGGGGTGCCGGCCGAGACAGTCACCAGGGGTGCCGGCCGAGACGGTGACCGGGGGGAGATGCTGGGCCGAGGGGCAGGTACAGGCACCAGGGGAGCCGGCCGGGGCTGCCGTGATTGGTCAAGGGGCAGGTACAGGCACCAGGGGGAGCCGGCCGGGACGGTGACCAGGGGAAGCCAGCCGGGACTGCCGTGCTGGACCGAGGAGCAGGGACAGTAACCAGGGGGAGCCGGTCGTGACTGTCGTGCTGGACTGAGGACAGGGTGGAGCCCCACCGGTCATCAGGGGAGGGAGTCAACACGATGGGGACATCGTGTTGACTGGGGCCGGTACGTTCGCTGGTGGGTGGAAGTCTGTCCTCAGCCCTCAGGCTCACACGTGACGTGACGCCAACAAAATGCCTCTATTATCAGTACGAGCGGCCATAAGATTCAGAGATGACGACCTTCACATTTCATCGTCAATGTCCGTTGTTCTTGTCGTTTCCTAGCCATTCCAGTATTCAACAATCTCGTCTCTAATCGTAATAACCCACTCAGTTGGACTCCATGACTGATTATCTCCTTCCAGCATCTCACCAAACTTGTTACTAGCCTCCCACAGCTGAAACGGTGATAAGACTTTAACAGCTACGTTTTCCCAATCGTCTCTTCACACGACGCGTGGACACAACGTCAGGGGACTTAAAGGTGACCGAAGTTGGTCTGTACCGACGGAACAGAGACGTTCCAGCGATCGCCGCTGAGCGGCTCCTCGCTGCTCGGCAGTCGCCCTTGGTGAAAGCTGAGTCACCACGGGATGCAATGATCATCAATCTTCTCATGGAAAGTGAAAACAGAAACAAAACGTTACCGCTCACTGCTGGGCAGTGTCGGCCGACTGTCATTAGCCCGGGTCAGCTCGGGTCACCACTGCCCCAGGGGGGCAGGCTGTCCCTGGCCATCTCTGGATATCCGCCAGTAGGGCTGGCTGACTGTCCCTGCTCACCTCTGGACCACCACCAGTAGGGCCGACTATCATTACCCTGGCCAGCTCTGGTCACCACTACTCTGGTGGTACCGACAGTCCCTGCTCACCTCTGCACCACCACCAGTAGGGCCGACTGTCATTACCCTGGCCAGCTCTGGTCACCACTACTCTGGTGGTACCGACAGTCCCTGCTCACCTCTGGATCATCACCGTGAGGCCGACAGTCCCTGCTCACATCTGGATCATCACCGTGAGGTCGATTACCATTGGCCAGTGACATATCCATAACGAACTAGTCTGGGATGGGAAAAATTTACTTTCCTAACATATGATTTTCATATAATTTGGACTTGAACGTTTTTCGATTGCAATGCATTAAAACTTCAGTAGTTGTCATACGGTTCTTCTAAGGCCAAGCTTATAACAAACAAACCAAAAACGTGTTTTTGTTTTGCCAGAAACATCATAGACAGGCAGCTACCCATCTTGTTGCGCCCTGGCATAATGTGGGAAATAATACTTGCAAAAAGAAGTCTTTATCACAGAACAGTTACGCGGTTATCTTGTCCGAAAATATTGGATAAATAGCAGAAACCAAAATTCGACGTTTTGACACTAAGCCATCATTAGAAGTTAGTATCACTGCTGTTGATGGCCGAGATCCGAAGCAAGTGCTTTTTGTGCTATTAATTAAATCTATTCGTATACCATCACTAAGAAACTCCCTGGGATAAAGACGGTTATTTTATTAGAGTATTAAATGCCGCATTACGACGCAAACTATCTGTTAGCTCTTCCTTACATATACCGTTAAACCTGTTTCAAAGACACTAGTATCATGGCTAGATGTACCCAAGTTGGAAAGGCATTCCTCTTCGATAACTGCCAGCTTACTCGCATCGGTAAGCCACACAAAAACCCACCCCACCGGTCATTGTACAATCATCCTGCAGCTAACCAACGGCCCCATCAAACACGCAGCATCTACACATACCTGACAACATGCAACGAGCCTCCACGTCCGCTCGCTATAGGACTGCTGGTGGCGTAATACGGCGGGTTTTGCCTTACGGCGGGTCACGCCTCAGCGAATACGGCCGGCCCAACGACAGTGAGCGGTCGTTCGTGACGGGACCAATCACGCACGTGACGGCGCGCCTGACTGACAGCAAGGTCAGACCAAATTGATCACATTTCCGCACATGTGCTAAGTTTCATCAGGTGACTTCCGATGGTCAGGCCACGCCATCGATCACGTAGCCGCCGGATGTCGGGGCGGAGTTTTGGTCTGTTGGAAGGGTTCGAACCGCCAATATTTCCAGCTTGCTCACCGTCGGGCATCAACATATCCATTTTGCCTACAAGCAACACACGGTGGTCATACTTGGATCGAAGACTGCCGCAGTCTTCATTCAGGAAAGCAGACCGTTTCTGCGGTTTTGGAGATCGCCGCAGGCCATGTCTATGGAGCTTCGCTAACGTTACGTGTGGTACTTTTCATCGTATGTAGGTTAAAAATTGGAATACCTTATCACTCACATGCCAAAATAAATACATTGCAAGCGTTGCTACCGTCTGACGCGAAGCCAGTGCCGAAGCAATTTCACCACACTCTGATAACTTCGCATTTTCATTCACAGCGTAATGAGCGGACACCTTTCACAAAGGGATATCTGCATTGAATAAAAACGTAGATAAAATAAAGCGGTCAGCGGGATGCTTGGATCAAAACTGTGGGCTTGTCAATGGAACTGCTTAAATACAAGGCAATACACTGAAACGAGTTCAGAGATAATCTGAAGGAGATATTTATAATCAGTGGTGCAGCCAGGATTTTCTGAAGGGGGTCTCGACCAAGGAAAAAATGTGAAGGAACAAAACGCTTTCGGCACACTTCGCGTCTTTGGTTTCGCATGGTGTAAATATCAAAATGTATTTATTGATCTAGTGTGTTTTTGGTTGCTAATGGGGGGGAGGCCCCTTGGCAGCGCCTCCGCTTAGGATGAAGATGTTTTCTTGCTCATTTACTGCTCGCTGCTGATAAATGTTTACTCACTTGTCACTTGCCTTGTCACTTGTGTCACACTGATACTCACTTGTCGTTAGCACACCACATTCATTGGGCTGTGCCGTCGACTGTGCATTAAGCACCGTCCGGTGGCAAGTAGCACAACGGAATTATTCGACGGCGAGCTTCAAAACGGGTTGGCGACTTCCCGTCGCTTGGAAGGATCCCAACAATTCCAATAGGAATGCCTGTGTTCCAGCGGCTACCCAAGCTTGTTCGATGCGTAATGCAGTTAAAACACACACGTTGGCAAAATGTATTAGAAGCACTTCATGCAAAACTTTTTTTACTCACGGCACATGATTTATGCATATTTTGAAAGTGGTTTCATTCCACTGGCATGCATTCATTCTAATGTGTCGAGGGTCATGTATATTTAATCAAGAGACAAACACAAGGCATAAAGCTGGAAACTCAATATGCATAAAATATTACCCCCACAGATTCCGCAACCGTTCATTTTTGTCTTTGGCTTGGGCTGTTAATAATCGGTAGAATTTCCATGCTGCAATGCCACACTGCGCTATGATGGCAATGCTTGTATCAGCCCCTGTGTACATACATGCACAACCTTATGTATCAGTAACATAGTGACGATAACACGAGCTAAAGCTTTAGCACTGGTTGCAGTGGTGATCACCTTTTGTAAGATGTTGAATACAGATGGGTTCTCCCAGTCAGCAAATAGCGTTCTCTGTTGATAGTCATAGCTTTGTTTGTCTGTGCATCAATGTTTTTGTTCAGGCGTACAGCCTGAGAAACGGCGAAATTATAAACACATGAACTCTGCAGCACCCAAGACTTCAGAATCCCAAGAATAACCGGACGATAAACAGCTCGGACTGACGAAGACTCCCGACTGCAAGTTGACCTCCAAAGTCATCCATCGCATGGTTGAATCAGCTCGACGCGCGCAGCTTTGCACTCAAAACACTCGACTGACTTTACAATTTCAGACGTGGCGATGACATCGACATTCTGTGAAATGCATGTGCCGCATCCGGGCCAGTGTCCTGAAGCGCCACACCAACTAGAGGTCCCAGTGAATCGTCGAGAAGTGACACGTCATCACGTCACGTGGCCGAGGATGACGCCCAGCGCCGGAAACACGTCACGCACGGCACGGGAGTGCGTCACGCACAGCTTGAGGGCACATCCTGGCGGCTCGACTCCATCGCGTGCCACCCCAGTACCATTCGTCTAGTGTGTAGTGCTACATCTGGGTCGTTTGTCACGGGGGCGGAAATGGAGATCAGACAGCGGTTTATGGCCGGTGACCACAGCGTACTCGGCTCGCGCTCTCGTATGTAAATAATTAGACAGCAAGGAAGTGGCTTTATATATACAAATATACATACGTACCCTATATATATATATATATATATATATATATATATATATATATATATATATATATATATATATATATAAATATATATATATATATATATATATATATATATATATATATATAAATAAATATATATATATATATATATATATATATATATATATATATATATATATATATATATATATATATATATATATATATATATGCATGGATCCAATGTTTATACAACACAATTATACTTGCGAGAAAATAAGATGCTGTTTGTTTGGATCCCTTTGTAGAGTATCAAACTCATGGGGTTAAACCCACTTAGCAGTCTACTGATGGCATACCGTCCTGACTTTACTTGCATAATCTTCAACCATCCTGTCTTCCTCTAGTACACACATATCCGGAAGCATGTGCGTGTGCAGCACGACGTGTGCCCACCTTTCAGTTCCAGTCGATAAATTGAGATATAGGCGTTTGTTAATATATTGCCTGGAAAATAAGCCTCAACTCAACGGGACTTATTGACCAGAATCCCGATTGTATTTAATGTTAGCTGATGCAAAACCAGAAGTAACAGAGTAGCTCGGGCACTTACTTACGCAGAAAAACAGCGCGTCTGCATCTTAAACAAGTTCTTTGCCGGGCCGGCCATTACCCCCGACACAAACATCACAAAACCTGGTAGTTAACCTGTCTATGGAATCGGCTGCCTAGGACACAGCCATCACAAAACCTGGTAGTTCACCGGTCAATGGAATCGGCTGCCTAGGACACAACCATCACAAAACCTGGTAGTTCACCGGTCTATGGAATCGGCTGCCTAGGACACAGCCATCACAAAACCTGGTAGTTCACCGGTCTATGGAATCGGCTGCCTAGGACACAACCATCACAAAACCTGGTAATTAACCAGTCAATGGAATCGGCTGGGTTACATAAGACGAAAAAAAATCCTAATTTATCTGTATTGCAACATTTATATCACACGCTGTGAGGCAGAGCTGCCAAATAATTCCAGACAGGCTAGTTGATGGAAATTATTCCAGGTATTGCATGTAGTGTGCGCCACGCACAGGGTTGGGACTAATCGAAAGGGGAAGACAGGGCGTGGCGTGGTGGAACCCACCGGAAGGTAGTGTTCGAATTAATTGTGTGGCGTATTTTTTCGATTGGTCTGGGAAGTGGAAAACTAATTGTGGCGTTCATTGACTCTAAGGCCACTTCATGGACCAGAAACCACACGATTCCCTGTAAGGATATGCTTTTTTATGGTACCAAATATTTGTGAAACTATTATCTTACCAGCGTGGTAATCATTAAAATCGGGGTTCACAAGATGCTGGCATCAATCAGTTAATACCAGGGAACTGGCAAACACATTTGTCATCAAGACACATCAATACTGTACAGGAGACCATGACAGGTTTCTGATTCTGGATCCGGATGTTCTCGGAATCCCAGAGATATAAGTCCATCGTGGTCTACTGTGGGGTAAGCGGGTTTTGTCAGTAGATGTTTTTTTATCGAATAATACCATTGAGA
The DNA here is from genome assembly GCA_034440615.1 of Ashinkailepas kermadecensis. Classification (NCBI taxonomy): domain Eukaryota; kingdom Metazoa; phylum Arthropoda; class Thecostraca; family Neolepadidae; genus Ashinkailepas; species Ashinkailepas kermadecensis. The sequence continues at coordinate 150,266 of JAOTOM010005137.1, read as the reverse complement.
TTGGAAAAACTAGTTTTTACCGGGATTCTCTCAACCCTGATTTAGATACTGCGGCAAACATTGGAAAAGGGCCACATTGTCACGTGCAGCCAATGGAAGTCAGATGAATTACGTTTGCTAAGGCATCTGCACCAGTACTCAGAAGCGTGGGAATTAGTTCAAAGTTGGTTGGGTCTAAATTAAAACTGAGCACATTCATCCCATCGACTGCCCTGGAATGCAGCAAGGTTAACGATTTGATTGTCTGAAACTGGTAGGACAGCTACGGTCCTGGTAGGACCAGTATCCACCAGCCTCAATAGCTCCTACACACATAGAGACACTGAATTGCATAACAAATATTTTGAGGATGATGATATATTCCACTGCGTCCATACTTATCGAGAATGGGCATGCTAGCGAATAACGATTCGAGCTTTGACTATATCTTTGTGAGGGGGGTCCCTGGTTACATGGAACCCCTGGTCCTAATCTGGCGTCCGCCCACACGGGGGGGGAGGAGGAGAGGTAACCTGCTCTGCAATGTAGAACTGTCAGGACCTCACTGTATATCCACTGATTTCACTCGTTAATTGTTTGGATGTGCGGACATTTCGACCTTAGCCTCATTCCAGGGCACCATGCACTCCATGGGGCCGCCGGGAACAGTTATGGTCGCTGTCCCTGCAGTCGCCTGGACGGGCCGCCGTGGCGCCTCATCCCATGGTTGCCACGCGACCATTCCGCCTGAGCGAGGTGAATCTCTACACTGCTGAACAACTCACGCATCTGGGCCTACTTCATTCAATCCTCACCAGATTATTTGGCTCGTGCACTGGCATTATTCCTGCGACGGTTTCGCCACAGCTAATGGAAAAAAAACATTTGCTTGATATCCTAGCTTATCAGTGACAGTTGACGATTTTCCTCTGAAAAACATACTTCTGGTAAGTGAAAGGCATCTCTCAGACATTGTGCATTCGGTGATATGTTACTTCACTAATCTTGACCGGGAATAGATACATCGAAATAATGTAGAGACGTTCGATTCACCTGTCAGTGAGAGTCTAGGGTTTGCCTCGCTTGTACGGTAACTGGTTCTCAAGTCTAACAAGCTCTCGAATCCAACAAGTTCTCAAATCCAACAGTTCGCAAAGCCAACAGCCGTTCATGCACTAATATTGACCGGACTGATAATTAGCAATACGGCGACAACTTGTGCAACAGTTTCAATGGCAGAGCAAACAAACACCAGCGCGTTCCTTTCCAAGTTCGTGCCTCCAAATCTCTAGGCACCCTTGACGGACAATCGTCCCGAAGTCCACACTTTACTTCAGGGCTACATCTTACCGCATCAACCGCTCAACTCCGTTTGGGAGAGCTGCGCGCCAGAGATCAGTCGCTCATGGGAAGGGGGCCCACCCGGCCAACGCTCCGGCCTGTCAGTGGCCGGCATCACCTATTGCAACACACCGCGAAGGGAGGGGTCCGGTCGTCGCACTCTAGACAAGCCCCACATGTGGCTCGGTTACATGATACATGGGTGTCACAATCCCAGGCACGACACAGCATCCGCCGCCCGGCTGTTGCCGCCCGGCACCTGAGACGACCAAGCCAAACATCCGGCCACAGCCGATAATTGAGACGTCAATCTGCCGACGTTGGCGGCGGCAGGTGTCGGCTCCGACCGTTTGGGATCCGCTCGGAGCCCGGATCCCACGATACATGGGAGCAGCCGTTAATAAGCTGCTAAACTCATTGGAACGAGGGTGCAAAGTTGACTTCGGTATAATTAGCAACCAAGATTAGTCGATAAATATACAAAAGCAAAGACATTTTTCAGTACTTTAACTAATTTAAAACTGTAGAATTCACGAAACCCGCTTTCTGGCTGGACTGGCGAAGAAAAAACTTTGATCCGTATGTGGGCAGTGCCTGAACCCAGCTTTTCCACTGCCTGCACAAGTCCGAAACAAAACGATGCAGTGGCAAGGTTATGTCATCGGAGAGATCGCAATTTGATCCACGGTATCAGACCTGCGGACCAGCTAGCATCTCATGTTCTCTGCGCATGCCTTCTTATGCACGCATTCGTCGCTAATTCTGAATACAGGAATGCTAGTTGACACATGATGGTGGTAAATATATACCAATGACATTAAGATTTGTTTCGTTGGACAGCTCTGCTTGGATATACGAACTGGCGCAGAAAAAAAGACGCTTCAAATGCCCAAATATTAATTAGGCAATTGCATGGGGCCTTCGCCCATGCAGGTGGGTTGATGCAATACCCTAACATGTTGTTTTCGCAATAACGGAAAAAGGTGATTTATGCGCGTCGCCCTTGGCATGCCTGATGGAGCATCCAGTGCCGACCTCGTGGTGTACCTGCTTAATATATCGTGTGAGGCCACCGAACTGTGACGCCAGAAGAGGGAACCTGTCGGACCGTTTTTCGCCAAAATCGTGAATTATCGGTAATTGATCTCACTTGGAGCCGCCAAATGGCCACTATCTGACGTGGTAGAGTGATGGATCACTCAGCTGGCGTGTGCACATGGGCCATTGCCATTTCCAAGGTCATCTTAGGCCATGGGCCCAGTTTGATCTCAAATGGTATTGTTTGGCTTCTGAGTCACTCTGTGATCAATTGAGACGCGAAAGCGGAGTTTGGAGTCCGTATTTACTCATAAAAATAAAATATTGCTCCCAGACACTATTTCGGAAAGCTTCCTAAAGGAGGTGAGCACTTCGACCTCATCTTACCATTGGCATACGAGTCGATATTCAATATACCGCACGTAATTAGTATCTCAATGGTTAAACGTGGAATTTCTCGATTTTTTTCGGAGAAAGAACTTTTAAACTGGCTTGGAAGATCAATATGTAGCTCGGAAGTATACGAATCCAGGGGCGGATTCAGGAATTTTGGTCGGGGATGTTAGTTGTCTGGAGGGTATTTGTCTGGATGGGCGCCATTTCTCTTCCATGGCGCCCGTGGTGCACTCGAACGTTCTGCAGGGGCACCTTTTCCACCTAGAGGGGTGCCTTTTCTACTGTAAGGATAAACATCTGCTGAAAACTGCGTTGAACGGGGTGTGTGTGCACTGTAGTACCCCGGAGGGCTCATTTTTCCAGTCGAAGGGGTACCAGATCACCATGCGGGCACATGCGCACAGTTGCCCTCCCCTCCCCCTGAATGTGCCAATGTAGGAGTCGAACGTCAGTCGCAGGATTTCGTCACATGCACAACGTTGGTTGTTATTCTGCGAAGGGGAAGTGCGGGCCCAGATCCCTCCGTCCTCTTGATGAGGACGTACGACTCGCCCCCCGGGAGCCCTGAGGAGGCGGGCACCGGACCCCCGGATGGGGCCGGTGTCCGCCTCTCTTCGAGGGGAAGGGGGAGAGGGTACACCTGTGAATCCCGAAGGGAGTTGCAATGTGCAGCATGGCGTGTGGCGTATGGAGGGAACCCTGAAGGAGAGCCAGCAAAATAGACACCCTGAAGGGGTGATGAAAAGAAAGAGGGGCAAGCTAGTGTGCGTTAAAGAAGAAAAGTTCACGGAGATTGACGGGATACAAGATTGGAAGGTGTAGTCGGCCAGAGGTGGATGCAGTATACAGGCGCAAACCGGAGTTAAAGCTGTCCTTTCACCCTGAAAAGGACCACTGACCAATTCTAGCATATTGGGAGGGATGGGGCACAACACATGCACTTGAGTTAGCCGCCGGTAGCGCTGGTTAGAGACAGGCGCCCGTAGAATGGCGTCGCAAAAGAGGACCGACTGGTGGCAGGGAATGGACGTGAACGTACGCCGCAGCCTACGTCACGCCCTGCGCAAAGCTTCCTATATGGCGCCCATAGAAGGGCATCAACAAGACAGCTGGGGCAGGTGGGGTAATGTCATAAGTCATAAAGTCATGAAGTGTTAAGGCTTAATAAGAGCCACAGGGGCCCATCTGGGTCAAGCCTATCTGGAAAAGGTACTAGAAATGTACATACTCTCACCCCAATCAATCCCTTACCTCAAGTTCCTACGAAGCTATATATCGCAGCCTATCTAGCACCAATTCACTTGCTATTGCATAACACACTCTCATTGTGCTACCATAGACAATCTCATCAGTATCACATCCCGAAGGAAGGTGCTGAATCCACTGCTAGGTCCACCCTATATAAAGTTATAAAGCGTTTAGACTTAATAAGAGACCCAAGGGCCCATCCAGTTAAGTCTGTAAATGGAAGATAATATAAACCTGGTAAAAAGACCCTCCCCAACCATCCCACATCCTGAAGAACCAAATGCCTATCTACCCTAGCTTTCCAGCCCTATTCCCCTGATCTCTCTTAACACATGTGGATTGAATGCCTTATCAATAATTTTCAAACTGCATCCATGCCTGCTTAAGAGGGTCTGTGCCGTGCACACTTACTTAACATACATCTCACCCCATCCATCACAAATTAGAACTCAAAAACAAGATTTTCCTGTCTAAAAAATTGATCCACCCTACTTTTAAATACATTCAATGAGGAACTCCACACAACATCAGCAGGCAACCCATTCCACTGATCAACAACCCTTTGACTGAAGACCTGTTGTCGCTTAACTGTCCTACACCTCAACTTGTCTAACCTGAATTGATGACCCCCATGTGATACTCTAAACGGAAGAGCGCCATTTAAATTGACCTGATCTAGTCCTTTAACAATTGTGTACATTTCAATCATGTCCCCCTTAATCTCCTATACTTGAGTGAGTACATATCTAATGCCACAAGCCTTTCTCCATATTCTAGGTTACCTATTCCACTGATGAGTCTAGTTGCTTTGCGCTGCACTCTCTCTAACTTGTCTATATCTTTTTCTGGGTAGGGGCTCCAAGCTTGTACAGAATATTCTAAGTGGGGTCGCACGTATGCTAAGTACAGTTTTTTTTCATGACTTCCTTGCTCTTATACATCACACTTCTATTAATGAGTCCCAGCATTCTGAGTGCCCTGTTCCTAGCTGAGCTACATTGCTTTTCTGCTTTAAGGTCTTTTGAAACCAACACACCTAAGTCCCTTTCCTCTTCAATAACATTCAGTTCCCTCCCTCCCATTGTATATCTGAAAGTCTCACATCCAGACCCCAGATGCATAACCTTACACTTGTCATAGTTGAAAGACATCTGCCATTGATCAGCCCACTTTTTTAGGTCCTCCAAGTCTAGTTGAATATTTCTAGATTGATCACAACTGTTTGCCACTCCTACCAGCTTGATATCATCCGCAAATTTGAACACTATTCCTCAGCCCTACCTCAATGTTATTCACAAAGATGATAAAGAGAAGTGGCCCTAGAACAGAGCCCTGTGGCACTCCACTCAGAACATCTTTCCAATCAGATTTACATCCATTTAACATTACTCTTTGTTTCCTTCCCCTCAACCATGCTTCAATCCAACCTAGAACTTTTCCAACAATCCCATGTTGCTGTAGTTGATGAATTAGCCTCCCATGTGGAACTTTATCAAAAGCTCTGCTAAAGTCCAAGTACACAACATCTATCCTGCTTTGATTGTCTACTTCTTTAGTAACATACTCCATGAACTCCAAAAGGTTAGTTAAACAAGACCTTCGAGATCGAAATCCATGTTGAGTATCCCTTAAAAGATTGTGCCTATCAAGATGAATCTGAATATTCTGTGTAACCAGATTTTATTGTACCTTGCAAACTATTGAGGTCAAACTGACTGGCCTGTAGTTCCCTACACACTTCATACTTCCCTTTTTGAAAATTGGTACTACATTTGCATTTCTCCAATCTTCAGGCACTTCAGAATATTCCATAGACCGCCTGAAAATTATACCTAGGGGAACTGCTAAAGCTTTAGCACACTCTACTAAAACCGTAGCATATATATAATCTGGTCCAGAAGCTTTATTAGGTTTTATATTCTGCAACAGTTTTTCTACAGCTTCTGTAGTTATTGTAAGATACTCCAACCTATCACCTGTCATGGCATACGATTCAGTTGTTTCTATTCTACCAGAATTCTCTTTAGTAAAGACTGATGAGAATTGCTTGCTTAGGGATTCCACAATATCACAATCTTCAACCACTAATTCCCCATCTACCTCCAGTGGTCCTACACTACACTTCTTAGCCTTAAATTTGTAGAAACTAAAGAATCTCTTAGCATTGCCTGCTGAACATTCCCGAGCTAATTTGATTTCAGCCAGTCTTTTAGATGCCCTAACACACCTCTTAACTTTATTTCTAGCTATTTTATATGATTTGAGGTTTACCTCAGAGTTAGCATATTTTAGTTCCTTGAATGCCTGTTTCTTTGACTCCAATAAATGCTTTACTTCCCCGGTCAGCCATGAAGGGTGCTTAACCCTGGTTAATCTAAATCGCCCATTGGGAATGAACCTATCCTGACCTTGAAATAGTTTATATTTTATCATTCTCCACATTTCGTAAGCATCTAAGCCTTTCAATAAGTCCTCCCAATTAATTTCATTCAGGAAGATCCTGAACTCATTGTAATTCCCTTTAGCAAAATTTGGAATCAATGTCTTATTGGTTCCTACATTTCCAACATACAATGAGAAGCGTATAATGTTGTGATCACTATTACCCAAGGTCTCTCCTATGTTCACATTTTGTACCAAATTTTCCTCATTAGTAAGCACAAGATCTAATATTTTATTTTCCCTTGTAGGTTCATGTATCATTTGAAAGAATAAATTTTCCTCAAAACAATCCATGAAACTTCTTCCTGATTTGTTTAGACCTATAGTTTTGCTTCCAAATCCTGTTATGTTGAATTCCCCCAACAAAACAGTTCTCCCATGCGCTCTCCTACTTATTTGTTCCTGCATCAACCTGTCCATGTTTTCATTCCGGTCTGGCGATCTATAGAATGCCCCAATCCTAAATTTTGTTCCATTCTTCAGAATGATATCTAACCACAAGGATTCTACTCCTTCATTATGTACACTATCATCTATGGAATGACATTTCATTACTTGTATGACATACAAGAGTATACCTCCTCCTATCCTTGCCTTCCTTTGATAAGCATGCATGTTGTAGCCTGTCAATTCAAATTCTTGCAAGTTGTCTCCAAAAATGCTTTCATTAACCCATGCCTCTGTTATGCATACCAATTCTAGCTTTTCAGACAACATATATGCGTGTAGTTCCCCAATTTTATTTCTAACACTTCTGGCATTGACATAAAAAAATGATAAACTATTCCTTCCCTTGCTTGCAAGTCTTCTCTTTTTATCAGCTACATCCCCCCCATGACCTGCCTAGTTTCCCTGTTTCCTATTGAGAGCCTCCTCATACCTATTGCTGAGCAATTCAACTCCTCTCTTGCTCAAATGTAACCCATCCAATGCAAACATTTCAGTCCTCCCCCAGAAATCCCCCCACAAATCCAAGAACCCCACCCCAAGTTCCTTGCAAATATTGGCCACCCTGGTATTCAGCCCAATGGCCCTCGAGTACCACTCAATGCTTGTGTTTACCATAGGGAGGATGGATGTTACCATTCCTCGTTTCCTACTTCCTGCTAACCTACCTATCAAAGCCCTATACTCTTTTATTGTTTCCTCTGTTTTTGCTTTTCCTACATCATTTACACCAACCTGCACAATTACTATTGTGCTCTCTCCACTACCCTTCATTACGCCTTCTATCCTATCACCAACATCCTTCACCTGGGCCCCTGGGAAGCAAACACGAGTCCGTTTGTTGGGGTTCCTACTACACAAAGCACGATCCATGTACTTCACTCTCGAGTCCCCTATAACTAAAACCTCCCCCTCTCTATCATCAACTACCTGGTCATTCCTACCTTCCTCCCTAGCAGCATTACTATCTCTCTCTTGCAATACCTCAAACCGATTACTAATTTCAATGCCTTTGTCAATTTTCCTTAAAGCTAGTCTTGTACTCTGGCGTCTAGCTACTTTCCACTCTCTACTATCATGGATCATACTATCTCCATCCCTATCACTCCTAGACTCCCCTATCACCTGGCTTGCCTGGCTGACATTTCCTATGGTGGGCCCTGCCACCAAACACTTCAGGCGCTCCACCTCCCTTGCTAACATGTCTACTTTCTTACTCAAGTCCCCAATGACTACCTTACACTTACACTTCCCACAGTCACCTTGCATTTTTTTTGCTGCTGTTATTACTAAGCCTAGTTAAGGTAAACTTTTACTAACCCAGTTGCAAAGCTAGCTAGCAACTTATGTAGCCAAGCATTGAAGAGCTATCTAGTTTATTGTACTTTAACTCCTGATCTAGTAACACTCCCACTGAATAAACAAAAAAATATATCCCTGCTTACACAAACTAAACTAAGCAAAGATAATCTTAGTTAACCCGACTTCCACCAGCTACAAACTCCAACTAAACCAAACTAAATACTAATATAATCACACACAAAAAAAATCATAGATACCTCTACAATTACACCAGTATATGAAGGTATACCTAGTGCAATTAAAGCTATACCTAGTGTAATGGGCTTCGATCTTCGGAAGAAACAGAGTGATCTTGCCAGATCAGGACAGGGCGACGGGACAGAGTGATCTTACCAGATCAGGACAGAGCGACGGGACAGTGATCTCACCAGAGCAGGACAAGGCGACGGGACAGAGTGATCTCACCAGAGTAGGACGGGGCGACGGACCAGAGTGATCTTGCCAGATCTGGACAGAGCAACGGGACAGAGTGATCTCACCACAGCAGGACAGGGTGACGGGACAGAGTGATCTTACCAGAGCAGGACAGGGCGACGGGACAGAGTGATCTCACCAGATCAGGACAGAGCGGCAAGCGATTCACCACCATGTCCTGCCGTCCGAGCACGCAAATCGGCCTGACAAGCTGCATGTTAAATCACAATTCGATTTAAAAAAAAAAGTTATGTCGATGTCTTTTTCTATTTGACAATGAAGTGACAGGCCGACTGAAGGCTCGGGACTGTGCCGCCGAGCATGCGGCCAGACTGTGCCGCCGAGCATGCGGCCAGTGTGCCGCCGAGCATGCGGCCAGACTGTGCCGCTGAGCATGCGGCCAGTGTGCCGCCGAGCATGCGGCCAGACTGTGCCGCTGAGCATGCGGCCAGAGTGTGCCGCCGAAACGCGGCCGGACTGTGCTGGCTCGCCGCGGCAGATCAGGCGAGATAGATGAGACCCTCGCCACGCCAACGGCAGCTGATCAAGTCCACTGATCCATCGCTAAATGAATTAGCATGAATGACGTGCATTTGCATGATACATTCAACAATGACAATCGTATATGACGATCGGTACAAGTGCACATCACAAGGCGCCTTTTGCTCTCGACACCAGCAATTAAGTCGTAATACCGTCGCCGCCAAGTCAGGTCAACTAACGCCACACTCGACGCCTTGCGGCCTGCCCACTAGTTCATTGAGCCAAGATGGTGTAAGTGTTGCATACGTTGTGTTGTGTTATGCTATGATATACGCTAGGTGTTATTAGGAAATCCACCCGTACCGAAGAACTGCGACTGGAATTGTTCGGCGGTTGGTGTAGCCTCTCGGGACCGACTGGAGCAGCCTGAGGAGTTGGAGATTTTGGGACCGGACACGGGTGAGCGCTCCTTGTCACGTGCTCCCATGGCCCTGAAATCACATTGCATGATCACAGATATTGCATCACGAGGACATCTCGGCTAAAAACGTAGAGCGGGCAGTTCAGGAGGTAATGCTTGTGATTTTCGATGCTGAAGCCACGTGGTCGTTTGTTTATTTTTGCATTTTAAATTGGTCCGAGCATAGATCATATGACCTCACTATAATTCGTGTGTGAAGTTTTCCCAATTGTATCCTGAGTTAATAATATAATGAAGGCTTTGGAGTTGTCGAGCTGATTCATTTAACGCCTTTTAAAAACCTTTTGAATTTGTTAGCGCCTTTTTGAGCCGGCTCTGATCCGTCGATCCACTGACCCGCTGATCGACCGAGCCGTCAGTCCTCTGATGCATCACTGATCGATCGATCCACTCATTCGAGATTCAGCACTCAGCCGGGCGGCGGCCATCGTGGACGGAGCATTCTGTACTGTGGCTCTGATTCTGGGCGAATGACGCAGTAATGAATGCCACCCATCGTCGTGACGCGACCGCTCCCGATAGCACCCCTCCCCATCCTGTTCGATTGCCTGCAGGAATGTGATCGGTCTACATTTCACAGATATGGCAGCATTGTTGACACATGATAGCGCAAGTTCAGGGGACAAACGAAAGCTGATCAGTGACATTTTACAATCCGCGCCATTGGGCTAATGTGGTGCCTTTAGAACATTGGTTGACATCGTGACCTCTCGAGCCGTCCGGGGGCTTTATACCGTCAGTAGGTAGTATATACCGTCGATTATGGACTTCTGCTCCGAAGCCCGCCGCGGATAAACTGTGTCGCTATAGCCAAAAATCCGTCCGATTCATATGCATGTCAGCGTACGAGACTGACACTCTGCCAGATGTAAATACGCAATTCCAATGCTGTGTTCGAGCGGCGACTTTGTTACCGGATATTCCTGCTTTGCGTGCCAAGAGGAGCCGCGATCGCCAGGAAGTGGTGGGCCCCACGCGACGGTGCGGCGGGCGTCGGCGCTCGTATATTTAACTGCTCGTGCCACACGCGTGGCCGCCGACTGGGGCTTCGGCACCGCAGCAGCGCGGCCGGCGCGGATGTGATAGGTACCTGCCGGCCACCGCTACGGCCAGTCCTGTCGGCGGGAACACCAGAACACGTCCGCCCAGGGGGCATTTGGGGCTCTCTGGTGCAAGTGTGACCTTTGACAAGAACACGTCCGACCCGGGGGAATTCGGGGCTCTTTGGTGCAAGTGGACGGATCTTTTCTTTTCCACAACCTGCTGCAAGCTAAGCTGGGGCTGCCCCTGGTCTCGCGACTTCCTCTGCGGATGTACACCAGGGGAAGGGATATCAATGCGTCGAGGTAGATAATGAGATATAAATATAAATGTAAATACAGGGAAGGACGAACGCCGACAATCGTGACGGGCGACGTTTTATGAAATCGATTGGTAGTCAAAGTATGCATTAGGTGTTAGGCTCTCAGCGCTGGGGCACCACTCCATATGGCCCCATATAAAATCCTGGAGACATTGGGCGGGGGCAAATTAAACCATTGAGTGCGAGTAGCGCACCGAAAAGTATATGAAACGACGTGCATGCAATCATGTCACAAAGCCATGTCGGGGCGTACGAGGTTGCAATTGGGTGTACCGCTGGAGCAGGCAAAGCATAGGCATGCACAAATAATGAATTGAGCGCACATGTACCGCAACAATGTGTACCGTCTGGGAGAGGAACGAGAACGAGAGAACGAGAGAAGCCCCCCTAATACTTCCGAAATGGGATTCCCCTCCCTTCGGTTTCTCGGAACAAATATTTTGTTGCAAGTGCGCTTTTCCATATTGCCATTGAAATTCCATTCCTTCCGATGTAGGTGTTCACTGAAGATTTGACTTGTTACCCAAGTTCAAAACAAGTGTGCACCAATACACCAATTCAAAACTACCGCTAACAGCAAACGATATGCACCACAAGAGAAGTAAATTGCAGGCTTCATTGAAAACCTTGCTGCAAAAAGCGGGAGCATGCCACTGTAAAGTGCAGAGCCATGCTGTCCTTCCGAAGCAAACAAAGTCTATCTGCGATTGGGACTGCATTTGCAATGTAGCTGCATTTTGGACCAAATTTCCAATCAACCGGTTGAGAGATAAAATTTCCTTAATAGGATGACAAACGTGGTCATAACCGACACCACACTACGCAGCCAGCGAGACATACCCCGCCACGCCTCCAGTACCACGTGCGCAGCACCGACCCTTCCCGGAACTGGTAATCAGACTGCATCCTGTCGGCTGCCGTCTGACATCTCCGAGCCAGACCGCCGCCATAGCACAGCGCATCCTGTCGGCTGCCGTTTGACCCATCGGCACCAGGCCATCGTAATAGTACAGCGCATCCTGTCGGCTGCCGTCTGACATCTCTGCACCAGGCCATCGTAATAGTACAGCGCATCCTGTCGGCTGCCGTCTGACACATCCGCACCAGGTCATCGTAATAGTACAGCGCATCCTGTCGGCTGCCGTCTGACATCTCTGCACCAGGCCATCGTAATAGTACAGCGCATCCTGTCGGCTGCCGTCTGACATCTCCGGGCCAGACCGCAGGCCATCGTAATAGTACAGCGCATCCTGTCGGCTGCCGTCTGACATCTCTGCACCAGGCCATCGTAATATAATCGATCCTGTTGACATCCTCACCAGGCCTCGTATGTACAGCGCATCCTGTCGGCTGCCGTCTGACACATCCGCACCAGGCCATCGTAATAGTACAGCGCATCCTGTCGGCTGCCGTCTGACATCTCCGGGCCAGACCGCAGGTCATCAACTTTGGCCCGAGCGCTGCGTGTCTAGTACACAGAGGTCATGTAGTCTGGGCGCTCTTTAGTTTACCAGGTCACCACCGCTATCATTGCACTCCTCTGCACTGTGCGCTATTGTCGGAGGCCAGGGGCGGCGCATTACGGGGGGGGGGGGAGTTGCTCCCAAAGTCAATGAATTTTAATATTAAGCCTATGATACAAAATCCTATGGTGTTGCATAGTAAATGAGTGTAAATAAGTGTTTGTCCCATGGCCAAAGGACATGTTGCCACCCTTGTCGGAGACAATGCGAGCAGGGGTGTCGATTTTGAAAAACATTGAGGGGGCCGAAGTGCCAATGCACTAGACCCCCCCCAAAAAAAAAAAAAAAAAAAAAACAACAACAACATCGGATTTAGCCCACTATATTTTCGGATCTCAGAAATGATCAGTATGACCATGCAATTGTTGTTTAGTTGCTTAGCAGATTTTCTTTCAGACAATATGGTTTAAAATGCATCAGCATCGCTAATCTCAACATTTTATGATGTAAGCTGTACTTCCACAGTGGAGGGAATTCCAGCTATTTTATTTGTTTTTACACACAATTTTACATTTTTCAGCAAAAGGTGGGGGGTCAGTCCACTATCTAATCCAAATCTGTTTCTTTTCAGTACAAAATGTGCTGGTTAACATCAATGTTTCTACTTAGCATGGTGATTTTCATTTTTTCCCTTTAGCTTTCTTAACAGCATAAAATAGCATAGGTTATTGGGGGGGCCCAAATCAACATTGGGGGGGGCCAAGATCAACATTGGTGGGGCCATGGCCCCCACAAAAGGATACAAATCGACACCCCTGAACATGATTCAAGAAAGCACTGTCATCGATTTTAAACTTGCAAAAAGAGTGGGCCGCCTGGTGTTTTGAGTGCTATTTGAGTGAATTTGCTGTCTTGTTAGTGAACTGACCATTTATTGAGATATAAGTACTTTAACTTTGCCTGCTTCTATCATGAAACATTTGTCATGTTCCAATACATCAGAAATCATCAGAATAACTTCTTGTCCACAAACCGGTGCATGCATTTCTATGAATTTTTCATATTTATTAACACTAATGATGTAGATCTGATTTGCAAATTTATTACAGAAAATATCATCAGCACAGGATTCCATTCCTGAAAATATAGTACTTTCAACATGTTATTGTTCTTTTACATTTCAACATGTTAAGTTGGGTTACATTTTTTATTGTAAAAAAATACATTGCTTGAAATTTTTACAACTTGATGTTTTGGTTTTGTTTTTCTCCAAAGGGAGGGTAGGCTAGGTTAGGTTAGGTTATGTTGCATTTCTTTTCATTTAAAAATAATAGCTTATCCTATGACACCTAATTCAAAGCCTTTTTGGTGTTATTTTGCTCACAACCTGAAATGTAGGCATTTGTATAGAAAATGAGTGGTCCCATAATTTGGGTCACATTCATAAACATTGCATTGAAATGATACATTCCACGAATTCATAAAACACCTTAAAATACAACTTTACCAAAATGAGCAGTAACATCATGTTCATCACCTTCTTAAACATTGCATTAAACAAATCAAGAAATCAGAAATTGCCTTAAGCTGTAAATTTACCAAAAGGTGTGCCAACCGCTGGACGGAAATGCAACACTAGGTGCCCCAATCCAGGACAGAAAAAGCACCAGGTGCAGTGGAGTGAAAATATTAATAAAAGTAAACTAAAAACAGCCCTTCTTGAAGACATACGTGATAGTTATGTGATATTAAAATGGAAACCCTGAGCACAAATCAGAAAAAGGCATGGACTGGACTTTAGGCGCTGTAATTTTTGTAACTGGAATTTTATATTTGGATGTTCTTGTTCAAGCTTACCTGCCTACTTCTTCAACTACTGTTCCTTTGGGAATTAAATAGCAACAGGCTATTTATTCACTATTTAAAATCACACCAACATGCAGATACATCAGAAAGTGCGAAGTACAAAAACGAATCAGTACGTCACATGAGATTGGGCTACGGACTAAACACTGCGCGCAATTGCATCAAGAATGTCTCACCTCCGTCACATTTGTCGACTGCAACCACAAATTTAGACTTTAGGTGCTGGAATTTTTGTGAATGGAATTTTTTCTTTGGATGTTCTGAGAAACGCCCACCACGATTTGTGGCATTTATTGCGCGCAAGAGTCTATCAAGTCTCTCCAGACACATTTGGTGATGGGCTTTGACCTTATATAACTTACAAGCAGGTGTTTGTCACTTCTGCAGCCGCCACAGGCCCATATTTCTGAGCTGTGACGTCACGAGTGCGATTGCCAGGCTGCGCCAAATTTCTCCACCGAATTTGGAATATGCCCGATTTCTGCTCGGATGCGTCAGTAAATAAGCCTCGGTAAAGCGACGATAAACTATGTACCGCGTTGCCAAGGATTAAGGTTGCTTTTATGATGTAAGTCGTGCTTGCAAATTGGAAGGAAATCCAACTCCTTTGTTTTTTTTCCACAAAGTTATCAATTTTACAGCAAGGGGTGGAGAGTCAATCCACTATCCAATTCAAATCTCTTTCATTTCAGTACAAAATGTGCTGGTTGGTATCAACTAAGCTACGTAAGTTGCATGGTGTTTTTTCTTATTTTTTTCTTTAACTTTCTTCTCAGCATAAAAATAGCATATGTTATTGGGGGGGAGGCAAATCAACATTGAGGGGGCCAAGATCAAAATTGGTGGAGCAATGGCCCCCACAAAAGGATACAAATCGACGCCCCCTGCTTTGGAGAACAAAATAGAAACCAAAATTAAGCGAGGTACATTTCGAAAATTTTATAAATTGAACAACCGAACCCAACCTAACCGAACCTAACGTCAGCTCCTTTTGAAGGAAAATTTCCGATTTTATTTTATGTTTGAATTTTTTATTTTATTTCGAAGTTCAGCATCTAAACTAGCCTAACCTAGCTAAACCGGTATTATTGTGCTTTAAGGTGGTAACAAGACAAGTTTTTACACACATTTAATTCCATATAGCAAACAAATGGGTTAGATTTGGCTAAGTTGGGTTAGTTTAGGCTTTCCAAGTGGGAAAACTTTTCAAAAATTTCCAAAAAGTTTCCCCCAAAATTTCGAATTAATTGGTAACCTAGCAGTTTAAGGTGTTCTTTTTTTCCTTTTTTAATTTTCTTTTCTGCAGAATACCATGTTTATGAAGGTGACTAAGATGATCGGATCCACTTATTTTCTTTGTGAATGCTTACTTTTCAGGTTGTGAGCAAAATATTACAAAAAATGGCTTTGAGTTCGGTAACATAACATAAACATAAATGTTTTTTTTCTTTAATGCAACAAAACCTAACCTAACCTAGCCTAACTTATCGTTTGAGAACAAAAAAATAAACAAAATAAAAATGTCAATTAATTTATTTTCTGAAAATTCTCAACCTTAATAAAGAAACCTAACCCAACCTAACCTAACCTAAGCTGCTTTTGAAGAAAACAAAAGTCTGAACATGTTTGTTTTTTGTTTTTTTAAAACTTTTTGGTATTATTGTGCTTTAAGGAACAAGAAAGGTGTTGTGGGCGCTGTATAACCAACGCAGTCAATGCGGCCGTAAGCCCAAATAACTAACCAACCAACCAAGAAAAGTGTTTACACACATTTGTCACCATAAAGCAAACAAATTGGTTAGGATTGGTTAGGGTAGGTTGGTTTAAGTTTTTCAGTTGGACAATTTGTCATTTTTTCCAAATTAAAATTAAATATATTTGCACCGAAAATAAGTGGTCCCATCGTCTTAGTCACCGTCATGAACATGGTATTCTGAAGAAAAATTAGAACAAACAAAAAATCACCCTGAACTGCAAGTTTACCAATCATTTTTTATTCAACAGCAACTTAAAATAGGTTAGGTTCGGCTTGGTTAAGTTCTTTAAACTTTGAAAATTGAAAATTAAAAATGCTATAACTCTCTCATGCGCAGTGAAATTGAAACACGCCTGATGCTACCAATATCTGCAATATAAGAGAAAAAAGCTATGACGTCACCAAATCTTGAAGGCGAATTTTGGTGTACCTTCTAAGGTAATAGTATCGTGGGGGGGGGGAATTTAATGCCGCTACAGGCCTTGGCCGCTACCAGACACTGGTCTTGTATGACTCTTTAGGGTTTGTTTAGGAAGTCATGTGTGGCAATAGCTTACTAACCATTGTTTTCTTCAGGAATATCAATTATAATGAGGTGTATATACGGCTTCTTGCTGACTTTGCTCTCATGTTTTCATAGGCTGGCAGATTGGCTCAAACGTGGCTTTTGTTGGTTCAGTTTGAGATTGGGTAGCCCCATATCAATATCAATGCACATTGTCATTGGGTATGTAGGTAGGTAGGTACCTTGGTAAATATCAAGCTGATGGTGTGATGGGTAGGTTACTGAATATCATTATAGTTTGTATATCCACAATATCAATGATAACCATGATTTGCAAGCAAGTTTGACAATGACTGGAAATTGAGAATGGAATTAATGATGTTCAAACTCCATATGCATGTGGTTTTGCCATTGGTGATGTGTACCAACATCAGTATGACCATGCAATTGTTGTTTAGTTGCTTAGCGGATTTTTTTCTTCAGACAATCTGGTTTAAAATGCATTAGCATTGCTTATTTCAACATTTTATGATGTAAGCTGTACTTCCACAGTGGAGGGATATACTGCTATTTTGTTTGTTTTTTTGCACAAAATTTTACATTTTTCAGCAAAAGGTGGAGAGTCAGTCCACTATCTAATCCAAATCTGTTTCTATTCAGTACAAATGTGCTGGTTAACATCAATCTTTCTAGTTAGCATGATATTTTTCATTTTTTTCCTTTAGCTTTCATATCAGCATAAAATAGCATAGGTTATTGGGGGGCAAATCAACATTGCGGGGGCCAAGATCAACATTGGTGGGGCCATGATCCCCACAAAAGGATACAAATCGACCCCCCCCGGTAGTCCTCCATTTTGTCGAGAAAAAATCATGTAACGTGCAAAACTATATGGGCAATGCATAAACTTCGCACGTCGCATGCGCAGCCCCACCCCCACCAAAACTACAAATTATTTTGTGGAGGAGCAAAGTAAAATTAAAACCATTTAGACATGTCCCCATATCAGCCCCCGTCTTCAGCACCTAAAATATCACACAAACTATAACGTAAAATTCCCTTAACTTAAATGTTCACCTGTCTGCACCTTGATAGCAAACACTCGCTATTATAGACAGGCATGTAACGTACTCGCTTTAGAGGCGGCGCAAATGACCTTTATGGTCCGGCACGCCTAAAAAATCACTCTCCCCCCAATGCGCAGCGAAATTGAAACATGCCTGATGCTATCAATTTCTGCAATATATGAGGAAAAAGCTGTGACGTCACCAAGGCTTGAAGGCTAACTTTGGTGTACCTTTTAAGGTTTGCTTTGGAAGTCATGTGCGCCATAACTTAGTACATATTGCTCAGGAATATCAATTATAATGCAGTGTCCATGCAGCTTATTGCTGAGTTTTGTATTTCATGGTGTCATAAGCTGGCAGATTGGCTCACACATGGCTCTCGTTGGTTCAGTTTGAGACTTGGATTCCCCATATCAAAATTGAATGCATGCATATGGATCTATTTGAAGAGGTACTGATGATCTGAAGCCACCGCGATGGTCTCATGGCAGTTTCACGCTGCACTGAGTCATATGTAATGTTGCAACATCGTCCGGTTTCCCGATGGGCGAATAAGTCGTATCACTGTGACTGTTTGTGACGTCATCAGAACGTTGCATCCGTATCCAGTGGTATATTTGAACAGTGCGACATTTCCTGCCGATATGCGGCACATTCTGTTACATATCTAGTGTAAACAACGCTATGGCAGAAAGTAAAAAAATATCCACATTGTCACTGGGCATGTAGGTACCTAGATAGGCACCAAGTAAATATCAAGCTGATGGTGTGATGGGTGGACTGTTGAAGATAATTCTAGTTTGTATATCCACAATCTCAATGATAACTGTGATTGTTGTTCACTGGTTCACTCACTGGTATGCAAGTTTGACAATGACTGGAAAGTGAGAATGGAATGAACCTTATTCAAGCTCCATATGCATGTGGTTTTGCCATTGGTGGTGTATACAAACATCAGTATGACAATGCAATTGTTGTTTTGTGGCTGAACATTTTTATTTGTTGAACAATCTGGTTTAAAATGCATTAGCATCGGCTATTCTTAACATTTTATGATGTAAGTTGTCCTTCCACAGGGGAGGGAAATCCAGCTATTTTTTTGCACTCAATTTTGAATTTCATAGCAAAAGGTGGAGAGTCAGCCCACTATGTAATCCAAATCTGTTTCCTTTCAGTACAAAATGTGCTGGTTAACATCAACTACATTTTCTATGTACCTAGCAGTGTTTTCTTCTTCTTTTTTCCTTTCACTTTTTTATCAGCAAAAAAATAGCATAGGTTATTGAAGGCAGGGCCCAAATCAACATTGGGGGGCCAAGATCAACATTGGTGGGGCCATGGCCCCCACAAAAGGATACAAATCGACACCCCTGCTGGTGTGTACAAACATCAGTATGACCATGCAATTGGTGTTTAGTTGCTTAGCAAATTTTCTTTCAGAAAATCTGGTTTAAAATGCATCAGCATCGCTAATCTCGACATTTTATGATGTAAGGTGTACTTCCACAGTGGAGGGAATTTCAGCTATTTTGTTTGTTTTTGCACACAATTTTACATTTTTCAGCAAAAAGTGGAGGGTCAGTCCACTATCTAATCCAAATCTGTTTCTTTTCAGTACAAAATGTGCTGGTTAACATCAATGTTTCTACTTACCTAGCATGGTGTTTTTCATTTCTTCCCTTTAGCTTTCTTATCAGCATAAAATAGCATAGGTTATTGGGGGGCCCAAATCAACATTGGGGGCCAAGATCAACATTGGTGGGGCCACGGCCCCCACCAAAGGATACAAATCGACGCACCTGCTCACTCCACTATCTAGTCCAAATCTGTTCTTTTTCAGTACAAAATGTGCTGGTTAACATCAACTAAGTTTTCTATGTACCTAACACAGTGTTTTTCTTCTTTTTTTCCCTTTAGCTTTTTATCAGCATACAAATAGCATGGGTTATTGGGGGCGCCCAAATCAACATTGGGGGCCAAGATCAACATTGGTGGGGCCACGGCCCCCACAAAAGGATACAAATCGACGCCCCTGCTCACTCCACTATCTTGTCCAAATCTGTTCTTTTTCAGTACAAAATGTGCTGGTTAACATCAACTAAGTTTTCTATGTACCTAACACAGTGTTTTTCTTCTTTTTTCCTTTAGCTTTTTATCAGCATAAAAATAGCATGGGCTATTGGGGGGCCAAATCAACATTGGGGGGCCAAGATCAGCATTGGGGGGCCAAGATCAGTATTGGGGGCCATGGCCCCGCAAAAGGATACAAATCGACGCCCCTGAATGCGAGTCGTAATTAAGGTCAATGCCTACCTACGTCATAGGCCTTGACCTCAATAATAAACTGGCATGCCAACACACGACTTGCTATGTACGGAGGGCATGCTTCACCATTCAGAGTAATCCGGCTAGCAGATGTAAAAGAAAGAAGCAGATAAATTGATACAGATAGAAGGAGAGAAGAAGAGAAGGACATGAAATATAAAAAATGACATCAAGTTATCGGTACAAAATTTGTCGAATGGATCTCGAAAGCGAAGCTCAAACAGCTGGACAATTGATTGATGAAGCAGCTCAAATACGTATGTCTACAGACGTCATTGACAATATGAACACAATTCGCCTTTCTTCAGTCTGATATCTAAACGGGACTGCTAAATAATACCTCGGACTGAAATTGGCCACACCAATGTAATTTTGCAGCAGTGTTTGCGTTCCTGGTTGCAGATGACGAACTAATGCGCTTCAGCACACAACTCCTGTGCTAGATAGTCATGACCGTTGCTGGCTCACCTGTGCTAGATAGTCGTGACCGTTGCTGACTTGCCTGTGCTAGATAATCGTGACCGTTGCTGGCTTACCTGTGCTAGAAGTCGTGACCGTTCCTGGCTTACCTGTGCTAGATAGTCGTGAACGCTGTTGGCTTACCTGGATTTTGGTAGATGTGCATGTGCGGAATTTCGGCGACGGTCCGCATGGCGTGGATCTGGAACACAGCGGACGGCGCCGTCACTCTAGACTGCAGGGTCACGCATTAGACACGATCTCTCGCCCCGTCACGCTCCATCCGGGCCTGGTGCGCACCACAATGCACGCGAAGCTGCGTCGACGACGAAAACGGCCCAGATTCGCCGCGTACGCACCTAAAGCTGCACGTCACACCCACGACTCAACCCGACTCTACCTCACTCTACCGGTGCCATACTGATACTCGCATAACGCTCCGAACTGTATCAGCGTGATCATTGCCGTCGCCACCTCAGAGCATCAAACTATGGTGGCTCTGCATCGTGGGGCGGAAGTCGGGAAAATAATCGGCTAACACCGACATAAAACCTGAGAAGGATCGTGACCCGCAGTTAACATGGCTCCGCCACGATTGCCAGACTTCAAGGCCAGAGCTCGGAATTACCATCTGAACTATCATCTATTTAAAACTAATGGTTGAAGCTGACACCGGTGCACTGTGCAGCGCAATGGTGTACATATTCCATTCTAATGGTAATTCCCATGGTTCAACGTTGTGTGTCCGGTCCCTAAAAAGTACACGATTTCAGTCTATGCGCCCCTAATCTCCAATAACCAACCGACTTACTTCAGCTCCGGCTGCGCCACTGAGCATGACAATACGCATACCTTTGCAAATGGCTGTCGCCACAAGCAGGGTTTTTGGTGTTTCATGTGCGTGAGACTTCCTTGCCGCTTCACATAGTAAGGAGGCATGCGACGGCATTGGTGGTATGGCAAAGCGCATGACAGCCTGCTGCGTCCTGCGACGAATCACATCTTGACGGCTAAGGCGGTGTTTGAATTCATAACTGAAAATAAATGATGCCATGCATGTGGAATGGAGACATAATTGTACTTTTTGTTATGAGGCCAGCGCGGTGAAATGTGGTCATACTGGATCGTGTCATGCTTCATGGCATTCAATGCATGTTGTCAGTGGCGTCGCCACGAAATTCTTCCAGGAGGGGGGGTGGGGCAATGTTGAAATGGGGCCTCCTGCTCCCCGAAAGGGGCCTCCACTGTGTTAGGGCCTCCTATTGTGTTTTAGGCTCTTACTATGGTTCCAGAATGGGGAACATGATCTAATATTAATGTCTTGTTTCTTCTTGGCATGGTGCATCATTTAAGCAAAACGCAATAGCAAAAATCATTTTTCGCTGAAAACTGAGCCATACCAGGGCATACATAAATAATATGTGGATAAATACCTATGTGCCAAAACAAACCAATGTCTTAATTCTAGATTGCAGCGAGCTGGCGGGGCTGGTGCTAAGCATATCCTAAAGATATCTCCCATTGATCAACCCACTTTTATGTCCACCAAGTCTAATTGAATATAGCTAGAATCATCACTACTATTAGTCATTCCCACCAGCTTGATGTCATAAGCAAGCTTAAACGATCATTTCTGAGTCCTAGGACAAAAATTTCGCGAAGGTGACAATGAGAAATGGATTGAATTGGTTTTCTGATCGCCATCTTAGAGATTTATTGAATTGTTAAAAATAACATTTGGTGCTGGCTACAAGGCACCTGGCACACAAGCTAAAATAATAAATTATCAGCGAATAAATTCAAGGCAAGAACAAGCATTGAACAACAATGCATAAATGGCAATGCAACAATAGATCAATGGCAATGCATAAATAATGCAAAACCCTCAAATTCCACGCCGTCACGCCCATGGTTTTCGTTGTGCTGTACCATTTTGTAAATGACGTCTTTGAGAAGGTATTGAAGCTGGGAAGCTCTAATCATGCAGGCTGTAATCACAGAAGACAAGTTTCTAGGAAGAAAATGCATTTAAAAACATCGTTCCTCCCATTTTATATGGGCATCGGTGTTGTTTTGTATGCTGTGAGGGAGAATTGGGCCCCTCAATGCTGGCTTTGCCCCATGGGCGTATCTTTCTGAAAATTATTGTGGGACCAGTGGCGTACCTATATTTGCGTTAAGGGGGAGGGGCAAACGCATTTGGAGGAGGTCCACCTACCCCACTAAAAAGTCCTCAGATTTCTACCACTATTTCGTCAAAGGGGACCTATTTAAATAAAATAATTAGTGACCAACTGAATTGTCCTGTGGAGGGGTCTAATCTACCACTATCGTTTCTGATTCGTCGGATTTTAACTCTAACTCCCCCACCCTGTTAGAATGTTTTCTTTTGGTATCCTTTGATAAGTCGCCTCACACTGCTTAAATTAGACCTAAACAAATCACTTTAAATTGTAAAATTTCCAATTTCAGACATTCCAGTTCATAGCGCCCGGTCGCCACGACGCCAACGTTCGTGCACGTGCACACCAATCTTGCGCATTCGCCACACTTCATGCGATGCTACGGTTTCTGCTAGGCCTCCTACGTTTTGCTAATTGCTGCCACGTGATACACTTGCACCATATTTGACGTGACGGAATGCTTCGTATGAGCGTTCGCTGCGAAAATTCGATTAATTAAATTCGATCATTAGTTCCCTACTTCCCGCATTTTATGGTGGTTAAGAAATGCGGATACCCGCTGAGCTTTGATGCACCTCATATCTTTGGTTAAATATCCTCCCAGATTGGCTACCGAACCGAGGCCCTGTCTCAGTGTTCTTTTTTGGATCCCTTTCGTCTTTCTTCGTTTACGGATGTGTCTTAGGGCTCCAATCCATTTTTGTTAGGGGTGCAAAACATTTTCGAAACCCCTGCTCGTTTTAGGGTTTTGTTGCTTTTTTTTGTGCACCGATGATTTTTTTTAGGTGTCGGAGCGTTTACAAAGATCCGATGTGTTTATTTAGTGCCCGTTATTTTTGTTCGCTTTGGGACCATGTTGCTTTTTGCGGCCCCAGTCTCTTTTTCAGGCCCGTGTGCGGTCGCATGGCCCCTGTGTGCCTTGAGAGCTTCCGGTATATTTTTTAAAAAGCTCCTGGTATGTTTATTTTGGGCTGCAACGCATGTTTTAAGGCCCTGTCGTTTTTTGCGAGACTGAGCGCTTTGGAGGGCCAGTTACATTTTCGGCCCCCGTTATGCTCTTAGGGTCCTGTTGTGTTTATTTGGGGCTTCTGACGCACATTTGTGGGGCCCAGTGCGATTTTGGGGCTTCGGTGCGATTTTTCTGGGTCGCAGCGCGACTTATCGCGCTCAGGTGCGTGGTTCCGTGGACCCAACGCCAGTTTTCTGGTCTCAACGCGATTTTTGTGGATATCTTCTTATTTTTTCAAAAGTCCGAATCCCGGCCTGATTTTTCGAGCCCTTGGCGCCATGTTTTTGTATCTCACCTCGATTTTTCGAGCTCTGATATGTTTTTCGGGACCGTACGCGATCTGTGAAGGCATCTGATGATATGTTCGGTGCTCCAGAGCCATTTTCCTGACCCGGACTTTTTTTTAAATCCCTCCTTATTTTGAAGGGATTCGGTTTGATTTTTTTCGGATACCGATGCGATTTTTGGGCTCACACTGCTTATGTGGGGCCCTAGACGCCAATTTTTGGGAGCCCCGACGTGAATTTGTTATGCTCAGACCAAATTTTTCGGACTACCGATGGGAATTGTGGGTCCCGAGCGCAATATTTGGGGGGACCGGTTCGAGTTTGAGGGGGCACGTTGTACTTAGCTGTGGCCCTAACGCGATCTTGGCGGTTCCTGTCGCATATTTTCGGCCCTCGGAGCGAGTTTTCTTGAGCCCGCCGTATTTATTTGGAGCCCTCTGCGTGAATTCTGGTGGACCAACGCGAATTTTGGTGGTCCCAGCGCAACTTTTGGGGGCCCCGGCACGATTCTTGGGAGCTTATCCCTCTTAGGAGGGAGGGGGCATTTTCCCCTTTGATATGCCACTGCGGCCACCAAAGGAGTGTTTTTTCCCCAGTCGATTGCACCTTTCGGAGTATAAAATCCCTCCGGTTAATTTTTTCCGGACCCGTTCTTAATTTTCCGGTGCTGGGGTCGATTCGATCGAGTCTCGGTGTGAACTTTTCGGACATCGAGTTCTATTTCTTTAAAGGTCCTTATGTTATATTTTTGGGTCCCGGTACGATTTTTCGGTCTCCCGGTGCGATTTTTTTTCGGTGACCTGACAAGTTTTTTTCCGGTGTCCAATGGGTTTTTGGGGACCTTGACCCGATTTTTAAGGCCGCAGATTGACATTTCGGTTGAAAATTGATTTTGGAGGGCAGATGCAACTTTTGAGGCTCCGGCGCGACCTTTTGGGCCCCAGTATGATTTTGAAAGGCTGCGACGCGACTTTTTTTTAGTCAAATGTAATCTTTTGTGTCCCGACGTCATTTGCTTGGATCCCTAGCGCGAGTTTTAGCGACCTAGACACTTTTTGGGAGTCCAATATGTTTTGGAGGATTTTGGCGTCATTGTTGGGGCCCCAGAGTGATTATCCATGTCCGGATTGTTTTTCGTTTCCCCGGCTTCATTTGTGTCCCAATGAGACTGTTGGGGAACGATACGACCTGTCGTGTGACCAGCGTGATTTTCATGGTCCTTGCGTGACTTTTTGATACCCCAGGCTCAGCGTGATTTTCAGGGGCCCCGGTCGGATCTTTTTGGGCCCATATCGTGATTTTGAAGTACCCGGGCACGACTCCTACCATTTACTAGGGGCTTCTTCTTGCAAATTATAGGCCTCCTCTCACGTCTTAGAGGTCTCGTCTCATTTCCTAGAGCCTCTTTACCGGTTTTGGATGTCTCTTCGTGTGTCCTACCCTCCTTCATATTCAATGGTCCTCCTCTCCTGTCTTGGAGGGCCTCCTCCTACATCCTGGAGCCCCTTTAACATGGCATGGGACTTCCTCTCATGTTCCAGGGTCATTTTCTGCCAAATTAGGGGCCTCCTGCCACGCCCCGTGGTCCTCCTCCTTTGTCCTGGCAAAGCCTAAAACGTCTTGAGGGAATCTTCAATTTTGAAACCTCACCTCTTTCCATACCTGCTACCACTCCCATTTTAAGTGCCTCCTCTCATTTCCTGGGAACTCCTTCCGGTCTTCAGGGCCTCATTCGGCCCTGGATACCTCTTACTCCGTCTTGAGGGACTCCTCTCGAGTCCGGCAGGGGCCTCCTTTCCTCTTCTAGAAGCCTTCTTTTTGAAATTAGGGGCCTCCTCCGATGTCTGGGGCCTCCTGCTCTGCGTTTTGATTCGATATTTACCCATTTTAAGGGTGGCCTCTTATCCCCTGGTGGACTCCTCTTCTCTCCCAGGTGCATCCTCTTCCAAATTACAAGCAACCTTTCCTATCTCAGCTGCTTTGCCATTTCCTGGGGACCTTCCTACCCGTCTTGGAGCTTTCTTTCTCACCTGGGAGCCATTTCTCTTATCCAATGGTCTTTCTCTAATATTTTAGTGGCCTCCTAATTCATCATGGGGTGTCATTTCCAATCTTGTGTCATCCTCTTCCGAATTAGGTGCTTCCTGCCACGTTTCTGGATCATCCTTTTCTATCTTGGTGGAACCTTACCCGTTTTGGGGTCTGCTTTTGCGTCTCCGAAACCTCATCTCATATCCACTGGTTTTCTCTTCCTGTCTTAGTGGCCTCCTCTCATTTTCTGGGGCCTCCCTTCCCGTATTGGGGCCTACTTTGCAATCCTGAGGGCCTCCTTTGCAATCCTGGGCCTCCTTTGCAATCCTGGGGGCCTCCGTGCCAATTGTTGGCACTCTCTTGATTTCTGGGGCCTCTTATCCTCTCCTAGGCGATTCCTTTTTCAAATTAGGGTCCTCCTCTAACGTCTTGGGGCCTCCTCACCTGTGTTTGGAGCCTCCTTATCCTCTTAGCAGGGTGCTTTTCCGTCATAATCCCAAATCTTCTCTCCTAGTGTCCTCCTCCTCCAAAATATGGGCCTCATCTGGCTGGTCTCAGTGGCCTTCTCTCATTCATACGGAGATCTTCTTACCCATCTTGGGGCTCCCTCTTGTGTCGGGAGAAATCTCTCCTGCCATTCCTTATTTTCTATTGTAGGGGCCTCCTCTCCCATCTTTGAAGGCCTCGTTTTCCAAATTAAGAATATCCTGCCACCGATCGGAAGCCTTCTTGTCTAACCTCGGTGGCTTCTTGCCCGTCTCAGTGGCATCCTTTTCGTCCTGGGGGCCTCCTCCCAATATCTGTCCTTCGTCTCTTATAGGTTTAATATAACGAAGAATGGCTCTTAGATGCTCCTGGGTTTTAGACATTGCGTGTAAAGAAAATATACGACCTTCAATATACCAGGAGGTGCTGAGTTGACATCAAAAGTAACGAAACGTTGGCTTTGCCCTTGGCCGAAACGTTACTTTTGATGTCAACTCAGCACCTCCTGGTATATTGAAGGTCGTATATTTTCTTTACACGCATTGTCTCTTATAGGGACCTGATTAGATTTCCCGGGGGCCTCGTTGCCAGTCTTGGAGCCTCCTTGACAGATTGATCTTCTGTCTCGTCGGCCTCCTTGCTCACCATTTTTTCCTGTGCATTTCCGGATAGGGGCCTCCTCAAAGTTCAGGGGGCGGCGCCCCCCAGTCTTACGGCAGGGGGGGCGACTGCCCCCGCTGCCCGTAAAATTACGTCGTTGGACAGAGCTTAGCCACAACACTATCGGCGACAATTAAATTTGCAACTTTCGCTAATCCTGGCCGGACCAACCGGCAAATCCACCTTCACCTGACTTGGGGAGGGGGGGAGGGGATGCTCTTGAAAGGCCCCCCCCCCCACTATAGTCCGATCTGCGTAAACTTGGATAAAATGCAGTGCATCATTGGCCATGGCCATGGTCGTGGAGAGTCGGAAGCGTACGATATATTTGCATTTTGGCCGACGATAATGAGGTCCCCACAGGTCATATTAAGAGGTCATACAGGAGGTCAAGAGGTCAATATTAAGAGGTGAAGAGGTCATACAGAGGTCATATAAAGGTCAATATAAGGACCTCGAATTGAATAATTGGGAATGGTTAAACAAGCAGAGCTTGCCTACTTTCGGTATTGATTTTCAACAAGCAACACAAGCAAATGTATTTATCTTGATGATAGTAAAAGAGAGTGTAGACAGGGTAGGTTACGTCGCGTCGGCATCAAGTTTAAAACAGGCTTTCGAAATGTGCAAGATGGAGAAGCAAGGGAAAATGTCATTGGGAAACCAACCAGATCGGCCAGTCCTGCCTTGTCAATTTTGTAGACGCCTTCGAATGTCCAGTGATCAACACGTGGCCCCACGTAGCAACCCGCTGACTCGCAGTCGCCTGTCACGTGGTTTCACGCCACAGCTCGCTGACTCACAGTCGCTTGTCACGTGGTCCCACGCCATAGCTCCTGACTCTCAGTCGCCTGTCACGTGGTCCCACGCAACAGAATGCCGCTCGCAGTTGCAGGCGCTCGTTCACACGTGATTCTCCCAACCCACCCGGTTCCGTGCCGCATCCCGTGGGGCTTCTGCCGGGTGTCATGTCACGGAACATGGCGTCTAGCGGCGTGGCGGTGCCCGGCACCTGACGGCAGTGGCGGACCCAGGGGGCAACTGGGGGAATGTGCCCCCCCCCCCTCCGATTGTCACCAGCCCCTTCGACTGGAAAAGGGCGTTCCTCGAGGACGCTTGAGTACACCCCGCTCAACGAGTTTTCACCCGATGACACCCCTTTCGGAGAAAAACGGCGCCCCTGCAGAACAAGTGAACCCCAATCAAAATTCCTGGGTCCGCCCCTGCCTGGCAGTGCTCACGGCTCGGCCGTGCTCATCGCGTGACGCAATCGTGACGTGCGACTCGAGTCGGTCGTGATGATGAAGCGATGAAGTCACGGTCGGCCCGGTCAGATGGTGAGCGGCGCGGCGGTGTGGTGACGTAAGCCGGAGAACACGTAACAGGTGGTGGCCGCCGTGTGAAACACGGCCTGTAACGCAGCCTGGCGGAGATCGTACGCAGTAAAACACCGAAACTGGTGGCCGGACTGTCTCTTGGAATTGGTGCAGCTCGGAAGCACGGAATAATGGGCTATAAAATAGAAGAGAAAGCGATTATATGGAGTGGCCCGACAGTCTACAGCCGTACTGACCGTATGCTGTTGAGATTTCAAAGCACATCTTGAGTGGCCGATGTACCTACATGGACCATGTCCGATATCCGTCAATACGCCCATTTTTAGCAAACAAAAAAGCAGCAAAGCATGTTGAAGTAGACGTACATGGCAATACCTGATAAATGTACCTCACGTATAAGCACAGCTCCGAAGGGCCTAGTGGCCACCGGAAAATTATCATAACTGACGTTGGTAACCATGACAGGCGTTGGTAGGCGCAGCCATGTCAGGCGTTGGCAGGCGCAGCCATGTCAGGCGGTGGCAAGCGCAGACATGCCAGGCGTCGGCAGGCACAGCCGTGTTGCGGAAATTTCGGACTTTCTCGAGTTGTCAAGGTCGGTTCAACCCGTCACGGGACCGGAAGGAAGTCCGTTCCGTCCGCCAGACCACACACTATTCAGCCACAGAGCAGATCTACCGGAGTGGAAACTCCGCTGTCTTAGCCGACAGCGGGTCTGTGCGCGGCGCCACGCACCCGCGGCCATTTCAGATAGGAACTTCATCGAAGACGGGCATTGCCCAGAGTTGCGTTGCATGCGCTTTTACGGAGTTTCTTTTTCGAGGTTATTTGCATTTTCTATTAAAATTGATGAAGAAGTCCGGGTCGGATCTCGGGATTTGCATGGGGTGTCATTTTATGAAAATGATTGAGATGGCTCAAATGTTCGAAGGTGCATGGTGCGATGAATGTGGACGGGTACCTGGAAGGAATGTGGACGGGTACCGGGTACGTTCACACGAAAGATATTATGTCTTGATCGCATATAAGCCGCATTATTTGGTAGGGGCAGATACCGAGTACGCAAAATATGAATGCCATCACGGTATCAAAAGTTCAGCATGAACATAAATATCCTGTTCTTTACTTCACAATTCCCAGCATGCTTCTCCTTGCGCATCTGAGCTTGTTGGTTGAACGACTACACCACCTCCTCGCTAAATTCAACGGCGGCACCACCGTGCGGTATGTGGCGAACGCGTCCCACGCAGTTATTTTTCTGTGTGGATAGTCCGCCACAGACGAGGAAGACCGACTTCAGACGGGCCATACTTACGTACCCTACGCAACCAGAAGGCGAACGAACTGTTGGCATATGACGAGCGAGGATTGCTAGTTTCAAATCTTTAAAGGCAGATGCATCGTGTGGACAGTGCTGTGTTGCGTATTTACCGATTGCGATACATAACATGAGCCAAGTGCTTAGCGACACCCCATTAATTTTAATCAACATGGCTAGCGATATTACTAAATGAAGTATGCCAGTTGGGAAAAATTATATGAATGGGCTATACAGAGATGTCCTCCATTCGCTAATGCAGATTAAGCTGACCACTGCGGGTGAACAGGATTTTTTTAACTCGAAATACCAAACAATGATTGCATGCAAACAATGATTTTGGTCGAGCTATGTTGTTTGTAGAATAAAGCACACGCAAGCAGGATCGTCAACATTGTTCGGCAGAGTCGTTAATTGTGTGCACAACTTGATGGTATGAACTATCTTTCAGTGTTACCTGTTCATTTCTGGCTGTCAGAGACAGTTCAACAATTGCTTTTGTATGGGTGTAACTGCAATCGGCAATCGAAGTGTTTATGTTAGTGGAGGTACTTGCCAGCCCAGTAATGATATAAACACAATCGAAGTGTTTATGTTAGTGGAGGTACTTGCCAGCCCAGTAATGATATAAAACATAGCAGTCAAAGGGTTTATAACTAAGATGATCGAGATACATGTACATTGTACAGAGGTCACGTAAGCAAGATAATTACGGCGGTTAATTATCTCTGGACATGCTTGCAATGTGCACTGTTGCTTTAATGGTTGCTATCTTCTTCTTCATGACCATTGGGATGGTTCACATCCTTGTTGGGGTGGCTCAAAAGAAAGTTGGAGTGGCTTGGGCCATCCAAAAAGTATACAAAACGATGTGGTTTATTCGTCTGTAGGGCCTCGGAGGGGCGCCACTGGCAACATTCCTGGATGGGCCCCGTCAGCTGAAAATTCGTTGAGCGGGAGGGAGGTGGAGGGGGTGTACTCCGAGCATTTGAAGAGGCGTCTTTTCTCTCAAAGGATGCCTTTAGCTAAAATAAGCGATTTGAGGGGGCGTACCCGGTCAGAGTAGCGCAACCTTTCCATGGGAGGCACACGCCCCCAGTTTCCCATGCATCCGCCCCTGAAAGAAATGACTGCGAGGCATGAGGCCACTTGAAAGAAGCATCACAGCTAGTGGTGTGGTGTCATTGGATTTTCAAACTCAAAAGCAATGCGTTCGGACTTGTCATTCGATCGCTTCCCGTCTGACAGAGAACGATAAGATCCGGAAGTGACATGGTGCTCAATTTGTGGGCCTGCGACCCGGGAAGGAGATTGCCTGGCATCCGGACATTGATTGGTCTGATTTTGATGAGAAAATAAAATTGAAAGATATAATATCTCATCTGCACATAAACGTCTCTTACCCGGCTTCAACTTTGGGTGTCAAATCTACATTAGGATGTCTTAAACTTTTAATATTGGCGGGACAGAAGAAACATTGGGCCCAACGAAAGATTAGGGGGCAAAGTCCCTTCAAAAACATAGATAATAGTAACTAATGGCTCTCCCAGGTCTGGGTAATAGCAATCAGCTGCTGGGTTGTCGTTTTGCTACATATATGACGCATGTGGCGATTGCGATCGATATCAGTTTTTATTTGTGCGCGCGCCAAGTTCACCAATGGGGTCTGAAAACTACGATTTGGCCACCAGGGCGGCGCTGTACGCAATGGTCACCCGACGAGGAGGCGTCGGCCATCTTTGCTGTGCATTTTGCGTGGGGTTGCCGGGAGTCGGTGTTGGCATGTGGCTTTTATTAGGGTTGCAAGTCATTTAGGCCAAGGATTTCGGTTATTGTGTTGAAGAAAGGTTGTTCATGGGTTACAGTGTGCCAGGAACTCGCCAATTATCGGACTCGGCCACTAGCTTGGGTAGAACATACGCGTCTGAGCTGGCAAGTGCTTTGTTATTGACTGCACGTTACGGTGGTAGCTACTAGGCGCAATTATGGACTTGAATAGTG
Source organism: Ashinkailepas kermadecensis (assembly GCA_034440615.1). Classification (NCBI taxonomy): domain Eukaryota; kingdom Metazoa; phylum Arthropoda; class Thecostraca; family Neolepadidae; genus Ashinkailepas; species Ashinkailepas kermadecensis. Next base: position 118,519 of record JAOTOM010005137.1, on the reverse strand, counting down.
ATAGGGATTTTTATGGGAGTTTCACAACACCTCAACTTTCAAGCTTATTAAGGGAAAAGCATGCATCCACAAAGGGCAGGAAGGAAGAGCTGGTCCAGAGGTAAGAGATCTCTACCCACCTACTGTTAAAAATGCATGTGCTGGCTTTGGTGAGATTTGTTGGGTGAGTGTGGGGTGTGGGTGTTGTGTATGCATGGGTGCATGTGATATGTGCATCTGTGAGTGTGTGTTTGTGTGGGTGATTTTCCTTATTCTCTTTTTACTAACGACTCTAATCTGAATCAACAGGACTGAGATAAGGAAAGGGTAATGTTTTGTTATAATCAGGACCAACTTTTGGCGTAATTTTTACCCGACAATAGGTACTTAAGGTAAGATAAGGTAAGCAGCATGGGTGGAGAATATCTGTGGCCACCTCAACCATGGCCAAAGTAACTATGGTAACTTTTTGGAGTCCTTTTGCTAGGGGTTACAATAAAATTTTACAATAAATTAATGATGCATTCACAAACAATAGGTGCATAATATTGGTGGATGCATTTAATAATCTTTAAGCTAATATAATATTGCTTCCCATACCTCAACCTACTTAGATAACTGTTCCTACCAGGGTTGACCAGTTTTTGCCACAGGATGGTTTTACTGGTATAAACCGGTATAAACCAGTGGTGTTGACTCATTTATACTGGTATTAACCACTTTATACTGGTAAATACTGGTAAATACCAGCCATGGTTTCTGCCACTGACATGACATAAACTAGTTTTTACCGGTATTTTGCTAACCCTGATTCCTACATTTCCACAGCTTTCCTACAGGCGTAGTACCTACCTATCATGGATCCATTTTTCTTATAGTTCTTATCTTTGTCCTTACAGTCAAACAATAGTTGTTTTCCAAATCAATTTTTTGCCTTCTTACCTTGCAGTCTGCTGGAAACCTGATAGATGGATCACGTTTATGGCAGCCGGGAACCGCACATACACCCATACTTCTGGCTTGCTTCTCCTAATTTCTAGCGCACTAATGGTAAATATTCCAGCAAACTAGACGTGTCTGAAGTACATTCAACATAATTAAATACGCGCAAACAACATACGCTGCTTACAAAATGTACAATAGGCTTTTTAAATATAAAGATTCTGCCCTCCCTAACCCACAAAACATAGCGCTTTAGGTTCGCCAAAGAAGGCTGGGTGACCATTGACTCTCAGCGCCATCTACATCTTTATCAACTTTCAGACCCCATTACAGTGCAGAATTGTTGTGACAATAGAAAGAATAGCTTTCGTGAAACGCAACTCCATACAACACAGCTGTATTTATATTCACATGTAAAATCCGGCCCACGGGAGATTTGCTGGCGTGGCAGCACGTGCGCCCTATATAATTTCTTCCGGCGAATTTCCTTAAAGCAAACTCGCCGATTGATCGATGGGTTTCGAAGCCGCTTTCGCGAAAGCTATTTAGCCATTGCCACACATATGCTGCATTTTAATTGGTTCAATTGGTACGCGCGCAGATAAAAAGCTGATATCGATCACAATCGTCACACGCGTCAAATATGTGGCTAAACGACACCCGAGCAGCTGACGTCATTGTCCGACCTGATTCGATAGGCTTTGGGCTCATTGCGTGTAAAGAAAATATACGACCTTCAATATACCAGGAGGTGCTGAGTTGACATCAAAAGTAACGATAAAGATTATACTTTATTACTCCACGTTTCGGCCAGGGACCATCGTCAGGAGTGATGAAAAAAGCTCAAGCTTAAAAATTGAAAAAGCACGCGGGAAAAAAAGCGTGTAAAAAGACACGTGGAATGCAGAAAAGCCTCCTCCGTGGTGCAGACACTCACAGAGACTCCAAACCAGAAACAAACTATGTCAAGAAGGAATCCTATGAGGAAGCCCGAGCCGATGGTCCATATACATATCGATGTATACACTCACGCACATATATAGACATATATCCAATATAACGCGTAATACATAATATATATAATTGATGTTTATGTAATTTTATGTGATATACCTAGACGTCGTTTGCGTGTTTAGTTGCGGCCGTAGATTACGTATATGTAGAGATTCGAGGACCTTCAGATCAGCGTTGTCCCTGGCTGTTGCTAGAATTTCTACTTTGAAGTTTGTGTTAGTGTCGCTGTGTTCCATGTTAGAATGTTTGTCGATCATGTGTTCGCCTAAAGGTGTGTATGCTCTCCGAAGTCTGGCATCTCCCAAGTGCTCATTGTACCTATCCCTGGTACTACGTTTGGTTTCACCGACATAAAATGTTCCAAGACAGCGATTGCACGTTATTTTGTAAACTACGTTTTTCTGTGTGCATCTACCTTCGAGCCCGTTGATACAGGTGTGGCACGTTCTCCTACCAGCAGGGCATGGCCGCATTTCCAGTGTTGAGCGGACCAGGTAAGATTTCAGCGTAGGTCCGCTAGTCCAAACATGGTTTAGATGAGACGAACTGATGGCTGCGTTTACCTGTCGACATAGTTGGTCATCGACAAAAGGAAGTCTCATATAAACATATTTGGAATTGCTACCCGCTCGATGCCGACGTTGCCCACCTATCCTACTCCTGTTGCGAGGGTGAACAGCACGAGCGGCGGAGTGTACCCGATGTGCTGGGTATCCGTTTTCCAGGAAAAGAGTCGTCATCTTCGCAAGGCTCCGCTCGCATGAAATAGTATCGGAGGAGACTCGTGCTGCTCTCCTCATTTGGGATGTTAGAACGGCCTTTTTAGTGGCCAACGGGTGGGCCGAACCATAGTGCAAGATGATGGGGGCTGCCATTGGTTTAAAGTACAGCTCGGTGGTGTAGCTCCCATCAGCCTGAACTACAAACAATGTATCAAGGAAAGGAATCGAACTGCTATGACCAGTGTGTTCTAAGTTAAACTTGATGCTGGAATGTTGTTGGTTAATTTCTGCAAAGAAGTCGAGCAGAGAGACCAAGCCATGTGTCCAAACACCAAAAATATCGTCTATATACCTCATGTAGAGAGCTGGTTTCAAATCATACGAAGGTAAGAAGATCGACTCAAGGCGGTGCATAAAAGCAATCGCTAAAGGAGGTGCACATCGGTTACCCATAGCCACTCCTTTTGTTTGCTTGTACATGGAGTTACCGAAACGTATGAGGTTATTGCTGAAAATATGTGTTAGTAATTTCACACAGTCCTGTACCCCAATCCCGAAAAGACAAATATCATCCAGATTGTCCTCGATTAGACGAATCACAGCATCTGTTCCCTCCTTTATCGGAATGCTGCCATATAAAATTGTCACGTCCATGGTGAAAACAATACTGCCTTCCAGAAGTTTGGTAGGAAACGTTTCTTTCACCCTATGCAGGTACGACTCCGAGTTTGTCAGATGAGCGGGAACCAACGCTAGTATCTGGACAAGAATCTTACTCAAGAACCAAGATAACTTGTCTAGGGGTCACCACTCGCCGACACTATAGGGCGCAGTGGAACATCTAGTTTGTGGTTTTTGGGGAGCCCGTATAATACCGCTGTGCGGCTGGAATGAGGAAGGAGAGATAACACTGTTTTTTTTTTTTTCCCTGATAAAGTTTCCTTCTTATAGTAAATGTTTCGATTTCGAGACGTTTGGTAGCGTTTGGTTGGGAAGGAATGCTCTGATAATCGTCCGTTATTTTCCTGGCCTTTTCAATGTAATCCGTTTTGTTTTGCACGACGAATCCTTTGCATTTATCCGACGGCTTTACTATTACATTTTCGTTGTTTTTCATTTCCCGAAGTACTTCCCTGTTTCGCATAATTGTCCGACATTTTGTTCCATGCTTTGTTGTGATATTTATATGCTTTTAGCACTTTTGTTTTTAAATCTTTCAACTCAGATTCCATTTGAGTTGTGGCTCTCGGTGGTTGGTATGCAGGAGTGTCGGAAACATGGGGCGAACCATAGATCGCCCTTTCTACGCCTGATTCTGCCTTTTCCAAGCAGCTACGATCCACTTTCTGAGCTAACGCAAAATTGGGGCCTTTGTCAAGCAATCCCAATATATCTGAGTCTAGAGGTAACTTACTTAGATTAGACGTGCGATTTGTACGATATTGTTCAGTGCCATCGCCGTTGTGACCGTACCGTGGGTGCAAGAAGTAATGCAACTACCCGAGCTCTCTCCACTAGTAGCCGCGTGGTGGAGTAAATTATTTTTATCCGGGAGTGGCGTAGGTGGTTGGTACGATGAATGTGTGCCTAGGCGAAGTTCGTCCTCCTGTGGTGCGCTGCGGTCAGCTGCTGGCCTCACGCTGCAGTTTCTGACTCCAGAAACAACGCTGGAGATCGTCAAACACAGAAACCACCCACGCATAGCCAAAGCCCACCCAAAGTTCCAAAAATGCATGGAAGCTAGATGTGAGGTATGCTGCTTTGGTATCTCCAATAATGCCGATACTTTTAGGTTATTTACCATGAATAGGGAGGTAAATAAGCACCTGCCTGTTTGTTATGCATCAAGTAGTTACACACCTATATGTCACCTGTCTTTTTAATGTTACTTTAAACTAAAACATTTTTAATTTAATCCTATACTTTAACAATTGACAAATGGCCATGGTCCAGACTGCAAAGTATGACAAAGAGCTCTCTGGTCTGTGGGACAATCAGGGGTGGGGCCTTGGATATATGTTTAGGCCTCATGCTCAAATCATAACTACCATATGCCATTTCCACCACAAGCCTACGGGCATATGTTGGCTGTGGGTATGCACCATACATATAATGTATACCCAGACTGCAAAGTCTGGAAAACAGGCCCACCAGCAGTGAAAAAATAGGCATCCAAATGCACAGGGAGGACAAAAACCTGCACAGGGGAGATTGAATACATGCACGAAATGCAAAAAAATAACTTGCATCAGAAAATCTGTGAATTTCCAGTTGCGTGTAATTTCTGATTTCTTGGAAATTCTTTTTTACGCAGTGTTTATGAATGTGCTGAACATGATCTGACCACTCAAATAAAATTTGTGAATTTCCAGTTTGGTGTAATTTCTGATTTCTTGGAATTTCTTTTTCTACTGCAATGTTTATAAATGTGCTGAACGTGATCTGACCACTCATTTCCTCTGCAAATGCATACTTTTCAGCTGGGAAGCAAGATAATACCCAACAATTTTGAATTGCAGAATTTGAAGAAATTTTGCAATGTGTGTGATGTCTTTACATTGATTGGTTGACAGGTATTTTTATGAGCAGGAAAAAAACACTAAAGCAGCCCATTATAATCCTTTCTAGCTTTACCTGAGGTGCAAACGTGTTTTCAGATATTGGATCTTTGAAAAGGTGCCTTTGGTCCCACTTTGATGTTAAGTAGCACAATAATTACATTTTCAAGTTTTCACATATTTTTCATGGAGGACACATGAAAACACCCATGTAGTGCATGGACAAAGGTTCAATATAATATGAGGGCATAGGTAGAGTTGCACTTGACTGCCTGAGTTGGTGTGGAATCATCTTGTGGCATTTGGCATACAAATAAAAGTAAAAATGTACAATTCTCTAGAACTGGAACATTCCTGTTGCAGTTTTATGTCACAGTAAGAGTGTATCTGCAACAGAAGTGGCTCCATCAGTCTTACCTGTTTGCAGTGTATAATAACTATTTCTCCAAATTTTGGAATGCATTTGTTTCCAATGTTTGCTCAGCCATTTATGGAAAGCCTTTGTGGCATATGTTTGATTTGTTTTTACTGTCTGTTACAAACAAACTTAAAAGTAATTGCATTACAACAACATTATTAATAACCGATGCAGTTCGATCTGATTTTCTTGTCTGTGCATTATGTGTGACACTGTTTAGCTCATTAGTATTTTTTGACGATATTATTTTGATGTTTCAGTGCTTCTGGAAATCCTGAGCCAGCAGCAGAGCACACTGGAGACAGTTATGTTCACTAGCCTGATGATGATGTTCTGCTTGAACCTAATGATGCTGATGCTGGTCCCAATCCCAGCTGTCCATCACCAACACAGGGTGACATGAAGAAGCAGTTGGAGCTACTTCAGCAGGAGCTCAGCAAGTCTCAGGGTGCATTGGTTGTGGCAAAGGGCACTGCTGCTAGGGAGATGGTGAACATGCTCAAAGTTCTCACAAAAAGAACACCAGCCCGTCACCAGTCGAACTGCTGCATCGGTGCCGCCCCGGCCGTGCCATCCCAGGCGCCGGAGCGACCGGAGGCCAGGTCGTTAGCCGATTTCCCGAGCTCGGCTCTCGACCGGCCCAGCGGTGCTAGCCGGGAGACGTCGACCGGCAGCGCAGAAGGTGACCTGCGGTGCTTCAGAAGCAGCTGTGGCTCGGTCCTGGAGAGGACAGAGCTGGTCGGAGGAGAATTGGACGGTGGACCGAAGATTGTTTATCTGCAACAGCTGGGTGTGCAGGAGACAGTCGCGACAGAGCTTTCTGAGGGCGAGCAGCAGGCTGCTTGATAAGTGCATGGGCAATGTCGCCGGCTGCATCGGCGCCAAGTGCACAAAGAGGAACCTCAATTACCGGGCTCTATCTGCTCTACAAGAGACAGTGCAGAAGAGGAGGTGCTGGCAGCAGCCGAATGGATCAGGCTGCTGAATCATGGTGCACTCCACATTCCGTCCGCTCAGTGGATGGAGTGCCTCGACCAGTTCGAGGTCGTGTTTTGCGCCTTGCATGCTGGCAAAGGAGTAGTGCGTCGGACCCCTAAACAGGCGATGAATAAGCTTAGTCGGGCTCCTGGGGTTACCGAAGGCCTGGCCTAGTTGCTGCAGGAGAGGTGGCCAAGTGTCAGCACTGAGCCCCTGTCGCTCTACAGCCGACTGCGCTAGCTGACGCGGCGCGCAGAACAGCTGAGGTGCGCTTGCAGAAGGCTGACATGCTCTCTGTTACTGACTCCGTCAAGACGCCAGAAATCCGACGGAGTTTTGTAAGGCTCTGTACGGTTTTGTAAGTTTTGTATCTGCACGGACCGCTGCATACGTATAATGGTGGACTATGCGGACGACACGGTTTTTCCCCAGTGCGATGTTCAAATACAAATACAAATATATATATATATATATATATATATATATATATATATATATATATATATATATATGTGTATATATATATATATATATATATATATATATATATATATATATATATATATAGATATATATACATATATACATATATATATATATATATATATATATATATATATATATATATATATATATATATATATATGTATATATATGTATATATATATGTTAATATATATATATATATATATATATATATATATATATATATATAGCAGCAAGTGCTTCCACCACCCCATTCGATTCCGGAAGTGGCGCACCCTCTAGAGCCAAATTGGTCGAAGTCTGACTAATTTGAATTCTTATACTATGAACTAAAACAAACCGTAACCCCCGCTTCCACGATGCGTGTTCCTCTCGATCAAAATGTATGAGTCTAAGCCAAACGCGCGTCACCAGTGCGAAGGAAGAGCACGAGAATAAAAATTGAGACCTCTGCAGCTCCCCCCTCTCCCCTCCACACACATACCCTGGGATGCCCAGATTTAGCATGGGAGTCGATAAGGATCGAATGATAGCCCTCTCGCAGTCTCTACCCTTTGGGAGCAAGGGTGGCGGGATCTAGTTTGGTCATGAGGCAAGCACTCATGTTGGACTCGTTATTTAAGAGAGGAATACGCTATGCTTATGGCATCAGTCGTGCATCGTCGATGCATCCACCATGGTTTGCGGAACGGCAACCGGGGACCTCTCCACCTCCCTCCCCGGGATACTCTAGACTTCAAACGGGAGTCAATATACGAGACCGCTCGATATAGCCCGTTGGAAAGCAGTTCTAGCGCCCCGCAATGCTGGCACCTACACGGATCACGGATACACGGAAAATCCACACACACTGAATACCCCCCCCCACACACACACACGCACACATACACGGAAAATCCACGTAATAATAATATTATTGGAATATTCACTATTCGCGCATGCATACAGTCGTCGCATCATAAACGTAGCTTTAAATTCCTCCACAAATTGGTTGTAAGATCACCGTTGTATGCCATGTGTGTGAATAGACGGGCGTGAAAATAATTGTTGTTTGACGGCCTAGTTCAAGTAAAATAAGAGCTAATTTCATGTATTTATTTTAAGACCATATCAAGAAAACACTTTTGAACAACAATCAGGTAGTTCCCAGTCTCTGGCACCTTTTGTTTTAGTTCTATTAATTTTTGTAGCGCTGCACCTCACGCATCCCGTGCTAAGGCAATGGGAGTTTTTCAAGGTCATTCTTGTTTACGCTTCGGGCCGCTTTGGAGGCTAGTCAGCTGGCGTTATTGTCCAACCTGACTAGATAGGCCTTGGGGCTCTCCCACAATCCACATACATTGAGCGGGACGCACTGGTGGAAAATACTTTTTTTTTGGCGAACACGGGAAGTTGTGTGGGGAGCACTTTTTTGAAGCTATGCCTTTCCATGTAACCTCCAGGGGCGTCGCCAAGGGAGAGAGGACGTACCCCCCTTATCGCCGGAAGCTGAATATTAGGCCCATGACCCTGGCGCTGCCTGGAAATAATTCCACGTAAAATCCGTCTCATCTCCCTACCCTGGGGACATGCGCCTCATGGGGACAGTGATAACGCCATAGGGATAATGTTAAGCATTTCCTACAAGTTTGTGTCGCGTTCACTACACCGACCCGTATGGAATTCTCCATCTAGGGCGAGAAAGTCTCCTAATAATTGGAGGGGGCAGTCCCATAGATATAACCCTCCCTCCCTGCTGGGCAGTGTTGGAACAGCTACCCTCACCCTTGCTCCGCCGTTACTGTTTAAAAGGTTCCAGGACGCATGTTAAGGGAATAAAGGCATGAGTTAAAAGTGAAATTTCGTTCATATCACTCAGCTTTCATTTGCTATTTTTCGTCATTGACGCATATTTCATCACGTTCAACAACGCTTGTCAGTGAGCGTTTATTCGTCTATTTGGTGGATCACTACGCACTTTATGCACGATCACGGCTAATGGCGCCGCCCACACTGTGTCGCCGGTGGGCCGCGCGATTTGGAAACGTCCTGAGTGGTGCGGGTGTTGAACCCGGAATCTTCGGTACCCAGAGCTCAGCACCTTAACCACTCGGCCATACCCGCCTCTCATCAGTGAGCGTGCGCCGCACTTTGCTATCTGCAAACTATTATCGCCGCTAGATAGCAGTGCAAACAGGCTGTCGCTGATTCCTATGCTATTTCGGCGCAGTTTCCATATCCGATAGAAATATGCTCCCCGATTTTGCATGCCTCCGTCGGCTTCCCGGCCGGAGCGGTTCGCGGCCGGCGGTCTCGGCTGGCCCTGCTGCGAAGCCATCCGCGCATGGGCAGCGCACCCGGAACTTTTACCATAGAAGGTAAAAATGTCGGTCCTTCCACCGGACTTCTCCCCGGTTCTGTAGCGCTGCGAATCAAGCTTCAGATGTTCAATATCGATATCTGCTGGGCTTGCGTTGAACTTATGTACTTCTATATAATGTTACTTCACTTTAGAACCATGAACCCTAATAGAGCCTGTCTGGCGAGTCACAATGCCTTCAGAGATTGAATAGTCTTGATTGTGTGGTCTCGACAACTTCGGAGATCGTGTTTCTGGATTACTGCGACCACAACGCATGGCGTGTTTGAAGACACTTGACAGAAAGCTACCGCTAAGCATGTCAATATGACTAACATATGCCCGGGCTTTCCTTATGACGTCAATGCGGCGTGCTGGCACACCGAAAACACGCACAATTTGCGCGAGTCCAGCCAGGTGCAGATGTTAAGACGCCACAAACATCATCAACCACTCCACAAACACGAGGAACACAAACACGCCGCGACATTTTCTGTGCAGCACGTCAACAGCAGGCAACATTCAACAGCAACAGCAGGCAAAAGTCAACAGTCAACAGCAGGCAACAGTCAACAGCAACAGCAAGCAACAGTCAACAGCAATAGCAGGCAACAGTCAGCAGCAACAGCAGGCAACAGTCAGCAGCAGAACAACGCCGGCCCGCTCGAGCCCCCAGCTGGTCTGAGCTATGTCGTGCAAGAACCGGCCGGCTAACGGTGCGCGGCTGTGCTGGCGAGGCGACACACCTCTGGAGAGTTGGCTGGCCCGCTCCGGCCTGTCGGAGCGACCGGCGGCGCGCGTTCAGCGGTGCGGCGCTCCGCCGGCGCCACGCTCGCCCCTCGACTGTGACACGGCCGTCGTCGGCAGCGCGCTGCACTGCCGGATGCCGATCACTTCCGGCCACCGACCACGGAAGGCAGCAGCGTTGGTGGCGCTGACGGTAGCTGACGTAGCTGATGGTAGCTGGCGTAGCTGACGGTAGCTGGCGTAGATGACGATAGCTGGCGTAGCTGGCGTAGCTGACGGTAGCTGGCGTCGGCCAGCTACGTCTGACAGCCTTGCACTTGGCTCGGACGCACTGCGTGAGTGACCACGCATGCATTCGTACGCTGGTGGCTCGGACCAAGATCTGTGTACTTTAGATTCGAACGCTTGAACTGGTATGGCATTTGTAGCCATGGGCGCTATTGCTTGATACAACGGAGAGTGTGCTGCGACTTGGGAACAGATAATGAGATACTGCTCAATTCAAAATGAAGCAACATGCAGTAAATCTAACCCATAGGTGAATGGTGTGGTCGTTTCTATTTGTATATGAGAAATAAACACGGCGAACGCTAAATGGTGGTATATGCGCGACGATATAGCACATTATACACTGAACAACGTACTTCACTATATATAGTCCAATACACTATAGTACTGTACTGGACGATACACTACGTACATACACTGGTGTAACTTCTCATAATTATCACTTCAAAGGGTTCCTTTCCAGTGGAGGTGCTTTGACGTGAACATTAAAATCCGATTCATGAAAAATAGCATTGCCAAGAATGCAGAATAATTTAAGTCGAGAGAATATCGGTTTTCCCAGAAGCAAAAGTTGTATATTTGAATACCGTTCATGCGTCATTTTCAACCAATGCCGGGCAGCGACTTATTAAAAACATCATGGCATGGTGCTAGGCTTCACGCCGGTAGTGGTAAGGCATCAGGGATATTTGAGAGTTTACATTAAGCTCCCACCATACGTTTATGTAGCCAATGGTTATAACCCCAGCACACTTTATAGATGGCGAAGCAAATATGGCACAAGGTTTGTACACTGTAACGTCCATGACGAGATTGCAAGCCGCACCAATGCTCACTGCACTGCAGCGGTATCACAAACCAAGATGAATCCGTCAAGATGCCAGCTTATTTGACAGCCAAACTATCTGCGAACCCTGAACGCCTTGAACGCGGGTGCTGGACACTTGCGATTCCCAATCAAGTTAACTGCCGACTGCGCGCAATCGTGCAGTTAGCACGACTTTAATCCTATAGATAACTACCAAAACAGTCATCCGATGATCTGCCAGACAAAGTGAAAACACTTACTATTGCAGTATAAATCAATATCATCAGGTTGTCCGCGGGGCAATGGCGGCCATTTGCTGAACTAACGGAACTGAGTGACTGCTGGAGGCAGTGACTACTCAGATTCCGGTAAGGAAAATTGTCTAACTCAGTCCCACTTTATCCTGATTGACCAAAATCAGAGTTCATGCGCCAATCATCATCCTCCTTACACCTTTGAAACACCTCGCTACTATTACATTATGCCTAGGTATTTCTCAGTTTATTGGCGGCATGACAGCGAACAGCCCAAAATCACTGAAGTACTGGAGGAAATGACCACTCAAACTCTGTCAAGTCCAATCCTCAGCGCAACCGCAGGACTCATTCTACCTGGATTGGCGAAGTCTGCTGACGCTCAAGTAATCTGTTCTAGCATTAAATAACTTAACATCAATGGCATGTGTAGCGAGCTGAGCTGGAGACGAGTTTTCAGTTGTCATCCACAAACCTCCCGTTGAGGAGGCTCGGCACTGACAATCGCCGTCGCCGTCGCTGTGAAGACTGTCCAGTTCTGTCCAGTTCTGTCCACCAGCTCAGTCCGACTGACGCGGGGGAACCGCCGCCGGACGGTGGGAACTGTCCAGACTGTCCGGTTCTGTCCAGTTCTGTCCACCAGCTCAGTCCGACTGACGCGGGGGAACCGCCGCCGGACGGTGGGAACTGTCCAGACTGTCCGGTTCTGTCCTGTTCTGTCCACCAGCTCAGTCCGATTGACGCGCGGTAACCGCCGCCGGACGGTGGGAACTGTCTAGGCTGTGCTGTTTTGTCCACCAACTGCGTCCGATTGACGCGCGGTAACCGCCGCCGGACGGCGGGAACTGTCCGGTACATATCTGGCACCGGCGTCCGTCCTGCGCAGCACCGGCGCAGTCTCCCCCTCCCCCCTCCCCCCCTGACACGCTGCAGTGGACCAGCGTCAGGGGCGGATACAGGGAGGGGTACTGGGATCATGTGCCCATCCCCTGTGGAAATGTGGTGCCCCTCCGACCTGGAAAGACGCCCATTCAGGAAGGCTCGAGTGCATCCCCACCCGGCTCAAAGGATTTGCTTCGCAAAAGGCGTTCGACCGAGGAAATTAACCACCCACGAAAATGCTTACATCCGCCCCTGGTCAGCGATGAATCACCTGTAAGGAGAGTCGTTTGAGACAGGTCCGAGTTGAGCTCACCAAGGTCATCGGTCGTTTACGTGACACGCTGTATTCCAGCGTCGTTCATCGATAAAAGACCAGCTTTCTTGGGATTTAGAGGCGGATGTTTATTGCTGGTGACCACCCCACGATAGTGGCTGGAAATGACCCTTAATTGGCAGCCTACCGTCACAGAGAGACTCTCCAGACGATTCATCGCTACAAACTGAGATGTGTTATCGTGTACGCGAATCATGGCGATTCCTCCTCAAGCTTGTTGGCAGAATATGCTGCCTACCTGCTCCCATTAGACGGCTTTATGACGATTTATATCTTTCTTGTATCATGGGTTTTCTCGTGAAACCCTGGCGGCACATTCGGGAATACGCATTAGCTTCGCTTGCTTTTGTTGTTATTTCTTCTGATAACGGCTCACCGTTCCTCGGTATCGGCCTGTGCTGCATTCAGGAGCAGCTTAGCTTGTACATGCATCCAGATGACAGCATGCTGTCACGTATGGATGTGCGTATGGAACAAGCACGGACAGTGGCGGTGTTACAAATCTCCACTGTGGGGACCATTGGTGTAACTTCATTTCTATAACTGAGGGGGACACATTTTGCGGAAGTTTGAAATGCTGAAGCTAAGCCTATGAAGCACTTAGCTTGTATTTGGTTATTCCTCTGAATAATTTCATCCCGGGGATTTTTCCAAATCAATTTTTAAACTTTAGCCCGAATTCTTGCTCGGGCGGCTTTATGAACCAATGTCCTATTGCTAAGCAAAGCTTGTTGCAAAGGCCGTGACCCCACCACCCTATCCGTGAATTCCAGTTCAACGGCAGAAATTTGATCGAGAGTTTGACGTGCAATTGACCCCCTGCCGAGGGAGGGTCAAGCGCGAGGTGAGCGCGTGAAGCGACTCGAACTCTGTCTTGCCAAGACATAGAGACCAATGCAAGCCAGCGCTCTAACCAACTGAGCTATCGGGGCGGCTTGGAGAGGCTGAAATTATATGCATCTCAAGACTTGGTCTTTCTCAGGACTCAAAACTTGTCCTCAAAGGCCTGTCAACCCACTGTTGAGGCCTGTGGGGAGGGAACCTGCGATGCTGTGAGGTCTCTATTGGAGTGCCATTGGGCGTTTAAGTCATGGTTAGAGATCACAAGACGGTTTTGGACTCCGACCGCAGAGCCCCAGAGTAGACAATATATATCCTTACAAAGTAGCGGTATATTTGAACATCCTGTTTGTGCTACCCCAGGGAAGACCCGGTGAGCGGAGGCTCCGCTCTCAGGCTTCCCTACTCAACCATGGGTGTGCACAAATTAGCATTAGGACATATTTCTGCTTTAGACGTCGGCTGGGAAGGTACCCATTTGAAAATATACCAAAATAGTATCGTTCTTGTAGGTGTAGGTGTGCTTGGTGCTGTTAGAAGAGGCCCCTGTAGTACACCAACTGGTCCTGTTTTTAGTCCTAGAAAGCCCTTGAATTCTCCAAATTCCTAGAAGCTCTGCAACTCCCAGGGCACCTCAAGCTCCAGACGTACTCAATCTTCCAGAAGCCTTCCAACGCCTGCAGGTGCCAGCGAACTATAAACGGCCCCACACAGCCAGAAATGGACACCAGCTTTGTGGGACCCCGCCAGCTTCAGGGGGTCTCTCCAGCCTGAAGAAGCAACTCCAACTTTGAAGGGACCTTTCAGCTTTCTCAAGGACTAATCCAGCCTCAAGGGTCCATGAAACCTCAGCTCCCATGAACCACTCCTATTCCCAGCTGGTCGTCTAAATTTCTAGTCTCCCACAGATCTCAGAGGTTCTAAAATTCTCCGAATTTCCAAAGGCTTTCCATCTCCCAAGGCCTCTCCTTCAGCTCTCCGGGATCCTCAAAATCCTAGAGGTCCCTCAAATTTTCAAATTCCCACGGCTTTATCTCCCATGAGGGCCGCTGAACGCCAGGCTTCATAGACAGTCCAACCCATGCAGAGATAATCAAGCTCCATGGGCCATACAGCTAAGAGGGTTTCTCCAGTTTCAAGGCTTCCTCCTTCCTCAAGGACCCCTCCGGATTCAATTCAAGCTGTTCCACCAGTCTCAAGGATCCCTACAGGTTCAAGGGGCCTCTACAGCATTAAATAGCCCTTCCTGCGTCAAGGGATACTACAGCTTCAAGAGGTCTAGCTCCCAGGATCCCTCCTGTTCCCAGCTGGGTGTAAAACTTCCGAGACTCGTCCGCTGAGGTAGAACGAGAGTACATTCGGTTCACGAAGCGCGCCGAAAATTTATAGTTTAACGTGGTGCAAATCCAAAAATGTATTGCTTGATCTGGTGTATTTTTTAGCCAGTCTAAGCTCGCAGAGGACTGTCTAAAGTAAGGAGAGGCTTAGTTGAACTGGCCAACTCAAGTTGGAGGGAGTCTGTGTTAGTTTATCAAGGGGCATATAGAGTCTGAGAGACGCCTGGGTCGGGGCCACCCAAGCTATGGGAGGGCCGTGTGAAGTCAGAAGGGGCTGTGTAATTCTGTGTAGGGCCGTATTTTTCCGGAGCTGGGCTGCAATTAGTTAGAAAGGAACCACCTGAAATTGGACGGGGACAGTAGGAAGTCGTTGAAGAAGCGTATTCAGCAAGACAGCAAGCGTCTGAACTCTGCAAGGACCGTCTAACGCGAGAGAGGCCGCCTTCTTCGACCGTGGGGGCGGTTATCTACCGGAAAACGACGTGCCCCACGGCCCATGAACGCGGCCCAGGTGAAAAGGGGAACCAGTCCGGTCTGTTAATGTCGGCGTGGAGAAACCGATTGTACCGAGCTGAACAAACACCACGGAATGCTAGAGAATGACAAACCGCAGCCCCGTTAGTCTTTTTTTGAGAGCCGAAGTCACCTGCAACAGTCGAGATGATCACCAAGCACCGCCGTCACTTCTTGCGTCACAAAAAGCGGTTCCGTCCATCGCACGACCCAGTGCACTCAGCCACAGTCACTCAGACAAATCAAGTTGCACCAGGGCAACAATGGGAAAGTGACACAGACGCCGCCACAAATCGGTGCGAAACATTAGAAGGCGGCCAATGCACTGACCGCCTCCAAATTCACCACTGCAGTGGTATAAGCAAACCGCAAAAAAACCAAAGCCAACATGTTGAAACACAATCGTCTCAGATCCCCAAGGCCCCGATACCAGGTGTTGTAAGCCGCTCCCATGATCGCAATCTCTTCGGCTGACTACCACCGACGCAAGCGATGCGCTCTTCGACTGACTTCACCATCTGGAAATCCGGAATATATAAAATCGCCGTCAAGCCACGCTTAGAACACAGCAGTCGCTGCCCGCCGGCCGTACCGGCGGCGTCTATGGTCGGCCTGTTCGGTGAGGCGTTCGCCGCCATCCCGGCCGTCTCGCCAGGATTGCGGTGCGGCCGAGAAGTAGGTCTCGCCGGTGACTGGACCTGTGAGGCGAGACCCACTTACCGACCGGCGTCACCGCCACCGAAACGGGGCGCGTCGGCACGTGGTGCGGCGGGCGACGGCTGGACCGCGGCCCGGCACCTCACCGACACACAACAGACGGCTCTGTCGGAACGTCGACACACCGACCGCCGGCCGCCGGCCCGGTCACAGATGCGCCGCACGTCAGCCGACACACGGCCCGGTCACAGATGCGCTGCACGTCAGCCGACACATAGGCCCGGTCACAGATGCGCCGCAGGGGACGAGTGGTCTCGGGGTAAGATGCTCGTCTCACAATCGAAAGGTTGTGGGTTCGAGTCTCACCTGTCGCTACTCTTCGCCCGCGACCAATCGGCGTGAGAGATTGGCGACGCTACATGACTCAACGGTCGACGTGTCGTAAAACCAATAACCAACAGATGCGCCGCACGTCAGCCGACACATGGGCCCGGTCACAGATGCGCCGCACGTCAGCCGACACATAGGCCCGGTCACAGATGCGCCGCACATCAGCCGACACATAGGCCCGGTCACAGATGCGCCGCACATCAGCCGACACACGGGCCCGGTCACAGATGCGCCGCACGTCAGCCGCACCGACTGCATGACCTCACCGCCGCGACGCGACCGTTTGTTTTCTCTCGATCGTTTTGTATAATCTGTAATGATGGCGGCCATCCATCAGCGATAATGGCGCCGGTCATCGTCGGCCGAGCGACGTCGCGGCAAATGCTCGCGGCCAGGTGGCTGGTGACCCCTCCGGGAGCCGAGCGCCACGTCGCTGCGCCACCTCTGGCGCAGTGGCCGGCGCCGGACAGGCGCGCCTCGGCAGTCGACCACCCACGGCCACGTGGAGGCGTGACTGGTGGCGCTGCCCCCGTGACCGACAGACACGGCGCGCTGACAAATGTGACGCACCGGTGCGCTGGCTGGCGGGAGGGCCGCGGTGCGCAGCACGCTACACACCCACGACCGCTGCACACAGCCCGCTGCGTGGTCACACACCGGCGGCTCAGGATACTGACCGTGGAGACGTGAATCGCGCGCCGACATGCATGAGGTGAACTGAAATGCTGCTTAGCATGCAATCTCAGCCATAACACTCTTGCTAAAGAAACTGAGTAGAATGTTTAACACACCAACAACTTCAAAACACACACACAGCCCAAAGGTCTTCATACATTTTAACGCCGCAGCGATGCATATCAATCAGCTTTCACTTTGACAGACATTCACACCACCCTGGCTGCATTGATGTCAAGTTCCGTCTTATATCTGTAACACTTCATTCTAATATTATCTTGCCACAATCTAAAACGTGTCCCTAAATGGAACCGTCGTTCCATGACGTACACACTCACGTATGCGGCCCCTTCGAATATATAAATCACGCACAGTTTAATGCTGCTCACACTTCAATGAAGTTCAAATCCAGCCCAAACCCCGTAATGTGAAGCCGTCTCTGCGGCCACGACGGTTTACGACAGCCAAGAAAACACGAACCTATCCTGATTGTCGGCTAGAGTCGCGGCAACTAGAGTGTGAGAGGTAATGGTGTGTTAACTCGTGCGTAATTATGATGTGATATTGAAAAGTTCCCACTTTCCCAAAGTGGTAAGCCCAGCTTCAGCTTGACTATTTGGCTGAATTTGGACTCGTTGGAGTGATTGGAATACAACCAATCTTTGGCAATTTCTGTTCATTTCAAACTGTGTGATGGGCAGGGATCTTGCTTCACATAGTTTTCAGGGGACAGGTGCCCCCTCAATGTTGACTTAGCCCATAAACAATTTCAAATTTTTGACATGAGTGTGCCTCCAATCCATTTTGGCCCATCCATTGCCTTCATGTATTGCCCCCCCCCTCCCACCCAAATCATTTGAATAACTCAACGCCGTGGTGATGGGGGATAATTGAGTGAACCGGCCAGAGCAAGACGCATGGAGTAAGATCTTCTGACAGACGATACAGAGCTGAACCTAAGAATCTCCCTGCTTGGGATTGTTGGGACATTTGCCATGAAGAAATGCTAATTCTATCGCCTCCTTCTGTGCCCTATGGAAACTATTTTTTTTTCGAGTTTCACAGTCGATATAGTTTTACAATTTTCGTACAGCTCCTCATTTTGCTCAGTTGGCTGATTGCCAACATCCTTTGTGTTCCAAATTGCTAATTTATCTGACTGATATTGTAAACAGCCGCGTACTTCCAGTTGACAATCTAACTATTAATTGTCGTTGAACAATATTGTCCATTGCGTCGTTGAAAATGTGTTTGTTTTTACACTCAACCCTTACATTGCATTTATTCAAAACATCCATCAATCTGCACTCGATATATTTATCGCACTTACATATTACTAGGATGTGCATATTATTACCATATTACTAGCATTAGACATTGCATATTATTAATACTACGTACGTAGTTCAGAAAGGCCCGTATTTCCTGGTGGTCAATCATTGTAGATATATTAAAAGCTAAGTTGATTTTCAAGATCCAGGAACGACTCAATGTTCCAAAAATTGTAAAGTTATATTGTACCGTTTCGGCCATAAGCCGTTGCCAAACAACCAAATTGTTTTTTGAAAATGGCCCAAGGCCGAAACGTCACAATGTAGCCTTACAATTTTTTTTTAACATTGAGTTGTTTCTGGATCTTGAAGATCAATTTAACTTTTAATATTTCTACAATATTATTAACACGTTAGGTATATGACTACAATGTAAACAAAATACATGAAACCCTTGCAGTCGCTTTATGCCACGAAGTGTTGTGCGGGAAAGATGGTTTTATGTACGAGACAAGACGGTCTTATGATTACAACACCCAGGGGAAGCTCAGAACAGCAAATTGATTAATTGGCAAGGCACATTGTGCCTTACTCACGCAATGTTGTGGCCAGTGCTTTATTCAGAAATTCGTCTTCAACCCGATTGTGGGAACCAAATTAGAGCGTTGCAATGAAACAAGTCCTCCGACTTGGGGAGCTACGGGAGTAAGAGTGGTTGCTTTAAAAAATAATATTGTATTAATGGAATGTATCTATATTTATGTACCATATTTACTAACGTCTTCCCTCACCTAGGCTTATATTTTACGGATATTTCCTTTCTAAAGTCCTCGAGAGTCTGTGGTCAATAGCAGCGTTACAGAAGCATGACTGGCTGAAGAAATACACGCAACGGTCGAATGTCTAGTGGGTGATGAACGACCAGTTACGTGGCGTGACTCCCACAAGCGACACATCCATCATAATCAGCACCGGCCAACAGTCGGAGAACAGTCTCGAATCCCCGACCAAGACCAATGTCGGTTAGGTCTCCGACACTCGGGGCCAGACCTGCGACCCAGGCCAATGTCCGCCAGGTCTCTGATGCTCGGGGCCAGATCTCCGACTAAGATCGATGTCGGTCAGGTGTCCGAAACTCTGGATCTCTCGCCAAGCTTAGTGTCGGAAGGACCTCCGGCAGTCAAGCGCCTGACTGTCCTGGTCAGATCGGCAACAGTCGGCTGGCTGCCCGGCTCAGATCACCGATCAGCTCGGTCAGGTCCCCGACAACCGGCGAGCAAATCCACCGTCTAGCTGAGTGTCGGTCAGATCACCGACAGCCGGCGAGCAAATGCATCGTCCAGCTGAGTGTCGGTCAGATCACCGACAGCCGGCGAGCAAATCCATCGTCCAGCTGAGTGTCGGTCAGATCACCGACAGCCGGCGAGCAAATCCATCGTCCAGCTGAGTGTCGGTCAGATCACCGACAGCCGGCGAGCAAATCCATCGTCCAGCTGAGTGTCGGTCAGATCACCGACAACCGGCGCACAAATCTCCGGCCGAGACCGCCGACACTTAGCACGAATCTCCCGGCAAGGTCGCCGAGTGGCGGTCGGAATCCGCGGAACAAATCTGCCCCGGCCAGGGGTGCAGAGACCACAGGCTGTGTAATGTCGTGTCAGTGACGACCGAGCGACTGTGTCGTGCATTACCACGTCCTGACGGCGTATATTTGGCGCAATCAGAGGCGTAATCGCCTCCACGACACGTCGCGGTGACATAATCGCCTCCCGTCAATATACGTCGTGGCGGTGACGGCAGTGAGGCAGGCGCTCGCGCTCACGCCGGCCGCCCGGCGAAAGGCAGCCGCTGTTCGGCGGTGTGCCTTGTGCAAGCACGGCCATGTGTGCGGGGTTGGTGTGCCGTGACCATTGTGCCGCCGATACCGTTTTGTAACTGATCGCGCCGAGTGGAGTCACGGCGACGCCCACGAATCGAGCCACGCTGACGTCGCACAAGTCACGTGGAAGAGCGATAGCTCAGGGTACCTGTCATTACGGTTTTGTGAAGGCCCAGAGCAACTGGTACGCTGGCCACTTCGCAATGCTGTTTGGAAACGCTATTGAGATACACTGACTATTTCGCACACATGTTCAGTCGAGTTCGGATGCTCTCGTGGAACAGCTAAGTTTCTGTGTTCGTTAAGGTAACTAACTTAATCCGATTCATCAACGCCAGCATAAGGCGCAATTAGGGGAGCTGGACGAGCGAGGGCAAGAGGCGTGCTATGCTTTTCCCATGCTCCAGGTACAAGATCGGGCACCATACTGCGACAGGAAACCTGTGGACCGACTACAACTGCGCTCTCTTGGCAGCCCGTGAAGAGGAAGTGTACGAATTTTAGAAATAGGCAAAATCAATTTTGCAATTCGGCGTGAAGCATTGAAATTTCGAATACGTGCTTCATATTAGACAGTGGAGCACCGATGTGACAACAATGCATGCAATTTGAGCATATCCGCACGGAAAAACAATCACGCTTAGCCGAAATTGACTGATGTCGAGATCAGGCTCATGAGCCAAATATCGTGAACGCATCTCAAGCGCAAATGCACTGTTCTGAATTGTCCAAGTACCATAGGTGTCCCGAAATGTCATGGCCCTTTTAGTTCCGCTTTTCCCGCCCAGCTCACGCCGCACACAACCTTTCAGCACGGCGTTCTCCATCGGATTGGCTGACCAAGCGGTCGCCCGGCCTGATCCCCAGCCGGCTCTGGCTGAGGGGCGACCAGCCGGCTCTGGCTGAGGGCGACCAGCCGGCTCTGGCTGAGGGTGACCAGCCGGCTCTGGCTGAGGGTGACCAGCCGGCTCTGGCTGAAAGGTGACCAGCCGGCTCTGGCTGAGGGGTGATCAGCCGGCTCTGACTGAGGGGCGGCCAGCCGGCTCTGGCTGAGGGGTGACCAGCCGGCTCTGGCTGAGGGGCGGCCAGCCGGCTCTGGCTGAGGGGTGACCAGCCGGCTCTGACTGAGGTGCGGCCAGCCGGCTCTGGCTGAGGGGCGACCAGCCGGCTCTGGCTGAGGGGTGACCAGCCGGCTCTGGCTGAAAGGTGACCAGCCGGCTCTGACTGAGGAGCGGCCAGCCGGCTCTGGCTGAGGGGTGATCAGCCGGCTCTGACTGAGGTGCGGCCAGCCGGCTCTGGCTGAGGGGTGACCAGCCGGCTCTGGCTGAGGGTGATCAGCCGGCTCTGACTAGGTGCGGCCAGCCGGCTATGGCTGAGGGTGACCAGCCGGCTCTGACTGAGGGCGGCCAGCCGGCTATGGCTGAGGGGTGACCAGCCGGCTCTGGCTGAGGGGTGACCAGCCGGCTCTGACTGAGGTGCGGCCAGCCGGCTATGGCTGAGGGGTGACCAGCCGGCTCTGACTGAGGTGCGGCCAGCCGGCTATGGCTGAGGGTGACCAGCCGGCTCTGGCTGAAAGGTGACCAGCCGGCTCTGACTGAGGGGTGGCCAGCCGGCTCTGGCTGAGGGTGACCAGCCGGCTCTGGCTGAAAGGTGACCAGCCGGCTCTGACTGAGGGCGGCCAGCCGGCTATGGCTGAGGGGTGACCAGCCGGCTCTGACTGAGGGGCGGTCAGCCGGCTCTGGCTGAGGGTGACCAGCCGGCTCTGGCTGAAAGGTGACCAGCCGGCTCTGACTGAGGGCGGCCAGCCGGCTATGGCTGAGGGGTGACCAGCCGGCTCTGACTGAGGGCGGTCAGCCGGCTCTGGCTGAGGGTGACCAGCCGGCTCTGGCTGAAAGGTGACCAGCCGGCTCTGACTGAGGGCGGCCAGCCGGCTATGGCTGAGGGTGACCAGCCGGCTCTGGCTGAAAGGTACCAGCCGGCTCTGACTGAGGTGCGGCCAGCCGGCTATGGCTGAGGGGTGATCAGCCGGCTCTGACTGAGGGGCGGCCAGCCGGCTCTGGCTGAGGGGTGATCAGCCGGCTCTGACTGAGGTGCGGCCAGCCGGCTCTGGCTGAGGGGTGACCAGCCGGCTCTGACTGAGGGCGGTCAGCCGGCTCTGGCTGAGGGTGACCAGCCGGCTCTGGCTGAAAGGTGACCAGCCGGCTCTGACTGAGGGCGGCCAGCCGGCTATGGCTGAGGGGTGACCAGCCGGCTCTGGCTGAAAGGTGACCAGCCGGCTCTGACTGAGGACGGCCAGCCGGCTATGGCTGAGGGGTGATCAGCCGGCTCTGACTGAGGAGCGGCAGCCGGCTATGGCTGAGGGTGACCAGCCGGCTCTGGCTGAAAGGTGACCAGCCGGCTCTGACTGAGGGGTGGCCAGCCAGCTCTGGCTGAGGGTGACCAGCCGGCTCTGGCTGAAAGGTGACCAGCCGGCTCTGACTGAGGGCGGCCAGCCGGCTATGGCTGAGGGGTGACCAGCCGGCTCTGACTGAGGGGCGGCCAGCCGGCTCTGGCTGAGGGTGACCAGCCGGCTCTGGCTGAAAGGTGACCAGCCGGCTCTGACTGAGGGGCGGCCAGCCGGCTATGGCTGAGGGGTGACCAGCCGGCTCTGACTGAGGTGCGGCCAGCCGGCTCTGGCTGAGGGGCGGCCAGCCGGCTCTGGCTGAGGGGTGACCAGCCGGCTCTGACTGAGGTGCGGCCAGCCGGCTCTGACTGAGGAGCGGCCAGCCGGCTCTGGCTGAGGGGTGACCAGCCGGCTCTGACTGAGGAGCGGCCAGCCGGCTCTGGCTGAGGGGTGACCAGCCGGCTCTGACTGAGGTGCGGCCAGCCGGCTCTGGCTGAGGGGTGACCAGCCGGCTCTGACTGAGGGGCGGCCAGCCGGCTCTGGCTGAGGGTGACCAGCCGGCTCTGACTGAGGAGCGGCCAGTCGCCCTGACTGAGGGGCGGCCAGCCGGCTCTGACGGCCAGCCGGCTTATGGCTCGACATCAGCCGCTGTGCGGCCAGCCGGCTCTGGCCGCATGGCTCGACATCATGTCGTCCGCCCGGCCATCGTGCGACATATGTCCTGAGGTTCAATTAAGCGACAGCTTAAGCACATCTGATATGTTCATATCGGCATCGCTTGTTGTCAATTGTGTGGGCTCATCATTTCCCGCCACACTAATGATTCATTGTCTCAGGTCCCTACCGGTGTCGGAGTTCTCTGCTCTGTCTCCCGCCAGCGCGCGTCAAGATCCACCGCTCCACCTTTCCGCCAGCGTTGACACTCGTCGTTCCGGCCAATCACCAACGCCGGTATCTATTGTTCCAGTTCGCAGCTAGCCGGTAACACCAGCGTGCAGTCCTGCCAGCCGCGAGCACGCCTGGCAGAGCGGGAATGTCGGCGGCGGACCGGCGACCTGACTAGACCGGTGGCAGCCGACGGGTCACGTACCACGACGACTCGTCCCACCAGGCAGTCTACATCACACGAGATCCTAAACGGCAACCAAAACACTGCCGGCACAACCGACCTGGTTATAGGCTCAGGTTCGGGCGCTACGAAGAGAAAACCAACACATAGGATTTGGAGTCCTGAAGGAATCTTTTGAACCAAAAATACGGTCATGTACTGAGGGATGGGTAGGATGGGTGGGTCATCCTGGGTAGGAAGACCAAGTCAGAGCGATACACGGAACAAATCTGGGCGTCTCTTGGGACGTTTTGGCAGACATAGGATCTGTGACCATGGCGATGAAGCGAATACAAAATTGGTACTATAACGGCAGAAGATATGAAGCCAACTTATACTTATTGAAGACATTTTAGCAGAACTAGGACCTGTGACCACGAAGATAAAAAGTTCCTTACGCAATGGCCGATACATTCGAAGCAGACATAGCCCTTTGCTAGCTTCATGAGCTGGGGAACGCTCAGCTCCAGGCGGAGGCTTGGTGAGTGTGGGCGCCGCCATCTACGAGTTCCAGGCGGAGGCTTGGTGAGTGTGGGCGCCGCCGTCTACGAGTTCCAGGCGGCGGCTTGGTGAGTGTGGGCGCCGCCGTCTACGAGTTCCAGGCGGCGGCTTGGTGAGTGTGGGCGCCGCCGTCTACGAGTTCCAGGCGGCGGCTTGGTGAGTGTGGGCGCCGCCGTCTACCAGTTCCAGGCGGCGGCTTGGTGAGTGTGGGCGCCGCCGTCTACCAGTTCCAGGCGGCAGCTTGGTGAGTGTAGGCGCCGCCGTCTACCCGAAGTCAGCGTTGGAGCGACCCCTGTCCGCCCGCCAGTGCTGCCACCTGCACAGTGAGGCCAGCGCCGCCACCACATGACCCATTCGGCTGGGTCATGCCGGGTGCCGAGGTGGGTCAAAAACTGGCCCACTAACCACGCCTGCAGTCGTGGCAGGTGAACGTGAATGCAGTGGAGTTTATACTCCGCCAGTTATGTGTGGGGCATGATTCGTCACGATTTCTAACCAAGAAGACGGCACCCCGATTCGATACAAAGAATGAAATCTGTCCTCACCGTGACTTATGAGCAGACCAAGCACCAAGGCGCGGCACTATCATTACTCGCCGTCTGGGAGTTGAACAGCACATACGGGCACTGAAGCAGAAGCATGGGTAACCACACCCCACATCACCCAATTTGTGGCAACCGTCCGGGCCATCGTGCTCACCCCGTGCCCAGGTGAAACATGCGATCAGGCCAACGCACACGCACCGTGCCCTGATGAAACCTGAGTCGGATCTGCTCTGTCCGCTTCCTCTGACATCTCCCGCACGTGAGCTATTGCCACGTGAATCAGCCGTCTCGCGTGAGTCGGATCTTCTTCAGGTGCATTGCGTGCATGCATGCATACGCGTGGTTGTCCGCGCGTACCACATTCGTACACACGTACACACACGACATTGCTGAAGTGCCGAAGCTATATTCCATCGACAAACAGTACTGTGGTAATAATATATTCAATGCTTAGCACTGTTCTCATGGATTCCTTTCAGGTCGTGGTCCAAAGGCTTATTCTTGCTTACCATATATATATATATATATATATATATATATATATATATATATATATATATATATATATATATATATATATATATATATATATATATACATATATATATATATATATATATACATATATATATATATATATATATATATATATATATATATATATATATATATATATATATATATATATATATATGACTGCAACATAGATGTGCAAACAGGGCTGTGTGGGTGTTCACGTCAATATCTGGCAGACGTGACGTCGCAGCCACCCAGCTTATGCGGAGGCAGCACGTCTTTAGCCGTTTGCCGTCCTCAAACCATTTAGTGTTGGCTTTTCAGCGTGGCGTTTGCGGATTGGTCAGGATCCGGGTTGACATCACACAGCGCTTGCGGTGTAAAACCGGGCGTCCCGGCTCTGCAATTCCTGGTAAATGACCGAGTTAAGATCGTGAGGATTGAGCGCCGCCATAACCCAACCAGTTCGCCTTGCTCGCCCGACGTGATCCATGCTGACCGATTGCCAACAGCTCTCTGATCATGATCATGAATAGTCAGATAGCGGCGCCTCGCCTCCCAGACCGAGAGCCAACTCACGGTCTTTCCATGGCCGCAGGGCACGGGAACAACGAGCAACAGAGAGTGGCCTTCTGCAGTCTCCAGTGACGTCACGGCCAGGATAGTTGGCCGCGTCACATTTGGCAACAGGTCGTAATCGCCGGCCTCCCACTGCGCAGAGCCCGCTACGAAACTGGTCCGGCAGTCGCAAGAGTAAACAGTGCTGAGCGGGATAGGTACCGCAGAGAGGTACGGCAAAGGGGCACGGTATGGTCCCTACGACAGAGAGGTACCGTAGGATCGGTACTACAGAGAAGTGCGGCAGGATCGGTACCACAGCGGCGCGGCAGGATCGGTACCCGAGATATGTACGACATGGCCGGTACCGGACACACGACGTGGGTGATTCCACGGCGAACTCGGTACCTCAGAGGCAGGGGCGGATCCAGATATTGTCGTAGGGGGCACATGTCCGGAAGGGCGCCACTTTGCCTTCGGAGAGACGCCTCTGGCTGAAAAATTTGAGGGTGGAGTGCACTTAAGCCTTCTCGGATGGGTGCCTTTTCCCAGCTGGAGGGTCGCCACCTTCAAATGGGGGGGGTTATTGGTTTTAGCGACACATCGACCGTTGGGTGATTATAGCGTCGATCCAATCCCTCACGCCGATTGGTCCCGGGCGAAGAGTAGCGACAGGTGAGGTACTCAGACACCCGACTATCTTTCGATTGTGGAGACCCAGCATCTTACCCCAACCACTCGTCCCCCAAATGGGGTACGACAGGACAGGTATCAGACACGCGACGTGAGCGATTCTACGGCAGACCCAGTACCCCCGGTGTCCCAGAGGGACGACAGGACAGGTATCAGACACGCGACGTGAGCGATTCTACGGCAGACCCAGTACCCCCGGTGTCCCAGAGGGGTACGACAGGACAGGTATCAGACACTTGACTTGGGTGACCATACGGCAGATCCAGTACCCCCGGTGTCCCAGAGGGGTACGACAGGACAGGTATCAGACACGCGACGTGAGCGATTCTACGGCAGACCCAGTACCCCCGGTGTCCCAGAGGGGTACGACAGGACAGGTATCAGACACGCGACGTGAGCGATTCTACGGCAGACCCAGTACCCCGGTGTCCCAGAGGGACGACAGGACATATCAGACAGCACGTGAGCGATTCTACGGCAACCAGACCCCCGGTGTCCCAGAGGGGTACGACAGGACAGGTATCAGACACGCGACGTGAGCGATTATACGGCAGACCCAGTACCCCCGGTGTCCCAGAGGGGTACGACAGGACAGGTATCAGACACGCGACGTGAGCGATTCTACGGCAGACCCAGTACCCTGCACCCAAGAAAGGTATCATTGGCTGACATCAAGTGGGTCGCGGGCACAGAGGCCATGTCTGCGGCCTGTGTCGTGACGCGTCAGTTCCGCTGACTGGGCGGCCCTCCAGCGGTCCAGTAGTCGTGAGAAGGGGCCATGTCACGTGTCTGCGGCCTAGGTCGTCAGTTTGTGACGCGTCATTTCTGCTGACTGGGCGGCCCTCCAGCGGTCCAGTAGTCGTGAGAAGAGGCCATGTCACGTGTCTGCGGCCTAGGTCGTCAGTTTGTGACGCGTCAGTTCCGCTGACTGGGCGGCCCTCCAGCGGTCCAGTAGTCGTGAGAAGAGGCCATGTCACGTGTCTGCGGCCTAGGTCGTCAGTTTGTGACGCGTCATTTCTGCTGACTGGGCGGCCCTCCAGCGGTCCAGTAGTCGTGAGAAGAGGCCATGTCACGTGTCTGCGGCCTAGGTCGTCAGTTTGTGACGCGTCATTTCTGCTGACTGGGCGGCCCTCCAGCAGTCCAGTAGTCGAAAGAGGCCATGTCACGTGTCTGCGGCCTAGGTCGTCAGTTTGTGACGCGTCATTTCTGCTGACTGGGCAGCCGGCCAGCCACGGCACGCTTGGGTTGTGGCATCGTCAAGACAATACGGAAATACATTGGACGAGCACACAGCGCATGCCGTCGTGACCGAACCTCAAGCAGTTCTTTCGCCGATATAAGCGCCCCGGTTCGCACTTCTCAATTTCACAGAACGCCGAGTATACTTTGTTGCTCCTGAGCACAATCCTGACCTAAATAATGAGCTGATAGACGTCAAACCAAAAGGTGTTTACGGGATGGTAGAATGCAAAATGACTTGGCTCGACTTTTATTATTTAAGCTGAACGCTTGTTTGGCCGACTTCCCTGGACGAGAGAAAATATTAAACAGAGCTTGATTGATTGCGTAAGCTTGAGTTCATCGCAATGGGGGCTACATGAATTAAACTGTATATTTTATCTGATACTCTAACGCAGCGATAATTCTGCCAAACAGCCGTCCTGCTGCTGTATCTCTGCTTTCATCAAATCGCCAGGCAGCAGGCACTCCCAACACGGAGGGAGAGCTGAGCGCATGCTATGTGTGAAGACTGGGAATTATTGTGGCAGAACTTGCCAGAACAAGTAATGCAATCAAGGCCAGCGTTCTACGAACCAAGCTAGTTGGACGGTAATTTTGGACACAAACAAGTATTGAAAAGAGCTGAAGATGTGGTCATACTTTCAGTCCGTCTCCATTCTTATGTGGTATGTGTATACCTGATGGAATATTGAGCATTTTCATCAGCAATTATTGAATCGGAAGAAGGGCAATTCAAGCAATGCGTCATGAGATCTTCCCAGATCGGGCAAATTCGTACACACCATTGCCCAATTCACACTTGTGAAAGGCACATTGGAATGAGATTATTTGATGAGCCTGCGGCAATATTATCATGACAAAAAGCGTGCACGTCATTGCTACAATTAACTAGGAAAACATTCCATTTGGGCCATTAACGGATTGCTATGTTATCAGCTTTCATCAAAGTTTTATGGGTGTACGAAACGGGTACGGCCACAGCTATATGTTGCACTCGCCACACTTGTTGGGAGAACAGCCACCTATCCAACGGACCGACCTCTGATTACTGATACATGTCTTCACGAGGGCACGTGGTACGATGTTGTCAATACGAGGGCGGACTTTCGTGCTTTGTGCTTTTTATAGGCGCTGGGTCATATATTCATGAATGGTCTATGATTGCGAGATGTACACGGACTTATCGATACACTCACAGTGTATCGTACCTTATCTGCAGCTTTCGAGGAGGGATGCAGTGCTATAAATGGAAGCGAGAACGGTCAGTCCAACTGTGGGTGGGGAAACTAGGACAGTCTGAACATTGTTCTAACGCATGGTATGTTTGCGCGAATGGGTATCTAAACCGCGAAGGTGTGGTGCGGAAGAAAGTTCGCAGATTCCCCCATTTTTGGCAGATCGGAGTATAAAAAACTGTTCAAATAGCAGGTTTGTAAATAGACGGACTTTAGCGGTGATATGTACTTGCTACCATCTGACACCATCTGCCCAGCGTTGGCTTGCCTCTGTTTCAAGATCAGACAATTAATACGCTCGCCGCAATTATGTGCTACCACGCAGTGCAGTATGCACTAGATCCAAGGGCGTCGCCACCGGGGGACAGGGGGGGGGTGGCAGTCGCCCCCTCCCCCTGCCGTGAAACTGGGGGGGGCGTAGCCCCCTGAAATTTGAGGAGGCCCCTATCCGCAAACGCACAGCAAAAAAGGTGAGCAAGGAGGCCGACGGGACAGAAGATCATGCTGTCAATGAGGCCTCAAGACTGACGAGGCCCCCAGGAAATATAATCAGGTATCTATAAGAGACGTAGAACAGAGATTGGGAGGAGGCCCCCAGGACGAAAAGGAGGCCCCCCGGGACGAAAATGAGGCCCCAGGACGAAAAGGAGGCCCCAGGACGAAAAGGAGACCCCAGAACGAAAAGGATACACCCAAGGACGAAAAGGAGGCCCCCAAGACGTAGAACAGATATTGGGATGAGGTCCCCAGGACGAAAAGGAGGCCCCCAGGATGAAAAGGTGGCCCCTAAGACGTAGAACAGAGATTAGGAGGTGGCCCCCATGACGAAAAGGAGGCCCCCCAGGACGAAAAGGAGACCCCTAAGACGTAGAACAGAGATTGGGAGGTGGCCCCCAGGACGAAAGGGAGGCCCCCAGGACGAAAAGGATGCCCCAGGACGCAAATGAGGCCCCCAAGACGTAGAACAGATATTGGGAGGAGGCCCCCAGGAATAAAAGGAGGCCCCCAGGACTAAAAGGAGGCCCCCAGAACGAATAGGATGCACCCAAGGACGAAAAGGAGGCCCCACGACGTAGAACAGAGATTGGGAGGAGGCCCCCAGGACGAAAAGGAGGCCCCCAGGACGAAAGACGCAGTCGATGCGTCCCCAAACTCCAACAACCAACCAACCAACCCCAGGACGAAAAGGATGCACCAAAGGACGAAAAGGATGCCCCCAAGACGTAGAACAGAGATTGGGATGAGGTCCCCAGGACGAAAAGGAGGCCCCCAGAACGAAAAGGATGCCCCTAAGACGTATAACAGAGATTGTGAGGTGGCCCCCAGGACGAAAAGGAGGCCCCAGGACGAAAAGGAGGCCCCAGAACGCAAAGGAAGCCCCCCAAGACGTAGAACAGAGATTGGGAGGAGGCCCTCAGGACTAAAAGGAGGCCCCAGGACGAAAAGGAGGCCCCAGAACGAAAAGAATGCACCCAAGAACGAAAAGGAGGCCTCTTGGACGTAGAACAGAGATTGGAAGGTAGCCCCCAGGACGAAAAGGAGGCCTCTTGGACGTAGAACAGAGATTGGAAGGTAGCCCCCCAGGACGAAAAGGAGGCCCCAGGACGAAAAGGAGACCCCAGCACGAAAAGGAGGCCCTCAGGACTAAAAGGATGCCACCGAGACGGGCAAGAAGCCACCCAGGTTAGACGAAAAGGCTTCCAATGGGTGGCAGGATATTCTTAAGTTAGAAAACGAGGCCCCCAAGACGGAAGAGGATACCCCTGCAATATAAAATTAAGACCTGAGAGGTGATATTTCTCCGGACGCAATAGGGGCCCCAAGACGGATAAGAAGGTCTCCGCAGGAATGAGAGAAGGCCACCGAGACCAGCCAGATGAGGCCCATATTTTGGAAGAGGAGGAACCTGGAAGAGAAAATCTAGGACTAGGACGCAAAGGCACCCTGCTAAGAGGGTAATGAGGCTCCAAACACAGATAAGGAGGCCCCTAATTTGAAAAAGGAGTCACCTAGGAGAGGGTAGGAGTCCCCAGAAATCAAGAGAGTGTCAAAAATGGCACGGAGGAAACCAGGAATGCAAAGGAGGCCCCAACACCGGAAAGGAGGCCCCAGAATATGAGAGGAGGCCCTAAGACGGAAAAGGAAGCCATTGGATATGAGATGAGGTTTCGGAGACGCAAAAGCAGGCCCGAAACGGGTGAGGTTCCACCGAAATGGAAAAGGATGATCCAGAGACGTGGCAGGAGGCACCTAATTCGGAAGAGAACGACACAAGATTGGAAATGAGACCCCATGATGAACGAGGAGGCCCCTAAAATAGGAGAGAAAGGCCATTGGCTAAGAGAGATGGCTCTCAGGCGGAAAAGAAGGCTCGAAGACGGCTAAGAAGGTCCACGGGAAATAACAAGGTCACTAAGATAGGAAAGGTTGCCAGTAATTTGGCAGAGGAGGCGCCTGGGAGAGAAGAGGAGTCCACGAGGAGATAAGAGACCAACCCTAATATGGGTAAAGATCGAATCCAGAGCGCTGAGCAGGATAACGCACAGCAGAAGGCCCCCAAGACGTGAGAGGAGGCCCCTAATTTGAAAAAAGAAAGCCTCTAGAAGAGACATGAGGCACCTGCCGGACTCGAGAGGAGTCCCTCAAGAAGGAGTAGGTCTCCAGGACCAAATGAGGCCCCGAAGACCGGAAAGAGTTCCCAGGAAATGCGAGGAGGCCCTTAAGATGGGAGTGGTAGCAGGTATGGAAGGAGGTGAGGTTTCCAAAATTGAAGATCCCTCAAGACGGGTAAGGTTTTTCCAGGATAAAGGAGGAGCCACACGAGGCGTGGCAGGAGGCCCCTAATTTGGCAAAGAATGTCCCTCGAAGGTGAGAGGAAGCCCCATGCCACGTTAAAGGGGCCCCAGAATGCAAGTGGAGGCCCTCCAAGACGGGAGAGGAGGACCATTGAATATGGAGGAGGGTAGGACACACAAGGAGACATCGAAAACCGGTAAAAAGGCTCTAGGAAATGAGACGAGACCCTTAAGACGCGACAGGAGGCCTATAATTTGCAAGAAGAAACCCCTAAGAAATAGTAAGAGTCGTGTCTGGGTATTTTAAAATCACGATATGGGCCCCAAAAGATCCAGCCGGGGCAGCCGCAAATTACGCTGAGCCTGGGGTACCAAAAATTCACGCCCGGACCACGAAAATCATGCCAGGGGCACGACAGGTCGTACCGTGCCCCAACAGTCTCATTGGGACCAAAACAAATGAAGCCGGAGCAACGAAAAACAATCCGGACATGGATAATCACTCTGGGGGCCCAACAATGACGCCAAAAGCCTCCAAAACGCATTGGACCCCCAAAAAGTGTCGAGGCCGCTACAGCTCGCGCTAGGGATCCAAGAAAATGACGTCGGGGCCCAAAAGATCACATTGGACTAAAAAGAAGTCGCGTCGCAGCCCTTGAACATCACACTGGAGGCCCAGAAGGTCGCGCCGGGGCCCCAAAAGTTGCAACTGCCCTAAAAATCAATCTTAACCGGAATGTCACTCTGGGACAAAAAACAACTCCTTCAGTGGCCGCAGTGCTATATCAAAGGGGCAAATGCCCCCTCCATCCTGAGAGGGATAAGCTCCCAAGAATCGTGTCGGGGCCTCAAAAATCGCACTGGGGCCACCAAAATTCGCGTCGGTCCACCAGAATTCGCGTATGGGTCTCCAAATAAATACGGCGAGCCCCGGGAAACACGCTCCGAGGCCCGAAAAATTGCGACAGGAACCGCCAAAATCGCGTTGGGGCCACAGCTAAATACAACGCGTCGCACAAACTCGAACCGGGCCTCCCAAATATCGCGCTCGGGACCCACAATTCCCATCGGTAGTCCCGTCGAGGCTCTCAAAAATTGCCGTCTAGGGCCACACGTAAGCACAGTGTGACCACAAACACCGGATCAGTATCCGAAAAAAATCAAGCTGGAGCCCTCCAAAATAAGGATAGGACAACTAAACAACTAAATGCCCAGGTAAAAAAAATTGCTCTGGAGCACCGAACATATTATCAGATGCCTTCACAAATTGCGTACGGCACCGAAAAACAAACCGGATCTCGAACAATCGAGGTGGGATACAAAAACATAGCGCGAAGGACTCGAGAAATCAGGCCGGGATTCGGACTTTAAAAAAAAATCAGAAAAGTTTCACAAAATCGTATTGAGCCCAGAAAACTGGGTTGGGTCTCCGGAACCACGCGACTGGGCGCGATAAGCCGCTCTGGGACCTAGAAACATCGTACCGAAGCCCCAAAATTGTACTTGGGCCCCACAAGTGTGCGTCAGAAGCCCAAAATAAACACATCGGGACCCTAAGAGCACAGCGGGTGCCGAAAATACAACTGGCCCTCCAAAGCGCACAGTCTCACAAAAAAAACGACAGGGCCTTAACACATGCATTGCAGCCATAGATATACATACCGGGATGTTTTAAAAATACACCGGAAGCTCTCAAGGCACACCGGGGTCATGATAACGCACAAGAGCCTGAAAAAGTGGCTGGGGCCACAAAAGGCAACATGGTTCCAAAACAAACAAAAAGACCGGGCGCTAAATAAACACATCGGAATCTTCGAAAACGCCCCGACACGTTATACAAAATCCTCGGTGCACAAAAATGCAACAAACCCTAAAACGAGCAGGGGTTTCGAAAATGCTTTAGGCCCCTAACAAAAATGGATTGGAGCCATAATGCACAATCAAAGACCAAGAAAGACGCAACGGGTCCAAAAAAGAACGCTGAGGCTTGGCCGCGGTTCGGTATCCAATCTGGGAGGATAGCAGCAAAGATATGAAGTGCATCAAAGCTCCGCGGAAACCGCATTTCATAACTACCAGAAAATGTGAGAAGTAGGAAACTAATGATCGAATTTAATCAATCGACTTTTCGCAGCGAACGCCCATACGAATCATTCCATCACGCCAAATATGGCGCAAGTCTATCAGGTGGCAGCAATTAGCAAAACGCAGAAGGCCTAGCAGAAACCATAGCATCGCACGAAGTGTGGCGAACGCACCGAATACGAAAAATGGGTGTGCACGTGCACTGACGTTGCCGTCGTGGCGACCGGGTGCTATGAACTGGAATGCCTGAAATTGTGAGGTTTTGTATTTTAAAGTGGTGGGTAATACATTTTACTTTGAAGTTATGGGCCTAATACATCTTCGAAACCCTGCTCGTTTTAGGGCTTTGTGTTTTTTTTTGTGCACCGAGTATTTTTTTACGTGTCGGGGCGTTTTCGAAGATCCCGATGTGTTTCTTTAGCTCCCGGTCGTTTTGTACGTTTTGGAACCATGTTGCCTTTTGTGGCTCCAGTCTCTTTTCCAGGCCCTTGTGCGTTCTCATGGTTCCTGTGCGTCTTGCGAGCTTGCAGTGTATTTTTCTTAGAGCTCCCGGTATGTTTATTTAGGGCTGCAACGCATGTTTTAAGGCCCTATCGCTTTTTGGGAAACTCTGTGCGCTTTGGAGGGTTAGTTGTATTTTCTGGCACCGTCGCACTCTTGGGGTCACGCTGTGTATATTTGGGGCTTCTGACGCACATTTGTGGGGCCCCAGTATGATTTTGGGGCTTCGGTGCGATTTTTTCTGGGTCACAGCGCGACTCCGGAACCACGCGCCCAGGCGCGTGGTTCCGGAGACCCAACGCCAGCTTTTTGGGCTCAACGCGATTTTTGCGGATCTTTTCTGGGGTTTTTTTAAAGTCCGAATCCCGGCCTGATTTTTCGAACCTCTGGCGTCATGTTTTTGTATCCCACCTTGATTTTTTC
Organism: Ashinkailepas kermadecensis; assembly: GCA_034440615.1. Taxonomy (NCBI): domain Eukaryota; kingdom Metazoa; phylum Arthropoda; class Thecostraca; family Neolepadidae; genus Ashinkailepas; species Ashinkailepas kermadecensis. The sequence continues at coordinate 83,624 of JAOTOM010005137.1, read as the reverse complement.
GAGATCCGGTATGCTTTTCGGTGTCATACGCAATTTTTGAAGGCATCTGGAAAAAATGTTCGGTGCAACAGAGCCATTTTCCTGACCCGGACATTTATTTGTTGGAATCTCTCCTTTTTTGGAGGGCTCCAGCTTGATTTTTGGGATACCGATCCGGTTTTGTGGTATAGGTGTAATTTCAGCAGTGTGAGGTAACTTATCAAGGGATACCAAAATAAAACCTAAGAACTGAGTGGTGGAGTTAGGGTTGAAATCCGACCAATCAGAAACCATAGTGGTAGATTAGGCCCCTCAACAGGACAATTTAGTTGATGACTAATTATATTATTTCGAAATGTACCCTTTGACAAAATAGCGGTCGAAATCCAAGGACTTTTTAATGGGCGTAGGTGCCCCCCCCCTGCAAATCCGTTTGCCCCCCCCCTGCTTGACGCAAATATAGGTACTCCACTGGTCCCTCAATAATTTTCCAAAACATACGCCCATGGGGAAACGCCAACATTGAGGGGACAAATTACCCCTCATAAGCATACAATACAACATCCATGCCCCATATAAAATGGGATGAATGATGTTTTTAAATGCATTTTCTTCCAACAAACTTCTTTTCTGTTATTACAGCCTGCATCATTAGAGCTTCCCAGCTTCCATACCTTCTCAACCTCATTTACAAAACGGTACAGCACAGCGAAAACGATGGGCGTGACGGCGTGGAATTTGAAGGCTTGGATTATGTATGTACGGACATTGCTGCATTGTTGCATTGTCATTTATGCATTGCTGTTCAATGCTTGTTCTTGCCGTGAATTTATTCGCTGAGGATATATTTTAGCTCGTGTGACAGTTGCCTTGCAGCCAGCACCAAATGTTATAAAATAAATAAATTCCTAAGATGGCGCTCAGAAAACCAATGCAATCCACTTCTCGTTGTTACCTTTGCGAAATTGTCGTCCTTTGACTGAGAAATGGTCGTTCAAGCTTTGCTTATGACATCGAGCTGGTGGGAATAAATAACAGTAGTGATGAATCTAGCTATATTCAGTTAGACTTGGATGACTTAAAATTGGGTTTATCAATGGCAGATATCTGTAAGATATGCTTAGCACCAGCTCCGCCAGCTCGCTGCAATCTAGAGGCCAGCGGGAAGATTCGAGAAAGCATTGAGACGATGGTTTGTTTTGGCACTTATGTATGTATCCGAATATTACTTATTTATACCCTGGTATGGGCCTATGGCCCAGTTTTCAGCGAAAATGATTAGTGCTATTGCGTTTTGAGTAAATGATGCATCATGCCAAGAATAAAAAAAACGAATATGAAATCATGTTCCCCATCCTCGAACCATAGTATAAGAGCCTAAAAACAATATGAGACCCTAACACAACGGAGGCCCCCTTTCGGGGAACAGCAGGCCCCCTTTCGACCTTGCCCCCCCCCCCCCCCCCTGGAAGGATTTCGTGGCGACGCCGCTGACTAGATCGATTGGTTTGCGTGATCATAACATTTGTCTCCAGGAGAGATAAAAAAACACGTGAGCAAAATCTTCCGAGTTGCATTTCACCAGTCATTTTAGGATTATGTCAGACGTGGGAAAGGAACAGCTAACTTGTTATAAGAATCAAAAAGTCATCTCATCGATATCTTCACAAAAACGTAACTAATGACATCAGAACAAGTCAAGCTGATTATAACATGTGAAAGACAGCAATCCAGGTTCCAGGGGCACTAAAGGGTTTCCATAAACGTCTTATGCTAATCCCTCCGATCAGACCCAAGATGATTTGGAGGTCACTGAAATTAGGAGACGCAGAAAGAGAGCGTCCGGGGCATCTAATGATGGACTACAACCGAGATGTGCCCTTTCAAGGTCATGAGGGAAAGCCATCACAACGCCGATACAGAAAACCAGGCTGTGACACAGGACACGGCTGTGTTGACAAGGCTGTGCTTTCGTACGCCTTTCAAGGACAATTGTCAGATGCTATGGCCTAAACATGCAACATTCAGCTGTTTTTGTGCAAAATATTATTGGCTAACTATAAATTCAACACAATATTATCTATTTTGTAGCGTAGGATAGCAACTGTAGCGTAGAAACAGTCGTCTCCACAACCAGATGGAGCAGTGCCAGATTGGCCAGACCTGACTGTAGGGAGTGTTGGGCCGGAAAAGGTAAAGAAACGCTGCTTTATGGCGTTTCGGTGAGTGTGCATGCGCTGAGACGGTGAAACGCCTCCATGTTAAGAGTGACGCATTGCGTTTCAGAACATACAATATGCATCCGGGAAGCTTTCTCCGTGCGCACAGTGCAGGGTGCATACTACTTAGTGCCAGAAGAGAAACTGTGTGTGTAGTATCTACAGCGGTCAGCGGCAGGCCAGCGGCAGGTGCACACCTACGACGTCTGTGGGATCCACCAGACCACCGCCAGTACAGCGCAGGACACTTCCTCTCCTCAGTGGTGTGGGTGTGTGTGCGCATGTGCGTATGTGGAGAAGGGACTGGTTAAAGGAGTTGGGGATTCTGCTGAATTGCGATCAAGTTTGAGGTATTTTTTAACGATACAGAAAACCTCCAAACTTTCCCAGTTCCCAGGTAATGAAGACTCTTGGCCAATGCCAATATCAATTTGATAGCAATCAGTATATCAATATCGATTCGAAAATCGAGCATCTCGTCCAAAATATGGAGGCATTACATTTGCCGGAGGGTGACCACAGATCGGCACAGTTCTACGCTAGCTGCTCATAAATATTTTGTTAATTGTGCTAGATTCTTACGAAATTCTTAGTTCACTTACACAAGTGTGACTGGGACGGGACAGGAACTGGAACTGCCTGGCAACACTCCCAGCAGCTCAGCAGCAGGGCGCCAGTGTCAATGTCAGGCGGTCTAACACTGGCGGGAGCACCGGTGCAGGCGGCGCAGTCGTGGCTCGTTCTCACGCCGAAAGCCACAAGCGGCTGCACGGCTGAGAACGTGCGGCCGCCGGGCCCGGCCGCCAGCCGAAGCCTCCGCCCGTCCGCCGTCCTCTGCTGTGGTTCGTTGGCGCCCCGAGGTCAACGGCTCGCACTGGCTCCGACCGGCGCCTTCTAGTTGACCGAGCTTCTCTCTCGGTGACCGTGCATATCGCTAACGGTGCCCTCGGCCGCGAGCGCTACGTGCCGTCGTTGCGAGCGCCAGCGACGGCTCGTCGGGGCGGAACGATCCGATCGCCGGCGGCGTGCCGGCGGCGTGCGCGTTCGTCACGTGCGGCCAGCGCTGACGCCGCCGATCCGATCACCGGCGGCGGCCGGGTTCGGCACGTGCGGCCAGCGCTGACGCCGCCGAGCGATTCAGTGGCGCGATCGAGGCCAGTGCGTGCTGTCGCTGCACGGTGAGGTGACGTCGCATTGTGCGCCGTGTTGGCGTTTCACCACGCTGTCGTAGCGCAGGCAGGCGTGGTCCAGCGGTCGGCCGGTGGAGCCGTGGACGGGCCTTTGATCGACATACAGGCGGCACCGCGCCGAAAGGCCCCCAGCACAATGAAACAGTGGTTTCACACATGCCTTGTAGGTATGTGTAGTGTGTACACTACAAATAGTGTCAATTGCTAAATAATTTTCCAACCAGCCATCACTGTACTTGAATCAGTCACTTGAAATATACCCAACCACAAAGCAGTTGAATCATCACACAAGAGTACATACAAGTGAAAAACAGCAACCACATTAAGCATTCTGCAAAATACAAAACAATGCCATAATTGCCCAATATAAACAGTCTGGATATCTGCTGAAATGGCTGTGAAACACGGCTCTATACTAAGCAAACCACGTTGCGTGGATTATGATAACACTACCGGCACCGGCACCCGATTAGCGGCAGTTCCAGCTCAGCAGCAGAATTAAGTCGACTGTTAAACGTGCAGTCGATGCCCCAACCGGCCACCCCGCTGCCTCGTCTCCGGCCTTACCAGATTAGTTGCCCACTGATTTTTGCCATCCAGGAGCGAAATGCGAGCGTGTGGAACGATTCGAACCCTACCTTGTTAGGACAAGAGACAAGAACAGACTCTTGCGCAGGAAACATTGGTTTGTTCTTCGCACTTGCTTGTGACGGATCGGCCAAAATAAAATAAATGAAGGGCACCAGAAAGCTGGGTTAAGGGTGCCGTTACCAGCCGTTGCAAGGGAACCCCCACGGTCTGCAGAGGGATACCTCAGCAGTTGTATGGGTACCCGTTTAGTCTGCAGAAAGGGGCACCATAGCCGATACAGGGGCACCCCAATCGGTACAGAGGCACCTCAGCCGGTACAGCGGCACCCCAGCCGGTACAGAGGCACCCCAGCCGATACAGGGGCACCTCAGCCGGTACAGGGGCACCTCAGTCGGTACTGGGGCACCACAGCAGATATAGGGGCACCTCAGCCGGTACAGGGGCACCCCAGACGACATAGGGGCACCTCAGCCGGTACAGGGGCACCTCAGCCGGTACAGAGGCACCACAGCCGGTACCGGGGTACCTCAGCCGGTACAAGGGCACCTCAGCCGGTACAGCGGCACCCCAGCCGGTACAGGGGCATCCCTGCAGCCGAGAGCAAAAGTAAAGACACGAGAGAATGACTAACCCTACAAAAGTGTGCACCGTACCAATGTCATAGGCATCTAGACAGGGCACGGACCCCACCCCACCCGGTGCCGGGATCCCCGAAAAGCAATCGTGACCGTGTGATTATGAGATATTCCGCTCAGCATATCAGGGTATATCAAGAGTGGCCCGATGTGCATGCATTCCACCCGGTCAAACCCCAGACTAGACCCATGGAAAATCGAGCAAGGCCTGAACCGAATCAAGTCTGATTTGAATCTACATTTTCATGGAGTGTAGGAAAGAATGAATGGACAGTTTCTGGCTTACTACACCAGATCTGACATACACTTCCGCGATGATGGTGCCGTAGATGAGGGTTCAGAGGGCTTCACCTGCCTTGGGCGGCGGTGATGTCGAAGTTGTGAATAGGCGACCACTGTTTTTTTTCGCGTCTTGCAGATACCCACACACATAATCACCAGGAGTCCGAGACATTGTCTTGGCGGTGAGATGCATGACAAGCAATCTTTATTAACATTCGGCCGGATGAGGTGCAAAATGTAAGAAAAACGCCGCGCAGCTTTCGCCTCCAAAGTCAATCCATCGTGGCTTGCAGTGGACCCTGTATGTGTATTTTACATACGCTGTCTACAGTGGACTCTGTATGTGTACTTTATACACGCTGTCTACAGTGGACTCTGTATGTGTACTTTATACACGCTGTCTACAGTGCAGTCCGTATGTGTACTTTATAGACGCTGCTCCGTCCTCGGGTCAGTCTGAAAACAAGTTGGGTGTGCTCCTGATACGGGCCTCGTGAGCATGGGCGTCGCCACGGATATTGGCCGAGATACGGGGACGAGAGGTCAGTTTTCTCCTTGCAATATAGGTCCTTGCTAGATAAGCAGGTAGCTTTTCTCCATGCAACGCCAAATGGGTAATGGTGAACATGCCAAAGATGTGTGTGTGGGGGGCACGTCCCCCGTCCCCCACCGCGGCGACGCCCATGCCCATGAGGTTTGGTCTTGGTGGGACGATCTCCTGCCATGCTCAGATCATCACCAAACCGGCGGGAAAATTTTCTCACGCGAATAGTATCGCAGCTGGCGTTGTTCAGTTTGCCACCATTTCTCACCAGTTCTAACCACTTTGCATTTGCGTGATAATGATAATGTCCGCCGTAATTACATCCTTTCGTGGCGAGTCCGGAACTGGACCATTCCGAAGTTTCAGGGCTGGTGAAACACAACAATGGCTTCTGAACGCCTCAGCGTCGTGGAGCAGGTGGGAAACAGGCGCCGTTTGTTCATCGGTGGGCTCCGGCAATGTAGGCTGTATGGGAGGGAAGGGCACCCATGACCCCGATTCGTCGCAGGGAGAAGTGGAGCGAGCATTAGTGAGTGCAGCGGCGCGTCCCTCTTCGCCAAGGAGCCAGACGCAGGGGCGGATCCATTGGGAGGGGAGGGGCATGGGCCGTTCCCTCCCCACGATAGCCTGGCTTGGGAAAAATTTGCCTTTAAACACGATCTGCGGGAAAACTGAGAACATTTTATGTGAAACTCCTTGTTTTAATATCAAGTCAATCCCAATGCTATCGCAAGCCGATGAGTTGCTTTGTTGTTGAAAACTTACGATACATTCCTTATATTTTGCCCCCGCCCCCTCCAAACCGGTTGGCTGAATTCGTCCCTGGCCAGGTGGACACCTTTTGCCGTTCATCGACATTCAGCAGGTACCAGTCACGACGCTTCACCCCGATCACCCCGATAGTGGTCACTTGTCAACGACCATATGCTAGACATGGCTTGCCCAGCATTTGGACACGTGAACAACAACAAATGACAACAGCGTGCCCTCTCATTTCATCCGCTCTTTCGGGCCGTCAACAGCTCTTCCGGGCCGTCAGCAGCTCGTGCAGTCGGCAGCCGGGAGGGGACGGGAGGGCGGGCCGCCGGCCGCCGGGCGGGTGTTGTCTGTACTCACCCAACACGTCCCGGGTGTGACGCGTGTCGGACGACGCTCGTATCCGGCACACAGACGCGGCCACCACCACGCGACAAATGGCCACTGCCGCCCGTCAGACCGCCGGCGGCGCGGGCGTGCAGTGGACCGTGGCGAGTCGCCGCCGCCGCCGCCGCCGCCACCGCTGGCCCTCCTGCACCACACATGACCCGCCGTGTGCAGAGTATAGCACAGAGTAGTACGCACTGGCGGATCTAGCCCAACGGTTTGGGGGGGCCAACTTTCGGTTTTCGGCGTCAGCCCCTCCCCTCCCCCTCCCCCAGTGGCGTACGTAGGAATTGCGTCAGGGGAGGGGTCGAACGGATTTGGTGGGTGCCTATTCTCCCACTATTTTTGGTTAAAAGCACCGGATTTCGACCACTATTTGGCAAAGGGGCCCATTAAAAAAAAATTAAAAAAACAAAAAACAAATTGACAACATAATTATATGACAACACAATAAAAGAGCCACGTTGAAGTCGATTCTTTCAATGCAAAGCTCGCAGGGCGAATGTTAATGCTGAACTTCTCCCATTTGGGAAGGGGAAGCTGCTCTCTTGTTATTTTTGGTGATTTTGGCATACAATTGCCCTGAAACATTTTTTCCATTTCAAACTGGAAAATTGAGATAGAGCACGATGTCATCGGCATATGTACCAAAGTTCAATATCTCATCAGGTGGCTTTCAGACGACCAAATACCTACCTCAAATTTACGTCTTACCGGCGGGCGACACCGGCATCTTATGCACTTCAACTCGACCTGGAAAACCAATGGTAAGAGAGAGAGAGAGAGAGAGAGAGAGAGAGAGAGAGAGAGAGAGAGAGAGAGAGAGAGAGAGAGAGAGAGAGAGAGAGAGAGAGAGAGACAGAGAGAGAGACAGAGAGAGAGACAGAGAGAGAGACAGAGAGAGAGACAGAGAGAGAGACAGAGAGAAAGAGAGAGAGACAGAGAGAGAGACAGAGAGAGAGACAGAGAGAAAGAGAGAGAGAGAGAGAGAGAGAGAGAGAGAGAGAGAGAGAGAGAGAGAGAGAGAGAGAGAGAGAGAGAGAGAGAGAGAGAGAGAGAGAGAGAGAGAGAGAGAGAGAGAGAGAGAGAGAGAGAGAGAGAGAGAGAGAGAGAGAGAAAAAAAAAAATACACCAGAGTCATTGCTTGAGTTTAAGAATTAACTACATGATGGCGTTCGCCACCTTCCTCAATCTCATCCCAGCAAACGTTAGTGGGGGGTCGGATGAAATTGATCCCTGTGTTGCGTGGGTTATACGTTATTTGACGGTTATTTGAGCTTTAGGACGCGTCGACTATGAAGGTAATTTTGCGAACAGGCGTGGAGTATAAAATCATTTCGCACTGCGCAAGTTAAGCCGCGATCTCATGGAGGTGAAATTTTCCTCTCCAATTTTGTTGCGATATTTTCCAAACGAAGAAGCGGAGCAGCTAACATTTTGGACACCTATAGGGATTAATTTTCTACTTCTCGTGCCAGCACTCTTCATAGGTCACCTCAGTTCATGAAACAATGACATAAGCATTTAAAGGACGATTCGGGGGCGTGGACGTTCTTGCCTACTTCTGAAGCTTCTTCTTTGCTGTCGGACTTTTAAAAGGTTGTACCTTTGTACGTTTTAGACTCGGATATGCCTGATGCAAGTTATGCTACATGATACACAGTCAAATTAGGAGTGAAAATGAGCTGATTTGACCTTCAGTGACCTCCCGTGACCTCCGATGACCTGTCATCTCGAGACTAATAAGTCGCTTTGTGCCCGCTTCAAAGCTCTACGAGCACTATTATGTGAACTACAGGCAATTAACGATTTTGGAAATATACATTATTATGTTACCCTGTGACGTCATAGCCGACCATACCGGAGCTGAGGACACTGTTTTCAGATGAGCCGGAATGAGAATGGGATGAGAAAGAGATGAGGAACGCGTCAATCCACAGCCGTTAAAACGTTTCCAATCCGTCCGATAGATATAGATATACAGATATACCATTGAGTCATAAGTAATCCTTCCCTCCCTCACCCTCCCTATTGAGTTTTATTGGGTTCGGGAAGCACTTTCTGTGCCAGGAGGGGCCGCGGAAGTCTTACAGGGCAGTTCTAAGTCGGAAATGGGTTGTGGTAGGTCAGGCAGGGACCGCCTAATGTTAGACAATGTTCATTAGCGTATCCCACTTTTCAAAAGTTTTCCAAGCACGTTCGCCACAGGCTATTTATTGATGAAATTTGTCCGTGGTATTCCATTTTTGTGAATGACGGCCGGTAATCTTAATATCCGAGCAGCGGATGAAGCTATCAACTCAAAGTCCCTTCTAATACTGTGGTTTGCCCGGGAGTAGTACGTGTTGTCAGCGCGTCGTTTTTCTGTTTGTAGTTGAGCTAGAGTGATGAAACGAAAACCCTCGCATTGCTTATCGTCTGCTCTATCGTCTGATATATAGTTATAATCTTATCAGCACTGGGGGGGGGGGGGACTGCTCCAACTCCACTCTATTAGATAATCGACTGCCTTTCCTGAACTAAGTAAGTGATGCTCATGGACTTTGGGACTGTTTCTTTGCATCAACTTGGAATAATTTGGTAAACAAATCTGAAAATCGAACGATAACTTTGCCATCTGGTTGCCAAAAATTGAAGCAATGTTCGGTATCTTACACGTAACTCACGAAGAAAATTTCGAATATTGCGCGATCTGACGTGACTTCATGTGACTTCATGTGACTTTAGGTGACTTCAGGTGACTTCAGGTGACTTGTGGTGACTTCAGGTGACTTCAGGTGACTTCAGGTGACTTCAGGTGACCACAATCGGAAAGATTACGATAAGAGAGCGTATATAGCCCTTCCTGACTCAAATTTGACTTGATCCAGACAAGTTAAAGCATGTTCTAATTGTTGGACATTAACCTAGTTTTTTCCCACACTGATCTTCACAAGGCACGGATCAAGATCCTCTTTTCAGGTCACATAATTAACATGTGTGCATGTGTGTACCATATTTCGTTGAAATTCATTAGATGGTTTGAAAGTTACATAGGGGCGGACTGGAGCAGCCCCCCCCCAGTTCTGAAACAACCAAAAAGACCAGTGCATGTAGGGTCAAGAACTTTGCTCCTGTGCAGTTGACTGCAAAAGTATCGCAATCGCTGCTAACGTGCCATACAAAGTTGGCTCATTCAGTTGTATTGTGTGTTGCACAAATGTCAACACGACCGCACGACTCGGCACGGTGCTCTTGACCGCCCATGAGTCAGGACACCGCAGCACACGGTGTCGACAAACGATTATAAATTCATGTAACTTTTTCTACATAAACGCACAACACGGCGCGACGTTCTCGATTACTCAATACAGCACTCAGTGCAACTTGGTTTCCACAAACGGCTGCAAAGTTCATGCAGCTTTCTTTGGTGTGACCAAAAGTTTTAATGTGCCATTCCACGATCTGAACTAAGGTGGTGACGTACCTGGTGGGATAAAGCTCCGCAGACCACATGTAATGCACGAGGCAAGGTTCATGTCAGACGCCTAGCACCTCCTGAAGATGGCGGTGCTGTCAGAATAGCTATAGACAGACCAAGAGACCAAAAAGATCTCCAGGCTGTCCAAAGGCTGTTGGACAGCTGGGCAAACAGCTCTAGGCTGTTGTGTTCGCTCTGTTCAATGAAGATCTTGCATCAGCTGAACGCCAGGAAACGGTTACGACCCTGGCAAGCATTCCGAGGTCAACCGCCTTACCGCTTGGCAAGCCAGAAGAGGCGAAAGTCGGCCCGAGTAGTGATCTAAGGTCACTCCTAGGCAGCAGATCCTGGCTGCTGTTCGACCAGCTCCATGACAACGCCGAATAGCTGACGAAGTCGGCAAGCCAATGGAACAGCGACGTTGGCTGCAGGAGAGTCTCAGAGTGCGTGCGACAGCTGGCGGTGGTGAACGACGGCGTCGAAAGAGGGATCAAGCTGCTGCAGGACCTGGCGGACCGGATCCAGGATACAGAACAGCTTGAAGACTTGGCTCAGGTCGTGGAATGGCACACGAAAACTTTCGGTCATACCAAAGAAAGCTACATGAACTTGTAACCGTTTGTGAAAACCATGCTGCTCTGAGTGCTGCATTGAGTGATCGAGAACACCGCGTCGTGTTGTGCGTCTGTGTAAAAAGGTTACATGAATTTGTAATAGTTTATCGAAACCATGTACTGTGGCGTCCTGACTCCAGGGCCGGATCAAGAGCACCGTGCCGAGTTGTGCGGCTGTGTTGACATTTGTGCAACATACAATACAACTAAAGGAGCCGACTTTTATGGCGCGTTCAGAGTGATTGCGATACTTTTGCAATTAACTCTACAGGAACAAATTTGTTAACGCTATATGTTCTTGCCTTTTTGGGCATGTCAGAACTGAGGGGTGGGTGTCTGCTCCAGCCCCATGTAACTTCCAATCCCGTAAATGAATTTTGACGAAACTTGGTACACACATATATTATTTAGGTGGCCTGAAAAGATGAACTTGATCGGTGACCTATAAAGGTTACAGGGTGGGGAAACTAGGTTAATGTCCAACAAATGGAACTTGTTTTAACTTCTCCGCAAAAAGTCAAATTTGAGTCAAGAAGGGGCTATATACGTTCTGCTATCATCATCTACCCGCTTTTGGTCACAACTCACCTCAGGTTATGTGAGGTTACGCAACATTTTGAACTTTCTGCGTGAATCTTGCGTTGGTGACCGAACACTGTTTCAATTTTTGGCCACTAGATGACAAAGTTATCGTTCGATTTCCAATTTTGTCATCAAATTATTTCAAATTGATGTAAAGAAACAGTCCCAAAGTCACAAGGGCCTGACTTACTTAGTTCAGGAGAGGGAGTAGACTTTCTGATAGAGGGGGCTGGAGCAGCTCCCCTCCCAATGTTGATAGGGTTAGAACTATATATCAGACGATAGAGCAGACGATGAGCGGTGCGACAGAGTTTGTTTCATCACTCTAGCTCAACTACAAAAAGAAAAACAACGCGCTGACAACGCACTTACTACTCCCGGGTTAATGACAAGCCACCGTGCTAGAAGGGATTTTGAGTTGATAACTTCATCTATTGCTCGGATATTAAAATTATCGACCAAAGTTCACAACAATGTAATACCTCTGGTACATTCCATCATAGAACGGGACTAGCCTGGGGCGAACGTGCTCGGAAAACCTTTTTGAGAGGTGGAACACACTAATGTTCATCCCTAGGCGGAGATGAGCTGCAACTACTCAGAGATGGTATACTTGGCACGATAGAGAGCTGTATGAAGCAGCTATGGACGCCTGAGCCCGTATGAAGCCGCCCTATTTGAAGTATTAAGTACCTTAAGCGTTAAATTTTACGTTGAAGAGCTAAGTAAAGGGCCGCTGTGTGCTGAAGTCAACATGGAAGGGGAAGGAGGGAAGCTCGACCCCCTTCAGAGATAGGGAACTCTACCCCTGGCTCGCCAACCTCGGAAGACCTTGGCATGGTTCGTGACCCAAGTCCGCAAGTGCCGTGTCCGGATGATCGGAATAGATATCTTAAACACATTATATGTACACCATAGCTCAACATATAGAGCGTTGATGTCAAACTAAAAAAACTACGATGTTATAAAAAGGTCACCGACGTGAACGATGACTGGCACTACAGTGTACACACATCTCAGGTCAGTGACCTGACGTGAACGTTTTTCTCATACACGATATCAATTTATAGTGTACCGAATAAAATGATGGTAACACTTTGGATATGCATGATTTTTTCCCAAATTATATTTCAAATAGTCTGTCGATAGGGTACATCGAACAAAATGGCCCATCAAGGCCATGGCTTCATCTCCGTTTGCAAAGGATATGCAAAATAAGGGTATTATGCAAGTTTATTAGGCAACCTCCACGTAAAACAACATGACACAATAAATTACCATCAGAACATTGACTATGGCCCAGAGATACAGCACATTGAAGCATGTGCAGTACATACAATCTCACCGTTTGACGTAAGGTCACAGAAGCTGTTTTTAGCCATACTGTATTTCCATTTACGGGGTACCGAATAGCATTTTTCAAAATAAGCTTATCGGATTGAACTTCGCACCGATGAATCTCTCATCGGGAAAGGAAGCAGCACATCCGAGCATGTGCCCTCAAGGTCAGCGTTTGATCTGAGGTCACGAAGGATGAAGGGTACATAATGAAAGTGACCAAGTGGTGTACCATCTGATAGATGGTACACCACTTGGTTCACCACGAACGAACGAACCAAAAAAGAACCAGAAATAGACGAACCAAAAAATAGAAGCAGTTTTAGCATTGATAAATACGCAATCAACCCAGCTAACAGAACACTGCGTGACCTCACCCATGTCGCTCGTACTTTTCATCAGATAGAGCTAGCGTTCCATTCAGCAACGCATTCAGAATCGTGTTCGGAAATATCCTCTGATTCGACTGAAAATTTCACCGAAAGGCCGCAGCCATGTCCGTACAAACACAATGGCATGCTTTTTTATGACAAATCATTTCACCTGCAGAGGTACAACAGTTCATGAAGGTCAAATCTGGGGTATCGCATAGGTAAATGCCACGTGGATCCACTTGTTGGAATTCTTGAATTGGAATTACTGAATTGTTGTTGAAGTGGAATTTAAGATTTACAGAAAAACATACCAGTACATATTCTCTAAAGCTCGAAGTATTTTATGGGACAAATCTTGTGACAAATGATCAAACCAGAAGTTTTTTTCTTCAAAATCGGAAGATTGTTCGTTTATTGGCCTCCCCAAACCACTTGAAAACCCACCGTCATCATATGTTCTTTTAATGTGACTAAAGATAACAGGAATTTTGACATGGCAGGGATTGTGTTGCGATCATAAACTTATTGGCTATGCTAGGCTAGGTTAATCTATGAAGGTATTCAATCGGTCGAAATTACAAAGAACTTGGCTTCAGCTAAACCAATAACCTAACAACAGGACGGATACAGGGGAGGGGAAAATGGGGCACATGCCCCCGTGGAAGGTGGCGCCCCTTCGAGAAGGCTCGAGTGCACCCTCTCGATTTTTTTTAAGACAGAGGCAGTCAACATGGAAGGGGAAGGAGGGAAGCTCGACCACCTTCAGAGATAGGGAACTCTACCCCTGGGTCGCCAACCTCGGAAGACCTTGACATGGTTTGTGACCCATGTCCGCAAGTGCCGTGTCCGGATGATCGGAAGAGATATCTTAAACACATTATATATACACCATAGCTCAACCTGTAGAGCGTTTTTCGCTGTCAAACAAAAAAAAACTACGATTTTGTAAAAAGGTCACCGAACATGCCTACAGTGCCAGTCATCAGGTCTCAGGTCAGTGACCTGACGTGAACGTATTTCTCATGCACGATATCAATTTATAGGGTACCGAATAAAATGGTACTTTCGCTGTGGCGCCCCTCCATACATGTGACCCCATAACAATTCCTGGATCCACCCTGTCTCATGATCGCCACCAAACTGCTTTTCATGGATGCACTCTTGTCAGAAAGGTTAGGACTGTAGGATGATAGGAATTAAATTGGGTGAGCATTAGCTTGGCACCCTGTTTTTGTTGTGGATCAAGAAACGATCAGTAGGCATAGAAGTTGTGTTGATCTCATAGGCGTAGGAACGTCTCAGAAAGTGGGTGGGCCAGGTCAGCAAAGTGGGTGGGCCAGGTCAGCAGCGAAGACCCAACCCCAAACCCCCCACTACACCCCGTACCCCAATTTGGCACCGTCCGGACTGGCGACTCTTCACAACCGCAACATCTTCGGACTCCGACCAACTCTACTATACTTCCGCTCAACCCAACTCTACTCAACTCTACTCTACTCAGCCTCTACTCTACACTACAAGAATCTACTTCGACACTGCTCAACCAATCAACACCCTCTTCCACCCCTCGACTAATCCTCCTACCATACCCCTCACCCCTTTATACCGCTTAACACCAACACAACAACAACAACCGGAAACAGCCGACATCACCACACGGTGGCAGGCTGGCCAAATTCATACACACACACACCAGGTCAGCAGCAGGGGCGCACCCAGGGTTGATCACTTTTGGATAGAGAACCCAAGAACTTTAATAGTGAACACACAACTTTCACCGTTGAGGGTGGGGGCAGGCCCCCTGGGCGCGCCTATGTCTTACAGCAACATGTGGTACTGAAAAAGAACTATCATCGCAGTATAAGTACTTTCAAATTCATACTTCTCGCTGGACTTCGAACTCTTTTCATGACTGTTGGATTCTTTTGCAATAATAGGTTTGTCTTCGTGGTGCGAGTGAAACCGCTAGTATTACTGTTCAAACAAAATGTCCTCAACTTCGGCTATGTGCGTGTGTGGGGGATGGGTGTGCAAGCTCATTACAGTCTCACTAATGGGTATGTGATGTGCCCTAGTTTCCATGATATAATGCTATACGTCTTTTAGACGTCCACCGTCGTAAATGTTCACCGATGTTGGTGAGGAGAAAGAATAAGCAATGACGTAGCTTACTTGCTGGCCCATGGCAAAATGTGTCTCATGATTGATGCTGGAGAGGATGAGAAACATGAAAAGCGGGTGATCGCTGGTTGAAAATTATTTGATCCCCGGTGTGTGGCAGACCAAGATTGGCAGGCTGACGACCTGGGGAAAAGAAAAACGCAATAAATAAAAATGCATGGTATGATGTTCGTCCCCAGGGCCTAACTCCAACACAAAGGTGATTAGTCACCTCCATCATCTCTGTAGTATACATCGTGCGCCTTATAATGTATTTTATTATATTATATTCTATAGAATATAATATTCTATAGAATATCCGCCACTTGAAATGAAATGCTACAACTGCATCATGTGGCACATGGCTGAAACGGAATACAAGGGCTTATTTTGGGGACCAACAATTTAGTGCAAATTAGCTGACAGGTGACAACATACGGCACCTCATAAAGTCATAACGTGTTCAACCTTAAGAGCCACAAGGGCCCATCCTGAATTCAATTTGACGATTAGTTCTCTTCTTCCCCCGTTTTCTGGTGGCTAAGAAATCCGGATAACCACTGAGCTGCACCTCATTTTTTTGGTTAAATACGCTCCCAGATTGGCTATCGAACTGAGGCTCTAGTTAGGTGTTCTTTTTTGGACTTTTGTGTTTCATGGCTCTAGCCAATTCTTGTTCGGAGCCCGGCACATGTTTGCGACCACGGCTCTTTTTTAAAAAGTTTTGTTGTTGTTTTTTTTTGTGCACCGACGATATCTTTTTAGGTATCGGCGCGTTTTCGCAGTCCCGAAGTGTTTATTTAGTGCCCGGTCTTTCTTGTTCCTTTTCTAGGACCATCGATTTTTGAGGGCCCCAGTCAGTTTTTGAGGCCCCCATGTGGTCTCAAGGCCACGGTGTGCTTTGGGGGCCCCGTTGCGTTTTGTTTCTAGCTCCCGGTGTGTTTATTTAGAGCTGCGACGCATGTTTTAAGGCCCTGCCGCATTTTGCCAGACTCGGTACGCTTTGGAGGGCCCGATGCATTTTCGTCCTCCAGTTGTGCTCTTAGGGTCCCGCTGTGTTTATTTGGGGTTCCTCGCTCACATGTGTGGGACCCCATCACATAATTCCTCGGGGTCCCGTCGCGACCTTTCGGGCCCAGGCGCGTGGTTCCGATGGGATCCGACGCCAGTTTTCTGGGCTCGACGCAATTTTTGGTGACTTCTTCTGAATTATGTAAAGTCCGAGCTACGGCCTGATATTTTGGGCCCTCAGGTAATTTTTGTGTCCCGCCGCGATTTTTCGAGCTCCAGTACGTTTTTCGGTCGGAAGTATACGATTTGTTAAGACATCTGTCGCTATGTTTGGGCTAAGGGGCGATTTTCCTGGCACATATACTTATTTTTCGGAATACCTCTTTATTTTTGGGGTTCCGGCTTGATTCTTGTCGGGTTCCGATGCGTTTTTGGGGCCACGCTGTGCTTATTTGGGGCCATGGACGCCAATTTTTGGGAGCCCCGAGGGGAATTTGTGATGCCCCGACCAGAATGTATGGGACTACCGACAGGAATTTTGGGTCCCAAGCACAATAGTTGGGGGCTTGGCGCTAGTTCGCGGGGTGCGTTGTACTTATCTAGGCCCCAGCGCGAATTTGGCGTTGCCCGGCGCAAATTTTCGTGCCCGGTACAAGTTTTTTGGTGCCCACTGCATTTATTAATAACCCCTAATTCTGGGGGGGGGGGGGGCGACGCGAATTTTTGGGGCCCCATAACCATTTTTGGGACTCCGACGCAATTCTTGGGTTCTTGGGAGCCCACCTCTTCAGGATGGAGGTGTCTCTTTGGGATGCCACTGCGGCTGCTCAACGAGTTTTTTTTTCGGTCGTTGGCACCCTTCAGAGTAGAAAGGACCAAAGGAGGGCTTTTTTCGTGACCTGTTCTGAATTTTCCGGTGCTCGGATCGATTCGATGGAGTCCCTTTGTTATTTTTTGGTTCGACTTCTATTTTTGTAAGCCTTCTGCGCGATATTTTTTGGACCCGGTGCGATTCTTCGGGCTCCCGGTGCATTTTCAGTGTTCCAACGCTCTTCTTTTCCGGGCCCGCCGCGTTTTGGGCTCTGATGCAATTTTTGTGGTCGCAGTGACATTCCGGGTAGGAATTGATTTGGGGGAAGAGCTGTGACTTATGGGGCTCCGTCGCGACTTTTTGGGCCCCTAGTGTGATTTCAAAGGGCAGCGGCCCGACGTTTTTGGGTCTAAGTGCGATTTTTAGACCCTGTCATCTGTCGGGATGCCTATCGCGAGTTGTCTTACTTGATGATCTTATTCCAGTTAAACAATGACGGAAATTTAGCAGTTCCTCGCATAGCTAACTCGGCGGTCTGGCGTTTTTGAATTGTTCACGAGAAAACTTAGCCTCAGTCACAGATAGGAGGCTTCGCCTTTCTTGCATAGATCCTGAGCTAAACTTTGTGCACACTATTCCCGAAAATTAAACCTCAGTACGACATTGCAATATCATAACATGCATGATCCGTTGCGCACATGATCTAACCTTGCAACCAAGCTCTTACAGTCAGGTGAAATAAGCAGTTGGCTTTCTTACTTTCTGCAAAGACGATTTTCTGACGTCATTGGGACCTATAGTTGTCTTCCAGCAACCCGCTTGCATCGCAAATAAGTGAATTTCATGGCAGAACTGCGGTTGGATACAAGCTATATGCGGCCGATCGTGTTTAAATATTCTAAGATTGTATATTGATCCGCTCGGGTGAGAAAGTATCTAGCTACTATGACGGCATAGTAAGCCGCGTTTCCTTTCCATCCGACCACTGCTTCAGGATCACGTGGGACACCATCAAATCACCGTGATTTGATGGTGTCCGGCCGCGGTGCCACCGCAACCGTGTCCGTACAAGCACCATGGCATGTTTTTTATATGACAAACTATTTCAGGTAGAGGTAAAAAAGTTCACCGAGGTCAAATCTTGGGTACCGCATAACTGTCAGTGGAATTCACTTGTTGAAATTGTTGAATTGGAACTGTTGAATTATTGTTGAATTGGAATTTAAGGTTTCGGGGAAATGGCGCTGTAGTATCATACTACTACAACGGCATTTTCTCGAAATCTAGAAACATTTCTTTTTCGGACAAATCTTGCAACAGATATTAGCTGTTCAAACATGAAGTTTTTCTTCGAAATCGAAAGGTTGTTCCCGTATTGCCCTTTCCAAACCGGTTGAAAACCGATCGTCATCATATTTTTCCAGAGGAACACCAGAGGCGACGGAACGTCGGCACACAAAGGTGGCCAAGTCGGGGGCCCTCTCCCACAGGGGGCCTCCTTAGAGTCCTTCCACCGTTAGGCGGTGGTGGCCTCCCCGCAGTAACTAGGCCTGCTACACATAAACACTTGCCAAAGTACTGGTATATAATATTTTGAAAATTATAGGCAAGCCCAAGTAAGGCTATATTTTGCAAGTCGTGTGAAAAATGCCGGGCAGGAACTACATGAATTACATGCAGTTTCGGATGGGGAGGAGAGGAGGCTCCTGTAATTACAATGGGGTCTTCTATATAGTCACATGGGACCACCTACAATCTCAGATGACCACCTGTAGTCCTAGGGACCCTTCCATTGCCCCCAGTAGGGTCCCCTGTCATCCCAGGGTCCTGACTGTAATCCCATTGAAATTGCAGGGATCCTCCTATAAACTAAGGATGGCCACAAAAAGAGTTTGATGCGGCCATATTCTTTGTGGCTAATATGGTACGGCATATTTTTTGCGCTGCGGATTAGGCAATGAGCAGGCAAAATGGATTGGACATGCCACAAATGATCCTATGCTAGAAGTTGAAATTATTTGGGGAGTGTGGCAAAGTGTGGACAAAGTGTGGGGAGTGTGGGGAAAGTATTTGGGGAGTGTGGCATTGGGAGGCTAGTGCCATCCTAAAAGCACGCAAAACTACACCCCTGGTCCGAACCCCGCCCAAGGACCACAGCGCATGGGCGACGATGCCCATGATTCGACCAACCAATTCCGACGAATGAGAATATATTCATGTTGGACTAGTGGACGAGTAAATGTTTATATTCTCGAGCCAGTCGAATATCTGGGGACTTATTTGTAGTTGTTCTGGAGGTTCAGAATTCCAACCAGCTGAGTTGGAGATCTAGAGGGAAGCCATGGTCCTGAATGTGCCCAATGGGCCCATGGGCTCATTCTTGGACCTTGTCTTCTCAGATTTAATTGTTTTAGTTCAAGACTTGACTGTAGAAGAAACTCTGGGAAGAAGTGAACATAACATAGCGAGATTCAAGGCACAAGTAGAGGCCACAATTAAGGATAATTTGGAAAGGTTCCAAATTTTAGCAGGGCAGACTTTGACTGCATGCGAGCGGCTTTAAGTGCCATAGAATGGGAAGAAGAATCCTCCAATTTAAATGCCTGTGAAATGTGGGAAAAGTTCAAATCTTACTTGAGGAAAATTCAGATTAGACATGTCCCCAAAAGCAAAGGCGCAAAAGAAGGGTAGGAAAGTCAGCATGGCCTACGCCAGATTTGATAAAAGCATTTAAGGCTAAGAAAGATGCATTTAGAGTGTTTAAGGAAGCTTCAAATATCGTAAATCTAAGGTCGTATCAAAAAGCTAGAGACGCTGTAAAGCAGAAAACCAGAGCAGGACAGCGAGCAAAAGAATTGGATTTGGTTAGGAACTGTAATGGGGACAGCAAAAAGTTCTTCAGTTTTTACAAGCTGAGTAAAGTCTCTAGCACAATTGGTCCACTGGAAGTAAATGGGACTATATTTAGTGAGTATGGTGAGATGGTTGAGGAGCTGAGCAAGCAGTTTAAATCAGCGTTTACATTGGAAGATATGACTAATCTGCCAACCGCACACCACAGTTCAGTGACAGGTGATCGGATAAACGATGTTGATTTCATTGATAGTGATGTTGTTTTCAATCATATCAGGAAAATACAGCCAAACAAGGCAGCAGAACCTGATTAAATTTATGCTAGGGTATTGCGGGAAGCTGAAAAGGAACTGGCAATTCCACTTAGTATATTTTTTGTAGATCAATTTCACAAAATGAAATTCCAACAAATTGGAAAAGTGCAAATGTAGTTCCTATTTTCAAGAAAGGAGAAGGTGGGAAAGTTGAAAACTATAGGCTAGTAAGCCTTACATCCCTAGTCTGCAAGGTACTCGAATCAATTATGAAGGAGAAAATAGTTAGTTTTCTGGAAGGAAACATATTGATTCAAGATACTGAACATGGGTTTAGAAAAGGGCGATCGAGTCACAAATTTCTTGGATTAAAAAAAAATTCGCTACAGAACAATTTGATCAGGGAAATCAGGTTGATGTAGCTTATCTTGACTTTAGTAGGGCCTTTGACAAGGTACCCCATAAACGGTTAATGATGCAGCTTCAGGTCCATGGTATTGCAGGTAGCATCCTAAAATGGATAGAGTTGTGGCTTTCAGATAGACAGCAGAGAGTGATGCTAAATGGTACAAAGTCATCATGGCAAAATGTTCTTAGTGGAGTCCCCCAGGGGTCAGTACTGGGGCCACTATTGTTCATTATATTTGTAAATAACATTGAAAGTGGCCTAAGCAGTAAGGTTTTGGAATTTCCGGATGATTTGAAGGTCTAGGGCAATACCAGGACACAATGAGCAGGTCTCGCTGCATACAGACTTAGACGAACTTGTGAAGTGGTCCGAAAAATGGCAAATGAAATGTAATTTTGGTAAGTGCAAAATCATGCATGTAGGCAGGCAGCATATGAAGGCTCCACACTTAATGGGTGGCCAAGTACTATCTGTGACTCTGCAGGAGGACTTAGGTGTTATTTTGAATACAAAATTGGGGGCATCAGAACAGACCAAAGAAGCCAGGAAGAAGGCACTAAGAATGCTTGGGGCAATAAATAGGAATGTATCATACAATAGTGAGGAAGTCATCAGGAAGCTTTACTGTGCATATGTCAGGCCACATTTGGAACACTGTGTCCAAGTCTGGTCCCCTAGTTATGAAAAAGATTGTTGGCTTTTAGAGAGAGAGTACAAAAGAGGGCAACACAAATGGTTAATGGTATAAGCAACCTGGCATATGAGGAAAGATTGAAGAAATTGAATGTTTTCGCTTGGATATAGAAGGCTGAGAGGAGATCTCATCGAGGTCTTTAAATTTGTTCTTGGTCAGGACCAGGGATATCTCAGGGAAATGTTTAAATTTACCAGAAATAATGCAATTAAAGGTCATCAATTCAAAATTAAAGTTAATCGCAGCAGGAGAAGGTTAAGACAGTCTTTCTTCACCAACAGGGTAGTAGAACACTGGACCCAGCTGCCAGAAACCATTGTCAGTAGCAGCATACTGAACATCTTTAAACACAGCATAGACAATCATTATAAGAATAGAGGGCTTGCTGTTCGGTATTCCAGGGAGGGCTGATCGATGGATTTCGTGAGCAACTGGCTCAGTGTCCAGAGTGCAACCAATAAGAGCCCTTGTGGCTCATAGTTGCACTGATCTTTTATGTCTTTATGTCTTTAAGTGTCCTAATTGATGCAGATCTGAGGTTCCGAAAACAAGCAAGTTCAGCAGTCTCGAAAGTCAACAGAATTCTCCGACTTATTAAGAGGTCCTTTGCATAACATGATGCTCGGATGCTTCCCCTCCTGTACAAACATCTGATCAGACCACACCTAGAATGTGGTAATGCAGTTTGGAGTGCTTTTATTAAGGCAGACCAGAAAATGGTTGACAGATTACAGCACCGAACAACCAAGCTAATGGCGGGAATCAAACGCCTTCCCTATAAAGACCGCTTACAAATGTTGCAACTCCATTCACTACAATACATGAGGCGTCGTGGCGACATGATCCTCATGTATTCTTTTTTTAAAAAAATATAAAAATAAAAAAAAAATTTTTTTTTTTTTTTTTTTTGTTTTTTTTTTTTTTTTTTTTTTGTTTTTTTTAATTTTTTAAATTTTTTTTTTTTTTTTATTTTTTGTTTTTTTTTTTTTTTTTTTTTTTTTTTTTTTTTTTTTTTTTTTTTTTTTTTTTTTTTTTTTTTTTTATTTTTTTTTTTTTTTTTTTTTTTTTTTTTTTTTTTTTTTTTTTTTTTTGGGGGGTGGGGGGGGGGGGGTTTTTTTTTTTGGTGTTTTTTATGTTTTTTTTTTTTTTTTTTTTGGGGGGTATTTTTTTTTTTTTTTTTTTGTTTTTTTTCAAATTTTTTTTTCCAGCTGTTTAATCGTCATCTCGGCTTGCACCAAGAATACATTGTTCGGCTGTCACCACTCTTGTCCACCAGAGACCATTCCTTGAAGGTAGCGAAGCCTGCTGCATTTACAGGAGTGAGACCAAACCATCTGTGTGTTGGTGCAGTCAGGGACCGAAACTCGTTCCCAGAACAAATAGTCTGCTCAAATACGCTGAACCAGTTCAAGACCAGAATAGATGCATTCTGGTCGGAACAGGGATTTGATTACCAATTCTAAATGTGTTAGTGTATTGCGCTTTGAGTCGCCTTGTGTTATTTCAGCTCGAGCTCGATGAAACCGGGTTAAACAGGCACTCGTCTCCTACGAAACACGAAATATATGTGTAGTCGCTGGGTCCGAACAATGCAGTCGCCGGGTCCGAACCGCAAACACGCATGACAGCTTTCAGTCCAACCCGCACGGGCGGACCGCACGTCCGCCCGCGGCCAGCTCTATTCTCACACTCCCGCGGCCGGGGGTCTTTTGGCGCGAAGCAACAAGCCAATCGGAATGCATGCGTCGCCTTGGCGACGCGCGGGACCATGACGTCACCCGTCTACATATGTATGTATGCGTATGTATGTATGAAATGGTAAGCAAGCTGGTGATAAAAGTGACAATATCCCAGTGACGTAAGAAGGGAGTATTTGGTAGCTCTGTCCTATGATGAGGAGTGAAATCCTGTGTGATAATGGATGTGCGTCGATCTTGTCGGCCACGATCGCCGCAGTCGTCGCGGTATGTCCGCCATTCGGTCCGAGGGGTGGTTTGTTGTGAAACCCTTTCCTCAAGTTTCAAACCCTTGTTAGGTAGAATAGGTTCATTTTGTAGTGATCAGAAAATGTTTTACTGAGCTTTCGCTTTTTCCCCCCCATAAGTTTGGCAACATCGCGAGGGAGATTCGTGTGTCACTTGGTCTACCAAGTGCGTAATCTCACAACAAAAGCATCTTCAAAACATTGGTTCTCTTTTAGTTCTGCTGGTTCGGTCAAGTGCATGGCTTAATGTGACATTCGAGCTGTGACCAGATCAAGATTAAGGTCATATTGCATATTTTACCCAGGGTCAATTTGTCTAAAAAAATGTATCTGAGAATGCCATAGCATGCCACCATGAGGATGCTCTTCATGGCTGTGGGGAACACTTTGTGTTAGTACATGTAAACACCAAGGTTAGCACGAAGCCAACTGGACATCACAAAGGTATGCAAACTGATCATTTATATTAATATGCTGGGTAGATACCTACCTACCTATGTAGATAACATTTGTTATCTACATTGTGCAAAAATATTGTAAATTTAGTCAATTTGTGCTTTAAGGTGTTTTATAATTTGTTGTAATTTATCCTTACAATGCAATGTTTATGAATGTGACTAAGATGATGGAACCACTCATTTTCTGTGCAAATGCATGCTTTTTAGTTAGGAGTTAGGAAATGTAGCATAAAAGTAATGTTAAAATATAATAAGATACAATGTAGCCTAACCTAACCTAGCCTAACATTGCTGGAGAAAACCCCCCACAAATTTGCAGTTTAGGGTAATTTCTGATTTCTTGGAATTTCCATTTTAATGCTATGTTTATGAATATGCTGAACATGATGTGACCACTTATTTCCTCTGCAAATGCATACTTTTCAATCAGGAGGCAAAATAACACCCAAAAAGTGGCTTGGAGTTGGGGAATATATCATAAAAATAATGTTCAAAATGAAGAAAAAAAGATGTAATGTAACCTTACCTCACCTAGCCTAGTCTTTCATGCGAGAAAGGTCTTTCAATTGAAAATTTCAGAAGTTTTTTTAAATTTAAAAAACTAGCCTGACCTAATATAACCTAAGCTAGCCTAAACTGTTTTTGTAATTTTTTTTGGTGAAAAACTTCTCTTTTTTTTGCTAACTTACAACAAAAGCCTAGCCTAACTTAACCAAACCTAACCACTTTGTGTGCTTCATGGAGGTAAAATGCATGTAAAATTTGTCTTGTGGTTACCTTAAGCTTAATAACCTAGCCTTACGAAACCTAACATAACCTGCCTTTGAATGGGTGCAAATGATCAATCCTGGTTGAGGCACCCTAAAGCCCAAAGAACTAACTAACCTGCTTTTGGAGATAAAAACATTTTCCAAGCATCTTTTTGATTGAAAAAAATCAACTTAATAACTATGCTAACCTAACATAACCCAGCCGCACTTAACCCATTTGTTTGCTTTTTAGAGGCAAAATGTATGTAAAACTTGTCTTGTGAGCACCCTTAAAGCACAATAATACCATAAATTCTTGCATACCTAAGTTAGTTAACAGAGCAAAATTGGTTCACATCCACCATGTCCACACTGATTATTGTTTTTGTAGCTGTTCTTGCAGCTCATTTTCAAGAAGAATTGCTGATGTTTTGTTCATGCTGAGATGAAGGGCAGCATTGCTTTATAACACCATGAGGTTATACCATACCTACCTGGAAGTGAAATATACTACTGTTTGTCATCACTTAATTATTTAATCTGTTTATTAAAGCATGCAAACATCAGGGGCAATCTTGATGTTGTAAAATGTTTTTCTTGCTTCTCAACATTTCAAGTTCAATAATAGCATAGAATGAGTGCTGTATAACCAATGCAGTTGATGTGTCCTAAAACCCTAATAACCAACCAATCTATGATATCTATGATATGATATATGATAAACCAATAATATCATAGAGATTTGTGAATGAACATCAATGCTTTTCATGCAATACAACAGGCATTGGTTTTATGGAGCCCAACATTGGCATTGATGGAATTCATAGTAAATTTGTGCTTTAGGGTAATTTTGATTTTTGGATCTTCTCCCAATGCAATGTTTATGAATGTGATGCTTTGGACAGTGGGACCACTGATTTCCTCTGCAAATGCTTACTTTTCAGTTTGAGTCGGCAAGGAAAATAACAAGCTAAAAGCTGAAACCCAGTCTTACCTAACATCCATTCTATCATCACATTACAATCTAATTACATACATCTTACCTTGATTCCATGATGGAGTTGCCTGAGTAGATACCTACCTACCTACCTAGGTATCTGGGTGACCAGAGGAATTATTACATATGTCAGCATCAGTAGCAAGTTCAATTATACATCTTAGTCTTATCAGGTGGCCACTTGCCCATTTACCTAGCTGGGCAATCATTCATTAAATCATTTTAAAGTACCACACAATAAAACAGGACACAGTATCAATACCTAGGGACTACCTAATTACTATACAACCAATCAATCATGTATATGAGTTAATACACAGTAAGGTTCTTGGCATAGCATCAGCCAAAAATGAATAAACCAGGAAAACACATTTTTTCATCTTTCTTTTTTCTCAGGACACCCCAATCTGGGTCCCAATCAGAAAAAGGTGACAACAGATGTACTGGTGTTGGAACTAGGTTAGTTAGGTGAAGCAAAAAAAAGATCAGGGTAAGGTAGGCATTTAAGAAATATTACAGTGGCTGGTGACATACCAAGGTTGGGCAAGTTTTCTCAAGTACTTAAAACAGGGACTGGGAGATTAATTTCTGAATGTGAACATACCCTGAGACAATGTGAGTATGTACTTCAAAGCAAACTGAGAATATATATGCACAAGCTTTCCATAATATGCTTAAATGTTAGGTCTGTGAAGAATACATTTGGTGACTGGTCAGCTGTATGTTTGTCAGAAACATGGCTTAATAAAGATACAGAAAAGTTATTCAAAATGAGCAATTGCAAAATGTTTGCAGCAAGTCAAAGGCAGGGATAAGGAGGGGGTCTGCAATTTACATTCACAATAATTTTGAATCAAGATAAAGAAGCAATATTGAAGATCAACTTGATGAAGCTGCTGCTATCAAGTATCAGGTAATCAGGTATACTGATTGAATACCTTTCAGATAATTTTCCAGTGTTTGTAACATTAACTGCCCAGGCAAAAGAAAAGAAGTCAAATTATCCGAGATAAATACTTAATTACAGTCAAATCCATCTCTTAAATGCATATGATTCAAACATAGCATGCAGTGATTTGCTCTCAGCATATAATGATGACATGCGTATTATTATTACAAAACATATAATCCCAAGGAGGGGGAAAACCCCATGAAACCCTGGATTAGCTCTGGTGTATTAAGTTACATCAATAAAAAAACAAATTATATAAGAAGTGTATTAAAAATCCAAATGCACATAATGAAACTAAATACAGACAATTCAGGAACATACTCATCAAGATCATCAGCAAAACAAAGAATCTACACTATGCAAATGCCCTGCGCTATAACAAATCCAATGGAAAGAAAACTTGGCAAATATGACATGATAAATATGATATGATAAATAAACACAGAACAAGCAAAAAATCCCAGAAACCATGACAGGTGAAGATAATGAATACCAAACAGAACAAATTCCTAATGTCTTCAACAAATTCTTTTCAACTATTGCAGCAAATTAGAACAGAAGACTACTACTTCTAACAAAGATCCAATAGAATACACTGCAGGGCAGAACTATGCTATTTGGGAACAAGACATGTACACTAATGAAATCCAAGTTGAAACAATTATAAAGTCACTGAACTCTGTTGGATGAGGGGCTGATGGCATTAGTACAAAAACTCTCTTACTGACTTACAAAAATATCCTGAAACAAATCACCCATTTCTTTAACCCGCACCATCTCGGGTTGATAGGTGCCTCCCGAAGGTTTTCCACGGATTATGAGAGAATGGCAATTTGGCATGTTGTTTCAAAATTTTGAGGTCAGGTCATCTAGGGTCAACGAGTTAGTCAAGGTCAAGAGAGGTCACCTCCAGAAAAGTTCAACGAGCTGTCATGCTTTAGCGGATAAAGATATTTTAATGAAACTTTCAGCATTGGCTTAGGGGACCATGGTAGCTCAGTTGGTAGTGCGTCAGACTCTTCATTGCAAGATTGTGGGTTCGAATCTTACGACCGACGGGATTTACAGAGTCCACCCGCGATCAATCGGCGTGAGAGGTTGGCGACGCTTTATAACCTAGCGGTTGAATGCGTCATAAAAGAACCCAAGGTTCTTCTTCTTCTTCAGCATTTGCTTATCTTTATGGACGAATCAAAATGCACCAGAGGATTTGTTATTTTTTCCGTTTTTTTATTACTTATTAGTTTTGCATATTTGCCCATTAGAGCTAAAATGGAAGATTCTGGCTAAAGTAAGCATTTTTTATGAGAGCAAGTTGACTTCGAACAACGTCTTTCGGTCCCCTCTACCCATTAGAACAATAAAAATTAAAGAAAATTGAAAGCTGAAAATTTTTGGGAAAAAAATTGACTTGGGTGGGTAAAAATTGTATGGCCATGGTCGATTTCGCCTTCCTTTTCTGATTCCAAATATTTTTTTTTCTCTTCAAATCTCCCCCAAAATGAACTCCCCAGAGCCAAAAACATGATGTAAGTCATGAAAACCTAGGACTCTTAGTGACATCACTTTTGGGGGTGGTGTCTGTCCCAACTCGTCGAACGCTTTCCGATGACACCTCTTTCGTTTTCGTGCAATGCTTAGTTTGGAGATTAGAGGGGGGTTTCAACCCCGAGACGGGGTGTGAGGATATGACCGGAAAGATGGGGTTAACATCTGCCTAAGAAGTGGAGCTTTTCCTTAACAACTAAAACAAGCCATAATTATCCCCATATTTAAGGCAGGAGAACTGAACAAATTCACAAATCATAGGCCAATTTCCATGCTACCAATATTCTCAAAAATCCTTGAAAAAAATGTTATATTTGTATCTCCTATCTTATCTGGAACTGAACAGTGTACTCAGTACACTCCAATTTGAATGTAGGAAAAAGCATAGCACCGACATGCCAATTGCTCACATTTATGATGCAATTGCAAAATCTTTGGAAAAGAAAGAACCTACTTGTAGACTCCATAATTACTTGAAAATAGCCTTTGATCCTGTGAGCATGGACATTCTACTAAATTAAAACCATATTGGGGTCTCAGGAATTCTACTCAGGATATTACATTCATATCTACAAGATCGTTACCAGCAAACAACAATTAATGATGCAATCTCAATGGGCTTTTGGAATGTCAAATATAACATTTTGAAGTTCCATCATATTGTACAGGAACAGAGCATATTAATACTTCACATATTTTTTAATCAAACATTATCAATCACCATCATGAATATGTTCCAATACTCATCACCAAGTAATTTAAAGTATGTTGATCATTTCCATGTACCTTTTTCATCAAAATCCTATAGATTTTATTCCATATCATTTACAGCACCAAGAACAAGAATATTATTATTGGTTCAAAATTTCCTCCCTGTAGTCATGTACCTGTTAAGAAGGAAGATATAAATAGAGTTATCAGAGCTTATTTAATTGACTTATATATCAGAAGCTAACTGGCAAGCCAAAAATAACCTTGACAATGGCACCCAATACAAAAGAAGATGGATTATATGTAGGTGGTTATATAAGAATGTGAGAGGAAAGCTAGATCACACTTGTGTGTATGTTTATCTATGTGCATGTTAGTATATGTGTATGTATGTATATTTGTATAAATAATATGTGTGAATGCATATGTGTCTATGTATGTGAAGTGTGTTTATGTGTAGCTGTACATGTTTCATATGTGTGCATGTGCAGATATGTGTGCTTGTGCATGTGTATATACATGGATCCAACTTCTCTCTTTTCCCCATCATAACACATTTCACAATGTGGCCCCAGGAGTTTCTTGGTGTTACTAGCTTGCTACTTTGCTGAGATGCTCCTGGGGCTACTTCTACTAATAACTGGTGGTGGCCTATCTGCAAAATGAAAGACAAAAAAAGATGCAGCCAGTTGTACTGAATTGGAGATATGGAGAAAGATGACATATGTATTGGCATCCTGAGGCATTCCTAAGCTGGCTGTCCTAACTTTGGAATAGCTGGCCATAGGAAAGCCCAATATCAATCAAGCCTGTAATAGTGCATGTAACCAAATAGGATAGGCTGCTGCATATGAAACAGAGGTCAACATGTAAACATAGCCTAACATGCTCGTCAAGAAAAATAATTCACTTTTTCAATTAGCAAATAACGAATGCTCAAAATTTTCCGGTCAAAGACCATGGGTCTGTTCCCGTGGCTCCACCAGAAGGAACTCAGTGGAGGTTAGTTGAGGCTCGATGAGACTTGCCACAGGAACGACAGGTAGAGCTTGGTGGAGAAATCAGCTGACAGTGTTGCGAATACTGAGACAAAAATGAGGGGTGTGGCGCTGTATCATAAATTTACCAGATCGCTTTCCAGATGTTTGTCCAGATGATTGCACAATGTTTGTAGTATGTCTTGTAATGCAAAATCCCAAAATATGACTTTATTTCTGGCAATATATGTCCTCTAAGACTGCAGGGAGCACAGATGTTCTTTTCGTCTATGCGGTGAACCAGGCAATCTACCTTCCCTCTCGGTTGTGCACTAGGCATCATCTCTCCTTGTTTTGCGTTTGGTTACAGCCTACCTTCCTAACGTACAACATATATGGGCGCTACATAACCAGTAGCAGTTGATGCGCCCCTGAGCCCAAACAATCAATCAATCATTCAACGTACAACATATAATCTGGTATCTGGATCCGCCGGGCTCCCCGGGCCCTGAGCGAGTCTTTGCCGGACGCTGAATTTTCCTCATCTCAACTTGTTCGACCTCGCCGATCAGATTCGAACGGAATTTTAGTCGGCGCCGATATAACTGCGCGACTTCTGGGCACGGAGACCCTGTCGGATCCAGTCGTTAAAATATCATCTTCCCCTTAGGCCGAATGACGTAGATCAAAGGCCACAAAAACATGTTTTTGTGGTCTACATCTGTTGCTTCCAAAAAAACCGTTGACAGTTTTTGGAATGAACTGTGCAACTGTGCCTGCAACAGTACTTTCAAATATCCTGTCACATCTTCTGGAATGAAATTCAGGAAGTCAAAATATTGTTAATAAGAGCTCAAACCAAGACTATGAAGTGTACATTTCCATCACAATCTTCGCTTTCAGGGCACTCTTAAGCTAACTACCATAATCTGGACAAAGATGGGACCAACTAGACATCTTGACAGGCTTGACAAGACCGTGAATGCTGTATGTTCTGTTTATGTTTGTTATGAGCAGAGATAACCAAACTCTGAGCCAATGACCAGACCAGTCATTGTTTCTGAAAATAACATGCTTGGGGAAGTCCATTACCAGGCGACCAAAATTCTTGGGAAATGACACCGCCATGCGAGCGATTTCAACCTAAGTGGGTGCATAGGGTAGTCATGGGCGCTGAATCAATCTGTGAAAGTTTTAGCTTCGTACTGGCAGCGACCTTGGAGATATGGCCTGAGGAAATTTTCATAGGTCACATTGCAGGTCAATCTTTGAGAGTGATTATCTCCGGTACTTTAAAACCTAGGATAAACATATAGCATATCTGTAGAATCGCAAACACCTCTTCTTTTCATTTCTGGGATCGGTTTTTAATTTTGAACAAATTTCGAAGCTGTGGCCGTTTTACCTCAGGTCACG
Organism: Ashinkailepas kermadecensis; assembly: GCA_034440615.1. Classification (NCBI taxonomy): domain Eukaryota; kingdom Metazoa; phylum Arthropoda; class Thecostraca; family Neolepadidae; genus Ashinkailepas; species Ashinkailepas kermadecensis. The sequence goes on along the minus strand of JAOTOM010005137.1, from coordinate 52,689 downwards.
TGACCTCCCGTGACCCCCAAGCCACTTGATATTCACATTTGTAACCACATCTACTTTAGGGGTCATCGATTGTCTTTCGAAGCAAAAAATAAAAATGATGTTTATTTACAGATAACTATTAATAATTTGCCTTCATTCTACCCGAGTTTATTGATTTTTCGCACGTTTTGCTGAGTGGTCGGGTCAGTCTTTTGCTAGCGATTGACCCCCAAAGCTCATAGGGCTATGATTCGAGACATGCACTTATCAGGCATGATGAGATGAATCCGAACGTGCCGGATTCCATGACCTCAGGTCACCAGGTCGTCTATCCGGTTCAGGTTAAATACATCAGTGGGATGAAAATGGTAATATCGGAAGACGTTTTGGACCCATAGTAGTGATATAGGTGCTGATTTACACCTAAATAAATATTCAATGTATGCCTGTTACGTAGTCAATGAGAATGATTGGCAAAATCATTCACTTCATAGTTCTGGTACTCCTACCTTGCGGTTGCGGTTCGCGCGGTCAATCGCAGCTAGTCGACCGTGAAACTGATAGCGGTCGGTCGAGATGTAAAATATTGAGCCGCGTGACGCGTTTATGACGACCTTGTCTAAGATGATCCGCAATCTGATCAGACATCATAATGTGTAAGGAACAGAGGCGTGCTTTTCAGGAGTTGAAGGATTCAGTCGATGTGGGCGAGGCAGTAGTTTTAGGCGATTTTGCCGAGAACTATACCTGCGTTGTACAGGATGAGGTACAGAGTTATCATTGGGACGCTCCTCAAGTGACGGTTCATCCGTTTGTAGCTTATTGAAAAGAGGACAACTCCATCAGAGTTTATGTGTTATATCCGATGCACTGAAGCACAATGCTGCTATTGTCCACGCGTTCTTACAACACCTAGTTCCTATTTTGAAGTCACGTGTCCCTGGTTTAAGAAAGATTCGCTACGTTTCAGACGGATGCGCCGGTCAGTACAAGAACCGTTTCAATTTTGTGAATGTGTGCCGTCACCGTGAAGATTTCGATGTTGACTGCGAGTGGCACTTTTTCGGTACCTCCCATGGCAAGAGCGTATGCGATGGTGTTGGTGGTCCAGTGAAAAGAGCGACGGCTATGGAGAGTTTGAGACGACCCAGCCAGGACCAGATTCTGAGTGCTGAAGATATGCACCGATTTCTCAGTGAAAAAAAAAATTCGGTCATTCACTTCCTATTCGTTTCCAAAGATTGCGTTTCAACAGTGACTGAATCCCTTAAAGAGCGGTTCACCAAGGCTCTCACTGTCAAGGGCACACAAAGGTTTGATAAGTTTAGACCAGTTGACCGGTTTCACATCATTGTCTCTGAACATCATCCAGTAATGCAGGAGTTTACGTTCGCGTTTGTAAGGATGAGTAGGTAAGCGTTGATATGTAGTTGATTTTAGGTGATCAAGTGTGAGTGAATGTAGGTATGCCAATACAAAAACGCGTGATGAGATTTTCATTGGCTTGTGGATACGGAATTTTGTTTTGGAGGATTCGTTTATTCTTACGTCGATATTATTGTTATTATGCATATAGGTACATATGGTAGTATGTTGCCAGTGTTTGTTTTTAACTTTGCATGTGAAATGAATAAATGTTGGCATATTAATGCTATCTCTAAAAATTATTCACGGTAACCTCTCAGCTCTCATGGCTGGCGAACATCAAGGTAAAGTTGAAGTTACTTTCCAACGTCTTCCGACATCACCATTTTCACCTCCACTGACGTATTTAACCTGACCTGGATAGGTGACCTGGTGACCTGAGGTCATGAAATCGGGCACGTTCGGGTTTGTCTCATCATGCTTGATAAGTGTATATCTTAAATTATAACCCTATGAGCTTTGGGGTCAATCGCTACCCGACTGGGGTCAATCGCACCCGACTCAATATTTTACATCTCGACCGACCGTTATCAGTTTCGCTGTCGACTAGCTGCGATTGACCGCGCGAGCCGCACCACAAAGGTGGGAGTACCAGAACTATGAAGTGAATGATTTTGCCAATAATTCTCATTGACTACGCAACAGGCATACATTGAATATTTATTTAAGTGTAAATCAGCACCTATCTCACTACCATGGGTCCAAAACGTCTTCCGACATTACCATTCTCACTTCCACTGATGTATTTAACCTGAACTGGATAGATGACCTGGTGACCTGAGGTCATGAAATCCGGCACGTTCGGATTCATCTCATCATGCCTGATAAGTGCATATCTCGAATCATAGCCCTATGAGCTTTGGGGGTCAATCGCTAGCAAAAGACTGACCCGACCACTCAGCAAAACGTGCGAAAATCAATAAACTCGGGTAGAATGAAGGCAATTTATTAATAGTTATCAGTAAATAAACATCATTTTTATTTATTGCTTCGAAAGACCATCGATGACCCCTATAGTAAATGTGGTTACAAGTGTGCATATCAAGTGGCTTGGGGTCACGGGAGGTCACGTGACCTGAGGTCAAACGGCCACAGCTTCGAAATTTGTTCAAAATTAAAAACCGATCCCAGAAATGAAAATAAGAGGTGTTTGCGATTCTACAGATATGCTATATGTTTATCCTAGGTTTTAAAGTACCGGAGATAATCACTCTCAAAGATTGACCTGCAATGTGACCTATGAAAATTTCCTCAGGCCATATCTCCGAGGTCGCTGCCAGTACGAAGCTAAAACTTTCACAGATTGATTCAGCGCCCATAACTACCCTATACACCCACTTAGGTTGAAATCGCTCGCATGGCGGTGTCACCCGTTGGTCGCCTGGTAATGGACTTCCCCGCTTGTCAATATTTTGTGGGTCAGATCAGACAGTGAAACTTTTTGCAATCATATTTCTGACCTAAGTGAGCCATGGCGAAATTCCACATCAAAGGGACAAACATTCACAACTTTGGGGTGAAAGTGATCACAATTAAGTAATTTAATTGTGTTTATTGTAATCTAATTATTTCGCAATTAGGTAACTTAATTTTGTTTATTGTCAGTTAATATTCACAATTAGTTTGATATATATATATATATATATATATATATATATATATATATATATATATATATATATATATATATATATATATATATATATATATATATATATACGAGACGCAATTGGTCTCGCTTGTAAGACTTCGTTCGTTCGCTGCTCTCACTAACTCACTCAGTCTGAATAAAGCTTGCACTGAGTCTCGAGCCAGTATTTCGTGTTATCATGTTTCAAGGTATTCATTTCCTTCATAAACTTGGATTAGCTGTACAGTAGATTCAGTTGGCGAGGTAGACTATTGAAATAAAATACGTAATTTAGTTAAATGGAGGGAAGGCCACTGCTGGTTTCGGACGCATCTGTTAGCACTCGCACTGGCGGTGGAGCGGAATCCGCCCATCTCTCCTGTTTCGGACAATATCTCACAAACGGCTGTGTTATTGTGATGAAATCTTGTGACTTCAAACAGCTTTAGCGGGTTAAAAACGCGAGGTGTTGAGTACCTGCAGGCGGGCTTGGATGATTATGTGTCCTGATAGTGAGATAGAGCACAAGAGCACGATTCGCCTTCCCGTCTCCATCGCGACATCAACACCACCGATCAAACGAAATTTGGTGCGGCGTTGGCCGTGGTGATGGACTCACAAACTGCGTGGGCCTTATGACTTATGCAAGGACCATGCATACTTCATATCCATGGTGAAGGTCAAGCCGATTGAGGAAAATGTAGGTCAATAGGTGAACGCATCGATAAAAACGTAGCAGTTTCGTCGTCGTTTGTCTCACATAGCATGTATTAATGATGAGCATGCCTATGCAGTTTCCTAACTGGCGAGAGCAAGGCATTCTGTGACAACCCCCTTCACCCCATGCACGATACTCGGATGGAGGAAGGCTCTATGGGTATAAAATATCGAAGTGGATGGATCGTCTCGCAACTGCAAGGGCTTTGGTTCTTTTTTATTGGTTGGTTCACGACGCGCTTTATGCAATCACTGCTAATGGCACCGCCCACACCTTCGCCGGTGGGCCGCGGGATTGGGAAATGTCCGAGTAGTGCAAGTGTTGAACCCGGGACCTTTGTATCCAGAGCCCAACACTCTAACCACTCGGCCATCCCCGCCCCTCGAGTTCCATTATCGTCAGCTCTTCTGTATTTCGGCCGGCAGTCACTCGGCATAAAATGGCCGTAGCTCTACCTGACGTATTTAGCTACATGCATCGTAAGAAACTCAAGGTCCTTCACTGAGCAGAATCTACATCTCAGGTTATCAAAAATATGATGTTAATTTCCCAATGGTGTTCCAGGGTTCAACTCCAGCAGCAAGATGGCCCTCTGGCATAAGGTTCAACAGCTACCCGAGGCATCACTGAGGAAAATATATGGGGAACATTTTCCCATTGAAGTGCGCCACTGTCTGGCACCGTGGATTGAGTCCAAAATGTGGTGAGTACCAGCGAATTTCACAAGACAAGCATACAGCGCCCGTAGCTTTTTCTGTAGAACGTGTACGTCTCTCGATGTAAGTTCAGGAAGCTTGCTTTTTGGACATACCTCAACCAACCAAGCAAGGGTTGTCGGGACTCATGGTGGGTGCGCCTGTGTGTGTACTGCATATGTCTACCTAGACACATTATCGCAGACACCTGGGCATTAAGTTGCAACTTCGACACCACTTTCATCCTTTACCACTTCATCTTACTTCACCAGCTAAACTTTAATGTATCACAAATTATTAGTTACAGCGCGGCACTTCCTATCGCATTCGGCATCTGCTGCGGCTAATGTGTCACAAACGCGCACATCTCCGGCGTGTGCTGGTGCTGTTTATGCGGGCTGTAACGGCCGCATCGGCATAGTCCTCAGTCGGTTCCGCGCCAGTTCTGGCGCGGATTAATCGCGCCACGGGCTCGTGCTTGCAGTCAGTTCAACGAGATCAACCCGGACGATCCATCTCACGAGCAGTACGCCAGCCAGCTGATCATGAACCTGATCGGCGAGCTGGAGAACAAGGCTACGTCGCTGCCGGGCACCGACGAGCTGTTCGTGGTCAAGCTGAAGCTGAGCGACTGCGCCAACATGTTCAAGGTAAATCGGCAGTACGCCGACGCCCCGCTGCAAGGGTCACCATGTTGTCCTTATGTTGGTGCCGCTCACCGACGGATGGCTGGTTTGGACGGTCTTTGCAGCTCCGTTAGCATTCCAATATATAAATCGGGCTCTGTCTGTGTCAGCCGCGCGTTCAGGGCTATTCCATAATCCTATTTTTTTTTAAGGGATGGAGAGGTTTCTTGAGTTAGTTCTCCCATTGGGGAACCATTGCGCCATGTCGGTGTGTTTCATTCTGCCATTCCCGATGGCAAGCTATGTTTTTTTAGGTTTATGACTTCGTTCCGCCAAGAGGTCTTTGTGGTCATTCCCCAGGCCCATGCATCCTGATACAATCTAAAGCCCTGGCTGACTCCCGCTTAGGAAAGCGTGTGTTGAGCTTGAGTGTGTTGGTTTTCAATGGAGGAGATCCTTTTTGGTCCCCGATATATCCAGTGTCTAACGAGTATCCATTTATCCATCCCAATTGTGTTGCTCAATGTACGTGGGGCAGACTGCTTTTGTGAGACCCCACAAAAGCAGTCTGCCCTGCAGCAAAAGCAAAAGCAGTCTGCCCACAGAATACCTGTATTCTGTTTCCAGAATTGCATCATTGTCGACGTAGGTTTTCAGATTGTTGTCATGCAGCATGCGCATGGAAGTTACAGTGACAAAAATATATAACACTGAGGTGTGGGGAAAATAGTACAAAGAAAAGACGTTTAATACAACGAAGAATGGCTCTTAGATGCTCCTGGGTTTTAGACATTGCGTGTAAAGAAAATATACGACCTTCAATATACCAGGAGGTGCTGAGTTGACATCAAAAGTATCGGTAAAGATTATACTTTATTACTCAACGTTTCGGCCAGGGGCCATCGTCACTCCTGACGATGGCCCCTGGCCGAAACGTTGAGTAATAAAGTATAATCTTTACCGATAATTTTGATGTCAACTCAGCACCTCCTGGTATATTGAAGGTTGAATATTTTCTTTACACGCAAAGAAAAGACTGTCTCGTAAGTCACATCGACAAACATTAACTAATGACTATGTAGTTGGGGAGTTTTCCTCACGCTTCAACTCGTGTATGTCGCTGGACGGCGATGTCAGCAGGGAGCTCGCTTCAGCGCTGTACCGCACGTTGAGAACATCAATGTGTGGATGCCATCGACACCTCAGCAGATGTAGTCTGGGCACCCTGTTACACGCGTCGTACGCGACATGTCGCAACCCCCGTCAGGGCTCACAAATCTACATTTGAACAACAAATCAATGAAGTTTGTGTTCATTATGCATGCCGATTTTCCCCATGATTGCCGGTAAGTTGTGTGTGTGTGTGTGTCTCAGGTGGCCGAAACAAGTGAAATTATGAGCGAAAATCTCTTGCTTGGTGCTTTCCCCGAGGCTGCCATTGAAGAGTACTTTAAACACCAAATCTGAATGCGAACTTTTGAGGGTCGACACGTGTCGTGTTTATCTACAGGACATTGAACATGTCTTGCAGGAAGCGAGGAATGTCTCTGTACCAGGGATGCGAGGCTACCACAATCGCAGCACTCGCTCTGGGCATAGGAGGGCGAGATATTTGCCCACACCTCTGTTTTTAGAAATTACTTGCGAAAAAAGGTTCTGGGGCGCTTCGCCTATGTTCAGCTGCGGATGAGCACCAGGTGCATCTTTTAACACGCCCGCCATAGGGCCTCTCACATAATGCGCGCATGAGGTGGGGAGGGGGGTTCGGTCTCCAAGATTTCGGAAACTACTGAAGCTGACACAAGATTTGGAGGGTAGATTACGGCTGTAGTGAACTCGCTTCAGTATAATTTTCGTGACCTTAGGTGAATGCCTTCAGGGTCAAATGAGGTCAAGATCGGCCAGCGCACCGCGCCGCTGCTCCACCGCACCGACGAAACGTGACCTTGAACGCTCTGCCACCGGGCGGTCAGTCGACTTTGCACCTCGCAATTCTATATTTACCAAAGGATTTATATTTTGGCATTGGGTGCGTTCATCAATTTTTTTACAAAGTCATAAGATTTCATCACAATATCCCCACCAGTTTATGAGATTCGTCGAAAAACAGCAGGAGTGAGTGGATTCTGCCCCGCCCCCTCCAGCACGCGTGCTAAAGTTTGGGATGTGAACATTCACCGGTCACTAGCACTGACGGTCTGTCAGTGTTGGATTTTCACTTCTCGTTCTTGGATTCGGAGTGTATAATCCTTGAGTTCATGCAATTACGGAGTGCATAATATCTGGTAACCATGGGGTGAATACAAATTACTGAGACAAAGAAATAAAGTCTTGTTTTTCCATTCAAGAAGCATACATTACAGGTGTTTCATCCCACACAGCCTAAGTATGCCTTCTGATGCTGGATCACATAAAATAGTATTCACTGAGAATGCAAACTTCACATAGCAGTCATCTGTGTTGTGGTGCTGGAAAAGTGATAAATATACTGTCATTGGCAAGGAGTGATGCATTTAATCATGATTGATATTCCATGCGAGCTTGAATATATTTCAACTTCAGGTATGTAGGTATATTACTATGATTAAATATATTATTGAAGCTTAAGGTATCCACAAGACACGTCTTACACAGTTTACCTCCATGAAGCAAACACATGGGTTAGGCTTGGTTATGTTATGATAAGTTGGGCTCTACTCTTAAGTTGGACAAGTTTTCATATCCAATGTTTTTTTTTTATATTTCAAGAATTTGTTTTTCAACAATGAACCAGGCAAGGTTAGGTTATGTCAGATTATGTTCCTTAATTTGCGTTTTTTAAAGGAAAATATTGGTTGAAAATTTTCCCTTTTTAAGAGAATTGTTCTTTTTGCATCGAAGGTTAGGCTAGGTTAGGGTAGATTATGCCACTTTTTTTTCTCTTGCAAATTAATTTTTACACTATATTACCCAACTCCAAGCCCATTTCTTGGCATTGTTTTGCCTGCCAACTGGAAAGTATGCATTTACAGTGGAAGTGAGTGGTCACACCATGTAAACCACATTTATAAACATGGCATTGGAAAAAGGAATTTCAATAACCCAAAATTACCCTAAACTGCAAATTTACAAATAGATACAAAGTGACGATGAACAAGAATTATGCCTTTCACATCAGGAACCACAAAACCTCAATATCCCTTATGGAAAATGATTGGTCCTGAACCCAATGCTGATGATGAATGCCCATGGCATGGTTGGATTAAAAAATAATGCATCAAGACTGAAAAAAAATGTTTCCAATAGGAAATTTGAATCAATTCATTCCATGCACCACCATAGGCATTATGTTAAATTTGGAAATCATTATGTCGCATTGGCAATAACAAAAGTGTACAAATTTCCACCTGTGATTAGCATGCTCCAACTGTTACCCATCGAAAGCCAGCATTAATTGCCAATGTGATTAGCCATATTCGCCGCAATAGCATCGGCAGAAAACAAAACGGGTATGCCAGATAATAGGAGTCACAGAAGATAATAAAGCAGCACCTACCAATTACTATTCCCACAGCACCTACTCTTTTCTCGAGACGCACACCTGAGGAGAAAACAGAAAATAACAATGGCTTCCTCCCCTTGGCTCTTGCCTCGGCTGGCCTTAGCCTTCAAGACGACTGTCAGGGCTGGCAGCGACTTGTGTTACATTGTCATAAAACAATGCAATCGAGACAAGCTGCTCTTTTACCTTTTGCAACAAAGATTTCATCCCATTGGCTGAGTTCAAACCACTAAGCCAATCAGCAGCCTCCGTACAGTCAGCTGGAGTTGACGAAAGACCAATAAGCGGCTCTTAGCCACCCCTCATTTCGCGGTGTATAAGAACATGACCGCTAAATTTCCATTTTCCCGGAGTGGGAGAAATTAGTTGTCGGAGTGCCATAAACACTATTATTGCCACCAGTTTGTCGTGTACTGAAACAATGTAGATCATGAAATGGAAAGACACTGAAATTTCTGGTTATATGGTGGTCCATTTGACTGCAAAATGTAACCGGATTTGAAGAACGTTTTGGTACCATTTAGGTCATTTTCATGCTTAAAATCCATCGGATATCTTTTTTGTTCTATTGCTTTGGACTGGTCCAGGATGCAAAACGAAGAGTTTTGTTCATGTCAAGTTATGTAGAACGTCTCAATCTTCAAGGAAACAAAAAGAAATGCATTATTTATAGCCTTTCTTGGCCGTAGTTTAAAAAGCTCCGACCGGAGTGGCAGCTGGAGAGCCGCGAATCCATCGAATCCAAGAAGCGCCGTTCGGGTCTGGCCAGTCTGGGAATGGTGGTTTCCCTTCATTAGGCGAGCCGAGAATAGAGGTTCCTTCACTTGGCGAGAAATTTTTCTTGTATGCACCGAGTTGCCCACTGGATGGAAAGAGACAAAAGAGGCTCGTTGTAGGCATCACCAACCTTGGTAGGAACGACCTACGTGGATATAGTCGGATAATTCAAGGACCTGGTAGTGAGACTACTAATTGATCTCGTGTAGTATCAGCCGACGTAGGAACTGAGGCCCAATTGAGGTTTCTTGAAATTTAATTATTCTTGTTGGTATAAACTTCAGGATCAAAACAGAAATATAGCTACCTAGCTAGAATGATGTATGCACAACCAGCTTAATGTTGAGAAGTATGGGTAGCCATAGCAAGATTGTGATTCCTTATATTTTGCAGTGGTGCACATCTGTATCCCTCTGTTGGTGCCCATGCATCCAGTGGCACAACCTAGGACAGGGTTGTTTTATATACTGGGGGGGGGGGGGGGGAGACAAGTGCACCCTCAATGTTTGCTTTGCTTCCCAAATGACTTCAACTTTTAACATGGGACCCAATGGAGTGTGCCCCCAATCTATTTCACCCTGCCCATTGTCTTTCATGTATTTCCCCCTCCCCAATAATTTTCATAAATGAACATCCATGACCTAGAAATAGTATTTCCATAAGTGTGTTCTTAATGTGTTGGATTTGGGTGCTGTATAACCAATGCAGTTGATGCGTCCTAAAACCCAAATAACTAACTAACTAACTGATGTGTTGGATTGGGATGGAAGAACCTTTCGGCTTGTTTTGTTTTGTTTTGGAAGTAAAGCTTTAATTTTTGTAAGACAATATATTTTTCAGGAATAAGGGATTGGTCCCCTTCAATGCACCCATACAGTAACTCACAAGCATTGTTGTGCTCTAACAAAATGTTTCAGGAAATTGTGAAGTGCACCCCACCTCATACCCCAATCAACTCCATTATTTGGCTTTTTTGTCCCTGCAGCTTCCTGAACATTCCTATGCCATGACAAATCATAATATATGTCCACAAATATTTTGGGGATGTGATTGCTTTTGTGCTTTGCAAATTGTGTAGGGACTACTAGTTCTGTCTAGCCTTGCATTCTTCCGAACACTACTGGTTCCAGCATTTTCACAAATGAATAATGTACACATGAAGACATGGCTGTGTATTAATTCACATGTTTCAGACAAGTACATACCACCTGCACCATTTCATGGAACAAATACATTGGTATTAATGTTGTATGCAGATTGCAGAGTGATCCTTAAGCATCTGCTGTCATCTGTTGCACATGCTAGCAAGCTGGCACTCGTCCAGTCTTGCTTGCATCTAATTTTCTGTTCCACTTCTGCATCCTCTTGGAATGTTACTGCAGCTCTCATGATCACCTGAAATAACAAATGTGCATTATCCTCAATTATGTTGCCAAATTGCTGTGGCAAGGACATAACATGGCTAGACAAGATGAAGAGCACCAAAACTAGAAGGGTTTTTCATTATCAGCCATTGATTACCATATGGTATAGGCCCTTGGAGCATGCTGCGCCAAGGTTAAAATAATGGTTTTTCGTTAGGTGTGAGATGTCGAAACGAGCACAGTAGGATGTCGAAATTTCCCATGAAATTAGTGTCATTTAAAATGCTTTTGATGTCTTTCAGACTCGAGTTTGAGCCAGTGGTGTAAGGTACTTATGACTGTACCTTTATCATTTGTTTTGAGATTCATAATTCAAGAAAAGCTATATTCGGGATGAGGAGAACAATAACTGCTATAAACTGCTATTTTATGTCATATCACATTATAGGTAATCCCTTTACCTGAAATTGCATTGCAAAATGTTCGCGTATCACCATTCCTTGTCAAGAGCATGCACATGCTACATATAAACGAGATACTGTTAGAAAGGAGACACAAATACTTCATAAGCATCCATCAAGGAGCAGGATGTCAATACTTCCTGGAGAAGGATGTCGATTGAGTGTTCAGAAAGTGGTATATTCCACCCTGTTTCATGAATAATTTATTACTGTGCTGCACCCTCTGCTTCATCACAATCCAATAATAATATTGGATTATGACAGCTAGTTGAGATTGCTGTTTAAGCAAGGCTCTTCATGAATATCTTGTAATGTAAGGAGTGGATTTTTTGGGGAGTGTATAATTCTTTGGATGACAAAAGTTCCAAAAAAGGACCATATTTCCAACACTGCGGTCTGTCGAATTCGGGAACGTGCGGTAGTTGTATAGGCTATCCTTCTGTACAGTTCCGTGGTGATTGGTTGAATGGTATTGTAGGTCGGGTTTCCTCACTTCCCAGACATCCCAGCAGTTTATGCAGTGCAGACTATTAACCGTAATTGGTCTAGGTTCATCTCACCAAGACGTCTATTTTTATGTGGAACGCAATTTATTCTGTCGGTGATTGGCCGAATATATATTGAGATGGAAGGTTACCCTTCACCTTCTCGCCCATCCACAAAACCAGGAATTTCAGTTGCATCTAGCTCCGTTTACGCTCATTAGGGCTCCAGACCAGTGAAGATCAGCCCATCATGTCTGGATCAACTGCATTTGACACATCAGCAATGCATGTGTCATATGCTAGAAGACCAAGCAACCTTGGTTGGAAAAATATGCTGTTCGTGATTTTTTGGCATCCAGAACATTATCCTCTCCAGGAAATTATCTCCTCGTTTTTCTCATTCGGAGGTTGAATGATGCCGTTTGACAATGAACTGTTCTGGGATAAAGTGCTCAAAATCCATTGGGAAGTACAAACTGAGACTCGAATGTCACAGGTTTGAACACAAATATTATCTCCATATTTGATTACCCAACAAATTTCATCTCGTCATCCAGAATTGCAAAGTACAGATTCAACCCAGCAAGCAACTCGGGCAGTCTTCGTCTGGCTAGCAAGGTCATGCAGAATTCAGTTGAATATACTGAGCGTAGTTCTCTAAATCATCACAGACGAGCATGCAAACAATGTTCAACCTTACTTTGGTATATGCAACCAGTTCAGGAGTGTTGGCCATGAACACGATTGGGTGGATATATTACGTTCATGTAGGGATAACTTAGGATGAAGCAAGGTATTGTTAACCTGGACTTAAGCTGTTCGAAGAATACAAAATTCGGGAGGGGGAGGGGAGTAGGTTTACACTGTATTTCTTCGACTGATCTTTTGTTGGACAAAATTTAACATTTGAGAACACGTGCTCGTCCAAAAACATACAAAACGCCACCCGTGAGCCAGTGGGCCGCACCCAAATGCTGTCCTCGGCCTG